>OZ010721.1:10832452-11039621 GCA_963932345.1 Ophion ventricosus
CACTTCTGTAATTTTCAAAATTTCAAAAATCTATTCGCTCATACGAAAGTTTTATTATTATACTAAAAGTACATTTTTTTGTATAATTGGCCGTCTGGCCATGCAGCAAGGGCGGCATTTTGTTTAAATAATAACTCCACTGTTTCTCACGATCTTTCAATTATAAAAATAATCATACTAGGCAAGACTTTATAAAAATTGTATGTAAAATCCCGACCTCGTCGTGCAAATACTATTATGGAGAAAAAAAATATTGTAAATCGATCTCTTTTTTGAGGCTCACGCTTAATTCATAATTTTGCTCACCGCTCGGTCGAAGACAACTGACCGCCGCACAATCGTCCTCCTCGTCCGACGTGTCCTGCTTCGTTTTCTTTCTGTTACCACCGCGCTTCTTCGGCAGCTCCTCGCCCTCCTTTCGTTTCATCTGCAATTCGCAATTTGAGCTGAAATCGCGCTAGTCGGAATCCCGAGGACCATACATCTCGTCCGTACATTTAAATTTTTATCAATGCGTTATTCGCTCGTTGAGGAAGCTTCACGGAAATACGGTGGGTAAAAGAAAGTACTTAAAACCAACGCAGGCATTTTTTTACATTCCTTATTATCACTAAAATTTAAAAATAAATTGCGTTAAAGAAATTGGATAAATTAAAAAGGAAAATTTTCATTTAAATTCAAAGACGCAAATTCCACCAGCAACGTACCGCTGATTTTCGACGATAGAACAAACTTTCTGATTCATATGAAAATAAAATAATCAACAAGATTTGAAGAAATTGTAGAAAAATTGCCTTTCTTTCGAGGCTGAATATTCGAGGAACGAGATCGCGCCTCCGTGAAAGCTTCCTCAACAATGAAAGAGTCGACAGCAAACAATACCTTTCTCGGACCCCGCTTCAATGCCCCGGGCGTCGTTGTCGCGGTCGCCGTCGTCGCCGCAGTCGTCACGATCTTTTTCTCCTTGTTATTGAAGCCTTTGCGCTTGACGACGTTCGGTGGACTCTTCTCGTCGACCTTTTGCCTGCCGAGTTTTTTCATCATTTCAAATTCGTCGGACTTTCTCTTTCTGCCGCGCTTCTTGACGTCCTTGATGTCGCTATTGAGATTCGACTGGACCTCCTCGAATGCCGCGTACTTCCGGACGCTGCTCGGGCTGTTCGTGTGACTGAGAATTCGCCATATGTGCTGTGTCTCGTCAAGCGCAACCTCGAGTAGATCACCCTCCATCATGAGCTCCTCTAACCGCGTTCTCGCGTTCTCCGACAATACTACGGAAGCTTCCGAGTTTTGAGATTGCGTTTTTCGTTGGAATTTCGATACTGGAATGCGACGTCATAACTTTCTTTCTTTTTCTTCGCTCACACCATGCAAATTATCGCACAATATTAATATTCATCTACAGCGAGTTGATTACTCATCGTCAAAATTTATACTCAATGGGAGTTAAAGCGGGGGGGGGGGGGGGGTATTGTTTTATAAACGAATGCCGACGGACTAACGAGCGAGAGATATTTTCAACGAGTTTTCGAGAGGCCAGAGGTGCGTTAGGAACGTCCGACTGTGGGTAACAACTCTGGAGGGATCTCTCTGTCTCTTTCAAAGGAACTGGAAATTGTGAAGTGACGAGTGCGTGGTGAAGGTGGAAGGAATGGGATCGTTAAAGTCCGCAAAAACATACGAAAGAATTGAAAAAATGGGCATGTACGCTTAACGAAAAGAATAATGAATATGATCAACCGAAAAAATATTCGATCTTTGGGTAAAAGTACTACTCACCATAGGAATAAGCGTGCTCGCTACTGTTGAAGGTGCTGCAGGTTGGTTCGTCACCGTCGATCGTCACCACGTCATCGTCGTCATCCTAAAATGCAATGGGAAAAGAAACATAGCAAATACTCGAGCAAAAACTGCAAACAACGAGAATTGATCAGTACCAGAGACAAATGAAAAGTTGGCATTTCGCACAAGACGCATACACGCATACACAATATTTATTATTATTGTGTTTCAATAACTACCCACAGTAATTCACGAATGAAATACATTTTAGATAAATTTACATCTATAATAACGTATAATTTGTTTGTATTGAAGTCTTTAAAGAAATTCCTTACGTGAGATTATGGAGAAAAATTGAACAATCCGAGACGGAGGGAGAGTACGATATCCGAGGGGACAGGTTTGATCGTAAGAATTTATAGAGTTTTTGGCTGTACTTCCGAATAATTGGTACCTGCGATTCAGCTGAAGTATTGCACGGATGTTTTCGATGATAATGAGTCACCGGCTAATTTTCGGCGTATCACAATAGTTTTCGAAATATCGGATTATGAACATTGATAAATTCCCACGCGTGAATATTTATATTTCTCATGACGTGATAGTAGGGAAACCCTACTTTATCGACATGATCAGACCCGTTCGTCGTGTCGTGTCCTGTGTTTGTTTGAGTTCGCTCGGATTTTGGATTTGCTTTGATTTGCTCGGGTTTTGTGGGGTTCGGTTTTGTATTTTTGGGTTTGTTTGGGCTTGATAATGTTTGTTTGGATTTTGGAGGGCTACTTTGCATTTTTTTGGGCTTGGTTGCGTTTGTTTGGGGTTTGTAGGCTTTCTTTGGGCTTGGTTGGGTTTGTTTGGATTCCTTTGGGCTTAATTGTGTTTGTTTGGATTTTGTGGGTTTGTTGGGACGATCATGTCGATAAAGTGAGGATAGAAATTTCGCGCTATGATAGATATAGATATAAACGAGCGTTAATTTATCATTTTTTCAAAATTCGATAATTCAAAAATTATTGCGATGCGCTAAAAATCCGTTTTAACAAAAGTTCATATTATTAAAGCGGTCTGCGGAAAATTCCACTCAAATCAGAAGTAAAAGCTATTTGGAAGTTTATCCGAGTTTTTTTTTAACGAAACCGACTCCAAAATATCAATAGATCGATAATTTTTGGACATATCCATTTTGTCAATACGGTATGTTTCGATTCGTTTAAATATGGATTTATCTGGGTTTAGTTGATTTTTTTTGTGCAATTTTTGTGTTCCTTAAAAGTATCCTTTCAAGAAATAACACTATCGTGATTAGCAGGAAACTAATATGGGGGATTGCGACGTTTTTTTTCTTCTCTTTTTCGAATGAATTAACGACAATGTAAAGTGATATTGAGTTTCTCAGATTATACCCAAAGTACAAAAATGTTTTTTAAAGATTTACCTCAACACGAAATGATGGCACACTAGTTTTTTCCGAAACAATCTTTTTCCCTGAAACCATCCGCGATAAAATTTTTCGAATTGAAACTGAAGCAAAATACTTAAGCGTTTCTCAATGTAAATATAAATCCCTAAATACTCAAGACTCTTGTGAAATATGCAAACCATGTTTTTTTTCACAACGCTGTTGTGCATTTCTTAAAAAAAAAATGTTTAATCCTCGGTATTTCTTTAGGGTTTCATATCTACGCTAAACAACGCTGAAGTATTTTTCTCTAAATTTAATCCTCAAAATAAAAAAAAAATCTGCCACGAAGTAGGCAAAAACTATGGCTTCGGACTGATAATGTGGCGCCATTCTGCATCGAAAAAAAATGTACTCTTTTTTGTGGATACTTCAATGATCCAGTGATAAATGTTCAATACAGTACATTAATTTTTTTTTACATGACCGTCAAAATTGTTGTCGGAAATCGTACCCGTGCCCAGCACCGAATCCCAAAGTTCTTGTTTTTTTCGCGATGTTTTTATTTTTATTTTCGGAAACGGCAGACTCACCGCCGTACTGAGAACACTGTCGTCCGAGTGAACACCGCTGAGCGGCGCGATAGCTTGTACTCGTTGATGGAGTTCCGGATTATTCGCCGCTTTCTTTAACTCGCTGCTTATGATTTTCTCGGTTTTTTCGCGTGCGGCAGCTTCGACGAGTTTTTGCGAGAGTACGGACAATTTCGTGAGTACGCCGCTTATCTCGTCGGTCGCGAGAGCTTGCCTCGCGCGATCTTGCCAATTCATTGCGCGTTCCGTCAGACACTGAAGGGCCTCGCCTTCCGGCAAGCGTATTGGAATTTTTTGTAGACTCACGAGTAACGCGAGTATAGTCTCGAGCCTTGGCCTTCTCGATCTCAAGCAGCAGGGACACAGAAATTTTGTTTCGCGGCTCGTCGGTACTTTGCCTTTGTACATGGTCTTTGGAAGTGGCACGCAGTTGGCTGATAAAAGCAAAATAACAATCATGCAACAGTTTATACGAGAACAAGTTCTTACGCTTACAGATATTTCAGGAAGCTCGCGTTTCTCCAATACAAAAATTGAATTTTGCATCGTTGGAAAGCAACGAGAATTATTTTTTAGTTACATTTCTTTTTTCATTTGAATATTTTTATTCGTCATTATTTGTTATTATTTATTTTTGTTGGGTTTATTAATTCAAACAAATGCAGCGAATTATTTTTCTTAAAATATTCGTACAAAGAACTTTGGACAATAAAGCAAAATATTATTATTTCAATGTTAGGAGATAAGACTATTTTTTCTCATGAGTTTTCTTATCAACCAGCCATAAACCTGAACGCAAATTTACGATAAAAACTGTGCGCCTTTCGTAAAAATGTGTAGCGCTGAAATTTGCATTCCGTTGCAACACTACGGAAATTTATCCTTCAATTTATTTTTTCTATATTTTTTTAATAATCGAAAAGATTGTTTATGCTGATTTCGATAATGGATCTCCAATGAGAATGCTAAAAAAAAAAATTTGAGTGGGCTAAATCTACGCTAAACAATTCGGGCAATAGGAAATAAAATCCCAAATTGAGCGTACATGCTTCGAACAAACTAATTATGCATCCGATCCGTCCCGATCGTATTTCCTTAAAACTCATCTACCTTTTCAACGTTAAAGTATTCCTTTCGCGGAAGATCGAATTTTGCGGGCGCATAAGCCGGAGCCCTTTTGAATCATTAATAGATTACAGTGGCGCTTAATAAAAAATAAGTTACAATCAATTATTATACCGAAAGATGAACTGGAATGAAAAATTTTGCATAAATTTCGTAGATTTAGATATTTTTACATGTTCTTTGAGAAGTCGCGGTACGAAAATTCTGCTAACCATATTTAGGCAGTATTACGATATCTGTGGCCCCTAATTCTAACCACGCAGTCTTCATATTTGACGCAAAAGAAGACTTTTTTCCAGAGTGGTAAAAATCGAAATTCGACCCTTAAGGAGGTGAAACGGGGGTTTTAAAGTTTAAATGAGACGACATATTTTTTGGTGAGATTTCCTTGAAACTTGGTATAAATACACTTCAATACAAATAATTAAACATGTATTTCAGCAATTTCCAAAATGTAACCTTTAAGGGGCGACTTCCGAGACACCAAAATATGAAAGTGGATTACGATAGAGTTTTTTCTACGGAGAAAAAGATTCTGCTGGTTTTAAAACAATATCTAGATCAGTTTTCGAGATATTCCTGGTGTGCCGACCTTATCGATCAGCTCCCAAGGATGTTTGGATTTTTTCGATTTTCTAGATTTTTATCCCAAAAAAAATATGTCTCATACAAACTTTAACACCCCCGTTTAACCCTCTTATAGGTCGGAATTTAAAAAATACTAAAATACGTGTTCAATTATTTGTATTGTAGAGTATGTACGCCGAGTTTCAAGCAAATCTGACAAAAAAATATGTTGTCTCATACAAATTTTAAAACTCCTGTTTCACCCCCTTAAGGATCGAATTTCGATTTTTACCACTCTTGAAAAAAGTCTTATTTTGGGTCAAATATCGTAATATCCTCCGCATTTTTCTAAGTTTTATCATTAATATATTCTTTAAACCTTCGGTGAATCCTTGTTTTTATTGTCGTTACGGAATCTTTAGAATTTTCACATGCTTAGAGCAGTTTATATCGGACATCCAGAATTATTTAGTATACAAATTATCAGATAAAAATACTGCTAGCATGTCATCTCCATAAAGTGCTGTATAAATTAGCCGATTTTTAAAGTCATAAGTTTTTGTCAAAAGCTCGATAACTCGGCTTGAAATTTAGCCAGTATACTGGGATATCTTCTGACTTAATCGTAGACAAAAATCAGTTAACTGTTAAATATTCGGATTCGTGAAAGGAATACCTTGATCAGTAAAATGCTCGGGCTTGCTCAAGAAAAAAAAAAAGTGTGAAAACTCTTCCGGCATGTCTCATATTTTCATTTTTGTTTCGTACCGTTCGAAAGAAACCAAACTACTCACAATGAAACCAATCCTTGCACAATTCGCACTGAAGCATAAGGCCGAACCTCGGTCTCCTGCAGACGCAATACCTCGAGTGTTCGAGGCTCGCTTTTACGATATTTCTCTCTCGTAAATTCCTCATAGCCTCCATCTCGCGTTGCTCGGCAAGTTTGAAAGCCGCGACAACGTCGGCCGATTCGCTGCTGTCGTCGAGTTTGGTATCGCAAACGAACACAGCACCGATACTCTCGTCACCCTTGTTCTTTTTAGTTTTTAAAGCTTGAACACCGACGCCTATGCGCGGCGAAAGTGCCTCCATCAGTGTGTAGTGCGAATTTTTTCGTAAAAATGTTCTCGCTGTTCGTTCTTTCCAGACTTTGGCTTGTGAAAGAGTGGATTCGAGCATCGGTAGAGCATCGAGATGTAACGGAATGTTGCGTCCTTTACGCACGAGATCGTCGAGTGTGTCGTAATAGGGAAAATTTTCACGGGCCTGTATCTCCTCGACGTTTTTCGTCCAATTCTTCGCCTTTGTAAGAATGTCCTGTAGACTGTCGAGGCTCGGTAAATAGGCGTCGATTTCGTCAGCTTCCTGGACAACTTCCTCAATCGCGACGATGTTCTGTCGATTCTTCGAGTTAAGATGTACCTTTGCTTTTTCCTCCCACGCGTCGATACTCGCCATTAATTCTTGCAGCTTCGAGAGCATATTCTCGATACTGTAATGTGGTGGTATCAGCATACCCTTCTCCGACAATTTAGCAACGTCCTCGCGGGTTATTGACTTCGAATCTTCCTGCATCGATCGCACCTCCTCGAGCCACTGTATCTGACTCAACTTTTGCTTCAAACGCGCCAATTGTGGCAACTCGATGCATATCGAATCACCGAAGTCTATGCACTTCTCGAGCTTCGCAAGATCGCAATCCTCGCCCATCTTAGTCTCGAATTCCTCGGCGTCCTTTTGAAATTGTACCACCTGATCGAGTATGTACTTAACGCCGTCCGACTCTTTAAGCTCGCAGCACAAATTCGTTATCTCTTTGTAGAACAGCGTGAGCTCTTCGACCGTCAGTTTGTATTTGGTATCGACGGATTGTCTGGTCCTGGTGACAAGAAGATAATCATGAGTTTGCATGAATTTTTTTCAATTCGCCAATATCGATTTCAAAGAATTCAATGGACCTGTGGTCCTCGCGATATATTCACTTTTTTTAAAGTTTATATTGTTGAAACGCAACGGAAAACCTTCTTTTATTCGCGCATTTCTTCATTTTTGTCATTATCCAAATTCTTTTTCTGCAAATTGACGTTTATGTCCTTGATAAGGATCCCAAAAAAAAAACATTTCCATGCTTTTCGTAAACGAAATTCGGTAGCGAAATCCTGGGCGATTGGCAAAAAAAAAAAAGATTTTCGGTGCGCTCCAACAATGCAAACTTCAGCATCATATATATTCTGATATTCTCATAGATTTCGGATATAAACTTTGATTTTAAACCGAGAAAGTTGAGTTGGTATGTTTATCTATGAATTTTCTGATTTCGCCAACTTAAATTAACGCGGTACTCTTTTTTTAATTAATTTATTTTTCGAAAATATATACATGAAGTTATAGTTATTACCCGTGACTTCCTCCGCGTGGAATTTATGACGCCGTGGGAGTGTAAATATTTGATTCCTTTTCAGAAGATTTCCTTATAAAAAAAATTTTTTTGTCGTTTTTTTTATTGGACGACACCAATATCGCCAGGCCCATGAGCAAACTTACGCTTGAGCAAGCTACATAAAATTGACCGTGGGAGAAACAATCTTCCCTCAAATCTACGACAGTGTATTTTAAACCAACACCTTAAGGATTTAATGTTGCAGTTTCATTATTTCCGTTAAAGAGTGATTACGCCAAGTTTCAAGTAAAACCGACCAAAAAAATATTGTTTTCTACACAAACTTTTCCATCCTCTTGCAACCTCGTAAGGGATAAATTTTGAAAAATATTGGAATACGGGTTCCATTAATTGTAGAGTATTTATGCCATTTTTCAAGTCGATCTAACCAAAAAAATGTTTTTCAACGCAAACTTTTCTACCCCCTTGCAACCCCTTAAGGTTAATTTTTTGGGAAAAGCTGAAATACGCGTTTCGTTAATTTTATTGTCGAATGTTTATGCAAAGTATCAAGTAAATCCGACCAAAATTTTTTTTTTTTCATACAACCTTGTACACCCCATTTCACCCCCTTAAGAATCGAATTTCAAAAAATCCTTTCTTAGTGCACCTTTACACCCTCTAAGTAACATATGTACCAAATTTCATATTTCTATCTTCAGTAGTTTAGGCTGTGCATTGTCTGTCAGTCAATCAGTCAGTCACAGAACAGTTTTATATATATAGATTATATTCTTTAAATAAATTATATTCTTTCTTCTATATTTTTTTTTACTATTTGGTCCATCGTACAGGGTGCGTCCCCTTTTACATGCCCACCTTATTCCATTTCATTCCTCCACTAAGTGTAAATACAGCATTGAAGTTTGCATCTATGGAACGTAACAAAAATTCTTTCTTCTTCCTTCATTTTCATTATTAATGGGAATAATTTCTTGCCATTTTATGTGATAGATTTTAAACAAGGATCCTGAAAAACGTTGGAGACATTTTTTTAGTAAAAAAAAAAAATATTTTGGCGATCCAAAAAAATGATTTTTCGTTGCGTTCCAAGGATGCAAGCTTCAATGTGATATGTATTAAATGGCAAATTAAACGTCATCATATAACAATGGTCTCAGTATCGATAAACAGATAAAGATTTTCCTAGCGAAACTCTCGCTAGACTCGGCATTGCGCGTATATCGACAATCTAACAATTCACCTCGTGCGCTGCTTGTTGTTCAACAGCTGTTGAGCGACGCTGGCGCACTTCTCGGCATCCTGCACAGCGGTTGTTAGGGCGGTGAGAAGTTCGCTGTCGGGGAATTTTTTGCTCTCGGCCTCGTTCAGCAGATCCTTGAGTTCGGTAAGTTCGATCTTCTCGCCCTTGGGATCCATGGCCTCCTTGACTTTGGAGACCCAAGAGTCGAAGGACTCGGCCTTGAGTTTCAACTTTTGCAACATGATGGGCAATTCGTCGAGGGTGTAACGATAGCGCAATGTGTGTTTATCGGGCGGACAGGTGCACAGTTCGGTAAAGTGCCTTAGGCAAACCAGTTGCGAGCTGTGGCACGAGCAGGTCACTGCACTAAGGAAGCACGTTGTTTTGCAGGCCTCGCATTGTCTTTCATCGTCCGGCAGTAGCTCAAAGGCTTCTCTCTCCGCTTCCGTCACTCCCTGGTGAAAAAAGAAAAAAAAAATTCCATTCTTGTATCCGCACGATCCACTTTGTGGTCCAAGTACGAATTCGTTTATTCCTCTACATCCGAAAGCTGTTGTCGCGTTAACAATATGGCGGTTTGATATCGACATTCTCGACGCAAGTAGGGAAGTTAATAGCTTCGGCATTGTCCTGCGACGACTGAACTATAACGAAACTTCGCTTATATTCTAAGAGTGCCCAGATTTTTCGTTTTTTTTTCTCCGGCAGGGAAATATGCCTGCCGAGGCATTCACTTTGAGGTTATGTCGTCCGATGACACATTTGTTAACGGCAAATATTCGTAACTGACGCAGCACGATCCTAACGATTGGAACACGGTTTAAGGGGAAAAAAAAAAACGAGTGGCCTCGTGGCAGAGAAAATAATCGGAATTACCGCGACGAATACCACGAGAAAACGGGGAGGTAAGTAATTTTTTTTCTTCGAATGTACAATCATTTCAAGAACATTCGAACAACGATGAGATCGAACTTTATCAAACATCTGTCGTTATCGCACGAGACCGCACTAATCGTTGGCTCTCCAAACTCGTGATGGACGAGCTTTCCCATCGTGCTTTTTAGGTTATAATCACGAACGCGACTCAACGTTTCCCCGATGTTCGCGCCTTCCCGTTGACAAAACACGCAAAGCTTTGCATTCGAGATCGTGAAGGAACGAGAAAAAAAAAAAAAAAGCGTTAGTGATGATCCGATTTACTAACAGCGAAGTTTCGGAGAAGAGACACAAACGCAACGGAGCAAAAACGCACAAATACCTCGAGATTTGTTAACCAGCTGTAAGCATTCGTAGGCACGACCGCGAGTGAGCGCGACGAGGATGAAAGAAACAAAAAAAAAAAAAGAAAAGAGGAGCGAAAAAAAAACGTAAACGTTCCCGCGTGAAATCCGTCGAGAACTCGGAGAATCCAAAAAAAGACGTGACTCAACGGTAAGAGAGAGACATTTTTTTTCTTCTTTTTCTTCTAAATAACAATAATAAACCGTAACAGGCTGAAAGGTGTTAGTGTCGCGGGAGGGAAAGGAAAGAAAAAAAAGTGCATCGGCTACAGGGGCTCGAAGAACATAACCTCACGTTTAAACACTTACTCACCGCTCAAAGTTACATAATCGAAAAGACGAAATATAGAAGAAAAGAAACAAAATGTGCGTATATATCTGTACGGAGAGGCGGAAAGCGTGTACAACGGAAGAGAACGCGCTCGCGCGCTAGCGCGACAACGACACAACGCCGAAGTGGTCAAGGTCCTGGCGAACGATGCCGGTTTTTTTTTTTCACGAAAAAACGCAGAAAAAAAAACAAAAACAATGCACACAAAGAAACAAAACTACATTTTTTAGCCACCACAAGCACTAAAAATGAGTGATTCCTTCGTTCGATTGATCGATTGTTTTTTTTTCTCCTTAATCGTTACGCCGAGCACGATTGATAGCGACTAAACGTATTTAACGAGATTGTTAACGTGGAACAAACTGGGGAGAGCGCGAGAGAAATTCGCGGATCGCGTCGAACGGACTGAACGATATGTACAGCGAATACCCACACACGCGGAGACTCCGTCCCACCACGTCCTCCGCGGAACGCGCGCGCGTATTCGCTACCACCTCCCTTCGCCGCTTTCCCCACTCGCGCGACCGCTATTACCGCGATGGTGTATGCCTCCACCGCGCAACTGCGCCGCCAGCTCGCCTTCTCTACCTCCTCCACGGGCCTTTCTCAACTACGTGTGCATGCGCCCGATAAAACAGTCACACACACATCGCAATGTCTTCCTCCCCCGCAACCACCTCTCGCCGCAGAGAAACGAGGGGATGCGGCTCTATACGTATAGATTCTCCTCTCGAGTTACAGAATTTATAACGCGTTCCCGTTTATCGCACTGGCGTTAGCTTAAACGATTTGAACGATAGATGGCGCGGACTTTGCCATCCGGACATTCGTGGCGGGCAAATTCAAATGACGCGACCCATTGCAGTCTCAATGTTGCGGCCGTTCTCGAGGTGAGAATATTTTTCATGTGTTAAGGAGGTACGACTGATTTATGTCAACTTATGTTGAATATTCGTATTGTCGATTCCGAAAGTGCCAAATTTGTGGTAAATATTTTATTTATTGCATATTTACTAATAAAAACGGAATAATTATATCTTCAACGACTCTGGAGTCTTCGCGACAATTTTTCCAAGCAGTAACGAGATTCTAAAAATCGGTAGCGACCGTTTTCTTTATCGTTAGCTAGCGACAGTCAATAAGAGGCTCCCTTTCTTCTGTGATCGTGCTTGCGATTGGCTGTCGCTAGTCAACGACAACGAAAACTGTCGCTACCGAGTTACAGAATCTCGCTACAGAGCTAGATTATGCTCGCCAAACGAATCAGCTGTTGACGCCCGACGTTGACAAGTCTATGGGTAATATTTCGTCATTATGATAATATTCAACCGGAAGTTGAAAAAGTTTTATAATGTTATGCTTGAAATACACGGTGAAGTTCGAATTTTCGATTTTTTTACAATATCTATTATGTCTAATTTATCAAATTTCAGTTTTCCAACGACCTTAGTTGGATACGTGAGCAGCAAAACCGTGATCACCGCACTTCCGGTCGACCGTCTCCATAAGACGCGGTGCTTCACTAACTCAAAGTGCCGGACTTTTCAATTTTATTACGAAAAAAACTAAACGGTCAATATAGCGCAAATTTCTTCAAAGAGTGCATAACATATTCGTCAATATTATATAAAAATTTCAGACCCGAAAGTTGGATTCGTCGTAATGATTTACTCTCCTTAAGAGAGTAAATTTCGACTAAATTTTTATGTAAATTAATACGTAACAAAATCCATAAATGAGAGTAAAAAATTAATCATTTTGCGAGAGCCACGGTCACGTGAAATTCATTCTCTTGGATCGTGGACGAAAGGATACAAATTGTCAGTTTTTAGGTTTGAAAAATAAGAATACGCTAATTTCAAATTTCTAATAGGGTACACCGGACAGTAAACAAATGGGGACTGGTGAATAGACGAAGGCTGATTCATATTCAAAACTAACTTTTTCCCGCGTAATTTTGAAATGTATCAGCATATTTTAATATATTATGTTATTAATAATTTCTTATTAATAATCTCATTGGCCATAGACATCAATTCTATGTCTATGGCCAATATGACGTCAAAGGTCAATTAAATTTTCTAAGTCCTCTTTTCATAGTGTCCCGTTACGTACACTCTGACCGAAATTTGGCCCATCGAAAGTTCATTGCCAGTTGCACCCCTTATTAGGGGTTATTTTAAAAAATCCTAAATCACGCGTTTTATTATTTGTTTTGAAGAATATTTATGACGACTTTCAAGTTCATAGACGCAAGGAATACAATTGTCCACACAAACTTTTACGTCTCGTTTCATCCTGTTAGAGGTTGATTTACGAAAAATCCTTTCTCAGTGCACCTCTACGACCTTTGAGGAATATATCTTCCGAAGTTCAATGAAATAAAAGCACCGAATTCGATTTTCCCATACAATCTTCACGCTCCGTTTGCTCTCCTAATTAAGGGTTTGTTTTAAAAACTCCTAAAATATGCGTTTTATCATTTGTTTCGAAAAATATGCATATCAAGTTTCAAGCTGATAAACGCAAGGAATACAATTTTCCATACAAACTTTTACACCCAATTTCATCCCCTTGAGACTTGATTTTCGAAAAATCCTTTCTTAGTGCACGTCTATCCCTTCTAAGGAACATGTCCAAATTTCGGATTCTATCTTCAGCGGTGTAGCCGGTGAGTTGTCTATATGTCAATTAGTCAGTCCGTCAAGGAACTCTTTTATATGAATAGATAAGTAATGAATATGAAATTCGTAATAATAGGTGAAAATCAGATATGTTCATTCACTAGTGCCGTATTCTAACCTCTTTTCAGTAAATGGACATATGGACCTCGTTTTGATCATTCTCGAAGCTGAGTGAAACATTAAACCTTCGTGGTCACACATCCAAATTGAATCGCGGTGGTCAGACTTGGATCGATTCCACCCAGTCAGTTTTCAAAAAAGTATTGCGGCCAAACTATCCGCCCGAAGTGGTTCAAAAAATTACGGAACATACTTTGAACTTTCTACATGATGTACGAAAAATTTATTTATAAGAAATAAAATGGCGACATGTTAAAAAAAAAATTCATATAGAGGTGAAAACGCAAAAAAAAAAGACACTTTTTCGCTCGAAAAATCATAGTTCCGTGAATTTTCAACATTTTTACCTAAAATTTGGACGTGATGCTCCTTAGATATGCTACTTTTGGGAAAAAAATAATAGCATAGTGCGCGTTCCGAAAAAAGTATTTTTTTGGAACTTTGAATACAGTCCCATTCGAAGCCGGGAATATATATTTACGCTAAAAATTGATCGACGGGTCGTTTCTACCCAGAGTGACCACGAAGGATTAAGCTCATCTGCCGCAAATTGCCAAATTAATTACCGTTAAGAATTGACAATGAACATTTCATCGAATGTTGTCATAAAGTCATTTTAGATTTTTTAATTTTTACAAAATTTCATTTTCTGTTTCTCTGTCGAAACAAATTGGCCGTTTTTTTTTAGAATGTCGCGTTAAGATGCAAAAAAGCTTTGTGTATTTTCTACGAAATCGCAATAACAAATATAATACTCATATGTATAAAAATATTATAGTTTTTGTGCAACACAATGATCTTCAAATCTAGCATTTAATAAAAATAAATGATAAATCGTTATCCTTTACAGCGTTCATCTACACTACGCATCTATTGGTGTTCGAGTGTCCATTTACTGATAATTTCATCCATTCACTGGCGATTTAGTTATTTCGCTACTTATTTATCAATTCCTCCAATATTATTTGTTCGAATTACTCCGATTTTTTTTTTCTTCTATCAGAATATCTTTTCTTAGCTTAAGCAATTAAAAAGTATCTTTTGACAATGTTTCCATTTTACAGTCCACCTAAATCCTATAGTATCCTTATTCGTCCATTCACTGGTCGGTTAAGCCTACATGCTCAATTTGATCATACGTGCTGTTTTGCGTTTTTACTACTCCGTATTCGTTACAATTAACTTTCGAGACGTTTAACATCCAAGATGGCGGCAAACGAGACTTGCCAAGCGCGGCAATATTTGAATAATCGCCATTACGCCCGATCCCCGTTTTCGACTTCAAGATCGAATGATTCATAAACAAAGCTGCGAATTACTGGACCGTTAAAGCCGGAAATAATCTATTTCTTATCGTTCTTCCGTATTCTCACAATTTCGCGATGATAAATTCATTGAAAAGTCGTTCGCTCACCCATTCGAGTAAATTTTTCCGCAGCTTCTTCTCGTCGTCGACCATCTGCAGCATATCCTGATAGGTAGCGGCGGCTATGCCGATGTCGAGAGCGTCCGGGTCGAGTGACATTTTGCAGACCAACTCGTCGTGCGAGAATACGCAGAAACGACGCAAATTCGAATAGTGCGAGATGCAATCGCGGCCAACTCTTAGCTGTAAAAACAAAAGAGCAACGGTCTCCACAAAGAATCTCGGAACAGGCGGCCGGTCAATTGAAAACGACCGAAAAATTTGTGATTTTACCCAATCGGCTGGAGCGAAATTGACAGCTTCCGCAAAGTTGTAGCCTTGATTGAAACCGGCGTGGTAAGCTCGCGGAAACGTGACGACGAATTCACCCGCGTGCTGATCCGTTCGAAATACTGGGACACCTAGAAAAAAAAATGTCGTATCTTTATCATGATAAGGTTTTGAGTATTATTCATAACTTTTTTAATTGTGCAGAATTGAGTTACTCATCATTTTATTTCGCTCAAGAATTTGTGAGCAAGCAATTTTTTCTATGATGGCTTTCCCATAATGGAAAGCTTTGAAAGCGAATCTGAATTACGTGAGGCAATGTATGAGTTTCCAATTTGTACCTTTTTTTTTCATAATCGCCTCCATAATATTCGTCCAAAAAAATCGACTGATATCTCAAGATTTGAAAAAGGGAGGGTACTTTAAGAGCGTACGCCTAGTTAAAATTTTGAAAAATACCGAGTTTTTGTTTCCGACGCATTCTCAAGATATAATATTTAATAAAATATTCTAAAAAATGTTTTTAAGCCGTTCCGTTCAAAATTGAAGGAGTTATGGGCGTTTGTAGATAGTTTTCGCGAACCGGCGAATTTTAAGAGCGTTTTTCTCGAAATTACTTTTTCAGAATCAGTGACCATGGTATATAAAAAATTACCGCACCGATCAACTGCAAAGTTCACAAGCTTCTTTTATATGTAAAAAAAAAAACATTGCTTGAACGATGGCATTTTTTTCGATGCATAGTTTTTTTATCAACGAAAATAGAGCGTTTTTTTTACCGAAAATTGATACAATAATACCCCGAAGTTGCGTGTTAGGTGGGACCGATAAAAATCGTTTAAGGCGGGCAACCACTTTAGATGCTTCAAAAAATGAATTTTTTTTAAATTTCATAAATCGTTAGCAAAATATCTTAATACACCCTGAAAATTTCAAAACGATATTCGGATTCCTCCTAACGGTATGTATATAAATGATGAAGACTCTCCGCTCAACTCCCAAGCGCGCTCAGGTATTCACGAGCGCTCAGTTAGGTAGTTTGTTTGGGTTTTCATAACCCAAACAAACCCAAACTCGACCGTTTCGCGATTAGCTCCAAAACATCTCCATTCTGGGTATAAAATAATCGAGGTAACGGCATTTCTTGCTGCTATTTTATTCAATGAAGGAAATTCAGCCCTATTCATGGTTATGAATGAACTACAAATCGTAGTTGGCAGGCCGAGATATGGATATGCCGAGCAAAGTGGATCAGATGCGCGTGGCTCGGCAAAATAGAAAAAGTTTATTAGAAACAAAAGAAGCTCGAAAAGCTCGCAAAGAGAAAAAGCAAGCTTCAAATGAGTTGCACGAGGAAGAGGAAAGACTGCTGTATGGTGCTGGAATCGCTGATTAATCGGTAAGACACTTTATCATTTGATTAAACACATTTGACTTTGAGCTATTCGTTTGTGAAACTTTAAACGTGTTTTTCTCGAAACGACATTTTTTCAATTTGCGGCAATCATAACCCAAAAACTAATTGATGGATCATCTTCAAATTTGGAACACGTTTACATAATATAATTTATCAAAACATGAACCTAAAGTTGGAAAGATTAGATTGTTTAAAACATATTTATTATTGCAAAATTCCGGGAAAAAAAATACTAAAGATCGATCTTTTTTTTTTCAAACACGTTCCAACATTCAATTATCGATTTTTTTTCAAAATTTTGGTTCATTTTCTTAAAAAACATCTCAAGAATGTATAAAAATTTGTCGGACTATTTCAGATACGAATTGCGGGGTGCACAATTCCCGCAAATCGACAACGACGATGAGGACGCGTCAAGGGACACAGCGGATTACACCTTAATTAATGCATGAAATAACTTTAAAAAATTACCAAAGCTGTATAAAAATATGAATAAATTATTGTCAGAGTGGCGGAAATTTCCGTTTTTTTTCACAATAAAAAAAAATCCAAAAAATCATCGAATTTTCGGTCTCCTAAAGTGGTTGCCCGGCTTAATGAAGCGCACAGTGTAGAAGAAAAGTCTGCGCTCACCTTCGTTCGTGAGAATCGTTGGATTCATGATGGTAACGAGCTGATGCAAAAGATCAGGTTGACTGTGAAAGAGTTCGGGTGCTGCGGACTTCATGGAGTGTTCAAATTTCTCGGCTTCGGCGCCTGGCACACCGTACCAAGTTTTCGGTTCGCCCCAGTGCAAATAATTGATCGAGTAGCTCCAATGATCCTCGTTGTGCCAGCAAAACGTAGCGAAACACATGCCAACGTACATCCACGGTACTTTCATGCCGCTTATATCGGCATTAATATGTCCCAAAACGCTGCCTTCAAGTACCGGCAAATTGTTCAAATTCCAAGCTGACTCGGCATACTCTTGATCGCACGTGAATAAATTGACGCTGGTTTTCGTTGGAAAGCCAGAACCGTGATCCATGGTATGAAGATCAGCGCCGTACTCGACGGTGACGTCTTCGTCGATGGACGATACGATTCGCCAAAATTCTTTCTCCACGAGTGACGTGGGTACCATGTGAACGGGCATGTTGAAATAATCGCTCTTGAACTGATCGGCCATTTCGCCAAATTGCTGCAACGTGTATTCACGCTGTGCCTGCTCGAAGCCGAAAGCCTCCATTGGCTTGGAGACTTCCTCGGCGACGCATTTTGGACAACGCCAATCGCCTTTTGGGATCTCGGTCAACGGCGGCAACAGGCAAAACGTGTGATAACTGTCGTCGCAACCGTCACAGAGCAGCATACTCTCCTCCATGTCGCCGCGTCCGCAATTGTGACAAATATACTTGGCGAGCGGATCGAAGTCGTACGTGAGCTTGACGCCTCGTGTCTTGGCCGACTTTTTGCCACCTTCTTTGGTATTGAAACCCGCCATCTTTGGTCCAGGCCCGTAAAATTGTAGCTTCTTGAGTTCCTTGCTGTTGTCCTTGTCATCGGGATCCTCTATGTCGCGCTTCAAAAACACTCCCTCCTTGCAATCCGGATCCGAATCGCACTCGTCTTTGCAATCCTCTTGCTTGATCGTACCCAATTCCTGTTGCTTCTCCTCCCCGGCGAAACGCTTCGAACGACGCGAAAATTTTGCAGGCGGTGGCTTTATCTGCTGTCGCGATATTATACCGTGCGGCTTGTAATCGCGATCCTTCTTCTCCGGGAACTCTGGCTCCGTATCGAATTTCTGCGCAAAGGTAATCACGTGTTATTATTGTTTGTTCACGATTCGAAGCATCCTCGATAAGGGGGGGGGGGGGGGCACAAAGGCATAGCCCGTTCTTTATTCTGCTTTTGTTCCAAAAAAAAAAATAATAACAATTCATAATGATCGGAATTGAGGAGGCTCCGTCACGAAGGATCGGGTTGTATGGGCGCATAAGCAGGGCCTTTTTTTTTAGTAATACGCATGTTCGTCATAATACAGTTGGATATAAACGTATTATTGGTCATTTTATACAAAACTTATTAGCTGTACATCGATCAATAAATACCATAAAATTGGCACAATTTTACGTTACGGTACTGCATAGAGAAGTACAACGTTGCAATTTTCCATCTCACTCTCTCCTTCGATTTCTCTGTCGTACTCATGACACCGAGCTGACCGCGGCTCGTCGCACGATTTGAACTTGTTATTGTAAAAAAAAATGTCGTTTTTTTCAAAGAGTTTACACAATATTTAAAAGATGCCTGTTTACTCTGAAATACAACTTTACTTTTTATTATTGTTGCGAAATACATGACAGGTTTCATTCATTGATCAAATTTAATATTTTATTACGATGAATCCAATTGTTCTACCTACACGTCAATCACAAACAACCCTAAGGTTAGGTAGCTGGTGATTTAATTCGCGCGCATGCGCACCTAAGATATACAAAACATCTGATTTCCGCTACGCTGGCGAATCTTTACACGATCGCGAAACCTCTCGAAACTTCAAGTATTCCGACACTTTAACGTGAAATGTCTTTTTACATACGTCGTTAACCCAAAACTTGTTAATTGTATTCGGAATCCTCATGACCTAATCAACGTTACTGTAGTTTTATTGTCAATATCTATTGCGTGCGTGTAAAGACATCACATGATACAAGCGTTTTGAGGGTGACTCTTCCATAAGCCCTGCGTTAAAAATCCTAAGTTCAACAATTTTTACCTTTCCTATTTAATCGTTGACCTTATCTGAAACTTTGCATACGTGGACATGGATACTTTATCTATGATATGAGGCATTCTTCATCAACTGGGCCACTTTTTTTTTCAACCTCTCCAATTTTTTTTCAAAATCTGCAAGTTTGAAATATTAGTCAAAAGGAACGTTTGTGATTTTTTTTTAGATTTTTTAGGCGTCCGTTCAGGATTTTCAATTTTTCATTACGAACACTGTATCCGAAAAAATATTCATCAAACAAAAAAAAAACAAGAATAAAAACTTTTTTATTTTTTCCGCTTTATCGAAAAAAATCAAAATCATAATTTTTCTGCATTGAGATCAAATTTAAACCCTGCGAAATCTCATAACCGCATATATGCGGTTATGAGATTTCGCAGGGTTTTAATTTTTTTTTCATCCTAACCATTGCAGGTACAATTCTGAAAATTTTTTCGCAGACTCTTTACCCAATGACAGACATCCTGTAAAATTTGTACCGAAATCGAAAGTGTGTTATTAGGTTTAAAAAAATGTTATTCTCATTTTTTTTCCAAATTTCAATGTTCTCAATGCAGAAAAATTATGATTTTGATTTTTTTCGATAAAGCGGAAAAAATAAAAAAAGTTTTTATTCTTGTGTTTTTTTTGTTTGATGAATATTTTTTCGGATACAGTGTTCGTAATGAAAAATTGAAAATCCTGAACGGACGCCTAAAAAAATCTAAAAAAAATCACAGACGTTCCTTTTGACTAATATTTCAAACTGGCAGATTTTGAAAAAAATTTGAGAGGTTGGAAAAAAAAATGGCCCAGTTGATGAAGAATGCCTCATATACCCAAAAATTATTTTTTTTTCTGGAGGTAATACGTTTGTGACGGAGCCTCCTTAAGGTGATATGAAACAGATACGGACCGGTGAGAGATAGTACTCACGCTGACCATAGAGCAGTAAAGATAGAGAATATCTGTCACACCACTTCGAGACGAATTTATCTCATTATTGGTAGAACATATTAGTAAAAATGAATCTTTTTGCAATTAACAATTTTATATTTTAAAAAAACTCCCCGAAAGAATTACAAGTGTGCGTGATGTCTACAAAATTCTATGTCTTCCTAAACATCTTTGGTTTTTCTCGAATTCTTTGTATCTACGTTAAGGTTTCTGCATAATCTTGAAATATCAGAAGTATCGTTTTTGATTGCTAAGTTGTATGTCCAAAGGTTACGGTTTTAATTTGCTACAAAGATTTTTGTAAACGTTTCAAAAACTTCCCTAATTATGACAATTTTTGTGACTGGTCTGATCGCCCACTGCTAAGATCTATTCGTCCGATTCGCTTCAAATTCGGACAGCAGAGTTTCTAACATTCTCTTTCGTATGACCGGATGATTTTGTTATACGTTAATCCCTTTGTTATAAAGAAATAATTATAATTGGTTTTTTTTTGTCGTCAAGAATCGATTTTGTTTCTCCAGCGTGGCATTTTCGTAATTTAGAAAACTTCAAGAAAGTTTCCGGTTATGAGAAAGTTTTATGATTATACTAAAAGTACATTTTTTTTATCTTTCACTCCAGATCATTCTAGATGCCAGGAACATCTACAACAATTGGCCATGCAGCAACGGCGGTAATTCGTTGAAAAAATAACTTCGATGTTTATTAATATTTTTCAATGAAAAAAAAAATTGGAATTTGGCAAGACTATGTATTACGTGTTTGTAAAATTCCCACATCGTCATCCCAGTACTCTCATCAGAAAAGAATATTGAACATCGACCTGTTTCTTGGACCCCAAGCCTATGCAGACCCGTTAACCCTTTGCGTCCACACGTTCTGACTATAACACCCTGGTCACAGGGGGGTCGAAATGACCCCAACCATGTTTAAACGATTGCCGAGTTGACCGTATCGTTCCGAATGACTCGTACAAAGTTAGAATATTAGTTTGAACATTCTGGAATGTGGCATTCTTGGTATTATATTTTTATCGAATTTTAAAATGGCGGAAAAAATAAGCAAGGGGTCAATGTGTAAAAAAGCCCTTTTTCACTAAAAAATCATAATTCTTGCACATTTCAATTTTTTTTTCATAATATTTTAGGGTGATACTCTTGAGATGTGATAGTTTAAGGGAAAAAATAACTCCATAATGGGCGTTTCAAAAAAGGTATTTATTCTTATATCCGACGAGCCATTTCAAAGTGAAATACAGATAATCATGAAAAATGAGCGATTTATTATAAAAAGTAGCCGCTAACAATTTAGAGTAATTTTGACTTAAAGTTGGGCTTGGGGTCATTTTAATCCCGGGTGACCACAGAGGGTTAAGAAACGCTTTGTATGAATTTACGGCCTAACACGGCAGGGTCAATAATAACAGTACAGAGTATGATATAGTCTACATTCCCTCCATACGAATACGTATGAAGTAAACTTGAGTTTACATAGCTCGACAACATTTCTGAATAATTGATAGTAATGGTGTATAAGATAGCGGAATATTTTTATTTTCATCACATTATGCATATTTCCATTTTTTAAATATCCAATGTTTCTTCGCATGCCCTTGCGGACTTCCGCGATCCTATCACTCTCACATTGTAGGGGAACGTGGGGCACAGTGTGTCACTTTTTTTTATCGACTTTTTACTCTTACCAAAGTAGTCTGATTAGAAAAAAAAAAAGGTCAAAACCGATTTTATAGACCTTTGGGCGTACAATAAAGATACGATATTTTTTGCACAAAGATTGAAAATCCTAAAATAATGGGTTCGAAAAAAAATTGCGGATTGGCTCATTGTGCCCCACGGGTGGGGTACAATGTCAGATAGGTGGGTACAGTGTGTCAAGTGCTGTGAAACGTAAGGTACAAGGAGCCGGTTGAAACTCTTATATTTTCCTAACATAGATAACAGATTTTCATACATACCGATAATTTTACAACGGGTATTATTTGCCAATAACATGGGGAGTCGACTCATTGTGCTCAACAACTCGATGACACATTGTGCTCCATACAATTGCCCCACAATATTTGACATTTTCCCGGCAAGCGAATTTTTTTTTTTTCGAGGCTCGAATTAATTTTGTATTTTTAATAATTCTTCGTGAGCTGCTCTTGACTTTCTTTTAGGCCAGCCGAAACTTAATATAAATCACGGACCAACACGAAAAATTTTGGATTTTACAATCAACAAAACTCCGAGAAATCGAATGTGGCTGACAGTGCCCCGTGACACATTGCGCTTCTTCGGAGCGTCGTCACTTCTGTTTCCTCATTGGGAGTAGACTCATTTTGCCCCACCACTCGGTGACACATTGTACCCCACTAATAAAATATTTGATTATTGATGAAAATAACTATTAATTAAACTACGAATGGAAAAACACAAGTCACTGAGTGCATCATAAATAATAAAACTATCGATTAGGACCGAAAACCGGAGCCGCTACAGAAAGTGTCGTTGTATTTAACGTTTTCCCGGCGAGCGAAATATTTTTTTTCCAAGCCTCAAATCAATTTTTAATTGTCAATAATCCTTCGTGAGCTGCTATCGACTTTCTCTTAGGCTTGACGAAACCTAATATAAATCGCAGTCCAACAGATAAAAATTCGGAATTTACGAGCTACAAACCTCCGAGAAACCGCATGTGGCTCACTGTGCCCCGTGACACATTGTGCCCCACTCTCCCCCACACTGCTGTCTAGTCGCGATGAGAATATCTTGAATTTACAGACAGTATCTTATCTCGATTGAACGATCAAACTGGGTTGGAGAATAACCGAAAACTTACTATATCACCCAACGGTCCGAGGATTTTTCCCTGCTTAAAAACGTCGAACGGATAGAGAATTCTCTCATAGTGATTCTTCAGAATACTCCCAACGCTACGACCCGAAGGATAGCCCAATTTGTTTGCGATCTTGGCCCATCTTCGTTCCCGCGTCACATTTTCGATTCCACCTATAAAAAAAAAAAGAACTCGGTAAATGGATGTCGGGGGCGATGTAAGCTTCAATTGTTTATCGATCGAGAGGAACGTATGCATGGCGAGGGGAAAAGGAAATACACAGCGGGGAAGGAACGACGGTACAATTAAAATGGTGAGTGGGTCGCTTTTGTGATGTACGAGCATCCATAGGGCGTTGACTCTCCATTTATATTTCCTCGCGTATTTACCGCAACGGACTTTTCGTAACACCCGTCCAGGATCTCAACACCGTGACGCGAAAAATTACAGTGATGAAGTCCGTATTGTTGGAAGTAATTTTTTTTTTTTGTTTGTTTTCAAACAGTTTTCGCAGTTCTAAGTTGTAGAACTTTAATAAGGATCGTACCAAAATATTCGAGTGCTTTTCGTATTCTAAAACTGCAATAAAAATGGTGGGTCTTTAAAAAAAGTTTAAGATTTCTTACGAAGGACGCAATCTTCGATCGTGTAAAATTACCATATCTTTACCCTTCTCGCGTGTTTCGAAAGATAATTCTTCGCGATAAAATTATATTAAGCGCACTGAAGCATATCCCATTATCGATGACAATAATTCAGAAAAAAAATGCTCATAACTATTTTTAAAAAATGCAAAATGGAAAAATTCGGTTTATAATTAAACGCCAATTGAAATTTGTTTCTTTGAACTGCAATAAACTTCATTTTTACGAATTACCTAAACACTTTTCGTCACAAATTTTGGCCAAGAAAATCATTTAAGCGTTTCATTAGGATCCTCGCAGAGATCTAGGGGATAGTACGATATCCGAGGCGTCAAGTTTTGACCGTTGATTCTTGATATTTGAACCAAAATAAGATTTTAAAGAATTAAAAATTTGCCGTTTTGTCTTCCTTAAGGAATTATGAGCGCTCTTAGCGTTAATTGGAAAAACGCCAAAATTCAACGATAGTTGTTAGCTCATGGGCACTATATCTTTATTTTATCACAAATAATGGAAATTGACGGGGCGAGCTTCAAAAAGTATTTGTTTAGTATTGCCTGAAGGGCAAAAAGTTTTTCTCTTATTTGGCTGAGAACCAAGAAGTTATACTTTAATATAGTACACCATTTTTTCCGAGCTTCTCTATTGGGAAGATGCTATGTACGTAGAAGATGTGTCGCACGCGAAAGGTGCTTGCCACTGGAGCGCAGGGGGCCCGCGCTCCAGTGGCAGGGCCTCTTGCGGGGGTAGAGGGGGCGGAGCCCCCACAAGGACACTACACGCAGTATTTATATGATTTTCAACATAAATTCCGAGATTATAATGCTTTATTTATATTCTTTGTGTATTTATAACAATAAGAACTGTTCCATATAATTACTACACTAATTTACTAAACGATATATTTTACATAAACTTGGAGCCTTACAAGTCCGAAGAGAGATGAACCGTATACTTTTAATCCCTCTTCCGACTTCTAGCGATTAAAAGTGCTACTTTACTCTCTTTCTAGTCACACCTATGAGCTAGAAAAACATGGCAGTGGTATTTAATATACATTTTTAGCTTCTGAGACACTGTTGAAACTGTATATTTCCAAGTTACCTTGCCTGATGTTCCTTGAAATTTTCGAATACGAAAAAAAAAAAACGTACTTTTCGATGAGTAACGAAAAATTCTAATTTTAACGCAAAATAAGCGAAATATTAACTTTTACAACTCTTCATATTTTGTTTATTTTGACTTGATAATCCTAAATTTACCGTCAAATCTTGGCGCCTCGGATATCGTACTCTTGCCGAGATCTAGAAGCCAAATTTGCAAACAAAGATTTTGGATAACAAGAAAAATTACGAAAAAGGAAAAGACCAAAAAATGCCTAGGCTTTTCAGCGTAAAAACGAATTTTCGTTGCGTAAAAAAAAATGCATTGCATTCAAACACATGAGAAGATTTTTTCTTGCATTCTAATTAAACGAAAAATAAAATTTCACGCTCTGTCGATTCGTTGAAAGGACAATCTTGAATACCTTCTTCGGTAACGATCCTGTGAAGCGAATAGAGATCCAAAGCTTTTCTTTCGACCAGTGGTATTTTCAGCGAGGATCCCTGCAGTTCCCAAAATTTGGCAATTTGATCTAAAAAATTGAGTTTTATTCGTGTCTTCGCCTCTAGTTCGTTTAGCCTCTGTATCCTCGGTACGAATTTGAACTTGTCGACGTCGACGGCAAAAGGTGGCTGCCAGTTCTGGGGACAATCAAACAAACACGAAATTCATGAGGATACATTGAACTTCGAGAGATCCATGACCTCGATCATAATATTTTGAATGTGTCGATATCACGCTTCTTATCTAACGTTTATCTCCGTCAAATGTCCTCTCACTCATCTTTCTCTCTCATTTTATTCGACGCACTAACATACACGAGTTTTATTTCAGACAATAAACCATTTGCAGTACTGATTCAGAAGATTCGTGGACCAACAGAAAAAAAAACAGTGATATTCGTTGCTTGACAATTAAAAATGACTTCCAAACGTGGAAAATATACATTTTATTTTATTTTAAGGAGGTACGATCATGGGGACGAATCCAACTTTCGGGCCTGAAATTTTTCTATGATGTTGACGAATACGTTATGCACCCTTTGGAAAAATTTCAGCTATATTGACCGTTCAGTTTTTTCGTAATAAAATTGCAAAGTCGAGCACTTTGGGCTAGTGAAGCGCGTCGTCTTATGGAGACGGTCGGCCGAAAAATCGAAAATTCGAACTTCACCGTGTAGTTGAAGCATTACATTATAAAACGGTTTCAACTTCCGGTTGAATATCATCTTAATGACGAAATAGTCATTAGACTTAGACCCATAGACTTGCCAACGTCGGGCGTACACGGAGAGAATTAAAAAATAATTTTTGTCGTGAATTTCACGGTAAAAATTACCGTGATATATTTCAATGTGGTGACAAGTGAGAAAAGCATAATTCGTATGCGACAAGTTTTTTTTAACTCACGTTACAGAAAATTTCAAATACGTAGCTAAAATTTTACTATACAAGAAGGGTAGCGCGCACGATAATTTTTACCGAGAGCACAATACATTTTCCTATAACACTCATTAAATTTTATAATAAATCTTAAAATAACTGTTATAAAGACGATACTTTTTATAGACATTTTTGAAAGGCATAACATAATAAATTGCACAGTAAAATTTTTTTATACATTTTTTTAATTTAAGTTTTGCGTATTTTGTTACACATCAAAATTTACTAGAAAATCTGGTAAAATTTTCTATCTGAAGAAGAAATTTTATTTTATTTTCGTGAAAATCTGTGTTTTACTCAGTAATAATAAGCGAAGTTTCAGGGTTGTCATCGGGTTACCGTTACTGCACGGTAATTTTTGACATTTAATTCTCTCCGTGTAACAGCTAATTCGTTTGGCGAGCCTAACCTAGCTCTGTAGCGAGATTCTGTAACTCGGTAGCGACGGTTTTCGTTGTCGCTGGCCAGCGACAGCCAATCACATGCACGATCGGAAGAAAGGGAGCCTCTTATTGGCTGTCGCTAGCTAACGATAACGAAAATGGTCGCTACCGAGTTACAGAATCTCGCTACTGCTTGGAAATCGTCGTGAAGACTCCAGAGTCGTTGAGGATCTAATTTTTCAGTTTTTATTAGTAAATATGCAATAAATGAAAAATATTTACCACAAATTTGGCACTTTGGGATCGACAATACGAATATTCAACATAAGTTAACATAAAACAGAACACCCGTGGGGCAACATAAATTTAGTCTCTTTGTTGACCCTGAGGGAGTAGTCGTACCTCCTTAACGAGTTACACATAGCTCGTAGCCGAAAAAAAAGAAATTTTCGTCATTTTTTTCTGGGAAAACGTGAATAGGGTTAAATTTTTTTTTCTTTCATTAAAGAGTATGGTTTCAAGTATTTTTTACAATTTTTATATTGAACTTTATTTTTAAATGTGGTAGTTACGTTGGTTCGTGCAGACCGCTGTTTAAAAAAAAAGTTCTTTGCGGTGACCACGTCCGCTCGTGTTTGCATGAAATTATCAAGTTCTTGGATGAAGGATTTAAGGCGGGCAACCACTTGAGATGCTTCAAAAAATCAATTTTTTTTTAATTTCATAAATCGTTATCAAAATATCTTAAGAATACACCCTGAAAATTACAAAACGATATTCGGATTCCTTCTAACGGTATGTGTATAAATGATAAAGACGCTCCACGGGACTCCCAAGCGCGCTCAGGTATCCACGAGCGCTCAGTTAGGTAGTTTGTTTGGGTTTTCATAACCCAAACAAACCCAAACTCGATCTTTTGGCGATTATCTCCAAAACATCTCCATTCTGGGTATAAAATAATCGAGGTAGCGGCATTTCATGCTGCTATTTTATTCAATGAAGGAAATTCAGCCCTACTCATGGTTATGAATGAACTACAAATCGTAGTTGGCAGGCAGAGATATGGATATGCCGAGCAAATGGATCAGATGCGCGTGGCTCGGCAAAATAGAAAAAATTTATTAGAGACAAAATAAGCTCGAAAAGCTCGTAAAGAGGAAATGTAAGCTTCAAATGAGTTGCATGAGGAAGAGGAAGGACTGTTGTATGGTGCTGGAATCGCTGATTAATCGGTAAGACACTTTATCATTTGATTAAACACATTTGACTTTGAGTTCTTCGTTTGTGAAACTTTAAATGTGTTTTTCTCGAAACGACATTTTTTCAATTTTCGGGAATCATAACTCAAAAATTAATTGATGGATCATCTTCAAATTTGGAACACGATTACATAATATAATTTATTAAAACATGAACCTAAAGTTGGAAGGATTAGATTGTTTAAAACATATTTATTTTGCAAAATGCTCGATCTTTTTTTTTCAAACACGTTCGAATGTTCAATTCTCGATTTTTTTTTTTCAAAATTTAGGTTTATGTTCTTAAAAAACATCTCAAGAATGTTAAAAAATTTTACTGGACTATTTCAGATGCGAATTGAGAGCTGCACAATTCCCGCAAATCGACAACGACGATGAGGACACGCCAAGGAACACAGCGGATTACATGTTAATTAATGCACGAAATAACTTGAAAAAATTATCAGAGATGTATGAAAATACGAATAAAGTATTGGCAGGATTGCGGAAATTTGCGTTTTTTTTTCACAAAAAATCCAAAAAATCATCTAAATTTCGGTCTCCTAAAGTGGTTGCCCTTAATAAAATATTGATTTGTGGAAAAAATATCCGCAATCCATTTACATCTTGAGAGGCAGTGCTTGAAGTTCATCAAGTTACATCTTGTGAAGCAGTGCTCTATTTTCATCAATAAGCAACAACAACAAAAATTCCTTCGTTCAAGCACTGCTTCTCAAGATGTAAAAGAAACTCGTAAAATTTGAAGTTGATCGGTGCAGTGATTTTTGAGATATCACGGTCACTGATTTTGAAAAAGTCATTTCGAGAAAAAACGTGTTTAAAGTTCGCCGATTTGCGGAACCTACCCATAAACTCTGTTAATTTTGAACGGATCGACTTGAAGTTTTCAGAGAATAGGTTTAAAATGTTTTGAAAATCCGTCGAAAACCAAAAATCGATATTCTTCTAAAATTTAAACTAGGTATAAGCCCTTAAGGATACCATTCGTGAGAACGCCAACCTAGTGTTATCATTCGCAGTTGTTTACTCGGAGGGTGTTCACCCTTCGATAAACACGCTCATATTCCATAATGATGCTAACTCACACAATTCCGCATCGATCAATAATTCTTTTTGCCCGTAAAAAAAAAAACGGGTGTATTCAAATTTTCGTAATTTGTTTGAAACTCAAAAAAATCAAGTCACTCTTACGAAAATTACGAAATGGATGACATGGTATTTTCATCAAGGTGTGATCCGCCGTGAATAAAATCACAAATTTTGCCGTGAATAAATTCACAAATTTTGCCGTGAATAAATTCACAAATTTTGCCGTGAATAAATTCACAAATTTTGCCGTGAATAAATTTAAAAAATTTTCCGTGAATAAATTCACAAATTTGGCCGTGAATAAATTCACAAATTTAGCCGTGAATAAATTTAAAAATTTTGCCTTGAACAAATTCACAAATTTAGCCGTGAATAAATTTAAAAATTTTGCCTTAAACAAATTCACAAATTTTGCCGTAAATAAATTCACAAATTTTGCCTTAAACAAATTCACAAACTTTGCCGTGAATAAATTCACAAATTTTGCCGTGAATAAATTTAAAAATTTTGCCTTGAACAAATTCACAAATTTTGCCGTGAATAAACTTAAAAATTTTGCCTTGAACAAATTCACAAATTTTGCCGTGAATAAATTCACAAATTTTGCCGTGAAAAAATTTAAAAATTTTGCCTTGAACAAATTCACAAATTTTGCAGTAAATAAATTCACAAATTTTGCTTCAAAAAAAAAAACGAAGTTATAAAAAATATTAATAGAAATTGCAACGAGTTTTTATAAAAACTCAATAACGACGAGTAATAGTATTCACGTGTAAAAAAAAATTCATCCTCAGATCGCAAAACGTAATAAAGTTATGATGATGAAATTTGCATCGTTGAAGATCAACGGAAATGAAGTCTTCCAAATTGTTTCGATTTTTTTTTTTTTGCCGGTTTAGGCTGTGAAAGTCACTCGAACGTTTTTACGAATTCTTTTTAAAGATTTACAACTTTAATTTGCAAACAAAAAGGAAAACGCTTTCGATAATGATAAAAATAATGGAATGAAAAAGTAACAAAAAATTCTTTGCATTCCAACGTTGCAAACTTTAACTTGAAGTTAGACTCAAAATTCTTTCATGAAATCAGATTTTGCCACATTTTGAAAACATTCTCAAAAATTTCCATTGAAACCTCAGGAATTTCCTCAAGTATTTCCGTTAAAAAAAAAAGGTTTAAAAGAAAAGCGAACAAGTAATAAAAAATAAATTTCAACAGAAATTGTAACGTCGAACGGAGGAAAAAACGGGTACGTCATCGAGTAGGCTTGACGATGAGCAAAAATATTTCCATTGTCTGATGGTGAAATAGAGATGGTGGCCATAAAATAGTGTAGATTATCGACCGGTGTATGGCCGGCGTTACGAAAGCAAGGAAATTTCCTCCCTCCCTTTCAACCCCCCCCCCCCCCCCGCTCTCCTCTCTTTCACCGCCGTATTCGTTTGTGCTCTCCCGCGTACGACTTCCACACTATATTCGATCGTCCATAGTCCTTGAACATTGGCGAAACTTACGTAATAATAACAACAATGAGAGCAAAGTAAATTAATCCCCCTATCCCGCCACTCAATGTCTTTTTCATCGAACGTTTTTTTCTGTCGAGACAATTATCAATCAAATATTTATCAAAACCTCGATCGTTCGTTATCGATTGAGTTCGATGAAACGGTATAGCTTTTCTTTCTCGACGTGTTCGTACGTGGGTCGTAAAAAAAAGAGAGGCAAATGCAACGAGGGAAAATAGATTTTACGATTACTTTTTTTTTCACTGTCTACTAAACTACAAATTAATTTTAATTATCTCGATTTTTTAACTTTACAACACAATACAGAATTTTTATAAATTCGAATTTATTCATAATTTTGCCAGTATTTTTCTCTTTTTACAAGTATTAATAAAAAATATTAAGTAAATTTAATTTTTGGCTTCATTTCCTTAGTTCCAACGTGTGCGCGTGGGCGTTTTTACGTCCTAACCTTCTCAATTGAACCCTTTCCTTTCACTCTCTACCCATGATGTTGAAACTTGCATCATTGAAGTTCAACGAAAATGAAGTATTTTTTATTGTTTCAATTTTTTGGCCGATTTAGATGACCAATTTTGGGTGTGGAAATTTATCAAACGTTTCTACGTATTATCATTAGAAATTTACGACCTCAATTTGCAAAAAAAAAGCTTTCGGATAATGATTTAAAAAAAAAGAAAAAAAATCGTTGCATTCGAACGAAGCAAACTTCAATGTCATCGATTTAGACTGTAAAAGTTTCTCGAACGTATTCACAAATTCTTATTAGAGATTTACGCGTTCAATTTGCAAAAACGAAGGCTTTGGATAATCAAAATAGAGTTACAAGAAATAAACTTGTAAACTTCAATGCCATTCCTATGCGCACTTCGCTAATCTAATCTAACTTCCGTTGCGTCCACAACTGTCTCAAGCTACACTTTACCCCATTTGCCGACAGTACGGGGTGTAACTGTGGAAAACCCATACCGGCAAATAGACCAGTCAATAAGCACGAAAGTAAGAACATTTAGGTGCAAATACGCAAAATTGATATAAGAGTAATTGGATGACGCTGAATCGAATGACGATAATAATTTTCCAATCAAACCCCGAGAAATTGTTTAAAAACGTTAAAAAAATATTTAAAACCCGTTTAATTCGGAACCTAATAATTTTATCGTAAAATATGTCAAACAAAAGTTGTTCGGAACATAAAAATACGTAAAAAAGTATCGAACTTACATCTTCGTATCTTCAAAAATAAGGGAGAAAAAAACGAAAAACCATTTAATTCAGAGGCGAAAACCTCGAAGTTTCAAAAAATAAAAAAAATATCAAATTCTTATAATTCTCGGCTTTTTTCGGTTACAAATTGCTTTAGTAAGAGTTAATCTAACTTTCTAGAGATTTTTTTATATTTTTATTTATTGTATAAGTATTGAAAAATGACGACTGAACATTGACAAATTACTGGTTGAGGATCACGGTCAGAAAGAGACGCAGTATATTATGGCTATGCCGTTCGCACTCATAGGCGAGGTACTTTCTATCGTTTCCATGCATGCGTCGTAATAGTTATATCTTACGTCCCTTACATTCCCAGTGGTGCTTCAGCTGCAAAGCGACTTTGTCTTGCAAATGAATTTTCATTCGTCTTTTTCTCCCTTTGCTTTGAAGATACGAAAATGAACGTTCAATACTTTTTTACGTAATTTTATGTCCCAAACAACTTTTGTTTGACATAGTTTATAATAAAATTGTTAGGTTCCGAATTAAACGGGTTTTAAACATTTTTTTAACGTTTTTAAACAATTTCTCGAGGGTTGATTGCAAAATCATTATCGCCATTCGAATCAGCGTCATTCAATTACCCTTATATCAATTTTGCGTATTTGCACCTAAAAAAGTTCTTACTTTCGAAATTTTTCCTGGCCTTATAAACGGCCCCATATTCTTGTAATTCTCTGGTACACAGACGTTTTTCATTCAAGTATCTACACCAAGGTCTCAGAAGTATTAGCTCTCCGCTGACTGGCTGATGCGCCAGCTGGTGCGTGCCTAAGCAGTCACCGCTCCGAGTATCGGCCATCCACAACGCTGCTTAAGGAGTTTCAAGACAACTTATCTTTAGGGGGATTCCGGGGGGGGGGGAGGGATTTTTATTGTTCTCGAGCTGGATGCCAAGTTCCACACACCAATCGTTCGAAAACGCCACGATTGCTGTAATAAATTTCCAGTCCTGCATTTAAGTTTATTATTTTCACACGAGCGTATTAAGGAGGTAAGATCATGAAGAGGGATTCAACATTCGGTCCTGAAAGTTTCATATGATGTTGACGAATACGTTGTGCACCCTTTGGAAAAATTTGAGCTATATTGACCGTACAGTTTTTTCGTAATAAAATTGCAAAGTCGAGCACTTTGAGCTTGTGATGCACGTCGTCTTATGGAGACGGTCGACCGGAAGTGCAGTGATCACGGTTTTACTGCTCACGTATCCAACTAAGGTCGTTGGCGAACTTATATTTGTTAAATTAGACATAATAGATATTGTAAAAAAAATCGAAAATTCGAACTTCACCGTGTAGTTCAAGCACTACATTTTCAAACGGTTTCAACTTCCGGTTGAATATCATCGTAATGACGAAACAGTACCCATAGACTTGCCAACGTCGGGCGTAACAGCTGATTTGTTTGGCGAGCATAACCTAGCTCTGTAGCGAGATTCTGTAACTCGGTAGCGACAGTTTTCGTTGTCGCTGGCTAGCGATAGCCAATCGCACGCACGATCAGAAGAAAGGGAGCCTCTTATTGGCTGTCGCTGGGTGACGGCAACGAGAACGGTCGCTACCAAGTTACAGAATCTCGATACTGCTTGGAAATCGTCGTGAAGACTCCAGAATCGTTGAGAATCTAATTTTTCAGTTTTTATTTGTAAATATGCAATAAATAAAATATTTACGACAAATTTGACACTTTGGGATCGACAATACGAATATTCAACATAAGTTAACATAAATCAGAACACCCGTGGGGTAACATAAATTTAGTCTCTTTGTTGACCCTGAAGGAGTAATCGTACCTCCTTAATGCCGTGTTTTCAATGTTATATCGATGTGTATTTTTCGATTATTTTATATTAGACATTTTTTTGATAAATTTGGCGACAACTTTTCTTCGTTGGGGGAATAACTGGTTGTTTTCGTTTACAAAAATGTCAATAATTAACAAACAGTGTAGACGGATCGTTTAATTGTTGGGTGACATAATTGTCATAATGCACTGAGTGGTTTGACAGTTTTTCATAACATTCTTAGCATTTTTTCACACTATTTCGTGCGTAAAATGGCCGATCAGAAATGAGTTTAGGCATCAGCCTACACGGAGAGAATTAAATGTTAAAAATTACCGTGCAGTAACGGTAACCAGATGACAACCCTGAAACTTCGCTTATTATTACTGAGTAAAACACAGATTTTCACGAAAATAAAATAAAATTTCTTCTTCAAATAGAAAATTTTACCAGATTTTCTAGTAAATTTTGATGTGTAACAAAATACGCAAAACTTAAATTTAAAAAATATATAATATCAGCGAAATTTTACTGTGCATTTTATTATTTTATGCCTTTCAAAAATGTCTATAAAAAAGTATCGTCTTTATAACAGTTATTTTAAGATTTATTATAAAATTTAATGAGTGTTATAGGAAAATGTATTGTGCTCTCGGTAAAAATTATCGTGCGCGCTACCCGTCTTGTATAGTAAAATTTTAGCTACGTATTTGAAATTTTCTGTAACGTGAGTTAAAAAAAAACTTGTCGTATACGAATTATTATGCTTTTCTCACTTGTCACCACATTGAAATATATCACGGTAATTTTTACCGTGAAATTCACGACAAAAATTAGTTTTTAATTCTCCCCGTGTATGTTAAAAAGTGTTTTTTTAATTGTACATTTTATTAAAACGGTGTAGATGATCGATTTTAAATTTGGAGAGTGCATTCAGTATATGACAAAGAATCTACTGTATTAATTTAAATAAAATGGTAACATTTCGGCACTTGTCCCGAAACTCCTTCTCAAAGGATCGCCCAAGCCGGACGTCGGCCGCCCATCGGACGGTGTCACTCAACATTTAATTTATTACTATAATGTTGGAGTTTAAATCGGTAAAATGCTACGAAAATTAATTCCTTTCAATTGATCAAATTTTTTTTGGCTGTGAAAATCACTCAAACGTTTTTACGTATTCTTTTTAAAGATCTAGTTAAAGATAAAGAAAAATGAAGAAAAAGAATCATTGCATTCCAACGATACAAACTGCAATGTCATTTTTTACTATAGTAATATTTAACAATTTAATTAAAAATCCAATCAAATGTGGATTATTCAATTTTCCTTAAATGATGAGAGCATTAATTTTTCCACGCAATTTAGCACAATTTAATATTCAATTATTGTCAGGCTGTCGAATTTCATTCGATTAATGCGCTTAATTTAATTACGGAGAGATTAATTCGTGTACTCGAATTCTTACTCAATTCGATTATACTTTTCCGTTGTCAAGAGCTACCCGGCTTTATCGATAAAAAAAAAACGAAGTTGCCCGGGACGGATTGGAGAAGTGGGACGGGGACGGTGGAATTATTTTCACATTTGAAATATAAGTAAAATACGAAAACATTTTCTCTTAAGGGGGGAGATCCTTTTATAACGTAAAGAAGAGATTATGGCGGAAAATAAACTCCACGAAGAAGCTGAGGGACTTACATGAAGGTCCCGAAATAGCAGATTGATCGGTAAGTCATTTAATGACAACATTTTTGAGTCTTGAAACGTTAAACGCGGTTTTCCTGAAAACCACTTTTTCGTGAACCACGTACAAGGTGACTCAAAAATTATCTGATCGATCATTATGAAATTTTGCACAACTTTGGATAATATAATTTCCATCTATGTGAACCTTAAGTTTTGGTGAAAATTATTTTTTTTAACTACTTGTTCATCAACAAATATTAAAAATTTGATAAAAAGTAGAACATTTTTTTCAAACACGTACCATTTATCGAATTTTCACTTTTCTTTGGATTTTTAAGGTTCGCTTAGAGCGTGTAGGTCGGAGAAATCTAAAACTTTTTGGTTCTGATGTTTCACGTCAATGCACCAAACGCTAGGTTGTACGCCGTGGAAACAACTCAGACGTCAACCGTCTCTTAAGGCCTTAGGCCACTCTAGGATTTTCCAAAAATCGATTTTTTTTTGTTAACAATGTACCTTAGTAATTATAATATTATATTCCAAAAGATTAAGGGTGTGAATAATCTCTAAGTACTCGATTTTCGAATTCGCAACCCCTCTTGATTCGTGTCGTGACTTTCTACTAACTTTAAACGCGTTTATCTCAAAACTACATTTTTCAAGTCGGCCGGACTCATAACTCAAACAAATTTCAACCGATTCACTTGAAATTTTAACTGTATATTTAGAATTACATTTTCTGAGGCACTACGTAGGATTTTTTTTATTATATTGCATAGTTCCTTTTTTATAAACAATTTTCTGACGATTTTCTCATGGCATTTTATACTTTTTGCTTTAGAAATGCGCCATTTTGACAAAAAAAAAACAATATATCAAAAAAATCCTACGTACTTCTATAACTATTCTTATATATAATCGAAAAAACTTTAGTGTCTCATCGTAACTCAAAAATTATAGGAGCTGTTGGTCCGGCCGTCGACCTTCCAGAAATAAAGGCGTGAACGGAAAAATGCTCCACAGTCGCCATTTTGACATGTATCGCTGTGAAAAAATAATTTTCTATAGTCAATTACGTGTATAATAAAACCCCTATTTTTTAATTCTGATTTATTTTATGGTTTTGGTGAAAAAAAATCACAAAATGTGCCCTTTTTTTGCCTCTAAAGTGGCCTAAGGCCTTAAGCAAGTGTCGTACAGTCGCCATTTTTAAATTATGACCAAAAAATTCAGACAATTGAAAGATGTCATATGTACAGAAAAATAGTATTTAGAATAAATAATTTCGACACGAAAAGTCGTGATAATTTGCGTATTTTCGGCTCCCTAAAGCCCCCCCCCCCCCCCTCAAGTCTAAAACACTGAACTTTAAATTCATTTAATGTAAAATTATTTCAGAAAATCGTTTTCTCCAAGACCCACAAAGTTTTTTCCGTACAACACAAGAAAAACAATTTTCTAAAGAATTTCTAGGATTCCTATACACAATTTCGGCAATTTTTCTCGCGTCATTAACCCTTCGTACTAATCCTGGGTAGAATCGACCCGTCGATCAATTTTTGTCGAAAAATATATAATAATTCCCGTCATCGATGGGACTGTCTTCACCATCTTGCCTGGAGTTTGAAGTATCCTCATACCATAAAAATTTACCCCCTTCACATGTCGGAATAAATACCTTGTTTGGAACGCGCACTTTGCTACTATTTTTTTTTCCCCAAAAGTAGCATATCTAAAGAGTATCACGTTCAAATTTTAGGTAAAAATGTTGAAAATTCACGGAACTATGATTTTTTTTATCGAAAAAGTGTCTTCATTGCGTTTTCACCTCTTTATCATTTTTTTTAAACATGTCGCCATGTTATTTCTTATAAATACATTTTTCCTACATCATCTAAAAGGTTCGAAGCATGTTCCATAATTTTTTATACCACTTCGGACGGATAGTTCGGTGACAATACTTTTTTTTTTTAATTGACGAAGTAAAATCGTTCCAAGTGACCCGAACGGTTGAATCGTGATAATTTATTTTCCTTGAAATTATGGGAACGAAAATTTATTTTCTCGACGATCCACCCTGTTTGTTTACCGTAAAATAGAGAGAAAACAATTTTCAAATTTACAAAACAACTATTCCTGACGATCAAAATTTCATCTACGACCTGCGCTACGAGAGGGCAAAATTGTTCATGTCATTTTTTTTAGCAGAAGCCTTCTCGCTTTTTCACAACGAGAAGCCGTTGTCGCGATACACAACGTGACGACAGTACACAGGATCGCTAGAGACACACACACACACACGCTCATCGCTCCAACCGTCATCGGGGAACACCGGAAAACCGAAGATTTTACCGTTACTCGCAAAATCCCCATAAGCGTTGCAGTACTCATGGAGAGAGCTCGGTCAAAAACGCCGGAAACGAATCACGAAAACTCTCCGCGACATTTCATAATCATATGCGTTGAAGCCCCCCCCCCCCCCCGCCCCCGCCGCCAAGTAAACAACAGTACAAACGAAGCGATAGAAGGCGCAGAATTTATTTGGTTTCATCCAGAGACAAAGAGCCCCCGTTTGCCTAGTCCCTCTGGCCCTTTTGCCGGAGTCTCAAGTAACGCGAGAATGCGCTCTCACTTTTCTCGTGTAAAAGTGTTCCCTCTACCGAGAGTTCGGAGATTTAAGCTTTTTAGTTTTGTTTTTTTTTTTTGTATTGCCACTGCATTATCGTCTTCATACAGGAAGGAGAGCTCAACATTTCGATCTTATATTCGTCACTCGAGCGAGTTCCTCTTTCTCACTCTTTTCCCCCGACAACTATCAATCCTTTATGAGGCGCGTGCGTGGGGTCGGTGAAGACCCCGCGCCATGTTTGTTACCTCGGCAATGATTGTTTTTTTTTCCCCTAAAACTTATCAATTTAAAATGTACAAGCGGTTGAGGCGTGTACGGACGATCATTCGGGTAAACTGTTAAATACATGTTGACGATAAAAATATTACATCGACGCAACGGGGAGAGACCTCGCGCCGGCTCGAAACGTGACGCGCGTCTATCGAAAGCCTCAAAATTCGACTGGCACGTAGTCGCTAACGCGAGCTAAGAGAACGGCTGCGTGTCACAAAAAAAAAAACAAAAAAAAAAAGAAACCGCACATCTTATCGCGAATCGCTGAATAGGGATTAACGAATAAAATAAAATGACAATCGAAATTGATAATTGTCCTTCCGGTTTTCTCACACGCGGCTGTCCGTGACGCAATATAACACACGGGCTTGAAAGAATACGCGAGACGAGTAAGGCGTAAGCTTTGAAAAGACAGAATGTCGACAATTGAGCGCGAACGAGAGTTTTACGAGCGTTTTTTTTTTTCCGCGCGGGTACGAAATTTCACACACGAAACGAGAAGAGCGGAAATTGCGTTTGAACAAACGTCGCCCAAACTGCGCGATCTTTTATTTCTATCGGAATAATAAGAATTGTGAAAATAGTGGGTACAATTGCTGAAACGATTTGACGTTGATTGAGACAGAGGGAAGCGTCGTTTTTCGACTTAAAAAAAATGTGTTATTATCGCCTCGGACGAAAAGCCGAAAGAAAGAACGCAGGATCGATAACGCGCGAGACGTGACATCGCTTATTGGATCTCCAATATGGCTTTTGTCCCTTCGCCAAAAGCTTTATTATTTCCTCGAGATGATAAATAAGTGCAGCCGCGAACGATCCCGAACGCGCTCTTCGATCAAAACGAATAGTTGGAAAATTGGATGCCGAAGACTTTTATCGAAAGCGTGTTACGAGGGCAAACGAATGTGACGTTGATCCCGCTGGTCGGTTTACGCGACGAATAATCGTATCATCGCGATAGGCGAGCGAGAGAGAAAGAAGAGGGGAAAAAAAAAAAATGGACCGTACGTAGGTGAAGCGCGATATCGCGTGGCAATGTAAGCAAAAAATAAAAATAAAAACGAGGTGAGAAAAGTAAATGAGCGATGAAGACTCACGGGTGGCGGTTTGATCTTGCATATACCAGATTTTTCCGCGATCGGTCGTATTTTAGCGATGTAGCCGAGAGGATCGAGAAACTCTTCGGCTGTTGGCTCGAAGACCGGAGCTTCGGGTGGGATGCCGAACTCGAAATCGGACTCGCTTCTGTCTCCCGTATCTTTGGCGCTGACCCGACTCGTTTGTTTATTGTTATCCATTGCTTGTTGCTTTGCCGGGGATGTGTCTTTGCTGGATTTGTTGAGAGCGCGATTTGTATTTTGTTGTCGAGTCGTGATCGTCGACGTGGTGGTGTTGGTGGCGGTGGTGGCGGTGACGCTCGTCGTTGTCGTAATGGTCGTTGCGAATCTGGCAGGCTCGCAGCCGATATTTACATCGAGCTTAGATACCATGACTCCATGAACGAGTCAAACGAACAAAAAAAAAAAAAAAAGAAAAAAAAAAGGGAGTTTGCACGGGCGGCCACGACGCCACCCGCGGTTACGCACTGAAGACCCGCTAGTCGAAGTAGGGCCTTCCGCAGTCTTTCTGGCTCACTCGCACGCATGCACGCACGGCACGCACCACTCTTTACTCGCTCTCTCCGCACGCAAATTCGAACAACAAAGCGTAACAAACAAAAAAAAAAAGAAAAAAGTCTTTTCGCAAAGTCACCGGACGAAGCGACGAGAAAAAACTAAAACCACTGCTCTTTTTTTGTCCTTCGGTCCTGTCCCTTTTAGAGTTCTTTCCTTCCGAGGGCCCCCTTCACTCGGGCGTCAAATAAATTTGTCGAAACATCGCGAGTCCCGGACCTCGGGCGGTCATCCTCGACGATCTTTTTCATGGATCTTGGCGAAGAATCTTTCAACTCTACTTCGGGCTCTTCAGCCCGCAATTCGATGTTACTGTTCTCACTGAGATTTTACTCGATGAAAAGAAAACGTGAGAGAGTGAGAGAGATGTAGACAATGAAGAGAGAGAGAGAGAGAGAGAGAGAGAGAGAGCTCTCTTATATCACGAACTGTGACACGACACACGCGAACGCACTTTTTAACGCTTTTTTTTTCTCTGCAACGCCCGATGATACAACTTGCGAGATACTCGCGAGATCTTGCCAACGAAACTCGCGAAACTATTATTTTCAGGCAGACTTAGTGCTCGTGTACCCGTCAGTGTGCGTGCGCTTTGTATATATATATATATATATATATATATATATATACACCTATATATATATAGTTTTTTCTCGTGCAAAGTAGAGCTCACGCAACAGAAGCTCTTGCACGATGCCTCGCACACGGGCAACTGTCCGCCGTTCCTCGGTTACCTTTCCTCGTTCTTCCCTTTAATCCGAGAGTCGCGAGCATTAAAAAACGCGTCTCGCGGGATCGCGCCGCCCAGCGGCCGACGGTATTACTAAGTCAAGCACCGTCGTTGCGGTGTAGAGGTACGGGGGGGGGGGGGAGTAGCGCGATACGGGTGACGAATTGCGAGCATTCTGCACGGCAACTCCGTCACGGGGGGGCGGATCCGACGAAAATGGCCGAAATAAGGATTCTCGGAGTGGCGCTACTGTCGCGCTGATCCGAAAATGCATATTCTTGCGTTGTTCTTATGATTTGGGGAGCTTACGCTCTTTACCTTCGAACAGTGCCGGGATTCTCTAACGTTTTAGCGACAGTTTTCGTGATCGTTAACCCGCGACAGCTAATGGGCGGCGCGCTTCCTGCCGTAATCTTCCATGCGATTGATTGTCGCGAGCTAACGATAACGAAAACTGTCTCTAACGTTAGAGCATCCCGGCACAGGAATATGAACACCATCCGGTATTTTCGCTATGGGAAATTTTCGGATTTTTTAGTGTCAGACTCTGCCACCCGTAGCGCTATTTGTCACCTAAGAACCGTGCACGCCCGCGCGCTGCGGCCACATATATATATATATATATGGATAAACTTCCGATATCTGTTACCTCCGATTCAGGTGTAATTTTGCATAGATCCTCTTTCAGACAATACGAGTCTTTGCGTAAAAGAATTTTTGGCACATCGCAATAGTTTTTGAAATACCGTATTTTGAAAATTCATAAATCAACGTGCTTGTATATCAATATCTATCATAGCGCGCTACTGCTATAACTATTTTATCGACATGATAGACTTATTGTTAAACAAACCCACAAAATCTAAATAAACACAACCGATGGTAAGCAATCCCGAAAAAAAACCCAAACAAACACAACCAAATCGAAACAAACACAACCGAGCCTAAACAATCCCGAACAATATCCAAACGCAAGCAATCCCGAACAAAATCCAAACGCAAGCAATCCCGAACGAAATCCAAACGCAAGCAATCCCGAAAAATCCCAAACCCTACCAAATCCAAACAACACAATCAAGCCCAAACAAACACAAACAAACTCCACAAAACCCGAGTAAACCAACACAAATCCGAACTCGAGCAAACCCAAACCCGACAAATCCAAAACCCAAGGAAATCAAAACAAACCCAAACTCGACAAATCCAAAACCCGAGCACACCAAAACAAACACAAACGCGACAAATCCAAAACCCGAGTAAACCAAAAGAAACTCAATTCCGCTAAATCCAAAATCCAAGCAAACCAAAACAAACCCAAACGCGACAAATCCAAAACCCAAGCAAACCAAAACTAACCCAAACGCGACAAATCCAAAACCCGAGCAAACCAAAACAAACCCAAACGCGACAAACCCAAAACTCAAGCAAACCAAAACAAACCCAAACGCGACAAATCCAAAACCCGAGTAAACCAAAAGAAACTCAATTCCGCTAAATCCAAAACCCGAGCAAACCAAAACAAACCCAAACGCGACAAACCCAAAACCCAAGCAAACCAAAACAAACCCAAACGCGACAAATCCAAAACCCGAGTAAACCAAAAGAAACTCAATTCCGCTAAATCCAAAACCCGAGCAAACCAAAACAAACCCAAACGCGACAAACCCAAAACCCAAGCAAACCAAAACAAACCCAAACGCGACAAATCAAAAACCCAAGCAAACCAAAACAAAACCCAAACGCGACAAATCCAAAACCCGAGCAAACCAAAACAAACCCAAACGCGACAAATCCAAAACCCGAGTAAACCAAAAGAAACTCAATTCCGCTAAATCCAAAATCCAAGCAAACCAAAACGAACCCAAACGCGACAAATCAAAAACCCAAGCAAACCAAAACAAAACCCAAACGCGACAAATCCGAAACCCGAGCAAACCAAAACAAACCCAAACGCGACAAATCCAAAACGCGAGCGAACCAAGGCAAACTCAAACAATCACAGACCCGACACGACACGAGCGACGAAAATATCTGGATCATGTCGATAAATTACGGATACGAGTGGTACGTTATGATAGATATGGATATACACGCGCGTTAAATTATCAATTTTCCAACTTCGATGATGCGAAATCTATCGCGATTCGTCAAAACTCCATTTATGTTTTTCAGCTGAATCGGAAGTAACAACTATTCGGAAGTACAGCCATATCGACGAGCGTTTTGAAAATCTGTTCGAACAAAATGGCGAGGCGCACTTCCGGTTTTTCCGGACCGCCTTGTGCACTGAAGTTAACCAATTGACGACGAGAAGTTGATTCTCAATCTTCGCGTTGTCGTAACTGATTATTCCGATACGTTGATAATTTCACGCAGTTCGCGATACGGTTTTGCCTTCCGTTTCTTTCGTTTGCGATTGTCGAAACAAGTAAGTGAACGAAATTATTATATAATAATCATGCGAATCGCTGAATTACGAATCTTCCGGCACTTCGTCAACTCTACAAAATGAAACGTCGAATTATTTCGACACTTTTTCACTCAATAATTCCGAACGTCGAATCATTCCGACGTTTTTGCCCAAAGAAAACTAGTTCATCGTTTCGAATATCAATCACACGACAATAATCCTGCCAAAGCGGAAATTTCTTTTCGATTGAATTCCGATTCATCGGTAGAGCGAAGTATCATAAAATCAATAACTTTATTTCAGATACGTTGAAAATGGGTCTCCACTGGGGTGAATTAGCCAAGATCCGTCGGGTCGTCTACTTCAGATTGAGCCCCTTCGAGCAAAAAGCCTTTGCAGGTGCTATATCCCATGGAGTGCCGAACATGGTTCGCCGATTTAAGGGAAAGTTCTTGATCGTTGTTCCTCGTAAGTGCTGCTCTTGGCTTGAGTAACTTTTCTAAGTAGAATGTACCTACCGAAGGTCCGGCGTCTGGCAAGCACATTATATATTTTCTTTCAGCTGTACATATTTGGGTTTGAAAAATAACTAGCTTCATCTCTATGCCCTTGAAAAATAGTATGCTGCGGCTAGCCGTCCAATTATTGGATGAATAAGCGTATGTTATTCGTCAGGATCGCGGCTCAGTTCACGCTGTATTTCTAGTGCGTGTACATATATTGTGATTCGTGTCAGCTAGTATCTGGACAAATAACATATACAGGGTGAGACACATAAAGTGTTACAGAGCAATAGCACTCAAACTATTGATCATATCCAAAAATGTTTCAGACAAAAGTTTCAGTGTTCGAGAAGGCCGTCATACTGGACCACCCTATTTTTTTATCGGTGGAGGCGCTGAAGCTACGTCAAGGTCAACTCCACTCTTTAAAATGGAACCATGTATTTTTTTCGCCTGGCATTATTACCGATTTTAAGACGAATTCAGCGACCTACAACACAAGGTCATTCTAGTCACGCAAAGTATGAAAATAGTCGAAAAATCGAAAAATATCGGAATAATCACTTTCAAAGGATCCACTAACCTTGGTTTGGGTCTACCTACAGGAGATGCTCGAAGCGATGATCCTCGACTTGTAAGCACTTGTTAATTCGCTGATGCAAAGACCGTCTAACTTCAGCCAACATTTGTGGTGTAAATTTGGTACATGCCCGGCGTATTCTTTCTTTCATGTCGTCAGGCGTGTTTACAAGTGTTTACAAGTGGAGGGTCAACACTTCGAGCATCTTCTGTAGGTAGACCCAAACCAAGGTTAGTGGATCTTTTGAAAGTGATTATTCCAATATTTTTCGATTTTTCAACTATTTTCATACTTTGCGTGACTAGAATGACCTTGTGTTGTAGGTCGCTGAATTCGTCTCAAAATCGGTAATAATGCGAGGCGAAAAAAATACATGGTTCCATTTAAAAAAGTGGAGTTGACCTTGACGTAGCTTCAGCGCCTCCACCGATAAAAAAATAGGGAGGTCCAGTATGACGGCCTTCTCGAACACTAAAACTTTTGTCTGAAACATTTTTGGATATGATCAATAGTTTGTGCGCTATTGCTCTGTAACACTTTATGTGCCTCACCCTGTATATAATCATCCGGATAGAATGTGTTAAATTGTTAAACAAACTATCCGGATGAATAATTTACACGTATTCGTCCGAATAAAATCTTTATAATTTTGTAGTAGGTCATCCGGACGAATATCATACATATAATCGTAGCATATCTAAGGAGTATCACGTCCAAATTTTAAGTAACAATGTTGAAAATTCACAGAACTCCGATTTTTTGAGCGAAAAAGTATCTTTTTTGCTTTTTCAGCTCAACGAATTTTTTTTTAACATGCCACCATTTTTTGTCTTATAAATACATTTTTCGTACATCATCTAGAAAGTTCAGAGCATGTGTCGTAATTTTTTGAACCACTTTGGACAGATAGTTTGGTCACAATACTTTTTTGAAAACTGACTGGATAAAATCGACCCTAGTGTGACCACCGCGATTGTATTTGGAAGTGTGACCACGAAGGGTTAATCTTGATGTTCATAGCTAGAGAAATACGTAGGGAATTTTTAAAATATTGATTTTCGTAAGATTGGCGAGTATTTGAATGAAAACTTTTAATTTTCGACAAAAAAGGGCTATCTTTTGTTAATAAAAAATGTTTAAATTAACTAATTGAAAATCCCCACCGTATTTCTCTTTGAAATGTTGTTACAAAGATATGGTTAAAAATTCAAGCGAAAAAAATGAAAATTGTTTGAGTTATGCTGTGTGCCGTTTTGAAAAATCGTGTTTCGAGAAAAACGCGTTTAAAGTTTTGAAATGTGTTCTACACAGACCGACGCTGTAAGGGGGGAGGTAGAAATTTTGATGAAAAACAATTCCTTCCGGGAAAAAACTTTTTGCCTCAATTTCTAGAGGGTTCGAAGCATCTTTTAAGCAAAAAAAAAATAGATTTTTTGAAAAATTTACGGTGATGTTAGCCCTCAAGACCCTAGGCTATAAATCTATACAATACAAAAATCGTATTTTTGATATTTCGAGATTATGCAGAACTCTCAAGTTGCATTCCCTTCAATAAATCAAGTCAATGTGGCAGTGTCGATTTTTTTCTTCTATTTAATATGGATGAAAAATTTCTTTGCTTTTGAACTGATGCAACTCAATAACCGATTAATATTTACCGGTTCAGGATTTTTGAAGCTGAAAAGGTGGTAAAAAGTTTTTTTCAAATCTTATTATTTGTACACAGATTGTGGATATTTGAAAAATGCTATTCGCATATTCGACCGGAATACATGCATTATGTAAACAGCTGTAGTTTTTGTAAAAATAATTATATCGAGAACTGAAAATAAAACATTTCTGAAGCTCTAAAGATTAGCTCTAAGAATCTTCAACTGAATTTAACGAATATTAATTAGTTGTTGCATTTTCATTATTGCATCAATGTTGCATTAGTTTTTGCAAGAGAACTAGAGAGTTCAAGTTTGGTAACACTTTTTTAATTCTTAATACCATCGTGGCATGAGGTAAATGTTACAATTATCTTTTTTTAACCCACCCTAGTGGATATGTTTGATAAGAAATAAACCCTTAAGTACCCAAACCGTTGTATCATTTTCAAGAAATATGAGATCGAAATCGAAACAATTGTGCACAATTTATTATTTAAAAATCGCAACTTTAATTGATATCTCTCACAGATATATTTAATAAGAAACTGTGCCGCATCAGCCCGATCTCAATCGATTTTTTTTCTTCATAAAAGTATAGCGAAACGCACGTAATCTTTGCATTTTAATTTCTATCAGGCGTACCAGAACGTCTAAAAAAAAGACGTAACTAAGAAGTAAATCAGTATGCTTTAATGTTCAATGTCAAAATGATTAAACTTCCTTTAATTCCACAGCAACGTAATAACCGTTTCTCTTTCGATGTTTTTACAGCGTTTATAGCGGGCTACCTGGTCTACGCTTGGACCAAAGAAAAAGGCGAGGAGCTCTCCCGTAAAAATCCCAAGGACTATGAGAACGACGTCTAAACGAAAAACATGTAGAGCCTCACATTATAGTTAATTGTACAGATTGTATTAAGAGCCAGCGACGTTCGTAAAGCGACCTTGATTGGTCTGTGTTTCAAAGGGATTCGGTGAATAAAATTGAGAAGAACAACGAGATTAGTTGATGCTGAAAAATTGGGCGATTACTTGAAAAGTTGATAAATTCATTTATCAATTTTTACCATTCCATCCCATTTTTTCATTGTGCTTTTCCTTATCACGGAGAGTAAAACAATAACTCCAAAAAACGCGTGCAAAGTTACTGGAAACGAAAAGTATTATAATTATTCAACAAGTTGGTGGATCGATCGAAATTCTGCATACTTAGTGTTCTGCATACACATCCGGTTGGTAATAATCATCTTCGTTTGCCTGAATTGTGATCCGTCTGGGAGAAATCTTGGCAGTAGGATTTTTACCGATCGGACGTGTGAAAAATGTCCTTAAGGGGGAAGACCATTTACAAATTTGAAAAAATCGACCCCCCCCCCATAGTCGATAGTTTCAATGTCTTAAGAATATTGTGTCCAATTTGTTGTAGACCGAAATTCCAAGAATTGCGTGAGTTTTCGCGGAAAAATGCCAAGAGCGTTCGTGCCGAGTAGACGCAGAGATGCGATCGAGGAAGGCGGTGCATGCGCCCTCCTATATTTCGTCTTGCTCCGATCTTTTATGTTTGGTAGTCGTACTATACTCGGTAGGGCCCATCGTTGTCGATTCGGAGCGTCGCAGGTACTTCAAATTTTACCTTGTGCCAGTTGTGAGCTTACTGCTTCTCAAAATGTCCGCGTACCCAAAAGGTTCTCATGCCACACCTAAGGGACCTCCACGGAAGAGAACATTTTTAGGAAACCAACATAATCATAGCTGGTGCAAGTGGCAAAAAGCTCAGTCAACTGGTGAAATCTTCAAACACCCTGCGCCTCTCCATCCTGATGTCTAGAAGAATCTCTTGCCGATAAACACGGATTTATCCAATCATGATTTATTGGAGAGATGCTTGGATGGCCACACGCAAAATGCAAACGAAAGTTTCAACTCCACCGTATGGCGCTTAGCTCCGAAACATTTGCATTCGGGCATGAGTGTCATCGAAATTGCAGCCAGCATATTCAACGAGGGAAATTCTGCAATTTTAAGATTTATAAGCGCCCTGGACATCTGCATTGGGAGGCAATCGAAGAAATTTGCAATGAAAGCAGACGAGCGACGCGTATCGCGCTAGGAGCTTCGCAGCTCTCTATCGTCCAAGGAGGGTCGGAAAGCCCGTATATTTATATGTCCGTAAAATGTATATTTAACAATTCATAATCGTGTAAGGGCATGGAAAAAAGGCATGTCGCTGGCGTTGATGATTTGCGCTCTCCAGGTAATCTGAAACAAAAAATTCAAAAAGATTCTTAATCTGTATGAGTGTCGCTATCGCCCGAACTAGAATTATTTGAAAAATATTAATTTTTACTTATACTTTCGCCTGAATTATAACGAAAGAAAACGTGTTTTTCGAACACTTTTGCGCAAAACGACGCCATTTTGTGAATTTGCAATATAAAATAATAATTCTAGTTCGGGCGATAGCGACACTCATACAGATTAAGAATATTTTTGAATTTTTTGTTTCAGATTACCTGGAGAGCGCAAATCATCAACTCCAGCGACATACTTTTTTTCATGCGCCTTTACACGATTATTAATTGTTAAATAAATATACATTTATATGCAACAACAACAAAAATTGTTTTATATTCTGCAAGAGTGTACCTTTAAGCGAAAAAAAAAGTAAGTACCGATACATGCATACATGATACCGAAAAAAGCTTATTTTTTGAGCCATCACAGTAGAATAGCCCCTTAAGGCGGGCAACCACTTTAAGAGAACGAAAATTAGATGATTTTTTGGATTTTTTTTTTATTGTGAAAAAAAACGGAAATTTCCGAAACTCTGACAATAATTTACGCATATTTTCATACATCTCTGGTAATTTTTTCAAGTTATTTCATGCATTCATTAAGGTGTAATCCGCCGTGTCCCTTGGCGTGTCCTCATCGTCGTTGTCGATTTGCGGGAATTGTGCAGCTCGCAATTCGGAACTGAAATAGTCCAACAAATTTTAATACATTCTTAAGATGTTTTTTTAAGAACATGAACCTAAATTTTGAAAAAAAAATCGAGAATTGAATGTTGGAACGTGTTTGAAAAAAAAAATGATCGATTTTTAGCATTTTTTTCGCGGCATTTTGCAAAAATATGTTTTAAACAATCTAATCTTTCCAACCTTAGGTTCATGTTTTAATAAATTATATTATGTAAACGTGTTCCAAATTTGAAGATGATCCATCAATTAGTTTTTGAGTTATGATTCCGCAAATTGAAAAAATGTCGTTTCGAGAAAAACACATTTAAAGTTTCAAAAACGAAAAACTCAATCGTCAAATGTGTTTAATCAAATGATAAAGTGTCTTACCGATTAATCAACGATTCCAGCACCATACAGCAGTCCTTCCTCTTCCTCATGCAACTCATTTGAAGCTTGCATTTCCTCTTTACGAGCTTTTCGAGCTTCTTTTGTCTCTAATAAACTTTTTCTATTTTGCCCGAGCCACGCGCATCTGATCCATTTGCTCGGCATATCCGTAGCTCTGCCTGCCAACTACGATTTGTAGTTCATTCATAACCATGAGTAGGGCTGAATTTCCTTCATTGAATAAAATAGCAGCATGAAATGCCGCTACCTCGATTATTTTATACCCAAAATGGAGATGTTTTGGAGCTAATCGCCAAACGGTCAAGTTAAAACTTTCGTTTGCATTCTGGATATGACCGCCTAAACATCTCTGCAATAAATACTCTCTTGATAGATCTTCATATATAGGAAGAATATGCTCTTGTACATCCGGTTCGAATGGGGATGGATGTGGCTCGCTTGGGAGTCGAGCGGAGAATCTTTATCATTTATATACATACCGTTAGAAAGAACTCGAATATCGTTTTGAAATTTTCGGGGTGTATTCTCAAGATATTTTGCTAGAGATTTATGAAAGAAAAAAAAAAAGATTTTTTGAAGCATCTAAAGTCGTTCCCCGCCTTAAAACGCGTGAGAAAAGAGTTTTTTTTTTCGTAATCAAGCTGTAAATGTGCTGCAGTGCGAAAAGAATCGGGCGTAGCGTAGGCGCTTTCGTGTCCGAAATGGAAACCACAATACGAGCGCCTCAAGCGACAGTATGAAGAACCAAACGTTCTCCGTTCGACCGGAGAAACATACAAGAGAGAGAGATAGACACGCTAAGCGCCTCCGGTAGTCCGTCTTGCGATCAGAGTTTATTAAAATCTCCTAATATGGCGAGCGAAAAAACGTCCGCAGCTAAATCTCTTAGCAAAGGTGCAAAATCGAACGAAAATATATTAGCCAATTTTCAAGCGCTTCGAGTTGATCAACGAATGATGGCGAGCAAATTATCCGAACTGGAATTGGATTTAAACGAGCACAAGTATGCCGCATCGACGCAAAGAATCAAACATAACCTTATACTTTGTCACGATATCGCTGGCCTCGGATCCGAATAAAATGTCATTAATGATTTTTGTTTTTCATTTTTCTTCACATTCTCTCGCAATCGTAGAATCGTCATCGATACACTCAAAAATGTGGGTCCGAAGAGAAAGTGTTACAGAATGATCGGAGGTATTTTGTGCGAGCGAGTTGTCGAGGATGTCATACCTTCGCTTGTAACAACCAAGGAACAGGTATACAATTATCATTATTATTATTATTGCCCAATATCTCCTAATATATTGGAAAAGAATTTTCACGCTAGTTGTGAAAACACTCGTGCATTCTGTGAAAGAATAAATCGATATTAACTCTTCGAGGGCACACAGCAGTGGCGAATCTTGGCGCAAAATCTACCCCAAGTGATTTATAGCTTCAAGTATTACGCTATGGACTTTTTTTTCTCAAAACTTGAAACGCTTTATGGTAGAATATTCATCAAAGTTGAAGGCAGTACATTTAGATTCAAGAAGGGTGCTCAGGATCTTTGCGGGACAGGCGGCAAGAGGGGAACGCGTATGCTTAAACACGGGTATCTGTAACGGCTGCCAATCCCAAATGATCAAATTTTCAGTTACGTACAATAAACAAATTTCAGCTAATAAATATGTGGAACGCGCATGATTGACTGTTTAGAAATGTTATTAATCGTTTTTTTGTTTGTTGACATAGCGACTACGTTATTAACCAAGTTGCAATGCGGCAAACGCGTAATTTAGTTCTCAGTAATCGGTAGCACTGAGCTCAGACACGAGCGTCACATAGTGAGCGCTCATCTGTCAAACTTTCTCGGCGAATGTAGCTTTTGCGTTCGACGAAAATGAATAGATGGAAAGGAAAAATCTGAAGTGAAGAACAGTATAATCTACGGTTGAAGCAAGTACAAAATGGAAAACAGCGAAAAAACATAGTAGTTGAGCCAGAAAAGGAATTCGCAGTCGAGAGACGACGCATAATTGATTTGAAGTTTATGTCAGAACACATGCATTGCAGCGCCTGTCACGAGGACTTATGGATAAAGAATATCAAATATGAAGAAAGACATGAAAAATAACTTTGTTGTTATCATGAGGAATAAAAATAACAATAGTGATAGAAAATATTTACTCTTTATGAAACCGTGGTGAGAAATTTATAACGGGGAAGCAATACTTTGCGTGTTTCAAATTGTGGCGCCTATTCATGATGGGCGATTTGACAGCAATGTTGCCATGTATTGTAGCACGCTTTATAGTTTTACACGCATCAGCTACAATTTTCCGTTTTGATTCGAGAATATCTCGATAACGAGGCAGACAAAACGCTTCACTCTTCGTTGAAATCATTCATAAATATGTCAAGAATTTTTTCTGCCTATTTGTATTCAATTTTCAACATTTTTATTATGTTGCATCATTTTTATTATGTCGCAAATATCCTCAATAAAATTTAGCAAAGTCTCATTATTACGCGATACCTGAGCACCCTCCTTAAGGGAGACTACTTTTGTCGAGCCTAGAAAAAATGGTACATTTCGACAATTTTTTATGGGTACAGAGTCGAAAGAATGAAAATTCCGTTCAATGGACGTTGTTTTATCTTCCAGTTTCTTTACAAATTTTTTCACAAGATTTTGTAAGAAAATGCTTGCATTGAAGCTGGATGAAGCAAGTTACCTTTGTCCGATGGTGTCCTGCAGCCGGCAAGAGTTCTCTAATTTTTTACATGGAATGAAAATTCAAAATAGGGCAAACCGACCAGTGAATGGACGAGGAACGACACTATAGGATTCGGATGGACTGTAAAATAAAAATGTTTCCATTGTTTCCCGCGCCTTGTAAAATAAAATTTCGTACAATACTCGCCGAAAAAACTTTTTCTAATCTCGTGTGATTGCAACACTCGCCTTCAGGTCGTGCTGCAAACTCATCACTCGTTAGGAAAAAGTTTTTTTCGTACTCGTACCATAATGTACTATTTTGTGGACTACCTGAACGATGCATCTGTATTATCGTCTATTTTTCTCGGTTGCTTTCGCAGCTCACGAAAATAATCGAATCACTGCACGATCAATTGGAGAAAAAGGGTGTCGAGATAAACGAGTACAAAGAGAAGAACAACATAAGGATAAGGGGGCAGGACGAGCTTCACAGACCCGACGAGGATGCCAAAGAGCCCAAGAGAAACGCCATCGTCGTCGATCCGATCGAAGTTTGAAGATTGTACAATCACTTTTTTTCCTTCTGTCATAATGAAAAAAAAAAAAAAAAAAAAACAAATACACGAGAAACAAAATAATCTATTTCAAATACAAATTGAAATTATTCGCGATTATGTATGTAAGCTTTTGCGATTATTCGCGCGTATAAAACGTTTCGTAGAAATTACACCCGAACCACTTGAATGAAGAAAATCGCGAAAACTTCTAGACCCCATTTTTTAAATGTGTCCTCGAATAACAAGCCGCTTTTTTAATATATATTTTTTTTTGCTTACGTTGAAACCACAACGCACATCTACGTGTGCTGACAAAATTAAGCTCATCTCGATTCTGATTGCAATAATTACAGATCACATTTAGAATTGTAATAAAAAAAAGTAATGCAATGCATTTAATACGGGAAAAAAAATTGTCGAATTATTGAGGCGTCACGTTCCTCTGGATTCTGTTCGCAGATAAAAGAATTCTCTCTCTCTCTGTCTCTCTCGATAAAGGAGGGGGAGAAGGGTTGTGAAATAAACTTTTCCACCGATGACGGATGAAAAACGGTGTAAACATTGTTTCATTAAACACAATCGATTAACCACTTTTGAGCCAATGAACATTGTACAAAAGGAGAGAAAAAAAAGAAATTTCGACCACTCCATCGTGCATTTCCGATTACAGCCCACGTGTAAAACGAAAATAATAATAATAATAAATAACCTGTATCTCACTTATATAAATAAATTTTCCATCTGTTTTGTTTATCCTGCTTTTTCTTATGATCATCGTGCTCCGATAAATCACTCGTGCGAAACGTACAACTTTTTTGGGGATTACGCACACACCCGTTCTAGATAACACACGGTATGTTGGCATATTTATATCCCGGTACATTCATTGTCCTCTTCTATCTTACACTTTATCTTACACAAAATATCGCTTTTCCTTCGTAACAATATCATTAGGATCGAGACAATTGCTGCGAACGTTATCCGCATCGTTTGTGCCCTTCGCTACTTGACTTCCGGTCGAACACGCTACCCTCTCACTCGCATTTTCTTTTTCTTCTTTTATTTATAGAATCCGCGTAATCTCGAACTAACGATCCACATTAGCGCAACGTTTATTGCCCGAGACGAGCGAGTTTGGACTGCCTGCGCGCGCCGCCTAATCGGCTAATTGGACGTTCAATTATTCAATTACAATGTATCACGATAGTTAACCTTGGCTCTCCGTTACATCATTGTGAATAAAAAGCTGGAGTGGTAATCGACGTCTTTTATTTTGCCATCGATTGCTTCGTATGTACGAATTTGTATCAGCGATGGGAAAAAAACACGATTGGCCGGTCTTGTATATCATACGATAGGTACACAAAATAGTCTTAGCTGAAAATGCCCTTCGAGACGTCGAAACGACGAGCGAAGTAGTCGAATCGATATAAAGTTGGGCTATTTATGCTCCGAGGTATCTCTAGTCTTGCATTGTTTGTCCCTTGTTCGCTTCTTCTATTAGGCCTCCTTTGCTTGTTCAACCCCTTCATCCGGAATTCGAAGCCCTCAACCGTGGAGTTCGATGAAACTTTCGAGGGTACGAGGCACGTTACCGCTGTACGACAAACCGTACGTTTTGACAGCCTTCGCCGCCATACACTTCAGCGAGATTTTTGTCTGCGCACGCAATATTATCTCTGCAACACCTGTGAGAAAAAAACGATATCCATATATAATGATGGCAGGTTCACGACGATGAAAAATTCGATTTTTTTTTGTTACATAATTTGCATCTTTTAATTGTTTAGACCACGTAGGTAAAAGGATCTTAGAAGTTACAAACGTTAAAGTTTAAATGCGTTTTTCTGGAAATGGCATTCTTCGGCGCGCGGGACGCTCTACAGCTTCAACGGATGAACCGATTCACATGAATCTCTGCGCAATTGAAAGGAAATTCAATTTGCGGGCCCATCGGGAAGCAATTTTTGTCAAAAATTCATTTAGAAATATATTTTTCATCCGTTAAATAGATAAAAAAATTGGGTTTTTTTTTTCAAACGGCTGCCATTTTCCTTATCCAGGAGTTTTTCAGAAAACAAAAACGATAAGGCCGCCCAAATTTAGTCTAGTTTAATCATTTTAAATTTTTGTTTAAGATGAACTGGCAAGGCTGTGTGGAGCGCCCCGCGCAGACCAAAACATGCCGTGCATGGCTTTATTTGACAGGAACTGGAGTCGCCATTTTATAAGAATTTATTCTTTGATCCATTAATATAAGAATACAATACTTTGAAACCCATTTCCAAAAGTATTTATTTTATATCACAAAAAAAACCCAAGCTCATGCTTTTTTCATGCCTCTAGACGGTCGACCTTCCCTTAAGGAGGTACGACCGTCGAGAGGCATGAAAAACTCCCACAGGGTCAACAAAGAGACTGAATTTATATTTACCCCACGGGTCTTCTGATTTATGTTAACTAATGTTGAATATCCGTATTGTTGATTCCAAAGTGCCAAATTTGTGGCAAATGTTTTATTTATTGCACATTTACTAATAAAGACTGAAAAATTAAATCCTCAACGACTCTGGAGTCTTCACGACGATTTCCAAGCAGTAGCGAGATTCTTTAACTCGGTAGCGACCGTTTTCGTTATCGTTAGCTAGCGACAGCCAATAAAAGGCTCCCTTTTTTCTGATCGTGCATGTGATTGGATGTCACTAGCCAGCGACAACGAAAACTGTCGCTGCCGAATTAGAGAATCTCGCTACAGAGCTAGGTTATGCTCGCCAAACGAATCAGCTGTTATGCTCGACGTTGGCAAGTCTATGGGTACTATTTCGTCATCACGATAATATTCGACCGGAAGTTGAAACCGTTTTGTAATGTAATGCGTCAACTACACGGTGAAGTTCGAATTTTCGATTTTTTACAATATTTATTTTGTCTAATTTATCAAATTTCAGTTTCCAATGACCTTAGTTGGATACGTGAACAGCAAAACCGTGATCACCGCACTTCCGGTCGACCGTCTCCATAAGACGACGTGCTTCACTAGCTCAAAGTGCTCGACTTTGCAATTTTATTACGAAAAAACTGAAGTGTCAATATAGCTCAAATTTTTCCAAAGGGTGCATAACGTATTCGTCAACATCATATAAAGATTTCAGGCCGGAAAGTTGTCTTCGTACCCATGATCGTACCTCCAAGCAGTTCCGTGACTGACTGACATATAAATAAGACACAGCTTAAGCCACTGAAGATTGAAACATGAAATTTGGAGCATATGTCCCTTAGAATGTGTAGAGGTGCACTAAGAAAGGATTTTTGAAAAATCAACTCTTAAGGGGATGAAACGAGGTGTAAAAGTTTGTATGGAAAATTGCATTCCTTGCTTTTATCAACGTAAAACTTGGTATAAATATTCTTGAAAGCAAATAATAAAATGCATTCTTCAGGATTTTTTAAAACAACCTCTGATTAGGGGTCCAATGGGATAATGAAGTTTTTATGGGAAAATCAAATACCCTGCTTTTATCTCAATGAAATTCGGAAGATATGTTCCTTAAAGGGTATAGAGTTGCACTAAGATAAATGAATTTCCGAAAATCAACTTCTCAAAGGATAAAATGGGATGTAAAAGTTTGTATCGAAAATTGTGCTCCTGCGTGTATCAACTTGAAACTCGATATAAATATTCTTCAAAACGAATAATAAAACGCATATTTTGGGATTTTTCAAAAAAACTCCCAATAAGGGGTGCAACTGGTAATAAAGTTTCTACGGCTCAATTTCGACGCGAGCATAGGCTAGTCGTTAGTAATAATAATTACGAACGTACCAGTCGTTGCAGCGTCGTATGGCGTTTTTCCCTGAGAGTTTACGATGTCCATGTGGGCTCCGGCATCTATCAATTCTGATATTGTGCAGTGAAGCGTCATAAAATCGCTGAAAAAACAACGAACCCTTGAAAAAGAGAGCTCGAGTGTGTGCATACGTAATTGAAGCAAAGTTCCGTAGCTTGCCAGGTACACAGTCGATTGTGATAGCGAATGAGAATTTTTCTTCAAAAGTTCTCATTCTCTTCAAAAGTTCTCATCGTGAAAGATGTACAATGGAAAAAGAAAAGTGCGCGATGAAACGGTCACTCATCCGCGTGTTGGCCCGGGCCAACGCTGCTTGATATGCGAGAACGCCGAGCCGCAGATCGACGACGCGCGTCTACTTATATTGGTAATTGAGAATTCGACATATTGTAGGGAGTATAAAAATCGAAAACAACGTATAGAAATGGAAAAGTACTGAGAAGAGGGGCAGATGTTTTGGAAAAGTGGCGAAGATGCTACAAGGGAGAGGCACTGAAAAGAAAAATGAATAGAGGAATAAAAGGAAAACCGATCAAAGAATAGTGCGAGTATGTGAGAGATTTCGGATGCATGGTAAAAAGGGAAGCACAAAGGAGAATTTATATCTAATTTTTTTTTTTAAACAAGCTCTTATTTAATGTACGAAAAAGTAGAAATGAATTTGTTTAACAAGTCACCTATATGTGGCTATAAATGAAAGGTTGGGGCGCTCTACTTTTTAAATGTTTAATAAATTTGATTTGAATTTGAAATTGAATTTAACACGATATTATTAGAGAAATTATTATCACACGTTTACACTCAGTTTCCCGATTTTTATTTAAGAAATCTAAGGTTGTTTTACAGTTAATTTAATACAGTTGATATGTTAACCGATTTATGTAAATTAAAGATTATATGTCTAAATTTTGATCGCCCCAAGCTTTTATTTATAGACACATATAGGTGACTTGTTGAAAAAATTATTTTCTACTTTTAGTACATTAAATAAAAGCTTGTTAAAAAAAAATTTACATAAAAATGTTCTACTTTTTAGTCTTTAATTGATTTTACTAGAGCTCTGAAATTTTTGCAAAGAGGCATTCATTCTTCCGAATGAACCGGTGTTATTATTGGTTGATTGTCAGGAGAAATCCTGGAGAACTGTGATAGGTGGCATCTATCATAGATGTTGGCTCACCACCTATTGTACCTTACCTTTTAACCTATTTTATCTATTGAACCCTTTTTGCATGCACCTCTTAGATACATGTTTGCAACATTTCTGGGTTCTAAGTAGTCGGGAAGTTTGTAAAATATCCATTTTTCCTTTTGCCTCTCACAGAAAGTCGTTATTTTTATTGATTGATTTATTTATTGTTATTTTGAAGTTGAATCATGCATTGTCACCTCTTAGATCCATGTTTGCAAAATTTCAGAGCTATAAGTCGTCGGGAAGTGGGTGAAATATCGATTTTCCGTTTTACATCTCACAACAAGTGACGTTAAATAAAAGCTCGTAAAAACGACGAAAGATAAATGTGAACAAAAAGAGAAAGAAATGTATAAAAATATATCAATGTACAGAGAATCTGTGTAGAAAACCCGCAAGGGTATACTTGGAAATAAAGAATAATTTCGCTTGAACGTACTCACTGAAGGCGATTGTCATTGCGAAATTACAAGGTTTCCTAGTAGCTACGGAACTCCAAGATTGTGTATAAAAGCAAATCGAGGCGTATGTAAAACAGAGAACACTTACTTAATCGGCTTTTGATACGTGACGATCAAGTGGAGCGGCGTATTTCTGTCGTTGTCCATCGCGTTTACATCGGCACCGCACTGTATCAACAGTTTGGCCGTTCCCGCACACGGAAATCTAAAGTATGAAAGCTCGAATTAAACTTTAGCTATGGAAGGTCCGTTGATTTCGGCAAAATTCGTTTTCCTTTGATTTTTCGTCTCGTAAGCGCAACAATTATCGATGTTGTTCAATGCGGCAATGTTGCACGTGTTCCCAATGAACCTTTTCTTTATCGGCATTTTATGAAAAGAGAACAAGACTCACTTGCACACGTCGTTTGTGTGGAAGCCATCGACTGGGGTTTTCGCATTGACGGCGAGATGCAGAAGCGTTTGACCGTCCGAGAGAGTCATCTTTAGCGCGCAGAGTTTGTGCACGAGATAGTGAGCTTTTTTAATGTCCGCCTCGCCGTAGCCCCTCTCATAGCCGTTGAGGGTCATGAGCTTAGCGAGTATCGTCAGAATGTAGAGGGTCGTAATGAGGTTGGATTCTGACTCTTCCTGCAACCAATTATTACTATTATTTTTCGATGTTTAACGATAAAGATGATGAGTCCGACAGTGAATAAAAGCGTTTACAACATTTTGTCATTTTTAATAAATAGTATTTTTCAAACTTTATCCTAGTTTCGTTTTGTGCAATTTATTTGAAAAGTCCTTCAAGTTTGACGGTTTGGGGTAACGTCTTTATTAATCATTATTTTTTGGTTTGTAACGGAGACTTAAATGCGTGTCAATACGATTTTTAAAATGATTTTTGAGTATCAAAAAGTTGTCTAATTTGGGGTGCAGCGTTTAATTTGTCTGATATAATTTTTTCTACATCCGGACAACTTATTTCATCATGTCCACCAGTTCTTAGACGGATCGCTGCGTTAGCAATCAGTAAAATTTGTTAACATCTTCAAAATGCTCTTAAAATGTAAGGCGTGCAGGCGTTTTTTTTTTTGAAAATTGATTTTTTCGCAGCAATTGACCCAAATCTATATATATAAGGCAAAATACTGACTGACTGACTCATCATCGCCTAGCCTAAACCGCTAAAGGTAGAAACGTGGGAGGATATTGATTTTTTATTGGAGGCATCGTTTAAGAAGGCATTACTCAAAATTCAACCTCTAAGGGGGTGAAAAGGGGTGACAAAAATTGTATGGGAAATTATATTGCTTGCGTGTATCAACTTGAAACTCGGTATAAATATTCTTTAAAACATATAATAAAACGCATATTTTAAGCTTTTTTTAAAACCCCTAATGCGAGGTTCTACTTCTAATGAATTGTCTATCGGCCAAATTCTACGCTGGCGAAGCCGCGGGTCGAAGTTTACTTATAAAAATGATATTCCAACGGTATGTTATAATTTGGTTTTGTCCCATTTTTTATTTTTTTTTAATGGTCTCTTGGGTACGCATTACGCTTTTGGCGTATGAAAAATGTGTTTTCGACCTTTCCGATCTACCATTCAACTACATTCCGGAAATCAGACGTAATACTATGATACAGTTTGGTAAAATTTGTTGACGTTGTTTTAAATGCGCTCAGACACTACGCGCGAAATTTCTGAAGTTAGCATTTTTGGGTTTGACGTTATCGTCAAGTTGACTTTATGACTCTTGACTTTATACGGTTTTGGCCATAATATTATGAGATAAAAATTTTGGTCGTGGGCTCTCGTACTATCCGAGTATATTCGAAGAAAGCTAGAGCGACATTGGCTGCACTCACGATGCATTGATCCGTGTCGTCTTCTGGGTCGGGATCCTCGATCTTGGCTTTGTTCCTGCCGAGTTCGATGACACTCGCCTCGAGTACATCGAGTACTTGAAGAAACTGTAGATCAACACCTACGTGCATCATCTGCGAGAAGACCTGGGCGAAACGCAAAAAATCCTTCACCACCGAGACATTGTTGTATTGTCGTAGTTTCAGGGCGTGCAACCAAAGATCGATACACCTGTCGAATCTAGCGTTATCGGCGTACACAGCTCCGCGGAAAATAATCGGATGTGCTACCTCGGGACTTTGAGTGCCTGAAAGGGGAAAAAAGAAATTTGCGTTTTCAAAGGGACCGCCGGAACCTACCGTGTTGAAGTTTGCATCGTTGAAACGCAAGAAAAATCCTTCTTTATTCATTTATTTCTTTATTTTTTATTAATATCTAAACTCTTCTTTTGCAGCTTTCGGTTGCGAATCCCTAAGAATAATGTTCAAAAAGATTTCAGTGATATTTGTCGATTAAACGTGCAAAAAAAAGTTGGGCCATACGAAAAATTTCGTCGCGCTCCAACGATGCAAACCTCAATATCATCGGAAGTTCGAAGTTTGAATGACATTGAAAGCGAAATGCGCGACTCCTCACCCAATATCCTCTCCCTGATGGCCAGACATTCCATGTGAATCGCGTTGGGATTATTTTTAATGGACTCCAACTTCTCAAGAGTCTCGCACTCTCTCCAGTACTCGTACGCCTTAACGGGCTCTCCGAGTTGTTTGTGAATTACGTTTTCAGGGTCTTTGAACCTGGGGATGATCGAAGGAGCGGCATTGTTACACTTCAGACGCAAGGGGCAATAAGATTGCAATGAATTCTTGCATCAAACATGTTCGGAATCATTTTTTTGCAACTTTTCTTTATATATTTCTTTGGTTGACCGTGCGGAGTTTCAAAAAAATCTTTGATCCAATAATCGTACGAGCGATACGAGATGCGATTGCCATGGATGCATAAATTTGCAGATCTCGGCAAAAAAAGGTGGAAAGAGATGATCGAGATACTAGTCGAAAGATTTAAAAAACTGCTTTGTACTTTTGTTTTTATTCTCTATTTTTATATTTATTAGATGAATTTGAATGTGCTTGTTTTTCTTTACCCATTCCTTACTTTTTGTACAACAGTGCAGTTTTCCAAAATATAACATTTAAATTTTTAAGGATTTGAAATAAAATATCTAGAAGTAAAAGTCAAAAAACAAATTGTCTTTCTGACGGCTTCTGGTAGAAATACCACGAATAGTGTGTTCATACTTATTTTTAAGTCGTTATAATTTAGCCTCTTCTCATTATCCGAAAAAAAATCTATAATGATATTCTCGTATCGTTTTGTATACGATTGGATATTCCCTAGATTTCACAGAAAAAGATTTTTCGCAGAAACTTGATATTTTCCACAAATATAAGTTCGCGACTGACGCTAAAGCGCGATACAAACGAAGCGTTGTAATCGTGCAATTATGATTATTGTTCAATACCTACTCAAAAGGAGGGCGCACACAGTTGACCCATAAGTGCGTGAAAGATGGAAGATAGCGGATAGATGAGAGCAGGAGCGACAAATACAAGGCGTGTGCGCATTCCTCTTAACCCTTCGTGGTCACACATCCAAATTCAATCGCGGTGGTCACACTTGGGTCGATTCTACCCAGTCAGTTTTAAAAAGGTGTTGTGACTAAACTATCCGTCTGAAGTGGTTAAAAAAATTACGGAACATGCTTTGAACTTTCTACATGATGTGCGAAAAATTTATTTATAAGAAATAAAATAGCGACATGGTAAAAAAAAATCATAAAGAGGTGAAAACGCAAAAAAGACACTTTTTCGCTCAAAAAATCATAGTTTCGTGAATTTTCAACATTTTTACCGAAAATTTGGACGTGATACTCCTTAGATATGCTACTTTTGGGAAAAAAATAGTAGCATAGTGAGCGTTCCAAAAAAGGTATTTATTCGGACATGTGAAGAGTGTAAATTTTATGGTATGCGGATACTTCAAACTCCAGGTAAGATGGTGTATACAGTCCCGTTCGAAGCCGGGAACTATTATATATTTACGCCAAAAATTGATCGACGGTTCGATTCTACCCAGGGTGACCACGAAGGGTTACGCGGATCCATCCGAATTTTTTTTTGTCAACGAAACTGAACGTGATATACGTAATATCGAAATCATATCGTCGTTACGGATTTATCCACAAAAAAAATCGAAATGAACATTTACGTTCTAAACAAAGGCAAAAAAGACAGAAAAAGTCTACTGAAATCGATTATCTATTTCTGCCTTTTCTTTTTTTTCGGACATGCACCAAGCGGTTTTTATTTTTTTTATTTGAAAATCAGAGCGTTAGAGCTTTTAATGAGGGTCGATCGTTGCACCGATGAATGCCAAAGGATACTCTTTTTTTAGACATCGATCTTTGAAGTAGATACAAACGTAGCATACAAAAAAAGATTCTGTACCGATCGAATAATTAAATGTGTCCTCGTACTAACATAACGTATTTACCTTTTACGAAGAACCGCAAGTTTAGCTGAATTTTTATTGTGAACGAGAGTAGTTAATTCGTCAGCAAGAAATATTAACGTTGACTGAATTTACTATGTTTTACATGAAACTATGGTGAATCGATTAGATTCTATTTTCTCTCGAAAACGATGTACTGAAATTTATTGAAAATTCAAAAACAAACTTTTATCAGACGTATCCGCGTCCAAAAAAATTGAGTATCTTTTAACATTCAGCAGTGAATGGGCGTCAGCCTTTAATACTCGTAAATTCTCAACTTCCTGGAGGACGAAAAATTGGCAGGCTCGTTGATTCAACATTGACGGATCGGATAAGTGAGATGGTTGAAAAAAAATCACCTCAATTCCATTGCTCGATGGAGATAATCGTAAGCGCTCGTCAAACAATAATTATCCTTGTCATTGCCGTAAGATGCGCCGAGTAATTCGAACGCGTCTATCGTTTCCTCTTTCGTCACGACGCCTTGACTGACGAATGCCTCGACCACTTCGGCACGTGTCCTCTCCGCGGCCGTTATCACGGGTGTCATACCGCTCACATTTTTCGTAATACTGGAACCACGTTCCAATAATTCGACGACCATCCTGGCATGACCGGACTCGGCGGCAAAATGCAAAGCGGTTGCTCCGCAGAGAGTCTTCTCGTTTGGATCCGCACCGATATCCAATAAATAACTAACTACGTCTTGATGTCCTTTGTGCGCGGCGATCATCAGACACGTGTTGTTGTACTTATTCGCAATGTGTATATTCGCCATGTGTTCCGTTAGATAAGTCACTATGTCCAGGCGACCGTCGAAACAGGCTGCTCTCAAAGGCGTCGAGTTCGTTTTTGTCGGATGATTCACATCGGCTCCGGCCTTCACCAGAGTCTTCACTATGGTTAAGTGACCGGCAGCTGCGAAACGAAATTATCCGTTAGCGTCAAACCAATTAAGGGGCTACGTGGGTTTGAAAATTACAAAAAATCCATTTTTTAAATTTTATTATCTAATAGTACAATATGTCTAGAATATTCTCCCAAAGTTTTAAGCCAATCGGAGTAAAAGTCTGGGAGAGAGAGAGAGAGTTTGGGAATTCCCCCCGTTGGGAAAGACACGATTTCTCAAAAACTAATGCACCGATCTTATTGAAATTTTGCACACTTCTTCAAAATAGCATTGGGTAGTGATTGAACGAAGGTTGTTTTGTGTTTCGATTGCAACTAATTTTACAAGGCTATTCGTAGCGTAAATTGTACAAAAAATTGAACTATTTTGCATACAACTCTGCCAAAAATTCAAATTTCAATTGTTTCAAAAATCCTTCGTTTAATCACGAGCTATACTTATCTACTAACAGAAAAAAATTGGTTTTTTAATTTCAAATAAAACTATCATGAGTTATCCTGACCACCACGAGGCCACTTGTTTTTAGGGGTCTCCGGAAACCAGGTCCCACCGGCTGAATTTCCCAAATTTTTAGATGAAATTTTTAAAAAATATTGTTGAATTGTGCTTAACATTTTGAATAAAATAATTTATATATTATATTTTAAAAAATAGAGAAAATATGCTTTTTTTGGCTTCGAAACCCACGTAACCCCTTAATGCTTGAGAACACGGATTGTTTTTCGAATGCAGAAACGCTATCGGCGCAAACACATAAATGTGGACACATTTTTAGCAGTTTTCGACCAAGAAATGTCATAAAAACAAAATAAAAATAAAATCTTTCGAACTCTCATGTCTTAAATTTTTTTCAAATTAGATTTTTTTCCTCTCAGGTATTTTATTTTGAAGCTCATAGTTCTGAAGTTACAATGCATTCTCAAAATGTGCACTTCTTCACAAAAAGCTGAATATCATCGTGGAAATATTCAGAAACATTTTTTACTGGCACATGCGCGGCAAATCTCGAACCTTTTGAGTTCCTCTAATCAGAAATTTCTATCGTGATACTCGAAAAAAATGAAACGGAGAATTTATGAGAGTAGGAAAATCGAAAAAAAAAAATGTTCAAGGTCAACTGGTGAGTGCAAAGAAGTAGACCATTTTCAAGAAACCATAAAGGTTGAATCACACTATACAGCACGGACCGTCACGTAACGGCAATGGCACCCACTGGCACCGACATGACAATTTTGCACGTATGTTCAGATTGCACTGGCAGGCATCCGTCAGTTAACATTTAGCGGTTGCCATGAATCCATCAGGGAGGAAAGATGAACTGGCTCTTATACAGTGTTGGGCAAAATATAATTGCTAGGGTAACTAATGATTAACAATTAATTCTTAATAGCGACTATGACCATTAACAATTAATTAATTGATAATTGCTGTAGTCATTGCGTAAGCTTACAAAACCCAAACAAACACGTTGTATCTGATATCTGTAAAGTTAAATAAGTTAATTGTTAGTTTCAATTGTTTCTTAGAACAATTTTAAAAAGTTAATTGTAATTGTTTTAATTGCGAGTTGCAATTAACATAGATTAATCCAATTAAATTAATTGCAACGTGCAATTATTAGTTAATTGCAACGTGCAATTATTAGTTAATTGCAATTAAATTAATTGCAATTATTTTTATAGTCAATTAATGAACTGATTGAAAACTCAATTGATTAACGCCCAACATTGACAACGCTTATAGCCTTACTTCTAGCCGAAGACTAAAGCAAAAAATCGAAAAAACCTAAACGAATATGGGTACACCCAATATTAAAGAAAAGAAAGGCAGAGGGAAAACATTGGACTTTATTTAAAGATTTATAACGACCAGTTATACCAATATTTTCGAATGCCGAAATGTACATTTTATGATTTATTAAAATTGTGGCTCATTACATACAATACGTCCCACGATTTCACGCTTTCAATTAATTTTTCCTGATCCATTTTTCCTATGCTCGGTCCATCTTCTACCGTTCTCTAATTCAGGCTGACGTCGTTGCCGGTTAGTATGTACACTCCCATTGAAACCCATGCTACAAAGTTTTGTCGTACCGGCGCCGATACGTGGCATTGCCGTTACGTGTCTGTTCGTGCCGTATAGTGTGGATCAACCTTAACAGAGCTTGTTCTTTTTTATACCTCGAGTAGTACCTCGAACAACCCCTTGTGCCTTTTTATAATCAGTATCCGTAAATTTCGTCCCGATCGAAAATTCATAAAGTAAACTCATATCTTCTGACGTTATTCTACATCCGACGAAAGTTGAACTTCGAAGTTTCCTCGAGCTCGCTCCCCATCATTTACCGATAAAAATATCAAAATCGGGAAAAGACAGCACAGTTTCTTACGAAAAATTGTGAAGCGCATTGGAATTACAACGTCAGGTCAAAGTGATCACAGATAATATGTTCGTGAAAGATATCGGCTTGTGGCTCGATTCACCGTTTTTCATAAGAAACTGCATCGAATTGACTTGAATAAAAAAAAATTTCGTCAAAAACCATGAGGCGAACTTGAGGAAACTTCTGAGTTTAACTTTCATCGGACGTATCTACATCTCAAAGAAAATCAGGTTCTGTAAACATTTATAGGAGAAACAATCGAAGGATTAATCGCTTTCGGCTGTTAATTTTTCGAAAGATATAGAACAAATTATTTTAATATTCGTCAGTAATGGTTCGCTAAGCCGTTCTGTCATACTCAAATTTGTTACCTGCTGCACACCAGAGAGCGCTCGTGCCCTCGATAACGTATCCGTCGTATTTCACAATTCCCTCCTGCTCCAAATCGGGCTTGAATTTGTCAATTAGCATCTTCACGACTTTGTCGTGACCGTATCTCGCAGCTATGATCAATGGTGTACATCGCTGTCCGTCCTCTTCTCTGACCTTCTTGAATAAATCCAAAATCATTTAATTATATATCGCGTGAAAGAATTAATTGCTGAAAAGTGGAATTGTGTGCGTGAAAAACGAGAGAATTCAAGATATGGAGTACAACATGTTTCATCAGACAAAAATATCACTGATATTTTCGTCACCTCTATTTGCTTGATGAATCCGTTTTTTATACCCTCAAAAATAAATACGACAACTATTATATTATGAATAACAATAATAATGGATTATTCATTGTGCAAAAATGCAATATACATTTTTTCAAAAAATTCATCTCTACGGTGAATCAATATTCGTGACCCAAATTCTTTCACATTCGAACGACCATTCGAAAAGTGAAGTTATGCAATTTCAGGATTGAATTTCGTCATCACGCTTTTGTTTGAAGTTAGAAAGTTAAAATTTTTACTGCGAAACCTAGGATATGGAAGATCAAGATTTCCTCAAACCGAACGATGATTCTCGAGAATTATGATGAATTTTTCACACGTTCTCAAGGTTTTTCGGGATATATTTATAAAGCGAGTCGGTGACCTTCAATCTGTACGAGCGTAGTAAGCGTGCGCCGCTATAAACAGCGGCAAAAGAATGTTCTTGAATTTTATGGTTTCTGCTTTAAACTCTCCGCCAGTATCTCGATGAACAAAGAACAATGACTCGCAGATCTTTCTTTGTATGTCGATTCCGTTGATCCGGCTCCACTGTGCATATACGTTATTGGTAGTTTGCCAAAAAAAAAAAACGTGATCGCGCGCTCGGGCACGTGTCGATAGGAGAAGCACACCTATCGCTGCCAGTATAACTACGTACTCTCGCAGATTAAGTACGCACGACTATTTTTAAACGGCGATTGACAATCTAGAACATTGCTAGATGAGACGAAACTTTGTTACTATGGAGGAAAAATGCGCTTGAATTCCAGTGCTTTTGTTGTCCGTTGTTCGGCGATCTTTGTGACAAATATTATGTTCACTAAATTTTTTTTATATCTTGCAATATTCATTTTTAACATAGTCATTTTTTCGTAGTTTCCAGCCATTTCCTCAATATCTTTCATGCAGGAATCCAAATTTCTCTCGTGTTACAAGAAAAGCATAAAAATAATCAGCCCATTGGTATTTTAGATATTTTCCCATTGGGAATTCAGAAAGAAGAAAAATGCTCCACCACTGTTTTCAAATTTCATATAGTTTCTCATAGTTCTCGAAGCTTCGTCTGTCGACCGTCCGCTCGGTAAATAATCATTGTATCAGAAATGTAAACATAGAAGCGCAAGAACGCAGAAACGCCGATTGACGTTAAAGCGGCTCTTGCGTTTTGCTCCAAGCAACTCCGCCCGCTTTGCCGCATTCCCTAAATTCAAAGTATCGAGATAGACGAAACCTTTACCGCAAAAGCAGATACTATGACATCGTCGCTCGGCCGTGTGCCGAACATCCGGAATCAAAGCTCTAGAAGGAAAACGATCGCGGAAACTTGATAAAATATTTTCTCATATCTTCAATCGTCACACGCATTTCTTCCTAAAAATTCGAGAACTTGCTCCCAACTTGTTACACAATTGTTGGGTTTTTTGGTCTTTGTTGCGCCGCGAGTTGTCGATTATTCGTGGAACGTTACAAACAAAATATCAAGTGTACAAATAAACACAATACGGATACACATTTTTAAAATATATACCTCATTGATAAGGCTGTCGATTTGCACGTCTGTTTGATCATTGAGAAGTGAGTAGAGAAACATCGGCATTCCTTCTCGCGCCATGTAGTAAACACGGCTTATCAGTGACACTTCAATGTCCGTTTTTTCAGCCATCTCGTTGCGATAACGTGACGTACGTGTAACGTTTTGTTTGATTCGTTTTACTTTTTTTTTTTTTACCGTATCGTTGCACTCAGCAGTCGATCGTGTCAAAAGCGCGGAGCGAGGCGCGTCCGTGAGAAATTCACAGAGACGCGAAAGAAGAAAGGGAGTTTCTGCACGGTGAATCGAAGCAGGCGTAGGACAAAAAAAAACGCTGCGATTAATTCAGTAACTACAGCGCGACTGTTAGCTCTTTAGCGACTCGCTAACCTCAAAAGCCATTGTCCGCGTACCGCTCTAATTTACGTTATAAATATCTTTTACAACACGACGCACATATACGGACAGAGTGACACGCACGAAAGAACGACGAGATGATGAGCGCGCGCGAGCGAGAAGCCACACGGCTTGACGACATCTACTACGGAGTGAATTTAAACGGAAAAATGTATCGATCTCGAGCTTGCGTTTGTAACAGTAAAAATAGCCAAATGACTCTTGTCTAAGCTCTTTCTCGCGCCAAATTTTTCCCTTCTACGCGACAGCGTCATTTGTGTATCTTTTGAAACGCGTCCAATGTGAGACGCAGATAGAGAGGGGGGAGGGAGGGGGAGGCCGAGAGCAACGAGGCAACGAAAGAAGAAACAAATCTTTTAAGCAGAAATATCGCGAAATTATTCACAAATACGTCGAGCACCGTTTCAACGATAATTCGTACGTCGCACGATATTTATTTACAGAACATATATAAGCATTGGGGTTCGAGCGATCAGCGTTTTTCGGAACAAAGAAATTCACGAAGAGCCAACCTCGCGGTCTCGTTGACGACACGCAAAATACGCCAACATATTTTTGTGTACTAGTTCTTTTATTTTCCATCCACAGTGTATCCAACTTTTCGAGTATTCAAATTTCCCAAAATATAATATGCATTTTCCTTCAGTTGGTGCGGTTGCTCGCGCATGCGCGCGCTTTACGGACAGCAGCGGGAAATTCGAATAGTTGAAGTTGATAAACGCGATGACGAATCCTCCCGATGTTTCGAGAGGCCGGGAACGGATGAAAGTTGCGAAAAACGATGCGGATATTTCGGAGAAATGCGTTACAAAAGAGCGAGTCGATTCGATAATTTTCGAGGGAATTCGCGACGTCGATTTACATCATGGCTTAAGATTGGGCACTTCGACTGCCCTCATTGGAACATTTGACGATATTTGCTACTGCAGCGAGACTCAGGTAATTGTAGATTTTCGAAACGTTCCGAGATAATTTTTTTTTCGGCCTTATTTTTCAGCGAATCACTTTCGCAAAAAAAAAATGGATCTCCAAACGAAGCAATGCAAATAAACTGTTGTTCAGCTTTTCTTTATTTTTACCTTGTATATTGTGTTTGAATCAGGAGTACCTGGTCCTGGATACCGGAGCAACGGTTCATAGATACTCGATGCAAGGAAAACCCATTCGACCCTCTTATCAGCTCGGTTCGACTATGTTATTCACAAGAATGCTGTGGTGTCCGCTGGCAAAAGTTCTAGCCTGCTATATTCCTCACGACGATATGATCTGGATCATCGATACTTCCTGCAAGCTCATACAAATTGTTCGCAACGAATTTAAGATCGAAGATCTATTTTATTCCTCCATTACCAATCAGACGATCGTTGTTGGCACGAACAAAATAACGGTTTGTTGAATTCACGGCGCTCCCAGCCTATTTATATTTTTAATATGCGTACGTTCATCATTGAATATACATAAACACCCCAGGCAGAAAAGATTGGTATATAGATTTATGCCTTACGTCTTGCTCTTGCTATAACATTTTCCAGCTTACATTTTGTATTCGTTACATTTATTTTTTACATTATTCCCTATATTACTTTTCGCATAAGGCAGTCATCCCGTGTGAAGGCTCTTTTTGGGAATTTTTTTTTTTTGCAAACTAAATAAACATACAACAGCGAACTTTTCACCACATATTTAGTCATATTTTGAGCACACTTTACAATTTTTTCAGCCCGAAATCGTCGTTCATTGCCGAAGTACACAGCAACATAGCCACTCATCTTCAAAAAAAGTTTTTTGCGGTGACCACGACGGCGGGCGTTTTACTTATCTGAAACAAAAAAATCAAACGACATTTTAATCTGTGAAGTATGAACTAGTTTTTGAACTAGGATTATCAAAAAATATTTAAATGCAAATTTTTGGCATCTTGTTGAACATTTTTTCGTGAATTTTGTTGTTTTTTCACGACTTCTTCAACTTGAAAAAAAAACGGCTTGATGAATCAGAATTATTCTAGTTTGCAAAGTGTCAACATTAGTACTGAATAAGTCATTCAAATTTCAAAGGAATTCGTTGAAAAATACAGTTTTGAGAAAAACGCGTTTAAAGGTTCAAATACGATTATCACCAATAAAATGTTGACTCACCCTTAATCTGCTATGCCTGGTCCATAAAGTGAACTTTCAGTTTGCTCAAAAAAATCCTGCAAAGCCGATTGTTGCTCCCTGGCATCAGTTCTCGCTCTTTTAGCAAAGTCGCTCGAGCATCGTTCGGAGCGGCAGATACGCGCTTCATTACGGCGATGGGCGTAAGCTTGAGTTACATTGCCAATTTGACATCCCATTGTAACTAAAACTATCAAAATGCCATCAAATCCTTCATTGAAGATAATCACGGCAAGAAAAGTTGCTATTTTAACGATCTTTGTGCCAGAATACAGATGTTTAGGAGCGAACATCCAAATCAATGAATTTAATGATTCATTGTTATTTTATGTTTGTGCTCTCAAACATCTGGCCAACAGTTCATCTCGTGATAAATCTTCATAGACTGGTTCGATGACTTTATGAACTTCTGCAGTCAGAGGTGGCTTATCGTGGTGGAAATTATTGAGTTCTTCTCTAGCTTTAGCCTTGCGCGAATTGCACCAGCTGTCTTCGCCTGTTGGACAATTTTGATGTTGAGGATTTGCGTCTGTACAACATTTATGATATAAAGTTGCCCAAATTTCTTTCTTCATTTCTTCCATCGAGTTTGCTTGTCGGCGAATGGCTAAACCGTAAAATTGAGTGAGCTCGTTAATGAGCTTATCGGTAACTTTTCCAGCTCCTTTTCCACCAATTCCTTTATTATTTTTCTTGGCATTCCGGATTCGCGTTGCCATTCTCTTCTCTACATGTCCTACACATTCTTTTTTTCACTAAATGATTTTTTCCGTATAGTTCGCTTTTCAAAATCCCACTAAATGTTTTGCTATCGCCGTCACCAACGTATGTGAGGTACTTCACAACTGGCCTGTTCAACGCTGTAACTTCCGAACGACTCCGAATATCGGAAAATCGCGGTCTTCATTTCATTTTCCCATTTTGATTCGCTTCCCGTTAAAAAGATTCGCATATTTAACGAACGTTTTATCTAGATGAAAAGTTGAGGTACGATTTGAAAGATAAAAAAAGACAAGCTCGCTGTACTCTTTTCATTCTTTCCTGTTTTTTTTTACGTGCTGCGAGAGTTTTTACGTGATTGTTTTTTCGCTACCATTCTCCGACTCTCATCAACTCGAGTGTCGTAGTTTCGTAAATGACAATAGAAATTTATTCTCCGAAGGACTCGTGAAGAATCTGATTCAACTCCAATTTGCCTCTAAAAAATGGTGGCATGATTTTTTCCTCATTTTCATCCAACTTTATGTAAGGAAATAATGTTTGTGAAAATGCACCATAACAATATCGGATTTTAAGTAAAATGTCCAGAGAAGAAGTTTGATTGGAAAAAGTGTAAGGCCGGAGCCTGAATTAGAAGGTCTGAGAAATCGTTTTTTTTATTGCTTAAATCGATAGATAAACTATCCAAGAATATATTGACAAAGTTACAGAGGCCAATTGTAAATATTTTCGAAGATACAAAGCCAAAAGCAGAGAAGCGTCGAGCAGGTGTGTGAGTGCTCCGCTTCTCGATCATTTAATTCGAATTTTATACCTGACAAAGGCTCAAGGGTCTTTCAGAACAATACTTAGATTTTGTAGTATTGTTGTGTTGAGCCATGATATGGTTTATTGAAGTATAAAGGTGTATGACACATCTGTGTATACGTCTGGCGCATCGCTCCAAAACACCTGAATTCCAGCCAAAAAGTCGTTGAAATTGCCGCCTACATGGCTGCAGGTATGTTCAACGAAGTGTATTCAGCGATGTTCAGTACCATGCAGTTGCCCATTTTGCACTGTGGGCCAATAGGTCAGCAGTGCAAAATGTTTGCTGATTTCGACGACGCGGAACGGATCAAGAGGGAGGACAGGCGCCACTCATTTAGCAGCGAGGAGGCTCGTACAACTCGTAGACTCAACCAAAGTCATCTGAACGAGTACTTTGAGGAAGCTGGTCTTCTGTATGGACCAGGAATATCTGATTAGCAGATTATTAGTGTAAGTAAGCAAAAATTGATATTTGCCCCTATTGAAAACTTTGAAGCTCGTTTTCTCCAGTTTTCATTTCCACGATTTTTTCCAAATTGGCGGGCGTGATAACGAAAAACTAAACGACCTATTGAATCAAATCAAAGTTTATTTTCTTCAGTATGAAAATCTCTTCCAAGTGAACCAAAAATGTCGTTAAAAAGTATTTTAAAATAATTTTTATAGCACGTTAAAGTGTTTTTTTTTAACACATTTTTTTTCAAACCTGAGAAAAGTTATAATTTCATGATTTTTTCAGCTTTTTCTTAGTTCACCCAGAAGAAAAATATATGAAAATTAAAAATTTTATTGGTTTTTTTCTTTCAGTCAAGAATTACGAGCTGCATCTTTCTCGCCGATTGGGGACTGCAGTGGCAAAACGCACATGGAATAGGCTGATAAATCTGCAGTCATTTGTTGTTTCATGTTGAAATTTTTTTTTATACATTTCAAATTTACGTGAAAAGATACCTCAATGTTTACTGGGCTCACTTGTTTTTTTTTCCTTCTAAAAAAAATCCCGAAAAAACGCTTTTTTGAACCTTCTAATTCAGGCCTTAACAGACTGGAGGTTGAAAGAAATATATTTTAGGAATTTTGTTTTCACGATGGCTTCTGAAAAAGGGGTTCTGCACTGTATGTGGGTAGGAGGTATACGTATCCGAATATCTGTGTATGTATGCCTATAAAATGTGAATATTCAATTTACGAACGAATTGAAGTGACTATCTAAAAAAGAAATATCATTTTTCAGACGTACCCGATGAACGATGTCGAGCATCCGCTAAACAGTCTTTACACTGCAACTTATTTGGATAGTAGCTACGGATCCTTGTGGACTATAGAATATTCTTCGCTCCTAGAACGTTCTAGTGAGTTTGCCCTTCACGAGACTCTCGCCGACTTTTGTTATACATTCTTTAAGATAATATTCAAGCTAGAAGTAACGGTTTGGATTTTTTTGCAACTCTCAATCGGTGATTTCTCAAATAATGAGAGTTTGCAATAACTTTTCAATTGCTATTGCATGATTGCATAAAAAAGCGATTGACAAGTCCATCAATGAAATGGATGCAACGGTGACGTTGATTGAGAAGAATGAAAGCTAATCGATTTCAGCGACGTTTGTACTATAATATTCCTCAGCCGAATTGGCAATTGCCGGTTCATATTTGACCAACATATACATAATGTCCGCGTGGCCGGAAAGAGAAACGGAAGGATCTTCTCAATTCGTGGATAAGAAATTGGGCGCAACGAGAGCGGCCATAACAGCGTTGTGCTATCATCATACAAGCGACTGGATAATAACCGGTGATCAGCAAGGAAACATTGCGGGATGGAATCTCAATCTGGAATGCGTAATGTCGTGCCCGAACGGTCACGAGGATCAAGTACGACTGATCGTTCGACATCCATCGATCTGCGGTTTTCTAACGATTTCCGACGGTCGAGTGCTTCAAGTCTGGAGCTGCAATCTTCGCGAGAAGATCGAATCGTTTCGTGATATCGGCCAAATTTCACGCATAGCGATAAACGTTGCGGCTACTTCGTTGGCCACTCTTGGAACCAAATTAAATTGCTTTCACATGAATCAAATCTATGTTTTCTACGCTCCGCTCACGTGAGACTTTATTTTCATTCTTCGTCAACTTTTAAAAATTCATAAATAAGACTGAATTCAGTATTGAATTTAGAACGAAACTTTTCCGTTTGACAGAGCACCAGCTACGAATTTGTACTCAACGGCGAATCCAACTTTTCCGACTCGCGTGATCGTTACGAGCTCGGACAATACCGTGAGAATGTTGTCGTCACGTGCAGGTCGTCAGATAAACGTTCAGATACTCTCGCCGAGACTCGAGGTGATCGCTGCCACGTACAGCGGAATTACAAGTAATACAAATACGAATTATCCAAAAGGGAAAAGGGGCACCTAAAAATTATGATTATCCAGACAGGATGTACACGATTATACTGAGAACGGGAGAAATACTTGTGAGCAGCGTTAAAACTAAACCCATGAAGCTGAGGTAATTAATTTCCATTCGATCACTCGGCGATCAATCGCAACAGAGAAATCATCGAAATTTTTCTTATCCTAGGTACGTTTGGGTGAACGACGAACGTACGATCACTTGCATCGTTGCTTACGAATCGTTTGATAAAATAGTGTCGATCGACGGGATGGAAGAAATAACGATTATACCTGTCACGACGTTGATCGTCGTGGGAACATTGGACGGGAAGCTCGTTCATATTGAGGAAACAAGTGGAAAACACGCGAATGTTGTTTCAGCTCACGATGGCCCAATCGTTGATCTCTCGTGCTCGACGATCTCGCGTCGACTCGTATCCGTAGGAAAGGACAAGTGCGTCAAAGTTTGGCGTATTTATCCCGATATAACGCCACCGCTGGTACTCGCGTGTAGCGTTTATTGGACCTTCCCGATTACTCGAGTTGCCTCTTTGGGGTGAGCATCAAATTTTCGGAATTCTCCTTTATTTCTGGATTATTTGTTTCGAATGTTTCCTCGAATGCCCTTTTGACCTTTCATTGTTCCATCCTTGTCGCTTTTGCTTCAGACTTGTTACTTCACTATTTCCAGGTCGTTAGAAACCTCCCAGAGTGTTACCTACAGTCACTATATCCCAATAATGCACAACTTTGTCGCATTTGTACAAGGGCATAGGCAAACTGTGAAAATGTTGATAAAAGGAATTATATTGTCATCGAATTATAGTTCCATCACCATCGGATTTACTACTCCAAAGAATTAAAGGAACAGAACATTTCTTCCCTTTTTTTAAAGTGTTTTTTGAAGCTCTGTATCTCTGTGAAAAATGGTTGTATCGAGATGAAAGAAAAGTATTTTGAAGCTACGGTTATCTCACAATCATAAGAAATAGCGCGAGAAATTGAAATTTTTTGTCTCGCGCTATTTCTTATTTTTGAGAAACAAAAAAAATGTTTCTCAAAAATCATTGAAAGGATCTTGTAGGAAATGTATTCAAGTTTTCAAAACTGCCTCTCAATTCTCTGTGCGATCATTGGTTGCTGAGATATCGATAATCAAAAACAAAAGGATTCTTTTTCATTCAAAGGCAGATATCTCGGCAAAAAATGTACGTAGAGAGATTGACAAAAAACGAAATTATAGCTGAATAAACAAGCTAACTGACCTATACATTGATTGAACTGAAACAAAAAATTCCCGAGCCCGTGGACGCTTGAAAAAAAAACAACAAATTTCTAACAATGTTAGTCTCGCGCTGTTTCTTATGATGCGAGATAACTGTAGCTTATTAAAAAAAAATTGCCAAAAGATCTCAAAACTAGAGACTTGAAGCTTCAAAATGCTTTTTTTTAAATCTCGATACGTCCATTTTTCACAGAGATACAGCGCTCCAAAAAAAATCCTAAAAAAAGGGAAGAAATGTTCCGCTTCTTTAATTCTTTGGCGTAGTGTATTTCAACGTATCACTGTATATTCAATTTCCGGATATTTCTCTCCAGGTACACAGTGTGTATGGTGGCCAGTACGGAACGATCGAAGGAACATCGTATCATCATGTACAATACGTCCGAGCGAAGTTCGTCAGAAAATAATTATTCATTTTAAACTCAAAATAATGAAACCTTGGCCGGGGTTTCGTAGCCGCGCGGGGAATTTTCGCAATTTCGTGTCCGCCCCTTCGTCTATCACGGCTTTACAATTATGCATTGACGTAGCCAGAATTTTTTTTCTGAGCGGGCCCAGGAGGAGCCTGACAAAATCTGGTTTTGATCGCGTTTATCTTTTTTTTAAATCAAATTAACATGATTGACGGTAGTAACGTAACGCACACGAATTATGAAACTTGCCTTAATCACACGTTATGTTAAAATTAATATCAAACTATTGCAATAAATGATCAACTAATTTTTCACTAATTTTTCACTAATGTTTCATCAAACTATTGCTTAAAAAATGATCAACTAATTTTTTTTAACAATTTCGTCGTAGCATTGCCATTGGAGAAGTTTATATAAGTTAGGGCTGTACTCCTTTTGAATATGCTTTCTTAAGGGGGGAAAACCCTTCACAATGTTAAAAAAAATTCATTTTTTTCACATATTTCGAAAGTATAATATATTGAGAGTATACTGGAAAATCGAAAAATCGAAATATGAAACATTTACAAAGTTATAGCACATAGTCGAGAGCGCGTCGGGGCCGCATGCCGTGAACTAGGGAAACTTTGAACGCGATGATCTCGAACCTGAATTTTCAAAAACTGTTCATGTTATAGCTCGAAAAGTTATTGATAGATCTGGCTGAAATTTCAAGAGGTTTCTCACTATAATATTATCGGGAGGATATACGTAAAGTTTTAAGGTTATCGCGTAAATAAATTACCTTTTTGGGGTAAAAATTATGGAGAAAATGATCAAAAAGATTAAAATTTGATTGAAAAGCCTACTTAATTTTTAATTTCATACTTTTTTATATTTTTATAGGTATATCCTTTCCTAACACATGTCAATAATCGAAAAATATTTTCGATTTCTGTTTCGGATCAATAGAAAAAATCAGACAAATAGAGCACTTTTCGATATCACGCAAAAGACGCCTAAAGGAATACTTTATAATGCCGCCATTTTGTTTTGTTTAAAAAAAAATTGACCACTTGAAAGTTGTAATAGGATAATGTCAACATTTTAAAATGATGCGATTATTTTATCACCTTTAAAAAAATTAAGAAAAAAGACTTATTTTCGGGCGTCTAAAGGGTTTCCCCCCCTTAAATTTTCAGCATTTATTTTATTATTTTTTAATTGAAGTATTTTTTTCATGACAAGCGCTTCAGCTTGGTCCAGTTAAAAAATGCATCAATTGCGTAAGCTAATGGGAGATTCTCAAATCGGCGTTTTAGATTTTCAATGATATTATCGACTACTTGGTAGTCAATGTTGGTCTTCCAGTATTTTTCTGGTTCTGTATCGGCCGGCAAATCTAATGTATTGCTCTTGCCCACAATTTACTTAATTGTGAAAATTGAATATCTATTTGATTTACGTAATGAAATAGTTACTTTTTCTACAAATTACGAAATTACAACGAAGGCAATAGTTCAAGGTTTATTAAATTTTTTTTTCTGCCTGCTTGGGTCAAACGTAAATAAAATTAATCGATTATTGGATTTCAATTATTTTGGGTGGATCTTTTTCGGGGAGGCCGTGCCCCCCTTGCCCCCCCCCCCCCCCCCCCCGGCTACGCTAATACAATTACGTTAAACACTTTATCTGCGACTATTCTTGTGACCCTGCGATGAAGAAAACTCAAATAATTAATCAAAATAGCCTTTTTTGAATACCGGTCACTGTCAAATAATTAACTGTGAACGAAAAGGACGAAAACAGATTTTTCAAATTTACAACATTGGTCATACTTCTGACGATACCAGAAAAAAAAATACACGTGAAAAAGAGTTATCAATTTTCAAATTAATATTCGTACTACATACACGGAGAGAATTAAAAAGTAATTTTTGTCGTGAATTTCACGGTAAAAATTACCGTGATATATTTCAATGTGGTGACAAGTGAGAAAGCATAATAATTCGTATACGACGAGTTTTTTTAAATTCACGTTACAGAAAATTTCAAATACGTAGCTAAAATTTTACTATACAAGAAGGGTAGCGCGGACGATAATTTTTACCGAGAGCACAATACATTTTCCTATAACACTCATTAAATTTTATAATAAATCTTAAAATAACTGTTATAAAGACGATACTTTTTTATAGACATTTTTGAAAGGCATAAAATAATCAAATGCACAGTAAAATTTCGCTGATATTATATATTTTTTAAATTTAAGTTTTGCGTATTTTGTTACACATCAAAATTTACTAGAAAATCTGGTAAAATTTTCTACCTGAAGAAGAAATTTTATTTTATTTTCGTGAAAATCTGTGTTTTACTCAGTAATAATAAGCGAAGTTTCAGGGTTGTCATCTGGTTGCCGTTACTGCACGGTAATTTTTAACATTTAATTCTCTCCGGGTGCTTACCTAAGAAACTACGGAACCTTATATTGATGCATAGTGCGACATGCTATTGTCCGCTGTTTTGTATTATTCCATTATTTTTGTCAATAGTCTATCATTCTTTTTTATCTACTAGTTATTGAGTCATCCCATAAATAGTGGGATATTTTTAAACTTTTATTTTTCAAAATTAAGCTGTACAAAAATCCGTTTTAATCTAAAATATACTCTTCTTCATTTTGTACAGTGCTCTTCGACCTTTCTAGCGGACTATCAAGCCCCCTCTCCCAAAAATCACTTTCCCGTGACGAAAAATGCAATTGAAAAAACCGCATTATTTATGGGACGACCTGATATATACAGTGGGTAAAAAAAGTATTTGTACACCGCGTGTTTTTCGTAAAATCATTGAAAATTGAAAATTTTTGTCGAACATTCTATTTTTCTTCGAAAAAAAATGCTAAAGTTAAAAAAAAAATTTCGCAGGATAATTTGAAAAACACGCGGTGTACAAATACGTTTTTTTACCCACTGTATGTATATTTGTTCATTAACAATTTTGTTAGATATATTTCTTCAATGGTTCATTATGAATTTAATTTGCTCAACGTCATTGAATGATTTCTTTCACAAAACCAAACATCACTTCAGTAAGATTGGATCATCATCCATCGAAAGAGCATTCAGATCTTATTACGAGTATCTGCACACTGGAATCTCTGGACATTTGTGCAAGCTCCTCACTGGACAAAACTATCCGTATATGGAATCGGCAGAATGAACTACTCAAGATTTTGCACATAAATACAGCTGCTAGACACGTCACTTTTTCTTCCCTCAGAGGCGATATAGTATTCAGTGCTGGAAAGCATCTCTACAGAATTCCTTATGAGAATTGTAAGCACGAGAATCGTACAGTGGAGAAGAACGTTGCACAACTCGTGACTTCATTCCCATGCGATAGATATAAAAAGAAACAAAACAGCACGATCAAAAATAGTTGGAGATGTAAAAATATTTCAGATCTATCACCGGAATACAGAGCCCGAATAATCAGCGAAGAGATTGCCCAAGATTTGGACGACGTGACGATAGCCGAGAAAGTTGATTATCGGATTTACGAGGAGGAAGTTGATCGTGAAAAAGCTCTTCATCCGGTTAGCAGTGCTCCGTTCGGATCTCTCGATACCGAAAATTCCGAGGCACCCAATCTCCAACACATGTTGCTCAAACAAATTGCACTTAATTTGCGATACAGGGACGAAGGTTTGTTCTCATCGCTTATTACTTTTGAGACCTTGGCTTTTTTAAATTAATGTTCGCAGGTTTGAGATTATTTTTCTCCAGATATTCAGCGAATCAAAGAGGGTACGATTAAAGGAGTACGATTGGTGGGCAATAAGTCTACAATGAGCAAAGAAGCGTGGGACAAACACCTGGTAGAATTATTGGATGAGTCCAAGAAAACAGCTGAGGACGATATACCTGAACATGATATTTTCAAAAACACCGAGGATTATTTTCACGGGAAAAAAGTTTACAATCAGCCTGAAATATTTCGAATGCTTTATGGTAAATGTTTATCATATTTCGAATACATCCTTCTCCGCCTTTACGCGCCTTCCCAATCCAATTTCTTTGTTTCTCTCACACTACTCACTTCACTATTTCCAATTCTGAGGAAAAACTGTGCCGATACGGGCGGCGGGATTTTCCACTAAGTTTCAGTTTACATATTTCTTTGTATAGGGTAAGATGTTATAGGAGTACGCACCTAAGCTTCACAGCGGTGAAAAAAAACAAACAAATACATTTAACAAATCAGTTTCTTTTAATTGAAAGAATATCTAGTACCCTAATTAAATTACGAACGACAATTAGGAATCTTAATTTTTTTTACATAACTAAAAACTACAAAAAGGGATTTGCGAACTCTTAGACATACGGACGTTTAAGGATACGGACGAGGGTCGATAAGAGTACGCAAGCTTCAATCGACACATAAATCGCAAATAAAGTTGCCCACATTTGTATGAGAGTTGGGGATGAGCTGGAGAACTGGAGCACTGGAAAACTGGAGAGCTGGAGAGAGAGAAAGATGGAGAGATGGAGAATTGGAGAGCCTTAAGTTCGTGAAGTTCGTAAAGTTCTCGAAGTTAGTGAGGATCGTGAAGTTCGAGAGTTCGTATCGCCCCAGAGATGTAGCTGGTGTGGATCTCTTCCGCCTCTTACAAAAAGTGGCTTCAGTCGCTTCCAATGAACGTGCTACTGCCCTTCTACGTTCATCATCATTAACTCGCTCCCTTGCATTTTCAAGATCCGTAATTGACCATAGACTTCGGTCGGTAGTCCGTTTCCTTCGGGACATGCTGAAAGTAAAAAAAAACATAATCTTTAACAACAGTCGTATGAGAGTACGCGTGTACTCCTACACACCTAAGCACTGCGTACTCTTCTATGACGTGCCCATTTTTAGCAAGCATGCCTGTTACTGCCATTTATTGATGAGATGCGAAATTTCTTTCATTTTGAACAATAACCTTAGTAAACCGGCGTACGAAATTAATAGTTGTTTTTGAAGAAAGTAAATTGTGTTTCGTACTTGTAATGCTTTGAAAATGTCAAAAATAAATAAGAAATTGCAACCAAAACTTTAAGTTTACCTGGCCTCTCCGTTTTATTCCACTTTGGATTTTTTTGTCACAAACACTTACCCTGTTAGGCGGTCCAAACACAACAAAAGTTAGCTTTCATTGGCAAACCGTTTCGCCCATAGCGTAACTGCGTATTCTTATCGCCCGCGTACTTCTATACCACCTTACCTTACATAAAAAATGCCCGGTCGATTTATTCAATTGATGAAAGATTATTCATTTCGTAGGGTACAGCATGTCCAGCTTGGAGGATTACACGAAAGATTCACAAGAGATTGTCAAGTTTACGAAATTGCCGAGATCCGGTCTTTTGCCCAATTCTTTAATTTACAAAATTCAGGAAGAATCGGTAAAGGAGGACACTGAGATAGTCGTTGAAAAACGAAAGTTTAAATATCAGTATCCTCCAGAGATTTTGGTAATATGACAATTTTTAAAACTACTCTATAAGTTGTCTCGCTGTATTCGTGGCTTAGCATGTGTTGGATTTTCGGGTTCACGGTGGACTGGGCCTTCTTTTCGAACATAATATTATATATGTATAAACAATCGAATCTAAATGTCCTCTTTAAAAAGTGAGATAATTGATCCGAAGCCGTTTTGGAAGTTTCCGCGCGAACCAAATATCGAAATTTATTCTCAATTCATATTTTTTTTAAATTAAACATAAATAGTATTGTTTAATTAGACAGAATATCGCAGCAGTAATCGATTAACGAACAAACTTATAAAATTCTTAGTAATTAAGCTCAAATCAGAGAACATTTAAAAAATTCCATAATGTTTTCACGTAATCTTGCTCTTTTTACAAGCTTTTATTTATCTTCGCTTGGTGTGAGATGCAAAACGGAAAATCGATATTTCACCCACTTCCCGACTACTTATGGCTCTGAAATTTTGCAAACATGCATCTAAGAGGTGACAATGCATGATTCAACTATAATAAATAAACCAAAAATAACGACTTTCTGTGAGAGGCAAAATGAAAAATCAATATTTCACAAGCTTCCCGACTACTTAGAGCCCAGAAATTTTGCAAACATGCATCTAAGAGGTGCATGCAAAAAAGGGTTAAATAGATAAAATAAGTTAAAAGGGAAGGTACAATACGTGGTGAGCGAAAATCTATAATAGATACCACCTATCACAGTTCTCCAAGATTTCTCCTGACAATCAACCAATAATAACACCGGTTCGTTTGGAACAATTAATGCCTCTTTGCAAAAATTTCAGATCTCTAGTAACATCAATTAAAGACTAAAAAGTAGAAAATAATTTATATCTAAAAAACAATTGTTTTTAAATAAGCTTTTATTTAATGTACTAAAAAGTAGAAAATAATTTTACTTTAACAAGTCGCCTATATGTGTCTATAAACAAAAGCTGGGGGGCGATCAAAATTTAGACACATAATCTTTAATTTACATAAATCGGTTAACATATCAACTGTATTTAATTTACTTTAAAATAACTTCAGATTTCTTAAATAAAAATCGGGAAACCGAGTATAACCGTGTGATAATCATTTCTCAAATTAGTATTGTGCCAAATTCATTTTCAAATTTCAAATCAAATTTATCAAACAATTAAAAAATTGAGCGCCCCAAGCTTTTATTTATAGTCACATATAGGTGACTTGTTAACATAAAATTATTTTCTATTTTGTGTTTTAATTCAGCCAAAATTATTGTTTCCTCAGTACGGGGATGCACGGACAAACTCTCAAGAAAACCTGAACGTTCCGATGACACTTTCGCAGCTGGCAAATCTCGACATGGGAGAAGAAGAGATTGATGACTAAACGAAAAATCAAATAGCTTTAGAGTCACCGATTTTACACATACACGTATCATTTGAATATTTGTTATCCCAAACCTTTTAAACCGTCCGAAAAAAATGGATTGTCTAAACCTGCAAAATACAGGTTTACAGCGTCTTCCATCTTGGCATTTGACCCATATTTTCTTCCCGGAGATGTTCTTTTCAAATTGAGAAACAGAAAAAAGTCGTTGGGAGCTAGGTCTGGCGAATAGGGTGGATGCGGAAGCAATTCAAACTTCAATTCGTTCAATTTTGACATCGCGACCGTGCACGTGTGAATCCGAGTGTTATCCTACTGAAACAGGACTTTTTTCTTGGCCCATTGCCGACGTTTTTTCCCCCTTAATTGTGGCCTTCAATTAATCCAGCAATGCAGTGTAGTACTGTTCGTTGATTGTTCAACCCTTTGCGAGGTAATCGATAAGAATTATTCCATGGCTATCCCAAAAAAACTGTCGCCAGCACTTTTCCTGCAGAGAGACCTTTGCCTTCTTCGGAGCTAGTTCCCTCGTTGCAATCCACTGCGTTGGCTGTTGTTTTGTCTCAAGCGTATGGTGCTGTATCCAGGTTTCATCGACGGTCATCGTTCGCCGCAAGCGTTCCGCCGGATTTTTTTTATACCGGCTAAGACACTCGCGCGACATATCCGCCCATACGCGCTTCTGTTCGATCGTTAACCAGCGCGGCACCCAGCGCGCGGTTAATTTTCTCATATTTAAATCTTGAGCACGCGTTCAGATGACATTCCACAAGCCTCTGCAATATCCTTGAGAGTCAATTGAAGATCTTCCATCACAGTTCGATGCACTAAATCGACCATTTCGTCAGTTATAGCCGTTTTCGGACGCCCGGAACGCTCCTCGTCTAAAATGCTCGTTTTGTTTGGGTTTGTTACGATTTAATTTTAATTTATTTTTAATAAAGTTATGGTTTATTTTTTTAATCTTTTTTCTTTGCTGTAAATATTTTATTTCAGATCCCTCAGTTCTTGAGTTACAGCGCATTTTCAAAGAACTACTATTTTACAAGAGGCGAATAATCTTGTGAAATAAAATTAGAAAAAAATGTCTAGAAGCAAATTGAAGGTAAATCTCGGCCCTTTCGAATCCCTCTGAAGAGAAATTCATACTGACATCATCCAAAAAGTAACAGGAGAATTATTGCGAGCAGGAAAACCGCCAAAAATAACCATGTGAGGGCAGCTTGTTTTTTTTTAATGTTTTAAATACCACCGTGAACATTTTGTTTCACTTTGTTTAGTCAAAATTTCTAGCTTCGGTCCCGATAAAAAATTTGGAAAGTGCAACCATACCTGTCGCCAGTAATGTATATGCGTGTTTGTGTGTGGGACATTTCTTTCCAAATTGAAGTAAGATCGCAATAATTCGAACAATATACAAATAAATTGAAAAGAGATGAAACGGTAAAATTCAATGTTTGTTTAAAAAAATCGAAGCAACCGAAAAAAACGACTGACAGTCGTTTTACATCGGGGCTACATCTACCTAGAAGGCCGAAAAAAATGTCGAAATTCGGAACATTTTTTCTGTAAAACGATTGGTAGAAATTAAACGCATTTTTTCCTAACACAAAGGTACATGTATTAAGAGCCATTCAAAAAAATTATCAAAAAGTACAGAAGAAAAAAAACATGGCCGTCTGCAGATGATGCCATTTTTTTTCGCAACTTTCGGCGCTGGGCATTGTCCAGCTAAAACGGTTCATCTGCAATCAAAACACCAAACAGGTTATTCGAGTTAACAATAAATACAAGTCGTTGATGATCGCAGATTTTTAAAATCGATTGTTTTTACAAAATAGCAACGAGTTGAAACGCGAGCATGAAAAATATATGAAAAAAAAAATCATTTTTACGTAACTATTAAAGAATGACGTTCAATTTTGAAAAAGTGAGATCGTCAACGGCCTGTAAATGTTTCTCAGCGTGTTTCTTGTCAATTTGAAAACATTCAATCAAGCGGTTCGCGAGATATGATGTCCACTGTTTTCGAGAACAGTACTTTGAGAAAAACGCGTTTAAAGTTTGAAATATGGTGCTGCTATTTTCAAGTGAAGAATTTTTCACTGTACCTCGAGTCGCGTCAATTCGAAAGCCATATGAAGCACCCGCAGCAGCAATTGCATCTTCATGGGACTCTATTGTTGTAATCAACAGTACACACAACGTAGATCGAGAGGAAAGCTGGAATGCTGAATACCGTGAAAGCGGGTCGTCCGTGCGCGCCGCGCCAACAAAACCCGAACGCTTGGAAGTCCTTTACTTAGAATTCTATAACTTCGCCAATTTTAAAAGATATTGATATGAAATTTATAGGGTATATTCTTAACATTTGAAACTTTTAGAAAATGCAAAAGAGAAAATAGATTTTTTTTTAATTCTCTAGGTGGATATAGCCCCTGAAAGGAACCATTTTTTTTCAATAACTTGTAGTAATTTCAAATAATTTTCAATAATTCCTCCCGAAAATTTGTCGGATCGAGAATTCCGGCCGAAAGGACGGACATAATCCGAAGTTTCGAAAGTCTCTCGAGCCTCGAAACACCAACTACGCACGAAAATATAAAAATTGACTCAGCACGTGAAATATTATACGTATGTTTATATATTTGTATATATATATATATATATCCTTTCCATTAGATTCAAAGCGACTTTTGCAGTACGTGCAAAAAAAAATCGCCAAGACGTTCGGACTCTAATATCTCTAATTGCATATGAATCGTGGTTGCTGGGTGTTCGAAAAAATTCATATAAAAATAAAATTATCGCGGATTCGATCGAGGATGGAGGTGGTGGAGAGGACGAAAGGATCCATCGTGATAAAATTAGGCTTGGCTATAGCCTCGAAGTATCGTGAATAAAAGTCAACGAGAATAGCGTTATGTTCGAGATTCGATCGACAACACCCTTGTCGCACACTCTCTAAGCGACATACAATTGTCTCCGTGTGCGCTTTGCATTCGATATTTTCGTTCTTTTGTTTGCCTTCTTTTTTTTTCATTCGCTACCTGCGCGAGGTCCCGAAAAATTCAATACTCGGTGCGTCTAGGAACCGGATATCGGAGCACTAGTGCACTGTCCGCCGAAATGATTGGCAAAGCATTGTCGCAGTGATGATTAACCAAATGACTGACACTATCGAATATACGATCTTTCGTTCGAACCTAAAACAAAAAATATTAACTCATCGTGTGTTATTTTTTTCCTTCCGAAATCGAAAATTTATCGTTCTTGCGTTACGTTTGGCTTCGCTACTCACCACACCCTCTGGATCTATCAATAAGAGATGCTTCGGTGTACCGTTGTTCATGCCAGTAAGAACGTATTGCCCCGGCGAGCCCTGTGACTCTCTGACTAAGAAATCTCCGTCCTTCGTTAACATCGACTCGGCCTCGCTACGACTGACACTACCGTGAAACCAAACTTCTTGCTTCAGTTGTTGCTTCTGTGTTCGAGGACTCAGCTTCGTCATCTCGGATATCGCGGTGCTTAAAGGCTCTGTAAGCCAAATAATGTGTTCGAATAAATAAATATATATATATATATGTATATATATACAGTCGAACCTCGATATAACGAATCTCTAGAGAGAAGCAAAAAAGTTCGTTATATCGAGTTTTCGTTATATTGACCTTTCGTTATATCGAGGTCATGTTTCAAAACAATCGTTATATCGATGTTTCTTTTTCGATTACAAATAATTTTACAAGGCTATACGTAGTGTAAATTGTACCAAAAATTTTACTATTTTGCATACAACTCTGCCAAAAATGCAAATTTCAATTTTTTTTTAAATCCTTCGTTCAATCAGGAGCCATACTTATCTACGAACAGAATAAAATTGGTTTTTTAATTTCAGGTAAAGCTATCATGAGTTAGCCTGACCACCACGAGGACACTTTTTTTTGAGGGGTCTTCGGAAACTAGGTCCCACTGGCTGAATTTCCCAAATTTTTGGATGAAATTTTTAAAAAATATTGTTGAAATGTTGCTCTTTTATGTGCTTAACTTTTTGAATAAAATAATTTTTATATTATATTTAAAAAAAAATAGAGAAAATATGCTTTTTTGGCTTCGAAACCCACGTAACCCGTTGAAGCAAGTTTCATATTTCCTGCACGTTACATGCTTATCGATTATTATGTAAATTTTATTTTGAAAAAAGTTGATTGTAAACGAAACCGGTTCTTGTTAGTGTGCCCCCCCCCCCCCCCCCCCCCGCCTCGAGAGAAAAATGCTGGCTACTCCAATAAGTGTGAGCAACATATTTTTTTCGCTCTAAATATGTAGAATTACGTGGAAAATTTAGGCCAGAATACATGGTAACGTGATATTGCTGCATGGCAATGATGGGCCACATGTTACAAAAGCAGTTTCGATCGATGGCACACGCACTTGCTGAGCAGAACGTCACCAATTTCGATGAAATAAAAGAAAATCTCGAAGTAACGCATCACAGCCTGAACAGTTTTTTCATGGTGGAATTTACCAAAAAATTGAGAAAAAGTCATAATGAACGCGATGTCAATTACATTCAATGAAATATCTTTAACCATTTTTGCAAAATAAATGATTACTTTTCAATAATAAAAAAAAATATCGAAGCTTTATTCCGGCATACGTACGCATGTCAAAGGCGTCGAAAAAGGCTGCTGGGTCTCGTCGGCTGTCTCGACTCGCTGCTATCACCGTGTCATTGACGTAATTGTGTTCCGCCTGTAGACTCGGCGCAGCGCTACTGGACGAGCCGTCTGTACTGAGATCGATCAAATTTCCCGTTTCTGCAAAAATAAACGATTAACACGATATTAGAATGACAGAAACAAACGGAATTTCAAGGTGTTACGCTTAAAGCTGTAGAGAATAGTTTTTTCTTATGAATATTTTTGTATTGACCGAAAAGAATTGGTCGTCGCTATCTTTTTTGTCGATACGGGCACAAGGAAACAGAGTTGTCCAAAATCTGTAACGGGCGTATCGAGTATTGAAAAACTTTTCGTTACTCGATACAAAAGTATCGAGCATCAAAAGAATTTTCGTTACTCGATACAAAAGTATCGAGCGATTTTTGGAGATCGCTACTTTTGTAGCGAAGTATCGATGAAATTCTTGTTGCTCGATACATTTGTATCGAGTATCTTTGATCGAATCGAATACTGAAGTAACTAGTTACTGCCAACTCTGTACCGCGCCCACTACTATCGGTTTATGGGAATCTTTTTCTTCCCGCTTTTATCTCGTCGCCAAGTACAGTTTATTTTGCGCTATCGTACTACACCTGGCCATTGCTGGGCCTGTCTTCCACGACCGTTCGAATATGAATCCGAGAGTCCCGTACACTGTACGCTACTCGCGCCCGAGGACGCGTGATTCTGCGAGGAATGGTGATGCTTCAGATTGGGCAAAGTCGAGGCATTTATGGGAAGCGGTGGAACCGGAGGTGGCCCAATGTCCGGTGGTACTTTGCCAGGAAGATCGTTGTAGTAATCGCGATCGGGTTCTCGTACACCATTGAGCGCCGGACTGTAAGTAAAGAATTTCGTGAAAAAGAATCTCGAGCTTTTGTTTGTTTGATTTTTCGGCGAGAAGTTTATTTATTGTGTTTCTACATTTCTGAAATAATTTATCGTTGCAATAAACAGTAACATTTAAGAGATTTCGATCGAGACGAAAAGCGACAGATGTCGGCCAAAAAACCGAAGGGCTGTTCGAGGCATGTTTTTAAGGTAATAGTCTCGCTACAGTCACGTTGAAAAGTTTATTCTCCGCTAAATCGATCAAAGCTTCGAAATATTGTGAAATATCCTTATAGTGTAGGTTGCACATCTTATCGGGACGTAAAAATTAATATTAAATATTAATATTAATAAATATTAATAAACAAAATGCTGCGATTCATCTCCAATTTGCCACTACAATATTTTCTGGTTTTTATCCGCAAGGTTATTCAGTTTTTTGCAAAGTGCTGCTATTTTCGAGAATGTGCTATACCTCGAAAACTATGAGATAGAACGAAAATACTGAAACGAACAAAAGTCCGATTTAAAAAAAAACACGAAACAAGTTAAAGTTTGAAACCTATACATTTTAATAGTTTAGTTTTTATAACGGCTTTTGATTGGAAATCCATGAAAAGCATGTCCATACATCTCACTGGCATTGTATACAAAGCATTGACGAAACAATTTATTCGTTTGTTGAATTTACAGTCGCGATATTAAATTACTCAAAATAAGACATTCCAAAACGATCAGCTTCGCAATGTTTGCAAAACAAAGTACTCACTGCAACAACGAAGGCTTCGTGAGGAATTCTTTGAACCTCAGTTCAAAGGCTTGGCCAATGGTGGATATGACTTCCTGAGCGAGACCACCGCCGCATTCGAGTACGTAGCACGCTCGCCAATCTTGCATATTTTTTGCCACGTAAGCAACGAAATCGAGAATTTCCTGTTGATAAAAGAAATGTTTGATGACGAAGAGAGACGCATTGCGGAGATTATTTTAGCAATACATACCGTATCTCCGCCCGAGGCAAACGATATCCTTGGCATCTCGTGTTTCGCGATTGTTTGGCCAGTCTCGAGGATCGTTAGCGCTAGGCTACAACTACTTATCGTCAAATTAATGTTAGCTCCGGCATGATCCATGCACGGCTTGTCGGCAATGGCTCTCAGTACTTTTCTGTCCACTCGTCTCTTCTTGTCCGCCGATTTAAGTCCGGCTGCCTCGCAAACGCGATTTATGCACTCTCTATAAGTTAAAAAAAAATTGTGATCAATTCAACGCATTGGTACGTATATCCTACCGGTGAACACTGTCAGTACACTTTGAGAATTTTCGATACCGAAAAACTAATAAGGTTTACAAGTGTTTCAATAAAAAAAAAAAAATAGCGGTAGCAGGATTCGAACCCAAAACCAGCAGCGTACTGGCTGAAGACCTTAACCACTAGGCTATCGTGTCGCTTAGAAAATTCTTGTTATTTTCAAGGTTCCAAAATCGTCACACAAATTTTGTTTGGTCGATTACACAAAAACGAGGGCCCACCAGCGTGAACAGTGGCAGGGTGTGACAATTGGGACCGAACCCTATACTACGCTGAAAGAACATCCCAAAATCGATTGCGTGCCTAGCAAGGCCCCTTGTTAGACCATGACACTATTATGTTTCAAGAATATGTTGAAAGTTTTTGTTAAAGTTTATCTCAGGATTAACACGGTTTATTATTCTTAAATTTCGTGGCCGCTGCTATGAACAATCATATCAAAATGGTCCCTGGTCATAAGAAGGTTAGCAGCCACTGAGCTAACAAAAACATTCGGCTAGCATACGGCTATGTAGATAAGCTCAAAAAGTTCTCACTTAGCGACGCACGATCTTGTGTCAAAATCCAAACTCTTCATAGACGTGTGAACCTTGAGACAGCCGATGTACTGCAAAAATGAACTATGTCATTGCCGATTCGTAGCGAATAGCACATACCATTTGCCGTTACTCTGTACTCACTCGAACAGCGTAAGTGATACCTTCCTTGCTGACTAAGTGATCCGGATGGAGCCATCCTCTAGCCGGTTTGCTTATGAAGTTTCCGCCGCTTCCCGTCGCCATTCCTGCATATCCGTTTTACAGTCTGAGAAATTTTTTTTTACTCGTTACTGTCAAAAATTACATTGCCGATGCGCGTTAAGATTGGATAGCAAATAAATTTGAAATTCGTGATGAGAGCAAAGAACAGCTGCGCTTAGCGCTCCAATATTTCGATTATTGTTACGACAGACATAATTACGAACGAATTTGGGATAAGTTTGTTGTGCTCTGAATTCTTAAATTTTCAACACGTCACCGAGGAACAAAGCTTCGCGTCGCTCTTAACATAAATTATTCAGGGAATGATTTAACGAAACGAATTCACGTCCGTACGTCGATAAGCGTTCGTGACGATGAGTGCGAGAAACTCGCGTCAATTAAGATCGAGAAACAATGGTGCGTCAGGAAACGCTTTACCTACCTCGACTGTCCAATCGTCCTCGAAGTTTTCTTTTTTTTTTTTCTTTTCCCACCTTCGAACGTCAACAATAGCACTTGTATCAATTATACCATTCTCGAAGCGCGTACACCGTGAGGCACGGAGGGGCAGGGAGGTGATCAAACGATCGAATATTTGTCTGCTACGATCATCGCGAAATACGAGAATACATGTGTACGAGAGTTTTTCTACTGTTTAGTTTGTCGAATTTGTAGATACCGCGGATACGAAGTGGACAGCATTTACAGGAGTCTTGTGAGCTTTGTAACGAAGAACAGTGGCGTTGGAGAGGAAGTGTCAGTCAGCGTGGACGGAGGGGCGCTTTGACAGCTGATATGAGCGAGCTGCGTGAACTTGGCGGGCCGCGAATTGTACTTTTTGGACTTAAAAAAAATTGTTCTCAAGTTGTTAGAGAGTTGATTGTTAAGTTCAATTGAAGAATTTGTTGGTTCTGCGCCTTGTTGAAAGATGCAAATGGAAGATTATGGTGAAATAAGTGGAGCTGGAGCTGTTTAAGTTGTGGCACTTCGCGCAGCTGTTCGCCACATCTCGCGCAACGATCGTGCGAAGCTTAGTTCAAAATTTTCCCGCCGTCAGCAGCGCTGCCGATCGGCTGCTCGTGGATATTCTTCAACTCACCTTATTCCGTTATCTCTGCGTGTGAAAAAAAAAAAAGAAACACTCATATTTTACGATAGCGATTACGATTTTATTGACACATTTGTATAGAAAAATCACAGAAAAAAAATCACACAAGTCTTGTCAGAGAGTTGTAGTTTGTGTGGTAGTAACTCGTCCGTTTTTATGTGTCGAGTGCTGATAGCTTTACTCGGTTGGTAAGACAGTTTGGAGTAGAGCGTGAGGCGCGATAGTACACACCCAAAATTCATGGACTTTTCGCGCCACTTCTCGACAATTGAGTTGTTGAAAAAAATAATGTTCGTTTTTTTAAATTTAGAACTGATTTTGTGTGGTAATTAAACAGAATGTTAAAAGAGTTTTTCTTTGAAATAATTCTAAAGATAATCATTGTTTTTATGTCACGATAATACAAATTGTCGATGTTGGCGCGAAATGCTACGCTATCGGCGCTGGCGCTTGTGACGTCATCGTTCGAACGCGACCGAATAGGCTGTGTATGGGGCTTCCACGCAAGTGTACACAAATGTGAAGTTTCGAGTCATTTTACATCTGATAACAACTTGAGCATTCTGAAAAAGTCGAAAACTAGTTTAATTTTCGTGCAACGATGTGTAAAAGTGGATTTGTGAAAGCAAATTCGAGCAATTTACCGACCGTGGATAACAGAAAATTTGTAGGTTAGAAGAGACTTGATAAATTGTGTCAGTTATTGTCGCTACTTATCATAAGCATTTTGAGAAAGACGTATTAAAAAAGAAAAGTATTTCAATGCAGTGTATGTTATAACACGTTTACACTGACATCAAAGTGGTCTTCACATAAAAAATGAATGGACGATGATTTCGGGTTGACACGTCGTGCTGCATCGAACGACAGATTTCAACGTTTTATGTCTTGTGGCACATTCAGAAATATCTATTAGGGGCACTTTTCGTCGTATTCATACAAAGAGGAACGAAACAAGGCTTATACGATCTTGTCGTTGCTGTCGTTGACAGAATACTCGTATTACACGAGTAGTTCGTATACCGGCTTTTGAACGGTGACGTCACAGAGCGCTCGGGTAACTTCGGATGCTCCCGGCGCGTTTTTGCCGGGCCAAACAGAACAACAATTTCAAATGCTATATCGTTCTTAATTGTTGAAAAAAAAGAAAAATACTTTGCTTTAAGGGGTTACGTGGGTTTGAAAATTTAAAAAAATCCATTTTTTTTAAAATTTTATCATCTAATAGTACAATATGTCTAGAATATTCTCCCAAAGTTTTAAGTCAATCAGAGTAAAAGTCTAGAAGAGAGAGCCTTTGGGAATTCCTCCCGTTGGGAAAGACCGGCCGGGAGCGACGCAGGTATACGCATTTTTCTCAAAACACTATTTTTGAAGTCGGTGGACACGATTTCTCAAAAACTAATGCACCGATCGTATTGAAATTTTGCACACTTCTTCAAAATAGCATTGACTAGTGATTCAACGAAGGTTTTGTTTTTTTTCGATTATAACTAATTTTACAAGGCTATACGTAGTGTAAATTGTACCAAAAATTGAACTATTTTGCATACAGCTTTGCCAAAAATTCAAATTTCAATTTAAAAAAAAATCCTTCGTTCAATCACGAACTATACCTATCTACCAACAGAAAAAATTTGGTTTTTTTAACTTCAGATAAAGCTATCGTGAGTTATACTGACCACCGCGAGGACACTTTTTTTTAGGGGTCTCCGGAAACGAGGTCCCACCGTCTGAATTTCCCAAATTTTTTAATGAAATTTTTAAAAAATATTATTGAAATGTTGCTCTTTTATGTGTTCAACATTTTGAATAAAATAATAAATATATTATATTTCAAAAAAATAGAGAAAATATGCTTTTTTTGGGTTCGAAACCCACGTAACCCCTTAAAAATCGCATATGATCTTTACTATGAAAAAAAATCATTTAATGACCCAATCGCGCGATCATTAATTGAACCATTAGCGATCGCATTATTAAATTTCTTTGTAGATTTAGTTGACGGTCGAAAAAACTGCGAGATAGTCATAGAAATGCGTCGTATCAAACGATGCCAACGCGAATTCAGACGTATATAGAAGCGTAGTCCATAAGGATATTATGTGCCGACTTTATTGAGGGCATGCCCCCAGCGTTAGTTCGCGATTAGCGGCGCTGACGGCAGTTTTCATTCTCGCTCACGCTTCCTCTCGTAGGCTTAAAAACTGGGGACATAACGGCGTTCTGCTTACTCTTATAGATGTTATGCGCTGGGGGCATCATTGTGTCCTGCTTCCTTTTATAGGTATTATGCGCTGGGACCACGTGCGGTCGTTCTCGCTGGGGACACGCTCGCTCTCTCTTGCACCTTCTCGTTTCGCTAGCGCTCTCTCTTTGTTCCACTACCGCACAGTTCCATAAGACCCCTCTTTTCGCTCTTGCGACGAGTATTCGCTGACAATGAGTCGAGTTTGTGTGTCAGGCTGCCGGGATCTTTGTTTTTGGTTTTTAAATAAGTTTTGAAAATGCCAACTAACGATTTATGTGTCATTTCATCGTTTTCCAGAACACGATGACACGTAAGTCGTTTTTTGTTATTAGGAGAAATAATGAAACATTGTATGATGTACGGTGAATTCTCGGTTCACAAATGGCAAAATCGCTTGAAAAAGCTAAATAAACTTCCGTTTGCACCAAAATGTTTTAAGCTATTCATATAAATTATTTTTCTGAAAAAAAAATCAAGTCGGTTTCGATCCAAGGCTCTTAGCTCAGTCGTGTTTACGCTCCGCAATGTAAGAGAGAGAGGTGTCTCCCCCCCCCCCCCCCCCACCCCGCCATGCAGCTGTTCGCTCGTCACGCCGCCACGCGGAAGTTTGGGTTGCAGAATACATGTCGTCAGGCCGCCCGTAAGAACTGTCCTATGTACGTCTGAATCAGCTCAATAAACTTAGCCGCCGACTATGCAAATATCGAATTCTTTCCTATGCCAATCGATTGTTAGTCGTTTGTTAGTGTTTGTTAGACGAAATCCAACGTTTGTTAGACTTAATTTATTTAATAATACGAAAAACAAATTTCATGTCAAAGTTAGCCGCAAGAAAATGGTCTTGTAATGATTTCGAATTTTTCTTCGTAACCAATCGATTGTTAGTCATTTGTTAGTGATTGTTAGTCGATTTTTATCGTTTGTTAGAGCTTAATTTTTATTTAATCGTGGAAAAACTCTTCAGCCCCGTAGCACGCTGCAAGCATTTAAAAACGAACTAGCGCCACGTAGCGGTGATCAGGTCGAAGTTCGACCCGTAGATAGTTCGGTAAAGTACCACGGTGGTGGCTCGCGAGAGCCAGCTCAGTTTTTAGCTTGTCTCCTTGTTTTTCGCGCTTCGAGCAGAAGAAAAAAGTACGCCGAGAAAGTATAGTGTGTATTTCGGCGCGTTTTATACGTCCACCTGTCGTTCTGTCAAATCTCGCTCGCTGATAACCGATAACTGAACTAAAAATAAAAACTTCCGCGTACATCGGCTAGCTCGCAGTGAAGAAAGAATCTTGGAACGAAAATGGCACATTGGTTTCATCGTAACGTGTTAAAAGCGACGACAACTCAAAATTTCGATCTCAAAATCGACAGACCAACCGAGGCTACTAGAAGGCTTTGCAGGTTTGTTTTTTTTTTCGCCTCGCTGCACACCGACATAAGCTAATTTGCGTAATCGGATAATTACGGGCACCTTCCGCGGGATTACACGGGAAATTTTTATTCAATGACGTTTCACGAGATCGTTACTTTTAAGACGCAAAAATACTGAGCTTTTTTTTTTTTTTTTACGTTGTCCATTTTTTTCCGTAGCGATCTCAAGCTATCGCGTCATCGACTACTTGATCTTATAAAAAATCCTAACAACACGAGCGACGCTATAGAGCCGGCCTTCGCCGCCTACTTGGGTCTTTTGTACGGACTGATATGGGAAATCGAGACCAGCGAGGAACAGGCCAACAGAGTCGGAAGGCCCAATCCTAGCAAATTACGAAACGCTTTCGTCTTCAAGTGGACCCATTCCTTGCTCGGTCCTACCGCCAGGTATTCATTTGTACACGTAACCATTCTTGATAAGACAATCAGGAGAACGATACGTAGAAAGTCTAAAGGAATTCAGAAGCGTTCATGCGAATCTGCAGTCATTTTGGTTCAGGAAATTTTTCAGTTATACAGAAAGTCAGTTTTTTGAAACTGGCGTTTGATAATTTGTCAAAACATGCAATATTCCATGAAATTGTTGATATTGTCAATTTCTTGAAAATTTGTTATCGAGGATAAACATAAATGGCTACAATCAATTACATTTTATTTCTTGAGTCGTGGCAATTTCAAACATTTCCAAAAAAAATCAAATAACAGTATGCATAAACGTCAGTGAGGGAACATCCTAAAAGTATCTGTCTACTTGGCCACAACTAGAATGTGAAATAAATTTACAGTAATCATTTACCGACGACTCGATCCCTGGTAACGATGACCTTGAAGTGCCGTGGAGTGCACTCTCAGAAGTTATTCCAGATGTATATTTAGAAGTTGGACGCTTATAAGAGACAATAGAGGTCTTGTTAAGGTATTCCTTCTATGAACCTGAATATTTAGCAACTGATTTTTATCTAAGATTAAGCAAAAATACATCCCAGTATACTGATAAAATTTCGAACCAAGTTACCGAACTTTCAACAAAAAATTACAACTTGAAAAATCGTTTAATTCAAGCACTACTTTATGTAGATGACATGCTGGCTACATTTCTATCTGATAATTTATATACAGTAGAACCTCGATTATCCGAACTAATTGGGACCGGACATCGTCCGGATAATCAAAAATTTGTATAATCGAAAATAGATCTCGGATTTCCAGGAAAATCGACTCATATAATATAAATACTATCCAAAATTCTCTTTATCAATCCAACGACCCTAAATTCTTTATTTGATAGCAATTAACAATGAATAAAGTTTCAATTTTTATACCACCACTACTAATGCAGTTAGATCACAATTGCGGCTTAAAATAATGCTCAATTTTTGGCTGTCTAGTAGTAGTCGTGCGTTTCTTGGCTGCTAAGTCTCAAATTCGTTTCAAGAACAGCAGTTGTGTGAGACTATTTTCTGGTTGAGTTTCAAACCATTCCAGTACGGTTTCTGAAGCGCTGTATGCTTTGCTGTGAATCGGTTTTTTATGCGCTTCCGAGTCAGATAAATCGCCATCATCATCATCATAGTTATTGTCATCCTCCTGAAATCCTTGAACTCAATATATAATCTCATGGTCAGCCAAAATTTGAAAGCCAGAATCAAATTGCTGGAAGATACTGCTGGAATACGTTCGTACATACAATATTTCTCGTATATACGTACAATGTATATACAATTTGATGTATGAAGTTACATATAGACAATAATGTATTTTGAAAACATGTCAAAGTGTTAGGAAACAATTTTATTTAAGAAAAAAAGGGGGTTACCTTATGGCGATACCTTAACTAAGAAAAAAAAAGCCCATTGAGTTCGGATAATCGAACATTCGGATAAGACGTCGAAGTGTTCGGATAACCGAAAAATCGGATAATCGAGGTTCTACTGTACTAAGTAACTCTAGATGTCTGACATAAACTGCTCTAAGCATATAGGAATTCCTGAAGGTTCCGTAATGACAATAAAAACAGAAGGCTGCCGAATGTTTAAAGAAAATATTAATCATACAACTTTGAAAAAGGTGACCCGTAGAAGAATTTTTAGTAACCCCGACTTCTCAGAGAATATGAAAAACTGTCTAAATCTACAAAATTATGAATTATGAAATTATAATATATTATTCTAGTTCAGCATTGGGTATAATAAATTATTGTAAGATATTTTTGTATTTTGTATTTTTTATACATTGTAAGTAATCTACTAATGATTTAAAAGGGCCCCGGCTTATGTGCCCATGAAATACAGCTCTCCGTGAAAGGAGTACCTTAAATATTAGTTGAAGTTCAGTTAAATCGAATGGAGCTGTGTTCATTCGAATCTTTTCGACCTCGATTGCGTTTGTTCGAATCGCGAAACTTGCACTTTATGCAATTATGGTTGCTTCATGCAATGATTATATTTTTTTGCATTTATCTGGGTACCTGAAATGATATCTTGAGGTACATCGCAGGAGCAGTCTCTGCAAATGATTGACAAATTTTACGATATGCCTTGTTCAAGGGCTTCGAAATTCTGTTAGCTTGTGTTTGATCCGTCGATTATTTTTCAGCGCGAGTGCCGATTCGGTCTACGAGGCAGCTAATATCAGCATAAACGTGGGTCTCTGGTTCATGAAACACGCAGCCATGATCGCCGCCAAAGATGAGTGAGTCACGTTTGAGATGAAAGCATGCGGAAGGAAACGAAACGTCTAGTTGCCACGTTCTCTCGATTATCACACATTCTTTTTTTTTTCCCATTATTTTTCAGAGTCGCGATGAACGAGGCCAAAGCCGTTCATGGCACGCTGAGGCAGGCGGCCGGTATATTTACGTTCGTTCAGACCGAGTTTTTGCCCCAATTGGCGTTTCCTCCGACGCTGGGCAGCGACATGGATCCGAGGGTCTTGAACGCGTACATAAATCAGTGCACCGCGGAGGCTCAAGAAGGTTTGATTAATTAACATGCACGATGAATTGCCACCTTTTGACTATTTTTCCGGCGCTGTAAACTTCATTTTCTTGAATAATTTCTCTTAAAGTGCTAATCAAATTAATATTCAGTCTGATTGATGGAATCTAACAAATCATTTGAATAGCCATAATTGATTCGAGAAAACAGTGGTAAGATTTGAGTGATAACTTTACCATTGGATTTTTCAGTGACGGTAGCGAGAGCGGTCGAGTTGAAGCATAACGCGAGCTTGATATCCGCATTGGCGAACGAAACGAGCAAATTATTTTCCGACGCTGCGAACACACTTCTTCCATTCAAGCCCGATATGTCAGCCCAATGGATCAATTATCTCGAGCTCAAGGCAGCCTTCTACCGTGCTTGGGTAAAAATTAACGAATCGAGAGGAATAAAAACCGTGGAATATCGATCGACGTGAAAATTTCGGAGTACCCAACGATAAGCTATTCGCGCGTATTGTCACAGCTGTTTTCAAGAATCGCTCGTGTATCTTTCAGGCTTACAATTATTGCGGCGAGGATCTCTTGGCGGCGGACAAGTGCGGCGAGGCGATAAGAGCTCTGCAAGAAAGCGAGAGTTGTTTGAACAAGGCAAAAATACTTTGTAAAACGTATTCAACGACGAAGGGTCCAGCGCCCCGCGTAAAACCCGATCAACACAGTGTCTTCAAACGTCTCGAGCCTACGGTGAAGCGTACTCTCGACAAGTGCAATCGGGAAAATGGATTGATGTAAGAATCAACGTGGGGAAGAGCGATTTCATTTTTTACATTATCTTGATTTAAAAAAAAAAAGATAATGCTTCACCGTTCATTTTCCAACGATTCAACTTTCATTTCTTCGTTTGCACAGATATCATCACACGGTAGCCGGTGAAATTCCGAGTTTGGACACCAAGGCGACTTTTGGTCTCGTAAGCCCGATTGACTTTCAAATGGCACCCCCCAATCCTTTATGGAATCAAAACACGTATCGAGCGTTGATCGGTGCAAAACCGGCCAAGCCTGAAAAGGATCACGAAGTACCAGCGGTCAAGGAGGAAAAGATACATCAAACGTCAAGAGATCCGAGCAACGAGAGCGGCTGCAACTTGCAATAATGAGGCAGAACGACAACGCGAATGTCGTATGTGCGTGTTTCCTTGGATAACGCGTTACGAATGTTTTTTTTTTTTTTCATGGAAACGTTGTAGCAACAACGTTAATTTAGCGCTACATTATTATTTATGAGCTAGTCAATATTTTATTTTTCATTTACTCACGTCTGTATTTCGTTCCCGTCGAGCGGAGAGTTGAAAACTCACGATTGACGGTACGAAACGATCGACTGACACCTGCAGTATCCTATAAATGTTCGATTTATTTTTATAACGTGTGCTTTACACACGAGTAAAACGATAGCGAAGAAAGAAGAATGGCAATAACACGGCGTATTTTATAATGTAGATGTAATACCGTAAAACGGAGCTTGACGCTATGAATAATGGTACAAATTGTAAATTTTTATCACACAGTCCGGACTATTATGATTGTTATTATTATTATTATTATATAGTTTAATGTTTCTTCGTATGTCCTTGTGCTCCTCCACGACCACATCCCTCTCACTTTTACCCCGCACTTGCCACTTAACGATTTCCAGCTCCTCAGATACCCCTCCCAGAGTCGTTGGCCACGGCCAGTCATTTCCTAATGCCCTACTGCATTGGCATTTGCACGAGGGCACTGGGAAACTTCGGAAAATCTGTGCAGCTAAATGCAGCTATATTTTCGCTAAGTTTCAGGTGCGTTACCGTCGGAAACTCAATGATTCTGATTATTATCATTATCCACGGGTTATATGTTCTGTTATACAAGGCTGTATCTTTTTCAGCAATAACTTATCTATCGTGCGCGGAAATATGTTTTTAAAGTTTCACCTGGAGATATCGAGTTTCGGATAAAAATTGTTCCTCGTGTGAAAAGGATTGAAAACCTTTTTTTTTCTCTCCCTGTCACAATGTTTGGAACTTTTACCCGATTGGAGCGTAACAAATAGCATCAATTTATCATTTGAAACTCTGTCAATTCAGGTGATATTACATATTTATCGGGGGGAAAAAACACTTTTTTCGCTTTATGATAATTACGTGACTCGCAAATACGTATATATATATATATATAATTTTAGAATTGGACCAACCGTATCTCCGTTCAACCTCTATATCTTTTGGCACTTGTCCATAAATTAACAATGTTACGTTCACAATCCGAAAGAATTTACGTAATTAAGAACGAAATTATTTCCTCAAGAATTACATAACAGTGCTTTTCCACATTTGCATTTGTCAGTATTTTTTTCAAACAAAACTTCCAGGAAAAAAAAGAGTAAAATTTTCGAAGATCGTTTAGGGCGACACCACGCGTTCGTTCTCAAATAATTTTAATGAGAGAACGAAATGCTTCTGAAACTGGTACAAACGATACGATAAAATCATTCGAAACAATTAATACGTTGTTATTTGCTTAAACGCAATGTTTGTAAAACTATTTAGCGAGCGAAGCCTTCTACATGAATTTATTGTACGTTAATATGATCACATCACACATAATATATACACATGTACACGAGAATTTGAAAAAACAACCACTCTGTAATTAAATTGATATGAATTATACGAACGCTTAAAAGAGTTTTTTTTTTTACTTTCATTTTAACAAATGTTCCGTGTTTTGTAACTTATTTTTTTCCAGATAAGTTTCATTTTGTAAACGAGTACGATCCCGAAAACGAATTACTTTACGGCATAGTTCTCTACGGATCGTTTTGAGGTAATTATAATGGGTCACGATTAATGTAATTCCCGAGTCTTCTTTTAGGCCAACTCCCTAGTTACCTTTAGTTGTACCTCCCTAATTACTTTTAGTGGCACTCCCTGGTTACTTTGAGGGTAATTCTCTAGTTACTTTTAGGGTAACTTCTGGTTATTTCAAGGTAAATATCTAGTGACTATTAAAGTAACTCTAGTTACTGTTGAGGTAAATAGCTGGCAACTATTAAAGTCACTATTGAAGTAATCCCTGGTTACTTTGAAGGTAAATGCCTAGTGACTATTGAAATAACTCCATAGTTACTTTAAGGCAACTTCCTAGTTGCTCTTAGCATAACTCCCTAGTTACTTTTTGCGTAAGTCCCTAGTTACTTTTTGCGTAACTCCCTAGTCACTTTTTGCGTAACTCCCTAATTACTTTTTGCGTAATTCCTAGTCACTTTTTTGCGTAACTTCCTAGTTACTTTTTGCGTAACTCCCCAGTTACTTTCGGCGTAACTCCCTAGTTAGTTTTAGGGTAAATACTGATTTTAAGATAGATATCTAGTGGCTATCAAAGTAACTCCCTAGTCGCTTTTAAGGTAAATCGCTAGTGACTATTGAAGTAACTCCCTAGTTACTTTTAAGTTAAATATCTGGTGGATATTGAAGGCACTCCCTAGTTACTTTTACGGTCACTCCTGTTTTTTTCTCAAGATAAATATCTAGTGACTATCAAGGTAATTGCCTAGTCACTTTCAAGGTAAATCGCTGGTGACTATTGAAGTAACTCCCTAGTTACTTTTAAGCTAAATATCTGGTGGATATTGAAGGCACTCCCTAGTTACTTTTACGGTCACTCCTGTTTTTTTCTCAAGATAAATATCTAGTGACTATCAAGGTAATTCCCTAGTCACTTTCAAGGTAAATCGCTGGTGACTATTGAAGTAACTCCCTAGTTACTTTTAAGCTAAATATCTGGTGGATATTGAAGGCACTCCCTAGTTACTTTTAGGGTCACTCCTTGTTTGTTTTTTTCAAGATAAATATCTAGTGACCATCAAAGTAACTCCCTAGTCACTTTCAAGGTAAATCGCTGGTGACTATTGAAGTAACTCCCTAGTTGCTTTTAAGGTAAATATCTGGTGATTATTAAAAGCATCCCCTAGTTACTTTTAAGGTAAATACCTAGTGACCATTAAAGGCACCCCCTCCTTACTTTTAAGGTCCATACCTAGTGACGATTAAACAAACTCCCTAGTGACTATTAAAGTCTAGAGAGTTACTTTTAAGGTACTCATCAGTTGATTTTTGGAGTAACTCCCCGATTACTTTTTGGAGTAACTTCCTAGGTACTTTTTGGGGATGACAGTTTTGGGCATCATGTTATCGTACCTCTCGTGTTCCATACGTGTATACCCGAATCATTCGACTGGCGAGTGTAAAAAACTTCAAGGTCTTCCCTCCCCCGTTTGCCCCCCCCCCCCCACCCGGTCGCGGCCCGACCGTGCGGCTTAGTCCATACCGTCCATCCAGTCATTACCCGACGCCGACGCCAGTGTCCTCTCGGCTCTCTCACCTATCATTCGTGTTATTCACGTAGATGTACACTCACAATGGCGATTAGTATCACGACGATCACGAAAAAAACCATGTAGGCCGATTCCTTAAATAAATTAGTTGACATTGAATAATTTCACAATCTGCTGCAGTGACAGTGACTGTGAATGAAATATATAACTTCCCAAATATTTCCATGCACCCAAGTGTTTCCTACGTCCACTACTCCGATTGATGTAATTGTTCCTTCTTTCGTCGTAGTGTGTTTCAAAGTCCGAAAGAATAAGAAATTTATTGAAGAATCGCTGCGCCGTTCGTTTTTTTTATACCATAACCCCCTCACAGAAAAAAAAATCATTCCACTCTCATTATCGTCGCGGCGGTGAAAGTTTTTCGTCCCTCGTGCGTGACCCAATTCGTTCATCGAGGGTACAATTAATGTTATTAATTTATCAATACGAGATGTATGGCTGGCGATCGTACCGAAATCTTCGATAAAAAAAAAGCTCTCTGACGTAAATGCGAGTAGCCCCGAATCCATATACTTAACACATACAAACACGCACACACATATATCTATATATATATTTGCACATATTGCTCGTGGACGCACGACTTTCAATCGGGAATAAATGAATGATAATAAGGAAGAAACGATGGAGCGTTTCGAGCAAACGGATGTTACACGCGTTGGTTCACGGAAAAGTGAGGTGAGTTTATTTTATGGTCCGTCGCATATAACGGCGCGTAATAAAAAAAAAAAAATTTAAACCCCAGCGGAGTCACGTGCATCTCGAAATTCTTCAGACACGGGTGGCCCGCCCCCCCCCCCCCCTCCTCGGCTTTAATCTTTACGTCCTGTGAAAAATACAAAGTCTAACTCTTTATACGTTATGTACGATCTACTAGCTTATACCTGCGAGTATTTTTATCGTCTATCATGCTTACTCGACACTTTTCTTTTCAATTATACGACGACCGATCGAGAATCGATCGCGTGCGTCGCGCACTCACACACACACACACTATATTATTTTTGTCTCGATCGCCCGTTCTCGATCACATGTTTTTTCTTTTTTTTTTTTCTTCAGCTGGCCCTCATCCAAACGAGACACGTAATTAGCATGCTAAAGGAAATTTATCCGAAGAAGAAATTCGAAATCGGTAAGTGGAACCATATTGAAAGGGAAGCAAAAAAAAAAAAGAACACCGGATGCGAGCTCGTAGCCCGTCGCCTTATCCTTTCGAATATCGTTATCGTTTTACGATCGTCGATAACTTTCGTTTTTTTTTTTTTCTTTGTTCATTTCATTACGCAATTGAACGCGCATGACTTCATCTTCATTGCAGTTACCATGAGTACCAAGGGCGACAAAATATTGGACAAGAGCTTACCGAAAATCGGCGAGAAGTCACTTTTCACTGAAGAATTAGAGCTGGCCTTGGAGAACGGTGGTGTCGATTTTGTCGTTCATTCTCTCAAAGATTTGCCCACTACATTGCCCGAGGGAATGGCACTTGGCGCTATTTTGAAGTACGCAACGATTTTCATCCCGATTTTTCCGCTATTGTCGTTTGCTTTTGTTTTTTTTTTTTTTTTTTCTTAGCGGCACGCTTGATTATTATTACAAGCTTTTAACTTCACTTGTTGTGAGATGCAAAACGGAAAATCGATATTTCACCCACTTCCTGACTACTTATAACTCTGAAATTTTGCAAACATGCATCTAAGAAGTGCATGCAAAAAAGGGTTCAATAGATAAAATAAGTTAAAAGGTAAGGTAGAATGTTAAAAAGAAAGAGAAAGAGGAAAAGAACAGATACAAAATTCGACATATAATAGCTTATACAAAGCGTTAATAGAAAACGACGGAGCACCATGGAATTATTGGGCGGCAAAAGACATTAATGGAAAGGATCAGGAAACATGAGCGAGGATAAGATGTGGAAATATAGGGAGGAATGGAAAAAAAGTGGAAGTGTCATGGACTTGCAGGACATGTGAACAAAAAAGAGAAACAATGGAGTACCTGATCGCATGTGAAAAAGGAAGAGGAGTAATGCCCGAGGAAGCGAGAACATATACAGAGAAGTGGGTAGAAGGGGAAAGGGATAAGAAGGGAATAAAAGATAAATGAATAGGGATGCTGAGAGGGGAGATAGATATAAATGTATGTAAATTTTTTCGCGAAATAGAAAGAGAATGTAAGAAAAGCGAAGTAGTCGTAAAGGAGAGCGAGAAGTCACAATGTGACGAAAATTAGAGATAAAGATTGTAAGAAAAAAGGAGTCATGAGATTGATTGTAAGAGAGAGATGGATGTATAAAATTGTAACAGCTTTGTAAAAATCCGAAAAGGCGATGCGAATAAAACTTTTTATTATTACTACTAGGTAAGGTAGAATAGGTGATGAGCCAACATCTATGATAGATGCCACCTATCGCAGTTCTCCATGATTTCTCCTGACAATCAACCAATAATAACACCGGTTCGTTTGGAAGAATTAATGCCTCTTTGCAAAAATTTCAGAGCTCTAGTAAAATCAATTAAAGACTAAATAGTATAAAATAATTTATATCTAATTTTTTTTTAAACAACCTTTTATTTAACGTATTCAAACGTAAAAATTTTTTAACAAGTTTTAACAATATTTGACTATAAGTAAAAGCTTGGGGCGATCAAAATTAAGCCATATAATCTTTCATTTACATAAATCGGTTAACATATCGACTGTATTTAATTTACTGTAAAACAACCTTGGATTTCTTAAATAAAAATCGGGAAACTGCGTATAAACGTGTGATAATAATTTCTCTAATTACTATCGTGCCAAATTCAATTAAAAATTTCAAATTCAAATCAATTTTATTAAACATTTAAAAAGTTGAGCGTCCCAAGCTTTCATTTATAGTCACGTATTGTTAAAACTTGTTAAAGACTTATTAACAAAAATATTTTCTACGTTTTAGTACATTAAATAAAAGCTTGTTCAAAAAAGAAAAAAATTTAGATATAAATTTTTCACTTTGCGGTTTTCAGGAGAGAAGATCCCAGGGATGCGGTCGTAATGTCAAAAAGCATGAGCAATTACACGCTCGAAACGTTACCCGAGGGTAGCGTTGTCGGCACGAGCTCCCTAAGGAGATCGGCCCAATTGGCACGAAACATGCCACATCTCAAAGTCCAGAATATACGCGGCAACTTGAACACGAGATTGAAGAAATTGGACGACGAGGACGGTCCGTACGCGGCGATTATCTTGGCTGCCGCTGGTATGAAGAGAATGGGATGGCACGATCGAATAAGTCAAGTAATTATCATTGTGTGAATTTTTTCCATTATTTTCTAGATTTACTCATTTGGCGCGATACACTTATTGTATGTATGGTGCCGAGAACAAAGATTTAATGGATTTGAAGATTTGAAAATCTTAAATCGTAAAAATTGCGTTTAACGAGTTATTTCAAAATTATTGAGGTTACGATAAAATTATTAGTTTGGGTAAAAAAAAATGAGGAAAACTGCTTTCAATCGGACAAGGTTCAGTCTGTCAGATTTTCGGTCATATTACAACATTTCTGCGTGTCACATATTTATTTATCGATGTTTTTGCGAAGACACGAAGCTTTAAGAGATAACAGTATAATGGTTGACCGAAAACCGATAAGCGGACTTTGGGATTTATTTTTAAGACTGTACAAACTTTGTTGAAAATTTGCAATGAGTTCCTCCAAATATACGAAAATAAAGCGTTCAACGTTTTTTAGAGAAATACCGAGAACTTTCAACAAACATTGATTTTTTAAGAGTCAACGTAAACTTGCAATTTCGCAATAAAAATTCTCTGCATATCGATGGCAAAACGATTTTTCAATGTTTCGCAAAAGTCTTCGGTATGTCTCAAGAAAATGGTATCGAAGAGTATTGTCAAAGAATATTAGGTTGATCGATTGAACAAACATCATTTCGAGAAAAAAAAAAACGTGATTATAAATCATGAAATTGATTTTTGAAAGTGACAAAAACTTGCAATTTCTCTAAACAAAAACTACAAATATCGATCGCAAAAAGATTTTGTCATTCTTTGGCAAAAATCTTCGGTATGTCTAGAGAAAATGCATCGGAGAGTATTGTCTAAAAATATCACGTTCATCGGATGCTTAAAAAATTACAGAAAAGCGTAAAGGCGTATTTAAAAAAAAACGCTATTTCGAAAAATAGTGATTTTTCAATCATAAAATCTCGCCTCATTTCAACTCAAAACCAAATGAATATTGATCTTGATCTTGTAAAGTTACATTTAAGCTAATGAAATCGATTTTTTTTAACCCTGCAATTAAATTTTGTTTTCTCTTTGTGGTCCATGCCCAAAAAATCTTTATATATTTTATGTTTATAATTTTCGTTTTATAATGGATATAATAATTTTTGTGTTTGTTGTACAGTTGTTAGAGCCCGAGAACACGTTGTATGCTGTTGGACAGGGTGCCCTTGGTGTGGAATGTCGCGAGTCGGACTGGCGAATCATATCGTTGCTGGAGCCGCTCTACGACGTTGAGACGACACTGCGATGCGTTTGCGAGCGTTCGTTCCTGAAGACTCTGGGTGGTGGCTGTTCGGCCCCGGTCGCCGTAGCTACGACGCTTATGGAGAAGGATTTGACGATAACGGGCGCTGTTTGGTCCCTCGATGGCAAGACACTCGTCAAGGATACTCTAAAGATGAAGCTGTACATGCCCAACGATGACGGCGAACCGCCGAAGTAATTTTTTAAAATTCTATACTAACTTCCGTCCGCGGCTTAGCCCGCGTAAAATGTGGCCCATAGAAACTTCATTAGAAGTAGAAGCCCGCATTAGGGATTTTCAAAAATCATCAAATATTCGTTTTATTATTTGTTTTGACGAATATTTATACCGAGTTTGAAGTTGATACACACAAGGAAAGTTTTTCATACAAACTTTTACACCCCATTTCACGCTCTTAAGAGTTGATTTTCGAAATAGCCTTTTTTTTTAATGCACCTCTACACTTTCTAAGAAACATACATCAAGTTTCAAGTTAATACACGCAAGGAATATCATTTCCTATACAAAGTTTTACACTCCATTTCACCTCCTTAAGCGTGGATTTTTGAAAAAATCTTTCTTAGTGCACTTCTACACCTTCCAAGGTACTTATGTTCCAAGTTTCAAGTTGGTACACGCAAGGCATATAATTTTCCATACAAACTTTTACACCCCATTTCATCCCGTTAAGAATTGAATTTCGAAAAATCCTTACTCAGCACACTTCTACACCTCCTAAGGTACTTATGTTCCAAGTTCCAAGTTGATACACGCAAGGAATATAATTTCCCATAAAAACTTTGCCACCTCCTTTCACCCCCTTAGGGGTAGAATTTCGAGAAATCCCTTCTTAAACGATGCCTCCAATATAAAATCAACATCCTCGCCAAATTTCACGTTTCTACCTTTAGTGGTTTAGGCTGAGCGATGATGAGTTAGACGGTCAGTCAGGACTTTATATATAGAGATTTTCAATGGTCTTTCGTACGCCCTTTCGAGCTTACAGGATCTCCAAGTATTGACCCAGACCAATGCTGCTTAAGGTATACCTTTCACGAACCCGAATATTTAACAATTAACCGATTTTCGTCTACATTTAAGTAAAAATAAATCCCCGTATACTGGTAAAATTTCAAGCCAAGTTAACGAACTTTTTACAAAAAAATTACGACTTTAAAAATCGTCTAATTTATGTAGCTCATTGTGAAGATGACAAACGCCACATATCTATCTGATAATTTATATACTAAATAACTTTAGATGTCAGATATAAACTGCTCCAAGCATGTCAAAATTCTGAAAATTCTGTAACGAGAATAAAAAAACATGGGCTCACCGAATGATCGGGGTGTCTAATTTTGAGCAGAACTGAAATGTCATGACATTTAAGGATTTTTAAGGTAAGAAATAGGGATTTTTTCATCACGTTTAGTATGACTTTCCCGTATAAAAGTATACTTTATAATTTATTAGTACGACTAATTTTCGAAATTTTTATATTTATATTCTGCTCTTCTAGACAGATGTGTGTTGTATGCCAATAAAAAGTATACAAAATAACCAAACCAGTTTGGTGACCAAAATAACCAGTTTGATGACCAAGTCACCAAACTGTACAATTCCATGTGTAGTAAAAAATGTGAGACAAACATCATTTCAAGGTTGCTGTAAAGATATTTTGGGAACATTTGGAAAAATATTACATACATTTAGATACTTTGAGTAATATCATCCAGTCGCTTTACACGAATAACAAAAAAAAACTAATAGGTTGAGACAACGAATCATTTTTTTTTCTAATTCCGTAGATTGTCTGAAACCCGCGAAAAAGTAAAATTATTTTGGATAATTTAATACAAAAATCAGCCCTGATAATGAGCGCTGCAGAGATCTTAAAAAATCAAGTAAACTTGTAATTTTTCATGACATTTCATGACTTTTTCAGGGTCGCGTGTAATTTCAGAACATTTAAGACTTTTCATGACTTTTCAGGTCGGTAGACACCCTGATGATTCAAAAAGGCCCTGGCTGATGCGCCCCTCCGCGAAAGGAATACCTTAACATTAGAGATCATCCCGCGTTATTTTCGGTTGCCTCCCTTATTTTTCTTGGCTTCTTGCACAAACTGACGTGAGTCTTTTTTTGTCCATCAGAAAATGTCCGTATCGAGAACCCCGTCTGTACTGCAGCATAGCACCGGGCAAAGTGAGCAGCATGAGTCTTCTCGGCGCCGAGGAACTTGGCAAAGACATCGCCAAGAGTCTGATCGAAAAGGACGCGTTGGAAATTATGTCGAAAGCGAGAGAAGAGATCCTCAGTACGTCGTAATAATAATTGAACGAACGCGCTTCCGCGGGCTTGATCCCGAATGACGAAACGATAGCGCACGAATTTTGTTACTTCTTAGTCAACAATATGACTCGTTCGTGTTTCAAAGAGAAATACACACACACACACAAGAGAAATATACACAAAATCTGTCGAGTCTCTGTTCGACTCGCGCACTGCCGGTCCATTTTCAATGGAGGAATCCAATGAAGCCTATATATAATTGTTACGATGTTCGATGCACATCAAAGTATTCGTCGTTGTCGCGTATTGTACATACTTGTAAAGAGACAAAAGAATTTATCTTGTTGCAAATGTGAAAAGAAAAAATAGCTAGAATTTGTCCCCCCCCCCCCCAATCTTTCGTTCAATCGTATCTCTTCTTGCGCTCAAGGTCAGGGGGCCCTCATCGATGCGCAAAAATCAGTAATCATGTTGACTGGAATTTTTTAAAATATTTTCGTTCAACGGATACGAAATTTGTTTTCGTTATTGGAAAGAATTACGTTAAAAAAAATCCACCGGTTTATCGAAACTGGTGACTTTAAGGATAATGCGTACAGTTTTATTGTTGATATTAATTGCTTCCGAGAATACAGATTTTATATATATGTGTGTGTGTGTATATGTACGATATCGAATGTATAATAGCAGAGAAAGAAATATGGATGTTATTTATAAAATGTACATACATATAGTTCTGTATCGAATCCAAAATGAGGGGTCATTAATAATAAAAAAAAAAAAGATTTATGTTTTCCACCAGTATTCGATTGCAGTAGCCACGCGGTTCATCGTTTTTTATTTCCCCTGCGCCAAAACTCTTCAATTTATCATGCAATTGTATTTACATCTCATTCGTCCCTTGATGCGTTTCTTTTGATATTTATTCGGCTTTTTTTTTCTTTCACGAGCTACGAATGATTTGAGTATTCAGAGGACAAATATTTGTGCACGGTTATCTTAGGCCTAGCCTGAATCAGAGGTGGTCGTTACTCGAATGAATGGATCGATTTTTTTTGTTTGTTTTTTTTTTTCGTTCCAGTATAATTCATTATCAACATTGATTCGATTTATAAATAACCAACGATATCGTCGTTTGCGATCTTATTCAACGTCTTCTTCGGTCATCGCGGTTTGAGCTGCAAGTTTCTAAAACACACAAATACTCATTATTGATTATTATTTTTACATTATTTTATAATTTAGATAAGATGAATCGTGATAGTGGCGATAAAAACGAGTTTTATAAGAGGCTGGATTATTAAAAAATAAACGATGATACCAATTTTCTGGAGCACAGGACTCAAAGCTTAGGAAGGTTTGCTACTAAATTCAAAGAGAACAAAACGACTTTTGCTTAGAGGATAACAGTACGATTTGATAGAACAATCATTACGAGTATTACCTGTGGAAAAGAATTAAAAAGGATAGAGTGTTTGACAGATTAATGATTAAAAGATATTTGTTAATAATATCTATGTTGAAAGCTACTGAATTTTTCCAGATGTCGATTTATCCGATGAAACTTTAACTTCCAACTTTTATCAATTTCCACAATTACGTTTTTTGAGACAAAAACATCCCCATGAAAAATCGTAAATTTAGCAGCCGTATGAGGGTGAAGTTTGCATAGTTGAAACGCAAGGAAAATGTTTTCCTTGACTTTCCAATCAAGAAAACTTCAAGATTGTTCGTATTTTTTTTTGCTGTGATAATAACTCAGACGTTTTTGAGTATTCTTATGATTTACGACCTCGATTTGCAAAAAGAAGATGGATGAAAGCCTAAAAATAGAAAATGAACAAAAAAATCTACAGATATTACACAAAGTACAACTATTTCATGGCATTGAAAATGTAATCAGAATTTTCGGGTGATAAAAAAAGGAGCATGCAAATAATATGAGTTGCTCTCTCTCTCTCTCTCTCCTCTTACTCTCTCACTATCCATCCATCAAACCCAAACGAACAAACAAACTAACCTAAACGAACAAACCCAACTTAACCCAAACAAATCCGACTTAAACCCAAACAAACACAACGTAAACTCAAACAATTAAAACCCAAACAAACCCGACTTAGACCCAAACAAACCCAACTTAGACCTGATAAAACCCAACTTAAACCCAACCAAACCCAACTTAAATCCGAACAAACCCAACTTAAACCCGAAAACACCTAACTTGAACCCAAACAAACCCAACTTAAACCCAAACAAACTTACAACTTGTAACCACAAATGATTCCACATGTAACGCAGCATTTTTCAACAAGTCACAGGCATTGAGCATGTCGCAGCTCCCCCCGCCCTGCTGCAATACAGCACAGTTGAATAGGGGCAGCGTTAGTTTCGTGTGACATCTTGCTAAATCAGACCCCCTATATACATATTTCAAAGCATTTTCAATGCTAAAATCGTTGTATTCCAACAATGTAAACTTCAATATCATACAACAGTTATTATCCCATGCTGACATTTCAATCGTCCGCATTGACATTAAAATGCCAGCTCGATTTTGGATTCTCCATAAACTTCTAATGAAGTTTATGAAGTTTTGTGTCCCTTTAATCAGAGACATAAAAAAAAAAAAACAAAATCTCTGGACATTCATCTGTAAAACGTTGGACCTTGGCTACTAGAGTTACAAAAAAGACAGCTACATTACCTCTCCTACGGAAGGCAATCTTTGCAGAAGAAGGTGGAATACTTGTGGAGGCAGTGTTTTTTGTAAAACTCTGAGCAGTTCGTTAGGCTGGCCACAAACCGCCACGGCGTTACCCAAATGCTCGATTCCTCCGTCAAGATTTCCAGACGCCAACATTTCTTCTCCCAATTGCACCTAAGTTCCCAGCGCAAACGTACAATTATAGAATCTTTCGCGACAAAAAAAAATGGTTCATTCAACGATATTCGGCATACACTCACCTCTTGCAAGAAGAATCTTTGGACTACTTCTTGGTCGTCCATGTTCAACGGTATCGAGTTGGCCTTTTGTGCGGCTTTTCTGACTTTCCTGCCTGCAATTATTCCTCACGGTTAACGAAATATTTCATGTATCGTAAAGTTGGCAAAGTTCGACCAAATTTCATTTAGGTTATGTTTGCTAAATCGGTGAAATTCCATTTGAATTTTTTTTTTCATTTTCTTAAAAAAATGTTTTGTTGCATGAATTTTGGAAAAAAACGGGTCGCCGGGGCGTTGCTAGTCTAAGGGGATCGTTGACTCGCGTTATACGCGGAAAAAATCGTAGAGCGAAAATAGCGTGCTCGATGATCATATACGCGCGTAGGTGTAAGAACGGGGATGCATGTAAATGTTACTATTAAAGTAACTCACGTTCTCTCAGTTTCTTCTTGAAATCGGGATCACTTCGACGCTTCTTGTCAAAGTAAAAACAATAACCGACGAATATACCGGCCATGCCGACCGCGAGACCAACCGCCGCCTTCGAAATCATGACCATGTTAATACATGAAACGGAAATATCAAACGATATTATAAGAGAATTCAGAGAATCTCCATTGCCTCAACGAGGACAAGACTGGGAAAAAAAAAGTTGCTAGGGTGGAGGAGAGAGGCGCGCGCGCGCGCGAGGGAGAAAGAGGGGGAAAGTTCCGTTTGGATTAATCCACGGTTTTATAAACAGGTCTGGGCACTCCGGCCAAGATCTTGTGACCCTTAGCGAAGTCAATTTGGTTCAAAATTCTGCCACCTCGCTAGTATCGGGACGACCGATTTGCGTATATATGGCAGTGGTTTATATTGTGTTTACGGGAGCTCACCAAAGTTAGCCCCCTCACTTTGACTAATCGAACTTTTCTTTTTACGAATCGTTTGGTGGTCGTTTGGTAGCGTTTGGTAGTCCATTCAAATCGTTTGGTAGTTCCTCGTTTTTCGAAAAATCGATAATCAAAAATCGGGCAGTAAGTTGGCCCCCCCACTTTGACTAATCGAACTTTTTTTTTACGAATCGTTTGGTGGTCGTTTGTTAGCGTTTGATAGTCCATTAAAATCGTTTGGTAGTTTCCCGTTCTTTCGGAAAACCCAAAAGAAAATTCCGATCCATAAGATGGGACGATGGGCAGCGGAAGATGTGGCGTCGCTGCCACCCATGTCTCGCGTCGTCACCTTAACGCGGCGCTACGAGCGCCCTCAACAAAAGAACTCACTACGAAGCTATCTAGGAGTTCCGACGACTTCGTGCTCCCGCAAAAAGAGATATTCGGCGCGTACTCCTTTTCTACACGTGTGGCTACTTGTTAACGTAGTTTTTAAGTGTACATCAAAGTTATAAAGAGTTTTAAGGCCGTTCTACAATAAGTCGGTTGTCGGCGTCGGAAGTCGCGCGCATGCGCTTCTGCGATGTTTATGTCAATTTTACACCAACCGACATCGCAGGAGCGCATGCGCCCGACATCCGATACCGACAAGCGACTTATTGTAGAACCAGCTTTAAGTCGGTTGCCGGCGTCGGATGTTGCGCGCATGCGCTTCTGCGATGTCGGTTGGCGTAAAGTTCTGTCGCCGTCGTAAAGCCCGTTCTACAATAAGTCGGTTGTCGGCGTCGGATGTCGCGCGCATGCGCTTTTGGGATGTCGGTTGGCGTAAAGTTCTGTCGCTGTCGTAAGAAGCGCATGCGCGCGACATCCGACGCCGACAACCGACTTATTGTAGAACGGGCTTAAGACGTTGTCGTAACGAAAGTTGCCGAACATTCAACTTCTTCCGACATTACGTCAAACGTCTGGCCGTTTTTTCGCGTGAAACGCGTTTTTTTCGAAACCACGTTTTCCAATTTTGCGGAAGTGCTCCTACATACTCAAGATGAGCAATCGTTAAGAAATTGCAGGCACATGTAAATCAAACGTCTTCATTGGTTGAACTTGAATCATCCAAAAATATTCAAACGTTTTTATTTTATGAACAAAAAACTGCAAAAAAATTTGGTAAAAAACTGAACTTCCCCTTCGAGCGCTCACTATTTTGTTATTTTTCTATTTTTCTGCTTGATTCTAGTTCGGCTTATACACAATATTACAACGTAAAAATATGTTTGATTTTTTTGCTTCAGTTCACCTGTCCAGGACTTAGGACTTACGCAAGTAAAGAATATTATCGCCGACGCCCCGACATACATGGCTCCTTCCATTCCCAATACTATGTTTTGTCAAACTTTAAAAAATATCACGTTCAATAAAGACCGCTTATGTAAGTAAGCATACCAAATTTCAACATTCGATATTTAATATTTTCCGCATGAAAAATTGGTGAAATATCGAAAAATTTTTGGCCCAGCAAAGTAGAAATCTTTAAAAACGACTAAATTGATTTTGAGCTAATATGAAATGTACATGGTCATTTTTTAACAGTAGATAATTTTGCAATTTTAGCTTCCAAATTTAGCTGATGAGCTAAATTTTTCACTCTTTGACAATTATCAGAGAAGAGCCCATATGTATATTTACTGGAAAGAGGTTTCAATACAGCACCAGTAAATAAACATGTCTAATTCTGACCTATTATTTTAAAAAATTTCAAAAAATCAAAGATTGCTTCAACCTTAAATAATTAAAATAATACTTACCCTCAAAATTCGTAAATAATTTCAGTTTTTGCTTTTGAACACCTATGGTGTACTGCCTCATCGTAATTTCTGCTGTGTGCAAGTACCACAAACGAGAAAAAAATTTGTATGGCGTTAAAATTCGATTTGATTAACAATAAGACTTTTTCTAAGACTGACTTCGACGACACCCGTGATTTTTTTGCTAAATTATAGTGATTCGAGTTTTTATCAACACTTCATATTCATTACTTATTTTCAATATAAATCAACTTTTGTCCATTTACTGGTCGGTGTACCCTATATATAATATGTGACTATAAATAAAAGCTTGGGGCACTCAACTTTTGAAATGTTTAATAAATTTGATTTGAATTTGAAATTTGAAATTGAATTTGGCACAATAGTAATTAGAGAAATTATTATCACAAGTTTATACTCAGTTTCTCGATTTTCATTTAAGAAATCTAAGGTTGTTTTACAGTAAATTAAATACAGTTGATATGTTAACCGATTTATGTAAATTAAAGATTATATGTCTAAATTTCGATCGCCCCAAGCTTCTATTTATAGTCACATATAGGTGACTTGTTGAAAAAAATTATTTTCTACTTTTTAGTACATTAAATAAAAGCTTGTTTAGAAAACATTTTTTTTAGATATAAATTATTTTCTACTTTTTAGTCTTTAATTGATTTTACTAGAGCTCTGAAATTTTTCCAAAGAGGCATTAATTCTTCCAAACGAACCGGTGTTATTATTGGTTGATTGTCAGGAGAAATCCTGGAGAACTGTGATAGGTGGCATCTATCATAAATGTTGGCTCACCACCTATTGTACCTTACCTTTTAACCTATTCTATCTATTGAACCCTTTTTTGCATGCACCTCTTAGATACACGTTTGCAACATTTCTGGGCGCCAAGTAGTCGGGAAGTTTGTGAAATATCGATTTTTCATTTTCCCTCTCACAGATCGTCATTTTGTATTGTGAGGTTCGCTGTCATAAAGAATCCCACAGACAACTCGCGCACCGAAGAAACAATTTTTTATTGATATACGCAGAATTTAAAAGAATCAATGGTACATCATGAACATCAAAGGATCATCAAAAAAAAATTGCACATCGAATCGCATTGCACTCCGATTATGCTTATTGGCGCTCGTCTTATCCAACAAATCAATCAGAACGAACAAAAATAAAAGCAAAATATTCTAATAATCAATCTGTATATATTTAATCGTGAATAAATAAATTTTGACGAGGCATTTCATTGGTTTTGTCGAGTGCGTGCGTTTAACGGATAATTATATATTTCGCTAGTATAACGAAGCTATCGGGGCGCGCGTTCACATCTGAAAATACGAAAATATAACTAATGAAAGTTCTTTTTATACAAATATCGATAACCTATGCTTAAATTGGCGCATTCACCGTTAAACTAATTGATCTTTATCTTTGCTCCTTTTTTTTGTACACGTATTGAACGCCTTCCGCTCTATTCGAATCAATTAACAATTCATCCTCGCGGATGCGATATAACGAAAAATTCAGAAGCACCTTTAACTTTTTCCCCGAGCTTCCGCCGGAACAATGCTTTGCCACATGTAGAATATATTATAGTAAATCGCGCGGATTGGCTTTTCCATTTGTTTTCGATAATTTTATATGGAAGATATTTGAGTGCTGATTAATGTGTAATTAGGCTACTGTTTATGACGATCAGCTTTCGAGAACTTTTAGACCAATTGTACATTTCATATTTGGGCGCTGGTCATGGTTTACTCGTCGCGGCAAATTCTGAGATGTAATTTTTTTTTTCTTCTTCGGAGGACGGCCTCAATCGTATTGTTAAAAAAAGAGATCGAGGAAGAGTGCACGCGACGCGATTTTTTCTTTAGTAGAGAGGCGCCTCATCCGCCGATGCCGAAATATCCTCGTCGCTCCATTCGCTTATCCCGAGGGTCGCTGGACCGTGGAAACTTTGAGATCTTGACACGTGACTGGAAAAAACACGGAAAATGACGATTTATTAGATTTTTTTTTTAAATATTTTTGTTGCAATATGCGAGTCAGTGTTGGGCGTAATTCGAATGGATAATATTTCAACTTATTCGACGTTGAAATCATGGCTTGTGATTATTATCGAGACAAAAATTTCAAGCTACAGTTTCGAATAGTTCATTGTGACGCTCTTGCCATCGATTTTTCGAAGCAGTGCCTTATTCGAGACATATTTGAAATCAGTACTCATTAGAATCACGTCCGTAATCCAGCTGCGGTGCGAAAAACAATTGTAATTGCGCATGAATTTAGAGTGTGGTCGAAATTTAAGAACGCTTCTGAAGCGGTATTCAGGCAGAAGACTCCTATGCGGTAGCGTCGTCGGCACTATAGCAGTGAGTACCAAGCTTATGCGCATAAGGCCACGGTAATCGATGTAGATAGAAAAAGCTTAACAAAATAAAATACGGGTGTTAAGGGGTCCGCATAAGCTTAAAATATGAAAAATATGATTCATATACCACAACCATGTTTTCCTCGCTTTTTCCGTGCGTGTAAGCGGTACGTAAAAGGGGTATTTTACGTACCGGTATTTAAATATTGAGAAACGTCCCTGTAGAACAGCTGTCGTGTAAGAATGTGCCGAAAATCTCTAGACGTGACTACCGAACCTAAAAGCATACGCTCAACGGATATCATGCTGTAGGGATTTTCGGCGCGTTCCCACAGTCGGCCGTCAAGTGCTGCCGTCAGTCGTTAGGTCGAGGAATTATTACGTACGTTGCGACGTTATTTGCGGGAAGTAACACCTCACTTTTACGTGACACCGCGATAAAGCATCGTCGATCTCGCCGCAAAATACATCATTAATAACAAAATTAAACAAAAAATGTTAATAACAAAATTAAACAAACATCATTAATAACAAAATTAAACAAACAATTAAACACGCCACCAGATCTAAAAAAAGCCGCGACAAAAACGACACACGAAATATTGCCGTCCAAATCGAAAGACCTCTATAACTCAACGTACGACGCATTTATGACGTGGAAGCGACAACATAAAACGAAATTGTCATCTGAATCAATCGTCGTAGCGTATTTCAACGAATTAAGCAAAATTATTAAAAACATAGTATGTTAAAATTTGGTGATGCACTTCAAAATTACTTCTGGTGTCCACGGGGGGGGGGCTCCGCCCCCTCCACCCCCCTGGACGCGCGTGCAATACACCTTCCATGTGCGATACACCTTACGTACGCAACACAGCTACAGCACATTGCAGCCACATATATTTCACATTGCAAAATCTCGGAAAACATGGTCTTGGTATATAAATAATCGTGTGCACCGCGGAGACAAGGACTTTTACCCCTCGCGCGATGTTTGCAGTACTCGTGGTAAAAGACCCACTTTGTCTCCTTGGTACACAATGTACTATTTTTTTATTGCACAGTTTCATAGCCTAGGATCTTAACTTTAATTTGGGAAGAAAGATTTTGTAAAAATCCAAAAAATTGCCCAAGTTATGACATTTCTTTTCTGATAATTTCTGGTAATTTGCAAAGCAGAGTGAAAAAAGTTTAGCTCATCTGCTGGAAATTGCAAAATTAATTACTGTTAAAGATTGACAATGTACATTTCATCAAATGTTGCCATAAAATCATTTCATTCGTTTTTTTTTATTTTGACAAAATTCAATTTTTTGTTTCTCTGTCGAAACAAGCTTTGGTATTATTATAATTTGTATACAACACAGTGATCTCCAAATGTAGCATTTGATAAATAATAAATCGTTATCCTTTACAGCGTTCATGTACACGTTCATTTGCTGGTGGTCGAGTGTCCATTTACTTGTATTCGCGTTCATTCCCTGGCGATTTAGTCATTACACTACTTATTTATCAAATTTTTCCAAATATTATTTGTTGCAATTGAGTCATGAAAAAAAAATCTTCGATTTTTTTTTAGCATTGATCTTTTGTGATAATTAAACAGAATGTTGAAAGGGTTTTTCTTTGAAATAATTGTAGAGATAATTATTAATTGTTTTTATATCACGATAATCCAAATATCGTGATATAAAAATCACGTGCTGGCGCTTGTGACGTCACCGTTCGAACGCGACCGAATAGGCTATGTATACGGCTTACACGCAAGCGTACACAAATGTGAAATTTCGTGTAATTTTCCATCTGAAAACATTGCGAGCATTCTGAAAAAGTTGAAAACTAGTTTAATTTTCGTGCAACCATGCGTGAAAGTGGATTTGTGAAAGCAAATTCGAGTAATTTACCGACCGTGGATAACTAAACATTTTTAGATTAGGAGAGACTTGATAAATTGTGTCAGTTATTGGCGCTACGTATGAAAAGACGTATTAAAAAAAAATTCAATACAGTTTATGTTATAACACGTTTACACTGACATCAAACTGGTCTTCATAGCAAAAAATAAGCGGACGATAATTTCGGTTTGACACGTCGTGTTGCATCGAACCACAGATTTTGACGTTTTATGTCTTGTGGCACATTCAGAATACCTGTTAGAGGCACTTTTCGTCGTATTTATATAAAGAGAAACGAAACAAGCCTTATACGATTTTGTCGTTGTTGTCGCTGACAGAATACTCGTATTACACGAGTATTTTGTATATCGACTTTCGAACGGTGACGTCACAGAGCGTTCGGGTAACTTCGAATGCTTTCCGCGCGTTTGTGCCGAGCCGAACAGAACAACAATTTCAAAATTCTATATCGTTGTTAATTGTTGAAAAAAAAGAAAAATACTTTGCTTTAAGGGGTTACGTGGGTTTGAAAATTGCAAAAAATCCATTTTTTTTAAATTTTGATTATCTAATATTACAAATAGTACAGAATTCCCCCCGTTGGGAAAGACCGGCCGGGAGTGACGCAGGTTTCTGAAAACACTATTTTTGAAGTGATTTCTTTTTCAAAAATCACTCTGAAGTGATTTTTGAAGTGATTTTGATGCGTATTCTGCGCATTTTTGAAAAATGCGCAGAATACGCATTTTTCTCAAAACACTATTTTTGAAGTCGGTGGACACGATTTCTCAAAAACGAATGCACCGATCTCATTGAAATTTTGCACAATTCTTCAAAATAGCATTGACTAGTGATTGAACGAAGGTTTTTTTTTCTATTACAACTAATTTTACAAGGTTATACGTAGTGTAAATTGTACCAAAAATTGAACTATTTTGCATACAACTCTGCCAAAAATTCAAATATCAATTTTTTAAAAATCCTTCGTTCAGTCATGAGCTATGCTTGTCTACTAACAGAAAAAAATTGGTTTTTTAATTTCAGATAAAGCTATCATGAGTTAACCTGACCACCGCGAGGACACTTTTAGGGGTCTCCGGAAACCAGGTCCTACCAGATGAATTTCCCGAATTTCCGGATGAAATTTTTTAAAAACATTGTTGAAATGTTGCTCTTTTATGTGCGTAACATTTTGAATAAAATAATTTATATATTATATTTTAAAAAAATAGAGAAAATATGCTTTTTTTGGCTTAAAAACTCACGTAACCCCGTAAAAACGGCACATGATCTTTACAATGAAAAAAAAAAAATCATTTCACAACTCAATTACTTCGAATATTTGTTTCTACTATCAGAATAATATATTTTGTTAGCTATAGCAATTAAAAAGATTGTTTTGATAATATTTTAATTTTCAGTCCATTTGAATCATATAGTGTCGTTGATCGTCCATTAACTCGTCGGTTTACCCTTTACGCGTGCGTGTGCATTCTTACCTTAGTGCGTCTAGCTCACATATATATATACGTGCGTACGCACGTACATTGTCGTAGTTATTCAAAGCGAAATAGCGTAGCGTGAACAAGAAAAGAAAAAAAGTAAAACACAAAATCACTCCACGCCGTATGGGTGTAAAACAATGTAATCGTATCATACCAATCGCTCGTACCGGTGTAGTCTATCACTATTTTCGATCGCTACAAAATCCAACAATAATGATGAAATTATTACTGTGAGTCGAGTGTTCGATCGTACACGTCATGCGACTAACGACTGATCGGGGCAATTGATCAAAACATTCAAATAGATCATTCAATCGAGACGTGAGAGACTCACCTGGAAGACGAATTATCGACGACGTTCCGCTTTGCTAGCCCAGCTTTGCGTTTACCCTCCATGGCGGCCTTCATCGGATCGTAGCTCTTTCGACGCTTCCAATTTTGCATCTCGACTTCCCGTGTGTTCGCTACCAATTGTTTCTTTGATTCCTTCGGCTTTAGTTTCGAGATCTGGGGCACGAATTTATCAAGTTTAACGAACAAGTCGTTTCGTGATTTTTCAGATATGAAATTCTCACGATAGACTCGCTGATGGAGTCAAGTTGACAGGGAACGCTTACGTTCGTTGATATTTTTGGCAAACGTATACTGAAACGCCCCGAATCGGTCCTTGAGATACTTGGCACTGTTTCCGTTTTTGCTTTAGCACTGGCAATCCCGAGACTCTTAGGCTTCGTCGTGGTAACGGAGGTAGATTTTGTTTCCGGAGGCTCCAATCTTCCTCTCCGCAGGCTGTTTTACATATTGTAAAATATGAAAAATGATAAATGAAACCGGGAATAGTGGTCTGGAAGTACTACTACTGCTTGGAGAAGTTTATATAAGTTACGGCAGTACTCCTTTTTAATATGCATTCTTAAATTTACAGCATTTATTACATTATTTTTAGATTGAAGTATGTTTTTCATGACCATCGTTTCAGCTTCTAAGGCTGGCATATCAGTTATTAGACTTTTCTATAATTATTAATGAAATCTTGTCCGTTCTTCATAACTAATTTCAAAAATGCATCAGCTGCATAAGCTAACGGTGGATTATCAAATAAGCGTTGTAGATTTACAATCATATTATTTACTGTCGTAGTAGTAAATGTTGATCTTCTACTATTATTCTGGTTGTGTATCGGCAAATCTAATATATTGCTTTTGTCCACAGTTGACCTAATTGCGAAATTTGAATATCTATTTGATTTACGTAATGAATTAGTTACTGTTCATACAAATTTCGGAATTACAAGGGAAATATTTCAAGTTTTATTAAATTATTTATTTATGCTTGCTGGGGTGAAATTTAAGGAGGTTGCTCAGGATCTTTGCGAGGTAGGCGGCAAGAGAGGAACGCATATGCTTAATCACGGGCGGCTGTACCGGCTGCTAACTCTGAATAATCAAATTTTCGGTTTTGCAAAATAAACAAATTTCAGCTAATATATATCTGGAATGCATATAATTAACTGTTTAAAAATGTTAATAATCGTTTTTTGCTTATTTACATCGCGAATACGTTATTAACCAAATTGAAATATGGAAAATGTGCTATTTCGTTTTCATTAGCTGGTAGCACTGAGCCTTCCACCCAAAAAAAAAATGATAGTGGATGACTTCCTGGTCGAAGATATCGTACCTGAAGGCTCGGTTGTATTTCGTGTTGGTGATTGGCGGTTGGGTCACGGCTTGAGGCTCGTCGCTAGTTTCCGTGTCGCTGGTTTCACGAGTCATTTTGTTCGTACCCTGGTGAAAACTGTGACTCGTGTCCTCGTCGCTCTCACCGCCCGAATCCACCATTGCCGGATTGTAAACGTTTATTCGCGCTGACATTGCCGACATTACATTGTGGGTCGTCTGCAGATACGAGGCAGTCTCGAGATCGCTGTCGCTACCCTGTGAAAAATTAAACAAAAAATCATAATTGTGAAACTTTGGGTGGCATTAAAAGACGGATTAGGGTTCAATGATCAATTATTGTCGCACCAATTGTGGACTGCAGGGCGGTGGAGCTTGAACGTTTTGTTGGCTAAACTCAAGCTCGTTGTCGGACCAATCGTCGGCAAGCGACAACGTACCACGAGTACCGTGAAAACTCGCCGAACGCAATACCGAATTGTCGCGACTGTGAACGATAAATTAGCTCGTATCGATTATCCCTGATGAATTCTTTTTTTTTTCACGTGTTTAGACATTCGAGACGGAGGATTTTTTTTATTCACCTCGTTGAGCCGTTCTCAACGCTGTGTTGCTTCTTCGGACCGTCGACTTTCTTCTTCCCCTCGGCAGCCGCCTTCATAGGATCGTAGCTCTTTCGTCTTTTCCAATTCTGAAACTCAACTTCTTTCGAAGTTAGGGTAGAATTGCTTCTCGTCGATTTCTTGTGATCCTTGCTGGGTTTCTGATTAGGCCGAGGCGCGGATGTAGCCTTAAAATAAATATTAAAAGACGTGAGAATGTTTAAAAACTTTTCGCAAGGAATTCCAACTTTTTTAACGAAACTTTGCTCTTGTTTCGAAAAAATCGATTAAAAAAAAATGTCTTCATTTAAAATGAACCTAGATATTACATTTACAAATTAAATTCTTGTTTCTTTTTGCAAAGTTCAACATGTATTTGTAGAAAAACAAGATTTCGACAAATAAAATAATCTCCATTTTCGAATACCCTGAAAATTATGGAGAAGATTTTACGGATGGAAATCTTTCTTGCACCTTTATGAATTCTGAACTTTACAAAAGAAAGCAAGAAATGAATTTGCCTTTCTGATAATTCTCATTACGTGAGATGTTTTGGGTCCTCTGACGCTGACTCTGCCAGTGTCGGTTCGGGTTATCGATGGTGCTCTTGGTTTCGGAGGATCCGAGGGTTTTTTGAAGGCTTCCTTGGCGGCCGCACCGACACTGCTGGTACGCGCGCGATGATGACTCGTCTGTCTGGCCGAGCATGGGGCCGATTTGATCTCGGTCTGTGCTGTTCTACGTCGTTCCTCGGGTGTGGTGTGAGGCGTTGTGTCGGATTCGCAACTCAAGCGACCGCTTCGTATGCTAAACGCCCGATTGAGCTTTATTCCTGAGGAAATGAGTGCCGCAGGCTGGTTCGATGACTGTTCACCAGCTTCGCTGCTGCTGTCCGAGCCGACAGGGTTACTCAATTTTCCCTTAGTCGTTGACAAACGATCGTTCTCGTTGTTGTTGAAACTGCTACGTCGCGCGAGAGCGCTCTTCAATTTCGTATTTCTTATACTTGCGTTGCTCGACGATCTCGGTATAATCTCGTTTCGACGAAGCACCGGACTATTTTGATAAACGCCGGCCAAGTTTGTTGTCAGTTCTTTTCGACGATGTAGCGACGTCTCGTCGTGATAGTTGCTCGTACTATTCGATTTCCTGAGCATGTATGGGCTGGAAAAAATGAAGGCCGTAAACAGGACAAGATTGAGAGCGAGAAGGGAGAGCAAGAATTTATCTACGAATCAGGTTTTTAAGGTTTTCCTTGCGCGGAGGGCTGTATTTTGTGGGCGCTTTAGTCAGGGCCCTTTTGAATCATTATTAGATTACAGTAGCGTTTAATAAAAATAAGTTACAATCAATTATTATACCCAACGATGAACTGGAATGGAAAAATTGCGCATAAAATTTTGTAGATTTAAACATTTTTACATGTTCTCTGAGAAGTCGCGGTTACGAAAATTCTTCTGCCAGTCACATTTTTCTTGGTTTTATCATTAATATTTTCTTTAAACATTCGATGACCCCCTGTTTTTTTATCGTCGTTACGAAGTCTTCAGAATTTTTACATGCTCAAAGCAGTTTAAATCAGGCATCTAGGAATATTTGGCAAATAAATTACCAGATAAAATTGTGCCCAGCATGTCATCTCCATGAAGTGTTCCATAAATTAGACGATTTTATAAGTCGTAATTTTTTGTTAAAAATTCGGTAACTTGGCTTTAAATCTCACCAGTATACTGGGATGTAATTAATGGACGTCCCCTTGTGGAGAAGTAAAAAATAAAGTCAATTCGAAATGCTAAAAAGCCTTGTTATCAGGTTTGGCGATTTCTCATGGTAGGTATCAATGTATCAAAGTATTGGCCCATTCGCATGGGCCAATACTTTGATGGACACTGAAATAGTGAAGTGACAAGTATAGACTAAAAAGGGAAAAGAGTAGGATCGTAAAAGCCCGCAAGAGCATACAAACGAACATTGTAACGAATACTTTTTTTTTTAATGATCGCGTCCCATACCTGTTCTCCGTGCACGTGAAGTAGCCGACGTTGTGTGCATAAGTAGTCATTTTTTGGATGTTTTTCGTTTTCTCCAATACCGGCGAATTTATTATTTTCGTTGAGATTTCCTTATGAGCTAATATCGGACTGTTCGTTAGCTTTGGAGTGGATGGCCTTAGACGATTCAATATAGGACTGTTCGTATGCTTGAAGTTCTCGTCGGTGTGGTTCTTCATGCTACTCTTTCTGGACGAATTCGATTCCGCAGTGTCGGACGTGTATTCCTTTCTGCCGGTGGAATATGTTTTTTTTTTCATGCAAAGTGAAACTCGAAACGGGGTCCACCAGAAAAGGAACAAAAAAAAGGCGAAAAATGGTCGTTTTCGAAAAAGGGTACTAGTCGTAAAAAAAAATGTAAAAAATTTTCGAAAAAAAAAAAACGGAATGAAGATGAATTCCTCCCCTTAAAAATGCCGTTTATTAAATTCATTTATGCCAACTATCGGCGAAATAGCATAAAAAATAGTTCCGGAACTTTATTGAATTTTCATCCGGAAACTTTTCGCCGGTAGTGTATCTGAATAGTGTCGAAAATTCGGCAGATAGAACTTTATTGAATTAAAAGCCGTTTTCCGTATTGCCGACACTAATTACTTTACAATAATTTTAACAATTTCGGAAGTACTCACTACATTCTATTTTCATGATATGCAATTTTTAAATCAAAGTATGACAAGGACATAACATGGAGCGCTTCCCTGACAGACGGGCTTGACAATTTTGTGAAGATGTGAAGGCTACGGATAACAATACTTCTGGTGGAGGTTTTTTTTTTTTGTTATACCTGTCTAACGAACTGCTTCTTTCCAGATGAAGGCAGGCCAAAGCGTGGGACGGACTCTTAACCGTGCCATCATCCTTCTTATTGATCTTGTTATCGACGTATTTGCGCAGGCTGCGTCGACACTCGTTTGCGTTTGCTCTCTTCAGCAAGGACTCCGTCAAACTGCCACGACGTGAGAGAACGGGACCGTGAGTCGGTGTACGTTGCGAGCTCATCGGTGGTGTAACGTAACTATTGCTCGTATCCTCGTCGGATTCACCGCCCGAGTCTATCAGATTTCCATGCTGATTTGGCACTGTACCAAGTCTATCCTTTATGTGCAAATGTGTCTCCATGTCTAGGCTACTGTCGCTTTGCTCCTGCGAAGAAAAAAAAATGCAAATTTTCGAATGTCTATTTGTCCTGAGCTCAGAACACATTTTTCATATTCAAAATTATTCCGATATACAATTGATTGGCAGTTGTGATTTTTTTTTTTAAGCAACAGAGCGAACGAAAGACCAAAAGAAATACTAACGCATCGGTTCCTCGATCTCTGCGATCTGGAATAAATGGGTGATGGTATTTTCGAGGGGGTGAGCGGCGGCGTTCGTCCCGTTGAACCTCCGATCGGTGGAGGAAGGGAATTGTGCTCCGCGACTTGGGTCGCCCATTCCGAGATCCAGGTATTTGTATCGCGCGAGCTGGTCATCTGCGAGTAAAATCATCAGTGTCGAATGTTGTAGCGTAAAGAATTAATTTATCGATTCTCGTTGAAATTATAGAAAAGGCCAAACATTTAAACCCTCTACGGAGCATGTGGCGTAGAATTGCAACAAAATATGTTATTCACGATAACAGGGTGTCTAATTTTGACCAGAACTGACATTTCATGACATTTAAGGATTTTTATGGCAAAGAATAGGGATTTTTTTTCATGACTTTGAGTATGACTTTCTGGTATAAAAGTATAATTTATAATTCTTCAGTGCGACTATCTTTCAAAATTTTGATATTTATATTCTGCTCTCTGAAACGGATGTGTGTTGTATGCCAATAAAAAGTGTACGAAATAAACGAAAAGTCACCTAACTGGACGATTCCATGTGTAGTAAAAAAATGTGAGACAAACGTAATTTCAAGTTTGCTGCAAAGAAATATATTTTGAGAACATCTGAAAAAATATTACATACATTTAGGAACTTTGAGTAATATCATCTAGTCGCTTTACACGAATAGCAAAGAAAAACTAATATGTTGAAATAACGAATAATTTTTTTTATTTTTGTTAATACCGTAGATTGTCACAAATCCGCGAAAATTTGATATTATTTTGGATAAATTAATACTAAAATCGGACATGATAATGAGCACGGCAGAGATCTTAAAAATATCAGGTAGACTGGTAAGTTTTCATGACATTTCATGACTTTTTCAGGGTCGAGTCTAATTTCATGACATTTAAGTCTTTTCATGACATTTCAGGTCGGTAGACACCCTGGATAAAATATTCAAAATGAGTAATAATCTTGTAATTTTATTATACGTCCATGTTACTTAGAAAGAAAAAATCATGGATTTCTCCTTTTATTTTAATATTTCTAGATCTTTATGCGTGGGCGACATTCTCGTGTGAAAATAAATACCCTTTTTAGAAAAAACGAATCGATTTTTTAGTTTTCTATTAGTACATTTTCTCTGTTTCAAAACCCTGTATGATTTTTTTTAACGGTTAACTATAAAGAAAAAAGGTGGTAAGAGGAATTATCAACGGAAACCCGTCAAAGCGGTACGGAGACCTTGCCAACGCCACACAATAAGTGGCAGAAGTAGGAATATGGCAGGCAATAAGTAGCGAGAATGTGGGAGGTATACAGCAAAAAGTAGAAACGAGAATAAAGATCAAAACGAAGTAAGACATTCAGAACGACTGGTACAGGATTGACAAATCAACGGAGAGCAAAGAGTATAAGAACAGAAAAGGAAACGCAGAAATAGAAAAATAATGGGAGGTACAGGAATTCAGAGGAGAAACGAAGGAATTATGAGCAACGACAAGATGCGGGAATGTAGAGAAAAAGGAAATAAGGGATATAGATATAGAGACTACTACTATAAAGAAAAAAGCAATTTTTAATTGGAATAAAGTAATTTTTGCATATTTCGGCGTTTTTCTTCGTTTGTTTAAAGGATCTTATTGCCAATTTAAGTTTTGAAAAATCAACTTTAACCCTATCCCCATTCGCGAGTAAAGAGATTTATATGTAAACCTAATTATCATTTACACAAAGCATTTTACACTGAGATATGTCCGATCCCATGGAACGCACGTGCTCCACAAACGAAAAATAATTTCTCTCAGTGAATATAACTTTCAAAATGACGATTAAATTGGCCGGTGAAATTTTCGAGCGTTCGGGTCACGCGTGTAAAAGTCCCAACATGCAGGGAAAAGTTCACCTTGAAGTGATGGACGTAACTTTGTTCTCTCTCCTGTTCGGTCATGACACCAACGCTGAAAGCCTTGTCGATGTCCATTCTCGCTTTTTCCTCGTCCGTGTAGTCCTTGTGTATCGTATAAGTGCCAGCCTCGCTGACCGTGCCGTCGGAGCCGGCGTCGGCGTTGCTCACATTGAATATATCGAGATTCATCCTCTGTACATCGTCGACGCTCGTAACAGCGGTAAAGCTGACGCTCGACATTTGCATCTTAGCGTCGTTCGTCTCGGTATAATCAAACTCGTCCGATCTCACGTAATCGAAGGTACAATTGACGTTGGACAATTTTTCGCAAGAATCCTGGCGCAATCCCTCGAGGCACTCCTCGCTCTCGTAATCAGGACTAATCTCGATGTACTCGATATTCTTCGTGTACCTTTTCTCCGGCGAATATTGCACGCGATTCGTTCGTACTTCGTAATCGTCTTCGTCGTCCTCGAAACTGCCACGTTGCAAACCACTGAGATCGTTCATCGTGGCTGAATGTGTCATATTGTTGAAATTGCTCGAGCCCGGCCTCGACCGATAATTCAACTCCAGTGATAAATTTTCACGGCAATGTTCACCCTTTGTTCGTTCGTTGTACGATTCTGTAGTCGTCGCCGTGCACGATCGGTCGGCGCACGAACTCGACATTATTTCGCTCTTTCTCGTCGCGCCCTGAGACTTTGCGATCGTTCTGAGACCTGGAAAATTATAGAGCAAAGCGTGAGATAAAAGATTATCTGCGGAATCTGAATAAGAGGACTTCACAATTATTATTCAGGATGTATGAGGAATATGACTTCAGGTAAAAGTAGCGGAAATTCACGAATATAGGGTACACCGACCACTGAATGGATGGGGACGAGTGAATGGAGGAAAGCTGTAGGGGAGAGTGGGACACAATATGCCACGGGGCACAGTGAGCCACATGCGGTTTCTCAGAGGTTTGTAGCTCATTAATACCGAAATTTTATGTGTCGGACCGTGATTTATATTAGGTTTCGTCAAGCCTAAAGCAAAGTCGATAGCAGCTCACAAAGGATTATTGAAAATTAAAAATTGATTTGAGGCTTGGAAAAAAAATATTTCACTCGCCGGGAAAACGTAAAATATAGCGACACTTTCTGTAGCGGCTCCGGTTTTTGGTCCTAATCGATAGTTTTATTATTTATGATGCACTCAGTGACTTGTGTTTTTCCAATTGTAGTTTAATTAATAGTTACTTTCATCAATAATCAAATATTTTACTAGTGGGGTACAATGTGTCACCGAGTGGTGGGGCAAAATGAATCGACTTCCAATGAGGAAACAAAGAAGTGACGATGCTCCGAAGAAGCGCAATGTGTCACGGGCAACTGTCAACCACATGCGATTTCTCGGAGTTTTGTAGCTTGTAAAATCCGAATTTTTTTTGTGTTGGTCCGTGATTAATATTAAGTTTCGGCTGGCCTAAAAGAAAGGCAATAGCAGGTCACGAAGAATTATTAAAAGTACAAAATTAATTTGAGCCTCGAAAAAAAATTCCCTTGCCGGGAAAACGTCAAATATTGTGGGACAATTGTGTTGAGCACAATGAGTCGATTCTCAATGTTATTGGCAAATAACCGTTGTGAAATTATTGGTATATATGAAAATCTGTTATCTATGTTATGAAAATATAGGAGTTTCAACCGGCTCGTTGTACCCTACGTTTCGCAGCACTTGACACACTGTACCCACCTATTTGACTCATTGTACCCCACCCGTGGGGCACAATAAGCCAATCCGCAAATTTTTTTCGAACCCATTATTTTAGGATTTTTAATATTTTTTCAAAAAATATGGTAGCTTTATTGTACGCCCAAAGGTCTATAAAATCGGTTATGACCTTTTTTTTTTATCTAATCAGACTACTATGGTAAGAGTAAAAATTCCATAGAAAAAAAAGTGACACACTGTGCCCCACCATCCCCTATTATATTTAAAATGAGTAAAAAATATTAATTGTCGATAAAAACTCTAATCCTTATAATTTAGCAAAAAAACCACGGGTGTCGTGAAAACCAATTTTTTAGTTGAATATCGAGTTTGTGGTACTTGCACACCGCGAAACTTAGTTACCAGAAATAACCCACACAAGAATCTAATACATTCTGTACTATTTTTTACCATAATTTTTCTATTTTTTACATTCAAGAGTAAAACAACGTCCTGCATGAACGCATGCTGCCACAAATCAAAAGTATTACAATCCTTTAACGAATTCATGGATCAATCTCAAATGTCGCATGCAGGTTTAGAACAAACGAGTCAATATCCTAGCCTATTAAAAAGCCATAGTATTTCTGTATGACTCCCATACATTCTCAAACAAAATCAAAATAAAATCAGTTACGTAGACGTTATGACGTGAACTTACAATTTTTAATGTACAACAAATCTTCTCCAATGCTACCATCTGTTTTATGTTCACCATATTCAACCACGTTACACTTTGACTTCTATTTCCTAAGGCCCAGCACACAAAATCGGTAGCCTTGTTTTTGATAAAAATTCATCAAAATCAGAAGAAATCTTTTCAGAAGACGAACAAAAGAATTAAGGGAAAAAAAACGAACAACAGTTTTCACCATAAATACAATATGTTCTTGCCCCATGACAAAAAGGCAGTCAAATGAGGTAGCAAGAGTTGGAAGCTCAACAACGGTATGCGATTCACAGGGCATGCCTTCTTGAATACCAATGAGCTCTGGACAGAGCTATGCCATCCAAGGATATCTTCATCATGAGTCATACCACAATACAAAAATAGTATCCCAGTCATTTCAATCGAGAGACATCATTTCTTTCTGTTTACATGGGACATCGATCGACTAGCTTATCTCACCTAGTTCCTTTATTTTCTGAGAGAGCTTGTCCGCCTTGCGCTTCGTGTCGTCCTCGCTGCTGAAATATCCCTCGGAGTGAGCACTTGGTGCTTTTTGTTTTTGTACAAAATTTGTGGACGAAGCGATGGGTGGCTTCTTTGCTTTAATTTCGATCTGTAAGATATTTTCATCGATGAATAAATAGCAATTAAGGGGGCGATCCCTTTATGATTTAAAAAAGAGCGTATGGCTGCCAATGAACTTTACGCGGAAGCCGTGTAACTATGCTACAGTCCTGGTATCACTTTTTTGCGAACGTCGTGGAAGATAACTAAAAAACTATCTGATCGATCATTTTGGAATTCTACACACTTTTAAATAACATAAATACCGTCTATGCAAAGCTAAAGTTCCTTAAAAATTATTTGAAAAACTACTTTTCCATTAACAAATACTATAGTAAAAATTTCATGAAAAATAGAACAGATCTTTTTAAACACGTACCACTTTTCAAATTTTTAATTTCGTTTAGATTTTTTTCGGTTTACATAGAGCATGTGGGTCTTAGAAATCTCAAACTTTTCGACTCTAATGTTTCAGATCAATGCAGGAGACGCTACAAATTTTAAATCGATCGTCTACACCGTTTCTATACAATTTGCAATAGAAGAAACACAGAATGCACCATAGAGCATTAAATATTAGATGACGTAAAAAGTTCTGAGCGTTTTTTCGCTTTATTTCGACGATGAAATTAACATAGGATTATCCGATTTAGATCAAATATGCGCCGTTTTGTTCGATAACTTTTGTCCATTTTGAAGGCAATTTTATAATTCTGCGATTAAAGAAGTCCTCGTCCATATTGGTAAAAAACTTGACCAGCTCATTTTCACAAGCCTATCTTGAGGCCAGTTTTGTACCATCAAAAAAATTTTGCAAATGCTTGAAAAGGTGATAATCGCTTGGTGCCAGGTCTGGACTATACCGCAGGTGCGATAGAACCTCCCATCCAAGCTCTCGGAGCTTCTGGCGCGTCGTTTAAGATGGGTGCGGCCTGGCCTTATCTTGATGGAACACAACACCCTTCCTATTGGCCAATTCTGGCCGCTTCTGGTCGATCGCCTGCTTCAATCTGGTCAGTTGTTGACAGTAGAGGTCCGAATTGAGTGCTTGGCCCAATGGGAGCAGCTCATAGTGGATGATTCCCTTCCAATCTCACCAAACATATAGCAAAACCTTCTTGGCTGTTAATCCGGGCTTGGCGATCACTTGGGCCGGCTCACCGTGATTGGGCCATGATCTTTTTCGGCTGTTGTTCTCGTATGTGACCCATTTTTCATCGCCAGTCACCATCCGCTTCAAAAATGGGTCGATTTCGTTACGGTTCAGCAAAGAATCGCAGGCATCAATTCGATCCAAAAGGTTCTTTTGCGTTAATTCGTGTGACACCCATACATGGAGCTTCTTCTTGAGGCCAGCCTTATGCAAATGGTTCCAAACGGTTTTCTGGCTAATCTTCAGTTCCTGGGCAATGGAATAAGTGCTCACATGCCGGTCCGACTCGACGATTTCCATGATTTTATCGACATTTTCGACAATTGGCCTACCAGAGCGTGCCTCATCTTCCACGTCCATATTACCAGAATGGAATCGTTGGAACCACCGCTTTGCTGTTGCATTCGATACTGTATTGGGTCCATAAACAACACAAATTTTTTTGGCTACCTGCTCTGCCTTTTTACCTTGGTCGTAGTGGTACTAAAGAATGTATCGAGTTTTTTCTTATTTTACCTCCATTTTGGAAAGCTGTAACACATAACTGGCTTCACCAAACACAAAACTGTCGAAGAACTTTTTTTCAAAGCGTAATGTCACTTTTAAATCGCCGTATAGTATGACCCGATGTGATGTATATATCGTGAGATATGGCTCACTAAAGACATCTAGTGGAAAACGCTCAGAACTTTCTACTTCACCCAATATTATGACACTGACGACAAATTTTTCATAATGTATTGAGTGATTTGACAGTTTTTCATAACATTTTTTCGTGCGTAAAACTGCCATTCAGCGATGAGCGTAGGCAGTTAAAATATCTTATGTTAAAAAGGTTCTTTTTCTATTGTAAATTTTATAGGAACGGTGTAGACGATCGATTTAAAATTTGGAAGGTGCATTCAGTATATGAGAAAGAATTTACTATATAAATTTGAATCAAATGGTAGCACTTCACCACTAATCCCGAAACTCCTTAAATATAAAACGAAGAATTGGCAAATTAAAAGATGCAATATGTATATAAATTTTGAATTATGCATAATAAATAGTTCCAAAAACATGTTGAAAATTTATTTTCAGCTGCCTAAAGGTAACTCGCCTTAATTTACCAATAATGATGCTTCAGTATTATCAAGTTTATTTTATTTTTAAAGAAATTTTGTGTGGGTTTATTTTTTAATTGCAATTTTTTACCAGGTATTGTTTTTTTTCTAATAGGAAAATGCTCAAATTCTAGAATTTAAATTCTAGATTTCAAATTAACGAAGGAACATACATAAAAGTTTTATAAATGCGTAATGAAAACCTTGGACGTAGATAAGTTTCTTCGATGTCTGGCATTGTATCGTTGAAACAAATTTTGATATCTGGCTGTATCGACTTCCTTGTTACTTCCAAAGTTGATAGTAAAAGCCAATGGCGCAGGTGAACTCTGTACCGGACTTTCTTTAATTTCATCGTTGCTAGCTCCGTTGGAATCGTCATCTTTCGACTTCTCGAGCGAATCATCGTTGCAGCTCGTGGAACGTTCGTCCCGCTCGGTGGTCTTAATTATTGTCGAAAGTAAATTATCCTTTGATAATTCTCGGACGCTGACGTCACCGGTGCCAATCTCGCCGTGCTTCGAGTTGTTGTTCGATCGTAGATCGATATTTTCCGAATTTTCGTACTTTTTGCAATTCTCTATATCGTTGCCAAAACGCGATCTATTCTCGTTGAAATTTTCATCGTCCAACACTTTGGGCACGTTTGTCGCCTCCATGCTTTTGTTTCACGAACATTCCAATTGTCGGGGCCAGGTTACAAGACACACGTACATACGCACACAAAACGACACGCGCCAGTGATTTTTTTTCTCTCCTCTTCGTTACGCGCGAGATATATGTTTATTAATTCCTCGCGGTGAGAGTACGAGAAAACGTCAGTCTTTTCGTTTTAATTAGGCGTTATCTTGCATTGTATATCAACGTTTTTTTTACTCTACAAATGCGGGCGTTGAGCACGTAGTTGACAAGTTGAAGAATTTAATGGAACATTCATAACGCAGTTTGTCTCATTTTGTCGCGTGACAAAAGTCGTTAAACAATAAGACTCGACTGTACAACGAGCGCGATAATGTCAAAGGTGTCACATTCCATTTTTTGACTTTTCTTAAAAAAAAAAACCTACGCGGACATGTTGATGAGACCAACGACGTGAGACTTTGATAGAAGCACAGCTCTTCGGGTCTCCGTGTTCCAATTTTCATTGGGGTACTCGAGGTAGTTCGGTACCCCAGTCGCTAGAGGCGCTGGCTTGAATTGCTCGATGTGCATCAGCCCCCTGACACGATACTATTCCTATTGAGATAAATATTTCGCGTTTTATCCCGTAATTTAGTTCTCAGTAGTTGGTAGCACTGAGCTCAGTACGAACGCCACACAATGAGCGCTCATCTGTCAAACTTCCTTCGCGAATGTAGCTTTTCTGTTCGACGAAAATGAATAGATGGAAAGGTAAAATCCGAAGTGAAAAACAGTATAATCTACGGTTGAAGCAAGTACAAAATGGAAAACAGCGAAAAAAGTTTGTAGTCGAGCCGGAAAATGAATTCGCAGTCGAGGGACGACGCATAATTGATTTGAAAGTTATGTCAGAACACATGCATTGCAGCTGCTGTCACGAGGAGTTACGGATAAAGAATATCGAACATGAAGAAAGACATGAAAAATAACTTTGTTGTTATCATAAGGAACAAAAATAACAATAGTGATAAAAAATATTTAAATATACTCTTTATGAATAATAATAATCTTTATGAAACCATGGTAATAAATTTATAACGAGGAAGCAATACTTTGTGCGTTTCAAATTGTGGCGCCTATTCAAGATGGCCGATTTGATAGCAACGTTGCCACGTGTCGTAGCGCACTTTATCGTTTTACGCAAATCAGCTACAATTTTCTGTTTTGTTTCGAAAATATCTCGATAACGAGACAGACAAAGAGCTTCGCTCTTCGTTGAAATCATTCATAAATATATCAAGAATTTCTTCTGCCTATTTTTATTCAATTGTCATCATTTTTATTATGTTGCAAGAGTCGTATCAGAATGATCGTATAGCTTTTGCTATGTTGCCCGTGCATAAGAGCCTAATTTCAATAATTAATTGTTCAACAATCATGCAGACGAATGACTTGAAATTTTGCACGGTGTCGTAATACCTGTTCGCAAATATCCTCAAATAAATTTCAGCAAGGACTCATTATTACGCGATAGCTGAGCTACCTCCTTAAGTCTTTAGCGTCGAGACGATGTCTCTGAATAAACTATTTCGTAGTCACTCGTTTTATTATACAGCTTTGAATGTGTCGTCGCTGTTTTAGGAAGACGCTCACGCATTCGCACTACGATTTTCGACACGAGCTGTCGTGTCGAGTAAAGTCACATGAATAATCTCACGTTTTCATCAGGTGAAAAGTACCGCAATCGGGTGAGCTGCTCAGTTTTGTAATTTTCACTCAAACTGAGAACCGTAATAGCCCCCTCCAGATGGGGTAAGCTAAAAATTCCCTAAACAAGCCTGCAGCATGATCCAAGATGGCCCCGCAGAGTCGACTGGAGTCGACCGATCACCGGCGACCCGAACTGTCGTGAAAAAGTTACTTCGATCGAAGAAAGTTGTTGGTATCCAAAAACTTGCTGTGCCAGAGCGGCGACTCTATACAATTTAGGATAAATCTTTAATTGGGTAACTCAAAACACCGAAAGAAATATCATGGAATCCGAACTGCTTCAGACTCTCGAAGATGTCGGGTAAATTTTCAGGTTATCTTTAATGTTTTTCATAATTTCGCGACGAAAAAGAATCGTCAAAACAAAATGAGCTACAAAAAAATACTTGTCATAAATTATGTTAGAAATATCTGAAAATAATACAGAGGCAATAAGTAAAAAAAAAAGAATCTACCAGCTGTCAATTTCATTCGCTGAGCTCTTCTTTTCTTCACTCTGGGTATTCATGTTCCTGCTTTATATCGAGCAATTATTGCAAATAAAGATACAATTAAAAGTAGAATCCATGCCGAACCAATTTTGTATTTTTACTTTATTCAATAATCGTATCACGACGAATTTACAGGTACGACGGTACTCCGCTTACACCGGAGAAATTATCGAACGCCTTGGACAAAGGCCCAAAGTCTGTTGAATTTACGAATCTCGTAGCCTGGTTGGCCGATTGTTTAGTCCTGTTCGGAGATTTGGACGAGAGGGTACACGCGACGACAACGCCCGATGACGCCAGCTCTTTTCTCCTGGAATTGAGTTTGTTTCTCAAAGAATTGGGATGCGTGAATAGCCAGTTGATGAGCGGCAATGTCAATCAGAGACTGTCGACCAAGGAAGAGCGAATAATGCTCTTGGAGTATCTCGTCACGGAGCTGATGGCCTGCAAAATTCTCGAAGCTAATAAACCCAAGGATGCTAACAAATTGGAACTTACTATAGTGAGTATAAAACAAAAGATAGAGAGGCCGAAATCAATCACTGAATCGGCCAATTTCATCACTGACATACTTTACTGCAATATAATAGTTCTACATAAATAAAAGATTTAACATTTTCGATACTTGTCTTCAGAACGAGAGCGAGACTGCCAAGTGTTTGAAAGATATGCTGATAGCGCTGAAATTTCAAAAACCACCGGACAACATATCGGCCGAAATGCTGTTCGCAAAGCTCGAGGCTAAATTGAAGGAAATCATGGCGTCGGCGCCTCCGGAATTGCTTGGTAAAGCTCTTTTTGTTGGCGAATTGTCACCAGCCCAGTGGGAAAAGTTGGACAAACTGCAGGATGATATGAACGTCGAGTACAAAATGAGACGGGACATGTTGCTCAAACGATTGGACGTTACTGTGCAATCTTTTCTGGTAATAATTGTTTCTTCGTCGAGACGGCGCTGCGGTACTTAGCGGGGGTCTGCATGAGCTTGGGGCAAAAAAAAAACAGGTCGATTTTCAATATTTCTTTCTGATGCGAGTATTGGGATTTCGATATCGGGATTTTACACACATTGCCGGCTCGAGACTAGTTTTAGGATGGAGCGACATCTAAATATGACGCCCCCCCCCCCCTCCCTTGCTTGCCCTTAATATATTTTATATACTACACGATGTTTTCCTCGCTTTTTCGTGCGTATAAACGCGACCTAAAGTACGTCTCTTAGGGTCTAGGACCTAAAAATATGCGCGCGCACATTTCTCACGCTCATCGTCATGGAACGCCGTTGCACTTTTGGACTTTTCCATTTGCAAATTTGTTTATGATCTTATATAACAATGTCTGAGCTATATCATTTTCAATAGACAGCAGGGCTCGATCAGAAAGCTTATTTTCTGCTAGAGTCGACCTAAGATACGTTTTAATTAGCTTAAGCTTACTAAAACTCCGTTCACCTTTGGCCACTGTAATCGGAATGGTTACAAAAATACGGAGAGCTGTCCAAATATTAGGGAACGTATCTTGCCAACTACTTAATGTTAAGATCTGAAGGACTGCTTTTGGGCGACCCTTGCCATTATCTAAGAACTTCTTCAAGCCCATGATTTCTCGTGAAAGTTCCAATCCCGAAATATCGCAATTATGATCATGTGTTAGTTTTTTCTCCAACTTCAGACACGCTTCCTTCAAAGTTTCATCGGTCTTATTCATATCATAGAGGAATGACCAGGTCTCATTACTTGTAAAAAGTTGTGTAAAGCGCGTCTCTATTGAGTTAATGGCAGTGTCTATCATCGGATAGCAAACATAGATTCTGAATAACGCTTCTGGATCCGTTGGCGCGTCGTCTTTATTTTCATATGAGCACATGCTCTTCTTTTTCCTTGAAAAAAATCGTATTTTTAATTTTCAAGCTTGTGCAGGCCTCTCAATAACATCAGAGAAGCATATTTTTGCCTTCATCATTCGTATACGAGGCCCCATGAAAGCCGAATTGTCTTTTGAACGCGTATTTTATTTTGAGATGACTGAAGAAACGGATGCAAGAAAATATACGGTAAATTCGTTTCTTCCAGTGGTCGGATAGAATAAAACCGAAGGAGGATCAATTGAACGGTCTCTATCACGTGAAGAGAGACGCGATGTCAAATAAGCCGAACGTGACCACTGCTCATCTGTTGGCGGCGAGAGAGGATCTGGCGATTATCGAAAAAACTAGTAGCGCGTCAGTTCGGAAGTACACGCGAAGCGGAATCAACAACGTTATTATAGGTGCTGTGCCGGATCGAGGTGGAAGACCTCAGGATCAAGCACCTCCGCCACCCGAAATGCCTTCGTGGAAGAAGGACAGAGTTCCTGATGCGCAGTCCTCCAGGTAATTCTCGCGCATTTTCCTTGACAGAATTGATTGAAATATAGGGGAGAGTGGGGCACAATATGTCACGGGGCACAGTGAGCCATATGCGGTTTCCCGGAGGTTTGTAGCTAGTAAATTCCGAAATTTTATGTGGTGGACCGTGATTTATATTAGATGTCGTCAAGCCTAAAAGAAAATCGATAGCTGCTCACAAAGGATTATTGAAAATTAAAAATTGATTCGAGGCTAGAAAAAAAAAATATTTCGCTCGCCGGGAAAAGGTAAAATATAACACTTTCTGTAGCGGCTCCGGTTTTCGGTCCTAATCGATAGTTTTGTTATTTATGATGCACTCAGTGACTTGTGTTTTTTCCATTCGTAGTTTAATTAATAGTTATTTTCATCAATAATCAAATATTTTACTAGTGGGGCAAAATGAGTCGACTCCCAATGAAGAAACTAAGAAGTGACGACGCTCCGAAAAGCGCAATGTGTCACGGGCAACTGTCAACTGTATTGTAGCTTGTAAAATCCGAATTTTTTTGTGGTGTTCCGTGATTTATATTAAGTTTCGGCTGGCCTAAAAGAAAATCAATAGCAGCTGACGAAGAATTATTAAAAGTACAAAATTGATTTGAGCCTCGAAAAAGAAATTTCGCTTGCCGGGAAAACGTCAAATATTGTGAGGCAATTGTGTGGAGCACAATGTGTCATCGAGTTGTTGGGCACAATGAGTCGACTCCCAATGTTATTGGCAAATAATACCCATTGTGAAATTATCGGTATACATGAAAATCTGTTATCTATGTTAGGAAAATATAAGAGTTTCAACCGGCTCGTGGTACCCTACGTTTCGCAGCACTTGACACACTGTACCCACCTATCTGACACACTGTACCCCACCCGTCGGGCACAATGAGCCAATTCGCAAATTTTTTTCGAACCCATTCTTTTAGGATTTTTTAATCTTTTTGCAAAAAATATGATAGATTTGTTGTACGCCGAAAGGTCTATAAAATCGGTTATGACCTTTTTTTTTCTAATCAGAGTACTTCGGTAAGAGTAAAAATTCGATAGAAAAAAAGCAACACACTGTGTCCCACCTTCCCCTGCATTGTTTGATTGCGAAGAAAGCCCCTGTGGCCCCCCTAAAGGGCCAAGTACAAAAAGGAAACGTGAATTTTCCAGAGGAGGTCGCGGCGGCCGTGGCGGAGGAGGTGGCGGTGGATTCAGAGATCACAAAGACGCTTCAAAGAACTTCGGCCAAAATCGCGACGACTCTTACCGTGATCAACGACAATACACTTCCGGGATCACGAATCAAGGACATCAGGGAGGATATTATCCCGAGCAGAGAGGAGGAGGAGGAGGAAGAGGCGAATATCAAAGAGGAGGTGGAGGAGGCGAATATCAAAGAGGGGGAGGAGGAGGCCGCGGCGGTGGTGGTGGTCGCGGACGCGGCGGCAGAGTTCAAGGCGGTTGGAATCAGCGAGGCAGAGGTGGCCAACACTACTGAGGTGATCTCAAAGTACTTCGGCGATCTAATAGTAACGCATGAAATACCTATAAAATAATGTATTTATCGTGAATGAAGAAACATTGTAATCCACGTATGGGGGAAAATAGATTGAAGATCTATTCTCAAGGCCGAAGACGCGCAGTGCGCATGCAACGTTTGCAGAAAAGTGTCGTGTCGGAATTAATTTTGTATAAAAGTTATGATTCTATTTACATTAAACTGAGAGATACTCTCGCAGAAGCTTTACAAAAATATACTGGCGATAAAATAAAAAAAAACAGATCCGCTAAATAGTCCGAATGCGAACTGTCATGAAAACAATTGATTGAGGATGTACTAACCGTACTGTCATGTCCCATAAAATATCGATGTGAAGGAAGTCGTCTTTTCCTTCACCCTGACATTATTTGCTACATACATTTTGATGAACTGCCCAGGCGATTGCGACAAACTTCGCAATACAAATGTGCCTTACGTAATTTTTTTTGTATTCCCTATAAATTAGACGAATGCGCGTGAAAAATGGAGCACGCTCGTGCAAACTTGTAATACACTTGGTCTCTTTACATTTGTTAACTCGCGATCACGGGAGTACTGTTATTCCATTTCGAATTTTACTATCTGCCGAAAAAGGCCGTAATACCCTTTGGCTTTTTGGTATTTGGTGTCGGACTCTCGTCGGATCTTCGTCTTTTCGATGTACTTGATTCCATCAAAGCTTTGCCTCCTAAAAGCCCCGATGGTACGACCCGATTTATCTCTCGCTGTAAATTCTTCGCTACGTGAAAATCCAAGTGCTCCGCGTACTTTTCGATTGTAATCATTCGATCGCATTCCGAGCATCTACGCAAATTTGATTCGTCAACCGCGCTCCTTTCTAACGATTTTACAAAGAAATTCTGTAGAGAATTAGCCATTGGAGGGTCTTTCGTTTTAACGGATTTCGTTCTCGATGCTTTGGCAACGTTTTTGACCGCTCGTACCTTCTGATTCGACGCTGTCTTTAAATACGAATTCGCGAATCGTTGCAACTGTATGGGCAACAATTGAACAACGCTACGATCAACGTTATCAAGATCGGGGAATATTTCTTGCAATTGAGCGAGAAGATCGGCCTCGTCGGTTTTTTCACTTTCTCTCGCTTGTTCATCGTTCACTTTGGTGTTTTCAAGTTCCAACGAGTCTCGGATCCTCGTCACCGTCGAGCATGCGGATTCCGGATCTACCGTGCACGACGACGAATCAATATCCGTTAATTCCTTCTCGATATCCGGTCTTGCGTCTTTTAAAAAACTCATGAAGAAGGAATTCTTCAAGTTTTCACGATTCAGCGCTTTCTTCGATTGTTCACTTCCGAGAATAGCTGTGCCCGGCGAGATGGGCTCGTTGCTCTTCGTGTCGCCCTCGCAATTTTCTTTTTCCTTCATGAAAAACGAAACGACATTTTTCCTCGGTTTTTCCGATGCTCTCGTGGTGGTCTCGGTGTTCGTGGAATTCGTACGATCGTTGTCGCATTGCGATTCCGTGGTGTTCCTTGTAACGTCTTCAGACGACGATACGTCTTCAACTTTGCAGGAAACGTTATCCTCGTTCACAGACGTGCGCGCAGTCGTGTCTTCCGTTTTGATCGTTGGTCCGTTCGATTTGAAGAAATTTACAAAATTACCGCTCCCTTTGGCTGGTATAAATTTTCCAGTCGCTATCGATATATTGATAATCGGCTTCTGGGTAGATTTCGTCAAAATATCGACACACTGGCTCGCTATTCTATCGATTTTGTAAGATTTCAACGGGCACGAGCGCGACTGCGATATTACTTTTCGCTCGTCGTAATACGAAAAACTGACCGTCAACGTTGTCGCGCGACGTTCGTTCTCCTCGAGATCCTGTTCGAGACGATCACCCACGTCCGAAGACAATTCGTGGACCCAATGCTTCAGCTGGTGAGAAATTTTCATTTGTTAATGTTTTTTTTCTATCTCTATCTACCAGAGAGAGATTTGTTGGTTTTGCTTTTTGGAGGAACTCACCACATCTAGCTTCACGATTGCCTGCTTGCCGGGAAAATTCTTGCTCGCACCGATCGATTTACACACGAGCCTCGACACAACGGGCTCGTTGTCGATTCCTCTCGCTATGTTGTACAACCAAGATCTGCAAAAATCTATTTGTTAAATTCCTGTACGAAATTATTCAAGCATTTTTTCGAGCCATTTTTTTGTCTTATAAAGCTCTCTTTTGTATATTTGTCTTTGTCTATTTTGTCTTTTGTCTTTTTTTTGTCTATTAAAGCTCTCTTATATTGACAATAAGGAAAGAATATGAATTGTCGATAAAAAGTCGTTTCACTATAATTTAGCAAGTAAATCACGAGCGTCGTTAAGGCCATGTGTCACACGTCCAGTCGATAAAAATCATATTTCGGGCAAAAGAAGAGGATGACGTTGTTCATCGTTCAACAGAACGGAACATGTTCCTTTGCTTTTTCCCAAAAATCAACCGTTTTAGAAACCATTGGGAATCTGCAAATCCGCTATTTCTCTTTCGCACTCATGGCTGCTCGGTCGGCGTGACACTTGGCCTTAAGGCCAAGTGTCACACCGACCGAGCGGCCATGAGTGCGAGAGAGATAGCTGATTTGCAGATTCCCAATGATTTCTGAAACGGTTGATTTTTGAGAAAAAAGAAAAGAAACACGTTCCGCTCTTTTGAACGACGAACAACGGCTTTCTCTTCTTTTGCCCGAAATATGTTCCGTCTAGGAGAAATCTTGGCAGTAGGATTTTTACCGACTGGACGTGTGACACATGGCCTTAAAACCAATTTCTTAGTTGAATATCGAATTTTGACGCTACTCCGAATTTTTCCAGTTTGTGGTACTTGCACAATGCGCAACGTAGTTACGATACAGCTGCGCACAGTAGGTGTTTTAAAAGCGAAAATAACAGTTTCTGTGAGTTTTGAGGGTAAGTATTACTTTTATTATTTAAAATTAAATCAATCTTTGGTTTTTTGCAAAAGTTTCTCATCAATTCGTAATAATAGGTCAGAATTAGGTTAAGGGGTTACGTGGTTTGAAAATTTGTTTAAATCAATTTTTTTTTAAATTATATCATCTAATAGTACAATATGTCTAGAAAATTCGCCCAAAATTTTAAATCAATCGGAGTAAAAGTCTAGGAGAGAGAGCCTTTGGGAATCCCCCCCGTTGGGAAAGACCGGCCGGGAGCGACGCACGTATACGCATTTTTCCCAAAACACTATTTTTGAAGTCGGTGGACACGATTACTCAAAAACTAATGCACCGATCTTATTGAAATTTTGCACACTTCTTCAGAATAGCATTGACTAGTGATTGAACGAAGGATTATTTTTTTTCGATTACAACTAATTTTACAAGGCTAGACGTAGTGTAAATTGTACCAAAAATTGAACTATTTTGCATACAACTCTGCGAAAAATTCATTTTTCAATTTTTTTTTTTCAATCCTTCGTTCAATCACGAGCTATACTTATCTACTAACAGAAAAATTTGGTTTTTTAATTTCAGATAAAGCTATCATGAGTTATACTGACTACTACGAAGATACTTTTTTTTTGAGGGGTCTCCGGAAACCAGGTCTCACCGGCTAAATTTCCCAAATTTTTGGATGAAATTTTTTATAAATATTGTTGAAATGTTGCTCTTTTATGTGCTTAACATTTGTAATAAAAGAATTTATATATTATATTTTTTAAAAATAGAGAAAATATGCTTTTTTTCGCTTCGAAACCCACGTAACCCCTTAATAAACATATGGGCTCTCTTCTGATCATTCTCAAAGCAGAGTGAAAAGATTAACTCATCGGTTAAAAATTGCAAAATTAATTACTGTTAAGAATTGACAATGTACATTTTATCAAATGTTGTCATAAAATCATTTCATTTGTTTTTTGTTATTTTGACAAAATTTTATTTTATTTTTCTCTGTCGAAGAAAGCCTTCGTAGTTTTTTTTTGAGAATATCACGTTAAGATGAAAAAAAAAACTGTATTTTCTACGAAATTGCAATAACAAATATAATAGTCATATTTATAAGAATATTATAATTTTTGTGCAACACAGTGATCTCCAAATGTAGTATTTAATATAAATAGATAATAAATCGTTATCCTTTAGAGCGTTCATGTACAATACACGTCCATTTACTGATGGTCGGGTGTCCATTTACTGGTAATTTCGTCTATTCACTATTCGAATATTTTCTTCTACTATCAGAATAATATATTTTGTTATCTACAGCAATTAAAAAGTTTAGTTTGGTAATATTTTCAAAAGTGCATTTGAATCCTGTGGTATCGTTAATCGTCCATTCACTGGTCAGTTTACCCTATTGTCTAGTTGAAAAAAAACTCCAAAGCTATTGGACTATACCACAGGAGACTAGCACTAAAATGAAAATTCAATAACATCAAAAGTATTCAACATACAAACAGAGACTCCTACTTGAAAAAATTATGCTCTGGGTTTATTGAAAAGAAACGTGTAACATTGTGTGGATACCCAGTTTTTTCGTCGAAACGTTTTTGAAGATCTTGCAATGAGTAACGCGTCAGATCGGCCATGAGGTTACATCCCAGCGACTCCATCACGATATTGCCAAATTTTCCACCTAGATTGCGGACTTTCTTCACGGGTAAGGTTGCAAAGAGCCCGGGCACGGCGCTCGCAGGCAGTATCGTTTGTCTGTTCGGCTTGTGGAGGCCACACGCGAGTTTCGCCAAAATCTACAGCATTGAAGCGTACGATATTAATCCAAAGTGATCCAAAGAATTTTTCTTATCTTCATTGACTTTTCGGATCCAAATTTAACCGTGCGACATCGATATTTCGGCCAATAGAAACTCTTTTTCAAGAGTGATAAAAATCGATTTTCGGTCAAATAGCGAAGTTACAATTGAAAAAAAAATCGATGTTTTGCTACATTTTGTACCCCTCGTTTTAGGAAAGGCAACTAAAATAAACCCAATCCTTTCAGAACGAATATTACTTAGTCCCACTATTAGTGGGGCAAATTTTCGTACTTTGTTGTACGAGATGCCAGCGGAGCATCTGAATTTGCTAACGGCATAAATCTCGGCTCTCAGTTCCTCCACAATAGCTCCGGCCGTCGCCAATTTCCTCGCCTGCTCGTCCCCCAGCTCCGCGTATGCCAAATCCAGCCATTTCTCAACTCCGTTCATCCTTTGTTCTGGCAATCATTGTACGCATACTGTCAAGCCAACGATTTCTCATGGGGTTTTTGCATCACAAAGTGAATTCGACGGGTCACAGAAAAGTCGTACCTTCTTCGTTACTGTCGTTCTGGCAATATCCAACAACGAATGTATTCACCAGATTGGCTACCAAATCTTTGGGCGTGGCGTCACCAGAGGATAGCCTCTTTTCCACCAGATCCGTTATGTCCAGATAAGCTTCGTCGACGCTCGCTCGCTCGATTATCGAGCAATGTTTCTTCAGAACCTCTATAACTTCTCTACCAGCGAATCGATATCTGGAAGAACAATTGTGCCAGTCAATCGCAGAGTTCGATGACGACTTTTCGTTGTGTGGTGCGAAAAAACACGTAATGTCTTTCAGCGAATATATTCAACTTTGAAAATATATCAGATGGTTGCATATGAAACTGCCTATTTTCGAGCGAAAGAGATAGTGGCTTGATAGCAAATTGACAAACTGGTTTATTCTGAGTATTGCACATTGGAACAGACAACCTTGGCTCGTCGTTCGGCCAATAATCAAATTCTACGCAGGATCAATTCGGATTCTTTAGAGAAAATTCAGTCATCTAGCAGCGCAAGGTGAAAATTTTAATCGTTGGAACGCAACGAGAATTCTTTTTTTCTTCGTTCATTTCTTTATTTTCATCATTAATGAAAATATCTTCTTGCCATTTTGTGTCGTAGATTTGTTATGAGGGTTCTGAAAACAGTTGGAGTGATTTTTATAGCCCAAATGTGGGAAAAAATATTTTGAAAATTCGAAAAAAATGTTCTTTTGTTGTGCTGCAGCGAGGAAAACTTCAAGGTCATTGTCTAGCTATTTTCTGACTCATTACTTATCGACAGTTTTATGCACAATAGAAAAAGTTTATTAGAGACAAAAGAAGCTCGAAAAGCTCGTAAAGAAGAAATGCAAGCTTCAAATGAGTTGCATGAGGAAGAGGAAGGACTGCTGTATGGTGCTGGAATCGCTGATTAATCGGTAAGACTCTTTATCATTTGATTAAACACATTTGACTTTGAGTTTTTCGTTTGTGAAACTTTAAACGTGTTTTTCTCGAAACATTTTTTCAATTTGCGGGAATCATAACTCAATAACTAATTGAAGGATCATCTTCAAATTTGGAACACGTGTATATAATATAATGTATTAAAACATGAACCTAAAGTTGGAAAAATTAGATTGTTTAAAACATATGTATTATTGCAAAATGCCAGGAAAAAAATGCTAAAAATCGATCATTTTTTTTTCCAAACATGTTCTAACATTCAATTTTCAATTTTTTTTTCAAAATTTAGGTTCATGTTCTTAAAAAACATCTCAAAAATGTATAAAAATTTGTTGGACTATTTCAGATGCGAATTGTACGCTGCACAATTTCCGCAAATCGAGAACGACAACGAGGACACGCCAAGGGACACAGCGGATTACACCTTAATTAATGCATGAAATAACTTGAAAAAATTACCATAGATGTATGAAAATATGAATAAATTATTGTCAGAGTTGCAGAAATTTCCGTTTTTTCGACAATAAAAAAAATCCAAAAAATCATATAATTTTCAGTCTCCTAAAGTGGTTGCCCGCCTCAACCCAGGCAATAAGCTATCTACATGTTAAATTTCATTGAAATTCATCAAGCCGTTTTGGCATGATTGAGTAACAAACAAGACAGACAGACGGAAAGTCCGATTTATAATATTAGTTAGGATTGACATTTTTGCAAATGAAAATAATCAATTTTTCCTCCACCAGAAAAACGTAGATGCACAGTGTGGCGTCGCATGAGTGCTAAATGGGTGTGTTTGTTTGAATACTACTAATTGCCATGGCACGGCTATACGTTCAATAAAACATATTTTTAAGGCCTTATATATGCGAAATTTTTTTTAATTTTTCATTTTTTTAAATTTTTGATTCCATTAGCCTGAACGGTTAGGAATATTTTAAGCTTTACAGAATTGAAAAATTCCAAAGGTAAGTCCACCATAAGGTAAGATTGCATTTATAATAGATACCGCGCAGCGCGCCCGACCGCCAACTTCAAAGCCATTTTTCCACGATTCACTTTTTTGAACCTTGTGAAAGTTCTAACTCTTGAACGAAGGTTCAGATCGCTTTGAAATATTTACAACATATTCTTAGTATCATCATCTATCGTGTGAACCATAGAAACAAAAGTTTCAATGACACAAAAAAATATAAAAAATAAAATACCAACAGAAAATTGAGTAAAAAAATTTTAAGTTTCGAATTTTTATTATAACAATTTTAAAAAAATAATATTGTTAGTTCACACTGAAGATACATTCATTATGCAATTATAAATATGTTCATTTTTTTTTTCAGATACCCACATCGGTGCCGAGAACTTTCACCATCAACGCGCGCGCAAAAAAAATACATTGCTTTATTATGTTATATCTCCGCCATTTGTTAATATTTCTGATTTTTTTTTTTTACATATACTCAACCATGTGCATAAATGATCTGTAAAAAAAATGTTGTCAATATATGCGTCATTTTTTTTAACCGCGTCTAGAAAAGTACCTTCGAAAATCGGCGAAATCGCGTATATAAGGCCTTAAAAAGAAGCGATATGTCTTATTTTTGACACTTGACATTTGTCACTCAAAATTGATTAGTTTTAATAAAGAAATACAAATGTTTGGAATCCGATGCGTTGGCTTAGTGGGTAAAAGTGCTTGCCAGCGGATCAGAAGGTCCCGGGTTCAAACCCCGGTAGCGGACGAAATTTTTCTTCGACATTTTTCGATGAAACTCGTTCCGTGGCCGGGAGGCGAACTTGGGACCGTGGCTGTATCGGTATGGGTTTTCCGCAGTTTTCCTATACCCATGGCAAATGGGATACAGAGTAGGAAGCCGGCTGCAGCTGCAAGGGGGAGGGGGAGAAAAAGGAACGGAGAGAGGAAAAGAGGAAAGAAACAGAGGAAAAAGAGTTAGGAGCCATAAAAACCCAAAAAGGGTATACGAAGGAATAAGGAATACAAATGTTTGGGTTCTATCTTCAGCAGTTTAGGCTGTGCGTTGTCTATATGTCAGTCAGTCACGGAAGTGTTTTATATGTATAGATTAATTAACAATACGTACAATCTTAATGAAATTTAATTTTTTTCAATATATAGTTTCTAATATTCATGTGTTTGCGTTAGTTCCGGTGCTCATAACTCACTTGGACGTGTCGGCTTTCCCACGAAGCGAAGGTACACTGACGAGCACTATTTCGGGACATTTTTCCTTGGCCTCGTCGCCTCTCATGTGTCTCGTCACTCCGAAATCTCTCGCCTCGTAATTCACAGCAATTATACTAATCGTCGCATTGATTGGAAGAGAATTTTTAAATTACCGTGATCGATTGTTGTGTGAAAGAAAAAAAAAAGTGAAAAACTCACCCTCCCGATCTCCACTGATTATATTGCACGACTGCAACAGGTTTGCCCTGCAAATTCGGCTGCAATCGTTGCTCAACTTGACAATAGAAACAATCCATGTCGATTAAAACTATTATTCTATCGCCTAAGTTAGCCATTTCCTTGAATCTTCACGTTTTTCGCTCCAAAATCGTTGTGTATTTGTTTATTTACCACGGTTCTAGGACATAACCTAAGTTTATCGATCATCAATAAATGGAGACTGAAGAAAGGGACGCCGAATATCTGCGGAAACGATCTCTGACGCGTGGTATTGACTTCAAATTTCGCCGCAGCGCTGCGATCGCTAATTTGCCGCAATATATACAGGGTGAGGCACATAAAGTGGTACAGAGCAATAGCACTCAAACTATTGATCATAACCAAACATGTTTCAGACAAAAGTTTCAGTGTTCGAGAAGGCCGTCATACTGGACCACCCTATTTTTTTTATCGGTGGAGGCGCTGAAGCTACGTCAAGGTCAACTCCACTTTTTTAAATGGAACCATGTATTTTTTTTCGCCTGATATTATTACCGATTTTAAGACGAATTCAGCGACCTACAACACAAGGTCATTCTAGTCACGCAAAGTATGAAAATAGTCGAAAAATCGAAAAATATCGGAATAATCACTTTCAAAGGATCCACTAACCTTGGTTTGGGTCTACCTACAGAAGATGCTCGAAGTGATGACCCTCGACTTGTATAAGCACTTGTTAATTCGCTGATGAAAAGACCGTCTAACTTCAGCCAACATTTGTGGTGTAATTTCGGTACATGCTCGGCGTATTCTTTCTTTCATGTCGTCAGGCGTGGTCAGGCGTGTTTACAAGTGTTTACAAGTCGAGGGTCATCACTTCGAGCATCTTCTGTGGGTAGACCCAAACCAAGGTTAGTGGATCCTTTGAAAGTGATTATTCCGATATTTTTCGACTATTTTCATACTTTGCGTGACTAGAATGACCTTGTGTTGTAGCTCGCTGAATTCGTCTTAAAATCGGTAATAATGTCAGGCGAAAAAAATACATGGTTCCATTTAAAAAAGTGGAGTTGACCTTGACGTAGCTTCAGCACCTCCACCGATAAAAAAATAGACTGGTCCAGTATGACGGCCTTCTCAAACACTGAAACTTTTTTGGATATAATCAATAGTTTGAGTGCTATTGCTCTGTAACACTTTATGTGCCTCACCCTGTATATAAAGAGAGAAAGAGAGAGAGAGAACAATACATACAAATAGCCCGCTGACCAGCCGCGCCTAGGACACGGTTCACGGATTGCCCGTCATTGTTATTGCCGAATTACGTCACATGCAGCGCTAGTAGTCGTCTGAACTGATACTATAAATAGTGCAGCGCAAGCAATATACGCGATATACCGAGTGCACAAACATGAGGATTTTTATTTCGCTAATTATTATTGTCAATTATTTACATGCTCAGTAATTATGGAGTGGGAATTTATCGTGAGTTTGTTTGGGTTTGTTTACCACTCCGATTACTTTTTCATTAAGATCCAAATAGTCGCGTTGCCAAAGAATTTCGTTGCTCCGAAAATGTTTTTCGCAAACTGCTGCTCCAGCTTTCACGAAACCGTCCTCTCGCCTCACAGCACTTTTCCACAATTTTTCACTGTCTACATTCTTCGAAATAGTAAAAAAAAAAGTGCACTTTTTCGAGGTTTGACATGTACCCTGAGATACAGCCCGGTACGATGCACTTCGGCATATTAAACCTAAGCACTGTTCACAGTTCACAGTTCTCTCGGTCTACGTAATAGGTGAAAGTTGAAAAAGAGATCACTCTCGAAACACTAACTTGAAATTTTTTTAATTACAGATACTCCAAATAAAAAATACGCTCACAAAAATATCGTAAATAAATCGTGTTTACGAGTTTTGAGCGCGCATGCGTGAAGCAAGTCGTTCGGCCGACTACTAGTGCTACAAAGCGACCTATAGTGGAATTAAAGAACCCGGATAAAACGCGAAACATTTATCGCAATAGGAATAGTATTCAGTGTCAGGAGCAAGGAGGTTAGAGTAGAAGGAGTCCGATCTGTGCATTTCAAAGTGGCTACAAAAACATGCACAAACAGGGATGGCGCCACTATTTCTAAGACCTCGAGAAGTAAGCAGAGCTTCAGCCTCGCAGACAGCTCTTCTCATAATTCATTTGTTCCGTCTCTGTCACACGCAGCTCACTTCTCGAGGTCGTAGCGATATTGGCGCCATCCCTGTTTGTGCATGTTTTTGTAGCCACTTTTTTCAAGTCTCTCCATAAGAGTTCGGACTCCTTCTACTCTAACCTCCTTGGTCAGGGGGCTGTATACAAACAAGTGAATAACTACGATATTGGTCATGCTGACAATTCGATACAAATCAGGTTAGGAAACAGAAATAAACATTGAAAAATACATCTTAAGGTAATTCCAGCACGAGCTTGTTTATTAGATGGCTGCTGTTTTTTTTTTCATAAGCTACGGATAATGCTTTATTCGAGTGTTGGAAAGCTCGGGCACGGTTACGAGTCCAAATTGACAGAATCCAAAGTTGACAGATTTAGCGTGAGTTGTTATGAGACAACGGCAGCCCGAAAACATGGCAAAGTCCGTGAAGTTCATGGGAGAATATATCATTTGCAAATTTATAGTCGAAGGAGAAATTATAGCTGCAAATTTGCCATGTTTTAAGACATTTTATAGGTTATGTTCACGTGTCAAACTTGCCTGCCTATCAATCGGAGAGCAAGTCAAAACTCGCGGCCGAATATTTTGCGCATTGTCAAGGTCATGTACAAGATCAACATAACCTTACAAATTCGCGCACATTTTTCTCGTAGATGGCTACATTTTTTGGAAACAACAAATCATTCGGTTCTGTAGAATTCACTGACGTGGAGCTTGATGATTTTCTTTTGCTCTAAATATTGATAACCTCTGACAAATTTCTGCTCGAAAAATTTCAACGATCTCTCTCGCACTCACGTGTCACGTGGTACTTCTAGTTCGCAGTGAGATTAGAAGCGAGTGATTTATGCGCATGTAAAACTGTGCATTATCGTATGACGATTTTTCCAGTATGATATATCGAAAAAAATATATTCACTAAACGCAACTGCAATTAAAAATGACAATGGGTATATAAAATTTAATAATGTTTTTATTGTTTTGTGGTCATCATTGATAGAGTAACAGAAAAAACCGAAACACCTGAAACAAAAAAAAACAGCGCACGGTAAATTGTTTTCCCAATAAAATGCTCTTAAAATTCGCTTATTTGAACTTTTTTGCAACGTTCATTCGGCATCCGTAGCGTATAAATTAATGATTTATTTTTTAAGCGTTCTTACCTACTTGGAAGTTTATCCAAAATCACAACTATTTTCACACTAGGGTAAGCCGACCACCGAATGGACGATTAACGACACTATATGATTCAAATGGACTGTGAAATGAAAACATTATTAAGGAGGTTGCTCAGCTATCTCGTAATAATGAGACTTTGCTGAAATTTATTGAGGATATTTGCGAACAGGTATTACGACTCCGTGCAAATTTTCAAGTCATTCGTCTGCATGATTGTTGAGCAATTAATTATTGAAGTTGGACTCTTATGCACGGGCGACATAGCAAAAAATATATGATAATTCTCATACGACTCTTGCAACATAATAAAAATGATGAAAATTGAATACAAATAGGCGACAGAAATTCTTGACATATTTATGAATGATTTCAACGAAGTGTGAAACGTTTTGTCTGCCGCGTTATCGAGATATTTTCGAAACAAAATAGAAAATTGTAGCTGATTTGCGTAAAACGATAAAGCGCGCTACGATGCGTGGCAACGTTGCTCTCAAATCGGCCATCTTAAATAGGCGCCACAATTTGAAACGCACAAAGTATTGCTTTCTCGTTATAAATTTCTTACCACAGTTTCATAAAGATTATTATTATTCATAAAGAGTATATTTAAATATTTTTTATCACTATTGTTATTTTTGTTCCTTATGATAACAACAAAGTTATTTTTCATGTCTTTCTTCATGTTCGATATTCTTTATCCATAACTCCTCGTGACAGAAGCTGCAATGCATGTGTTCTGACATAACCTTCAAATCAATTATGCATCGCCCCTCGACTGCGAATTCATTTTCCGGCTCAACTACTACTTTTTTCGCTGTTTTCCATTTTGTACTTGCTTCAACCGTAGATTATACGGTTTTTACTTCGGATTTTTCCCCTTTCCATCTATTCATTTTCGTCGAACACAAAAGCTACATTCGGGAAGGAAGTTCGACAGATGAGCGCTCACTATGTGGCGTTCGTATCTGAGTTCAGTGCTACCAATTACTGAGAACTAAATTACGCGTTTGCCGCATTTCAACTTGGTTAATAACGTATTCGCCATGTCAACAAACAAAAAACGATTAAAAAGATTTCTAAACAGTCAATTATATGCATTCCACATATTTATTAGCTGAAATTTGTTCATTTTACGTAACCGAAAATTTGATCATTCGGAGTTGGCAGCCGTTAGAGATACCCGTGTTTAAGCATAGGCGTTCCCCTCTTGCCGCCTGCCCCGCAAAGATCCTGAGCACCCTCCTTAAAACAAAATTTTTTAATTGCTTTGGCTGACGAATGATCATTCTAATAGTAGAACAAAATATTCGAAATAATTGCAACAAATAATATTGGAGAAATTGATTAATAAGTGGCAAAATGACAAACTCGCCAGTGAATGGATGAAATTACCAGTAAATGAACACTAGCAAATGGAGGTGTATTGTACATGAACGCTGTAAAGGATAACGATTTATTATTCATTTTCATTAAATGCTATATTTATAAATACGAGTATAATATTTGTTATTGCGATTTCGTAGAAAATACACAAAGTTTTTTTTTTCATCTTAACGTGACATGAAAAAACGACCAAAGCTTGTTTCGATAGAGAAAATTAAATTTTGTCAAAATAAATAAAAAAACGAATGAAATGATTTCATGACAACACTTGATGAAATGTAATTGATTTTGCAATCTTCAGCAGATGAACAAAACTTTTCTCTCTGCTTTGAGTATTATCAGAAAAGAGACCATATGTCCATTCATTGGAAAGACGTTAGAATACAGCACCAGTGAATAAACATGTCTAATTCTTCCTACTATTACGAATTTTTTGTTAAAAAAAAATCAAAGATTGATTCTATCTTAAATAATAAAAGTAATACTTAGCCTCAAAACTCATAAAAACTATTTGCTTTCGCTTTTAGAACACCTTCGCGGAGCCGTATCGTAATTACAAGTTGCGCGGTGTTGCAATTACCACAAACTAAAAAAATTCCTAGTGGCGTAAAAAATTCAATATTCAACGAAGAAATTGGTTTTAACGACTCTCGTTATTTTTTTTCCTAAATTATAATAATTCTACTTTTGATCGATAATTCATATTCTTTACTTATTTTACATATAAGACAGCTCTCATCCATTCACTGGCCGTTTTACCTTATATTTCCGTCAGTTGATATTTTCTCAACAAGAAATGACTCACATCGTCATCTCCACGAAATTCAATAATAAATATGTCAACTGTACCATAAACAACACAATAAAATATAAATTGTAACAGAAGAGAAGAATACAATTGATGTCACTAACAATTATATACCCGTCAAAGTCATGCATGGGCCCTCCTTTTTGTACTTCATCGATCGATACACGTGCACACATGGGAATTCGTATTTGCGCGCGCTCGCCGGTGGTTGCGTGTGAATACATACGCACACGTTGCAGAGACACAAAATTCGACGAGTAAGACGGCGTGCAGAAATCTAGCTGACCTAGGCCAGTTATCAACGTAACTGGAGATGGCACCAACATTCGCTTTCCTTCGTAATCGTACAACTGCTTTTGCGATCTGTCAATTACAGTCGAGATTCTATTTTCATCGCCCGATATCTCAGCTGCATGTGACTGGAGGCTACGATTGACGATACTCGAGTTACAGAATAAACACAGCGATATGTGATCCCGAAAAGTCCAAGCAATCGAGCTTTATATATATATATATATATATATATATATATATCTCTGTGTGCGTGTGTGCGTGAATATATAAATGTATTTATGTATGCATATGCCTTTATATTTGCTTCGTTGAATTTTTATCATTTCATTGACGATCGATTGGCAAAAGGAATCGGAACGTCACGCATATATAACCTGCGAATATCGAAGAAAATGGCGAATAAGTGAATAACTTGTACGCGAATGACGGGAGACCAAAAGTATTTTTATATATATACGAGGATGAGGAATTCTGCGTAATTAGCGAAATTTCGTCATGTCATGACCACGATAAATTATGGATGCGAAAACTTTGCAATGCCTCGTCAGAGATTTGGATCTGACGCTGCAGCCTCGAGTCGCGCCGCGCTACAAGACATGGCTTCCTCTCGCCACGCAGCAGGTACGACGTTTAACATTCTCGATGTCAACTTCTCGATGCTTAATTTCTTACCAATATTCAGCTCTAACTTCCAGAGCTGCTCCTTCGGCTCTTGATTACGCGTAATTGGAGACTTTGGATTTTGTGGCCTAGAATTATGGGAATACATAGTTTAACGGATAATACGCTGTAAATTTCAGCTGCGCCTGAGAAGTCTCATCCAAGTCGTCGGATATGATTTGGAAATGGATAAGAATTACGAGACTTGCTGGTTCTACTATACGCTTCACAGATCCAGTATGTCATCGCCATTTTTCACCAGCGAACCCGTAGACAATGTTAACGCGAGATGGGCCGCTCTTGAAGTGCCTACTATTCACGCTACAGGCTTGTCCGCCACCAGTGGTAAAGGCGATTTTTTTTTCTATCACGTTGAAGGTTTGCTCCGTTGGAACGCAACGAAAGTTTATTTTTCTTCTATTGCTCATATTTTTTTCCGCCGCTTTAGGATACCACTATCACCCGAACGGTTTTTTCTTATCTTCATAGAAGTTCCATGACATTAATCTATAAAAAAAATATAGATCAAGGTGTAGATGAAGACGCAACGGGCATCAAGGTTTCTTGTGTTGTTTCAAGGTCGGAGCCTGAATTAGAAGGTCCAAAAAAAGAGTTTTTTTCGAGAATTTTTTTAGAAGGGAAAAAAAAGAAGTGAGCTCAGTAAACATTTTGGTATCTTTTCGTGTATATTTGAAATGTATTGAAAAAAATTTTCCACATGAATCAATAAATGACTGCAGTTTTCTCAGCCTATTCCATGTGCGTCTTGCCACTGCAGTCCCCAATCGGCGAGAAAGATGCAGCTCGTAATTCTTGACTGAATAAAAAAAACCAATACAATTTTCAATTTTCATATATTTTTCTTCTGGATGAACTAAGAAAAAGCTGAAAAAATCGTGAAATTATAACTTTTCCCACGTTTGAAAAAAAAAAATGGGTTTAAAAAAAACACTTTAACGTGCTATAAAAATTATTTAAAAAGACTTTTTCAACGACTTTTTTAGTTCACTTAGAAGAGATTTTCATACTGAAGAAAATAAACATTGGTTTGATTCAATAGGTCGTTTAGTTTTTTTGCTATTATGCCCGCCAATTTGGAAAAATCGTGAAAATGAAAACTGGAGAAAACGCGCTTCAATGTTTTCAATAGGAGGAAATATCAACTAATGCTTCTCTGCTTTTAGCCTTGTATGTTCGAAAATATTTACAATTGGCCTTTGTAACTGTACGGAATCTGCAACTCAGCTATCTCCCTCACACTTATGTCCGCTTGGTCGGTGTGACACATGGCCTTAACGACACCCGTGATTTTGTTGCTAAATTATAGTGATTCGAATTTTTATCCTCAATTCATATTCTTTACTTATTTAAAATATAAGACAGCTTTCGTCCATTCACTGGTCGGTGTACCCTATATTTCAGAAGTCTTTTAGCGACTGTTTTCGGTCGAAAAACTGCGAAATGTGTGTCCATATTATTCGTCTGCAGTGGTTATTTCACTAGGATAATGTTTGATAACGTTGATCTTTGATTTTCCGAACAGAAATTGTGCTGCGGTTATGGAGAAGAACAAGCTTGAAAGATTTCGCCGCGGACGTGATGGTTTTTGCTTGGGGAATATCGTTCACCGGATTGGCTTATATGGGACCCAAATTGCCGCAGAATCTCGATACCATATTGCGCGAAAATTCCTTGATATTTCATCTTCACGGCGGTTACTTCGCGCCACCGTACTGCCTCCTCGCACGTCCGGACACGAAGCGATATCTTCGAATGTCCGTATCATCGATCGAGATACGAGAAAGTTACACGGTCGTAAAACTCACGAGTCTACGAAGCAAGATGCAAGCCCTGAAACAACAAACCGAATCCGTGCAAACGTTGCGCGAGCGAATAGCCTCGGGTGACGAGATACAGTCACCAAAATACAAACAAACTTCCCTCAATAGATTGTTACAACCGAAGAAAATTAGCAGAGAGAAGAAGGCTGAGATCTTGAGGATACGGAAGGAGCTCGAGATCGCGAAATTTCGAACAAAATTGTTGGAACAAGAGAGAGTCCGGAAAATGGGCGAATTGAGAACATTGAATCAATTACACATGAGTATCATGGAAGAAAATCAGGATCACGGTACACAAACAATTCTTTTTACGCACAATAGACTTATTATTTTTTAGATGCGCGTCTCAAAAATTTGTCTCGACGATTCTTGAAATATTCTCAATATTTTCACGCTCGAAACTATCGGTATCATTTTTTTTTACACAGGCTCGAGAAGAGGTTTTCATTTTTCCCGCGAACTTCGGAAGAATTGTTTTTGGTTGTATTAAGACGTTGCATTTGGCTCGTGGCCGGAACAAAAAGGATTTTTTTTCTGAGAAAACGTGTGCAGGCTTACAAGTTTTTCTTTGTTGCATTGAAGAGTATAGTTTTGGTATCGATTGCAATTTTTGTATTGAAAAATATGAATGCGTAACAAATCATAGGGAATAAAAAAAAATCAAACGCATTTAGTTTTTACGCGAAACGATCGAGTGCGTGGACAAAGGATTTTATACAATATTGATTTTTGAAAAAATGGCCGCAGTCCGAAGTGAAAGTATTGATTGTTGGTGAACAAAAGGCTCCAATTTAGTTGATAAAAAAAACTACGCAACGAAAAAGAAAATTACGTCGTTCAAGCACTGTTTTTGAATATTTATAAGAAGTTTGTAGAATTTGAAGTTGACCGGTGCTGTGATTTTCGAGATATCGTGGTCATCGATTTTGAAAAAGTCATTTTGATTAAAACGCGTTTAAAGTTTTAGTTCGGGTTTGTACGCCCATAACGCCTTCAATTTTGAACGGATGAAGTTTTCAGAAAATGTTTTTGAAATGTTATATTTTAAGAATCCGTTGAAAACAAAAAATCGATATTTTCAAAAACATCAACTAGGTATAAGCCCTTAATTTGTATAGATAGTAGAGGGTGTGAAAGAAAAATTTAAGCCATAATTTCTCCAACTCAAGCCTAAGTGGTAGCGCTAGATCACTTTTTTCCTCATTTAATTCACACAGATAATTCCCTCTTTACGCTTCAACTCAAATAACTGAAAAACTAATCAACATTTGTCAAATCCGATTAAGGTTTCTCAAAGCTCACCATCACAGCTTTAACAACCGTTTTATTGAATCTCGAAGTAATTTTTTCTCGAATTACAGCTGTATGAAGGCCTTTTTTATTATTTAAAAAAAAATTCTGGTTTCTGTAAAAATCGTGATATTGAGGTTAAAAAAACTATTTCAAACTGGGTGTCAGCTTTAAGAATTCTCAACTGGGCTTGGCAAATATTATTTGTCGATCTATTCAAGTGATTGAACGGGAAGAGCAGACTCTCCGTGTAAAGCAAATGGAGGGAAAAAATCTGTCAATATTAAAGGGGTAAAAGTAGATTTTTTATCGCGTGGTACCTTGCATATTTATATGTATAATGCGTACGTTAGTGATGAAATATAAATCCGTCCATCAGGTTCCGAGCTCATGGAGAGGTATCGTGAGTTGAACAAGGATATTGAAAGGTTACGGGAATGGCGTCAGAGTCACATGGAAACGAGGGAAGTTTACATGCAAACTACGTCGAAATTGGCACATCGACGTCGTCAATTGATCTCGGAGTTGGGTCTTATATATCCGATTAATCCGGAGAACGAGAAAAAATACATGATAAACAATGTACATTTGCCGGACAGCGAGGAATTGGAATCATCGAACGACACGCAGGTCGCGGTGGCGTTGGGTTTCGTCGCGCATACGACCCAAATGATCGCTAATTTTCTCAGCGTACCAACGAGATATCCTATTTTGCACTACGGATCGCGCAGCCGTGTCGTCGATCACATTACCGATAGTCTTCCCGATAACGACAGACAGTAAGTGTTTTTTTACTCCGTTTCATTCTTTTTTTTTTTCGTTCTCCTTTTGCTTTTTTCACATTTGTCAAACGAAGTTCGGAATTTTCGAAGCGTCGAGGGGGCCGATCTAACACGGAGCTTACCGTTAGGTTTCCTCTGTTCGCGAGAAGCAAGGACAAACTGCAATTTCACTACGCGGTATACCTGTTGAACAAGAATATCGCCCAGCTGCGATGGTACTGTGGTCTACCCACCGCTGATTTACGTGCGACCCTGCCGAATCTAACGTCGCTCATGATCAATATAAAGCCGAATCAATCGTAAGTGCGCATTGCGACATTTCTTTCGAACAGAATGTATTTAGTGATTTTTCCTCCGAACGTTCCGCACCGTAGATAGATTTAACTTTTTCTCGTAGAGTACGCCGACCAGTGAATGGACGATTGACGACACTATAGAATTCAAATGCACTGTAAAATGAAAATATTATTTAAAAAAAAACTTTTCAATTGCTATAGCTAACAACCACATTCTGATAGTAGAGAAAATATTCGAAATAATTGCAACAAATAATATTGGAGAAATGGATAAATGAGTAGAGAAATGACTAAACTTCCAATGAATGGACTAAATTACCAGTAAATGGACACTCGATCAACAGTAAATGGACGTTTATTGTATATGAACGCTATAAATGATAAGGATTTATTATTTATTTTTATTAAATGCTAGATTTGGAGATCACTGTGTTGCACAAAAATTATAATATTCTTATACATATGAGTATTATATTTGTTATTGTGATTCCGTAGAAAGTACACAAAGTACTTTTTCCATCTTAACGTGACATTCTCAAAAAAAACTATCAAAGCTTCGTCCGACAGAGAAACAGAAAATTAAATTTTTTCAAAAAAAAAAAAGAATTAAATGATTTCATAACAACATTTGATGAAATGTACATTGTCAATTCTTAACAGTAGGGAAAGGCGGGGCACAGTGTGTCACTTTTTTTCTATCGAATTTTTACTCTTACCAAAGTAGTCTGATTAGAAAAAAAAGGTCATAACCGCTTTTACAGAACTTTGGGCGTACAATAAAGCTACCATATTTGTTTGCAAAAAGATTAAAAATCCTAAAATAATGGGTTCGAAAAAAATGGGGTACAATGTGTGAGATAGGTGGGTACAGTGTGTCAAGTGCTGCGAAACGTAGGGTACAACGAGCCGGTTGAAACTACTCTCATATTTTCCTAACATAGATAACAGATTTTCATACATACCGATAATTTCACAACAGGTATTATTTGCCAATAACATTGGGAGTCGACCCGTTGTGCTCAACAACTCGATGACATATTGTGCTCCACACAATGCCCCACAATATTTGACGCTTTCCTGGCAAGCGAACATTTTTTTTTCGAGGCTTAAATTAATTTTGTACTTTTAATAATTCTTCGTGAGCTGCTATTGACTTTGTTTTAGGCCAGCCAAAAATTAAAATAAGTCATGGACCAACACAAAAAATTTCACAAGCTCCAAAACTCCGAGAAATCGCATGTGGTTGACAGTTGCCCGTGACATATTGCGCTTCATCGGAGCTTCGTCAATTCTTTGTTTTCTCATTGGGAATCGGCTCATTTTGCCCCACCACTCGGTGACACATAGTACCCCACTAGTAAAATATTTGATTATTGATGAAAATAACTCTTAATCAAACTACGAATGGAAAAACACAAAACACACAAAACACAAGTCACTGAGTGCACCATAAATAATAAAACTGTCGATTAGGGCCGAAAACCGGAGTCGCTACAGAAAGTGTCGTCAATCTTTTACGTTTTCCCGGCGAGCGAAATATTTTTTTTCCAAGACGCAAATCAATTTTTAATTTTCAATAATCTTCTATGAGTTGCTATCGACTTTCCTTTAGGCTTGACGAAACCTAATATAAATCCCGGTACAACACATACAATTGCGAGAAACCGCATGTAGCTCACTTTGCCCCGTCACACATGGTGCCCCACTCTCACCTAATTGATTTTGCAGTTTTTAACGGATGAGCTAAACTTTTCACTCTGCTTTAAGAATTATCAGAAAAAAGCCCATATGTCCATTCACTGGAAAAAGATTAGAATACAGCACCATTGAATGAACATGTCTAATTTTATTTCGATGTGAAAATTCATATTCATTACTTGTTTTAAATATAAGACAGCTTTCGTCTATTCCCTGGCTCCCGTCCATTCACTGGTCGGTGTGCCTTACTTCATTTTATTTTCCCGGATGGAATAAATGTGGGAGGAATTGAGTTTAAAAATGATTTTTCGTAGTCTGGACAGTTCGAAACGTACGTTTTCGGGCTCGTCGCTCGACACCGACATGGGCAACGGGAAACACAACGCCCCCTTGACACCACCGATTCAGAAGGTCACGTCCGAGAAGTGCCCGAGAACGCCACGATCGATGAGTCAACTGAAGAGTGTGAAATCTGGTCTGGGCTCGTCGCTGGATCAGGGTTTGGACAAGCCTCCCCACTCGCTCGTACTTACCAACCGTTCGAAGCGCATCTGTAAATCGGAGGAGAGCGCGATCGACGCGCAACATCTCTCGTTGCCGCGGGAGAGCGAGAGCAGCGACGAGACCCTCGACGATACGGTTTTCGAGAACAGCGTGACGCCTTTGTTGTCGCGCGAGAGATTCGCCAAGATAACGAGTATACGCGATATCGAGAGAGACATTGAGATACTGACGCCGGTGTCGGTCTCCAAGAAAAAGGCCTCTTCGGACGCGGCCGAGGATTCCGGAAGTACGAAACAACGCAGCTCCAACTCGATAAGCAGCTGCGAAATGGCGCTGAGCGGCAGTCAGAACGACATTGAGGAAAGTAGCCCTGGCAGCAACGGTAAAATGGACAGCTCGATGAACGGCGAGTGTTCACTGAACGAGGACGACTCGATCGGTGTAACGAAAATTCATTCGACGTTTATCAGCGACGAAGCGGACAGCAAGAGCCTATCATCGAGCGAAAGCACAGCCAATGCTTGTCTACCCTACGACCGAGACAAGAGCCAGGAGACTCTTACGGAAATTACGGGTCAAAAAGAATGTTATTTATTGTCGAAGATTATCAACAACAGCGAGGATACGTTGTCGAAATCGTGCCGGTCGCTGGACGACAAGGGCACTTGTAACGAGACGTTGCCGATCGACGTTTGCGGGGCTTCGAGCTACCCGGAAGATCGACTTTCCGGTATGGCTGCGCTGACGCTTCGCGGATACGAATCCGACGGAAAGTGAGTTGACGGAGAGACAATGGTTTAGAGGAAGATACAGTGGTTTTGAAATACCATTTTTTCGGAAAGAGCATTCGCAAAAAGAGTTAAATTATATTCTTATAATTCGAAAGTCGGCCTGCAAATTATCTCGACACGTGAAGCCAAACATTATCTCAACACAAACCCAAACAAACCCAAACAAACGCTGAACTTTTTTTATGTATGCATACGTCGTATGCAAATATTGCACGTTCGAAATATCGCTGCTAAGAATGCTGGATGGGTGGAATAGGCATTGGCGTAGCCAGCATTTTTTCTGGGGGGGGGGGGGGGCAGGAAGGGCCAGGATGACAAGAATTGATTTTGTCCACAATATTTTTTTTACTTAAATTTATCATAATATCCGATAATAATCAAACACACATGAACTATGAAACTTGCTTTAATCACACGTTCATGTTATCGTTAATACCAAGCTCTTGTGATACCTTGAAAAATCATCAATTAATTTTTCATCATTCTTTAATCCAGTTACTAATTTTTAAACTTTACTTTCAGTACACTACTTAATTGAGGGTCAATACCACTGTAAACATCTAAAATTAAGCGATTTTTCGCAATTTTTTTTTTGGTGGAAGGACAAGAGTATGATAGTATTCAAGGATGTTATTATTCATATCTTGAAGTGAACAAACAAAATTTATATTAAAAAATTATACAAAATGGTGACGCTGGAGCCATTTTCGCGAGGCGTGCTGAATCTGAGAGGCTCTGCGGCACGCAGTATAACTGACGCAAATTTGAATCTACAAAAAACTTAAAAAAATCCTGTTCATTTGCATGAGTATAGCTAGAGAAATACGTAGGGGATTTTGGAAATATTAATTTTTGTGTAATTGGCAAGCGTCTAACGTAATGATTCAATTTTCGACAGAAAAAAAGGACAATACTATATTAATAAATAATGTTATAATTAACTCATGGAAAATCCCGTACGTATTTCTCTTCGGAATGTTATTTTACACATGTGTTCAAAATTTGGAGTGAATAGAATGAAAATTGTTGGAGTTATGTTGCGTGCCATTTTGAAAAATTGTGTTCCGAGAAAAACGCGTTTAAAGTTTCGAGATGTGTTATAGACGTGAAAAAATGGAAGATTTAGCTGTTGAACATTTTATACCATTGATCAGCTATCCCAGGACCATAAAGCTGCCCTTCTCTTTTCAAATATTCATCCTCATTTTTTTTCGTGGTTGATTTTATTGTGGTGCGTGCTTCTTTTGCCGCATCTGTCAAAGACAGCTCAGTGTGTTTTATCCATCTAGCATCAGTTTCAAGACAAAAATTGTAAGCTTGGAGGCCAATATCCATCTCCAAGATTTTCATAATTCGTAGGATATTAGTCAGACGATCGTCAATATTGCACACAGCAATATCAGTTGCTACATTTAATACTTTTTTGCCACTTGAGTGGGCCTTTCGAGCCAAGCTCCGAACAGTAGCAATGAAACTTTCGTTGCTGTTTTGCGTGTAGCCTCCTGATTTAGTCACTCACTGTAACTTAGAACAAGTCTAAGGCTACAAATAAATGGTAACAAAAAAATTTCATCAAGGCTTGTATGCGGGCCTTTTTTTACAGGTACCAAACTTTTTTCCCTTATTCTACATGGTTCAAAGCATCTCTTAAGCCAATTAAAAAAATCAATTTTTTGAAAATTCTACAGTGGTGTTTCCCCTTAAATAAGTCTTAGTTTTATATTTTTCTCTGAAAATCGAGCCAGCACGTTTTCAGCTTAAATTTTTTTTTAACAATGTCATTCTCTATGTTCACCAGTGACATATAAGAGAATCATTCCTGGAGTATTGTGCTCCTAAGCCACATTTTTATCCGTCCCATGACAGAAAAACTTTATTTTTAATATGGTTTCCTAAATTTTCCCCATTTTTAAGTCGAAGTGTTTTTTCAGGAACATCGCTTCTTCAGCTTCTAAGGATGACGTATAAATTATTAAGATTTTTCTATAATTATCGACGAAATCCTCGCCGTTCTTCATATCCAATTTAAAAAATGCATCAACTGTATGAGCTAACGGTAGATTTTCAAATCAGCGTCGTTTTAGATGTACGACGATATTATTTACTACTTGATAGTAAATGTTGATCTTCCAGTATTTTTCTGGTTGTGTGTTGGCCAGTAAATCTAATATATTGTTTTTTCCCACGGTTGACTTAATTGCGAAAATTAAATATCTATTTAATTTACGTAATGAAATAACTACTGTTTATACAAATTGCGAAATTACGACGTAGGAAATAGGTCAAGTTTTATTAAATTATTTTTTTTACGCTTGCTTGGGTGGAGCTTAAATAAGATGAATAGATTATGTGATTCCAATTATTTTTTATCGATTTTTCTCTGGGAGGATCACCGAACTTTTTGAGGTGGGCTGCCCCCCCCCCCCCCCCCCCCCCGGCTACGCCAATAATAATAGGAATTGTTTACGGAACGTAAAAAAAGTCAGTTGTTTGAAAAAAATGTTTAAAACTTTCGAAATTTGAACCCAGGAATATTCTCCTTTCAATCGCCATTTTTCTATAGAAAACGAACATTCTTTTTCAGATTGGACGAGCAAGTTGTTCATGACGAACTCGATGGCATTTGCGGAGCAGGATCGAGCGTAAGTTCGGAGGAGCCCTCGGAGTACAGCCAGTTGGTAAGAAAGAACTAAAGTCGTGGATTTTCCTTTTTCACGTAGAAGCTACATGATTTATTAGCGAGTTAAAAAAATTTGCGTACGCGATGATAATGAAGTTAACTTAGCGCTTCGTTCTCACGTTGTTTGTTCATGCAGCTTGACGACAGTAAAGAATCGACAAAATTCGTTTCCCACGCGCGCAGGAACAAAGATCACGAGGTTGCGTGTGAATTTCGCGCGTCGACTGAATACATTGATTCCATACGGCGAAGTTCCGAAAACGTGTTTGCAAGAACCGAAGCATTGGCCAGTAAAAAGTCTAGCTTCAAAGTGATGAAACCTCGAATGTAATGTTACAATCGCCCGTCATCCGCGCCTCACCTTCGATGCTTGTGAACTTTGGACGAAAGTTTGAGCTCGTTGCGTAGCGAAAATTTCTACGGTAAACAAAGGAACGAAAGAATATCGGAATCATTAATATATCATGACACTAATTGGGGCTCGTGGCGTCATTGTTATGTATAATGTATAAAAACAAGAAAATACGAAGAAGAAAGAAGTCCTGGAGACCATATGTATATCCGAGATTGAACGCGCGAATTTTTATTTTTGTTTTATTTTTCTCGAATGATCATTGTAGATGTTTTATCGGGGGAATAATAATAAACAACGCAGCTCACAGTACTTGAAGGCACACACACACACACACACGTATACACATATACATGCATATATTACCCATACACACACACACACATATATTTTTTTTTCTCGTACCGTGCCTATATAATTGAATAAGGAATAAGCCATAAATGAATCCTATCCTGCAACAATACTTCAACAGCGGTGTATTTACAACTCCACCGCCCAACCCCCCTCCACACCCCTTGTGAATAAAAATGTGATTTACTTGTATAGGTTTATCTATGTCGGGATTATCAAAATATTCCATTGTAACAATTATCAACGAGCGATCAATAATAATTTACAGAAACTGCATATCGTCTACGGTTCTCTCATTCTCATTCGTCCCAAAGTTCACGCGAATATCGGTACGTTCGTTATGACTTGAGAAAAAAAGTCAAGTATATATTTGTGGTAGGAGCTTGGGAAAAACGTTCAACTCTTTACGTATTACAGACATTGATGCTTAAAGCTAGTCCTATTTGTACGTTTTTTTTTTAGTATTACATTCGGTCATAAAAGAGTCGCGATCGTCCTCAGAGGTTGGACAAAAATAAAAATGCTTCATTTTTTTTAAATAAAGTTCTATTCTTACAAATAAAGCTTTATATTTTAAAAAAATAAACTAAAATATAAATTTTCATTATTTGCGCTTTCTAGAAATAATTTTTAGAAGATAAAATGTTATTCAAAGACTAGTCTCGAGCGATAGTCTAAATTCCAAAGGATAGAAGTTTGAAAAATGGCTTTTTCTTTTTCAAATTACTCTGATTTTCAATGTTAAAAGAAATATTATACTCAGGACTGATTGTCATCCGTAGAATCTTGTTTTTTGCGATTAAAGTCCTCATCGAGACCGACGAGTTTGGCACTGGTTTCCCACAGTCTGAGACCGATCTCAGGACTCAATTCTTTCTTGGATTTGTAAACCTTGCAGTCGCGATAAAGCAAACCACTCTCTTCGGACACTGACGAATCTGTTGCGCAGTGCAGTATTGTTTGAGCTCCCTGGGATAAAGAAAAAGATGACAAAAAAACTCGTCAGGAAATAAAGTAACCGAGTAATAGTTTCCGATATAAGGGTAACGATTTTTTTTCACGGTTCTCACGATAATTACCTGATAAGCGGTACGCAAAAAGAGGAGTGCCACCGGAGAAAATATGACGTAATGGAACCAGCTCCTTTTAACGTATCGAAAGAGTCCCGTGTAAGTGAACCCTGGACAAACCATGTAGACGTTGACGCCCGAATTTTGAGTTCTTCTAGCTAATTCCACGGCGAAGTAAGCGTTCGCCAATTTGGAATTGCAGTAGCAAGGATTCATTCGTCCTTTGGCAGGCAGTCTCAATTCACCGTTCAAATTGTCAAAGTCGATCGTGCCGGATTCCAAAAGCTTCGAGGTGACCACGATGATTCTACGAAATATTTTGTAAAGAGCAAAAAAAATGAGAGGGAGACTTTTTTTTCCTTCGAATAGCTGTGAGAAAGTTTGACTCTTTGAAAAATCGCTCGGCAAAAGAGAAGGGAAAATGAGTAAAATGAACAACCGAGACATTAACTGTACATCGATTTCGTACTTGCTGGGAGCAGATTCGCTCAGACGATCCAGAAGCAAATTCGTAAGAAGGAAGTGGCCCAGATGATTGACGCCGAAATGAATTTCAAAGCCGTCGCTCGTCACGGCCTGATCTTTCATGGGTACGTAGACACCCGCGTTGTTTATGAGACCGTGAATCTCTGGAAACTCCTGAAGTACCAGTTCTACGAATTTTCGGATTGAGTCCAGCCGAGCCAGATCCAGTTCCATCGGAATCTGCAACACAAGTGCAACGCCAATTATCTCAAGAGGTCCGCACGTGCTTGGAATTTCAACAATACTTTTATTGTTACACAGTTTTTCAGCCTAGCCTGTTAACTCGAAATTGCACCAAAGATACTTTAATAATTCCGAAAATTGACCGAGTTATGACAATTTTTGTGAAGCGTCGGACGTTTACGTTTTTCACGAAATTATTTTTTATGGAACAGCGTAAGTCGTGTCTCAAAAACTATTCGTCCGATTCGCTTCAAATTCGGACGGAGCATATAACATTTTCTATTGTAAGACCAGATGATTTTCTTGAATGGGTATCTATTCGTTCATAATAAATTATTAAAGTTGTGTTTTTTTTTGGAATACATTAACATTTTTTTTTTTGGTTTCCTGCATTCGGCAACTGCTGCAGTTTTCAAGCTCAACTGTTGATAGCGCTGACGTGTGGTTTAGTAAGGATGTATGGGAGAGCCAAACGCGAAAATAATTAGAATTTCAGTGCCTAAGATTAATCAAACAGCTAGGGTACACTGCCCAGTGGATGGACGGAAGCTGGCTCATATTAAAAATGACTAAAGAATTTGAATTGTCAATGAAAGCTCAAGTCACAATAATTTGTGATTTGAGCTTTTCAAAATCACAATAATTTGTGATTTTGAGCTTTTCAAATCACAATCACTTGACTATCAAATTTTGACAATGCTTTGAATTTTTCTACTTTGTGGTACTTGCAAACCATGCAACTTAGTTACGATACGGCTGTGCACAGTAGGCGTTCGAAAGGCAAAAACAAAAGTTTTTATGAGTTTTGAGGTTAAGTATTACTTTTATTATTTAAGATAGAACCAATCTTTGATTTTTTTGCAAAAATTTCGAATAAATTCGTAATAATACATCAGAATTAGACATATTTATTCACAGGTGCTGTATTCTTATCTCTTTCCAGTCAACGGACATATGGGCTCTTTTCTGATAATATTCAAAGTAGAGTGAACAGTTGCTCATCTGTTGAAAATTGCTAAATTAATTACGGCTAAAAATTGACAATGTACATTTCATCAAACGTTGTCAGAAAATCACTTCATTTTTTTTTATTTTGACAAAATTTAATTTTCTTTTTACAAGCTTTTATTTAACTTTACTTATTGTGAGATGCAAAATGGAAAATCGATATTTCACTTACTTCTTGACTACTTATAGCTCTGAAATTTTGCAAACATGCATCTAAGAGGTGACAATGCATGATTCAACTTCAAAAATAAATAAATAAATAAAAATAACTACTTTCTGTGAGATGGAAAATGGAAAATTGATATTTCACCCACTTCCCGACTACTTAGAGCTCTGAAATTTTGCAAACATGCATCTAAGAGGTGAAAATGCATGATTCAACTTTGAAAAAATAATAAATAAATAAAAATAACTACTTTCTGTGAGATGCAAAACAGAAAATCGATATTTAACCCACTTCCCGACTACTTAGAGCTCTAAAATTTTGCAAACATGCATCTAAGAGGTGAAAATGCATGATTCAACTTTAAAAAAATAATAAATAAATAAAAATAACTACTTTCTGTGAGATGCAAAACGGAAAATCGATATTTCACCCACTTCCCGACTACTTAGAGCTCTAAAATTTTGCAAACATGCATCTAAGAGGTGACACTGCATGTTTCGGCTTTAAAAAAGTAGAGAATAATTAGTTAGGGGGGTAGATGACTGAAGAGGAGGAAGGGAAGGCAAAGAGTTGGAGGAATGGACCAAAGAAACATTACGGGGGGAGCCAGTGGTGGTGATATGCGAATATCTGAAGGCGTTCGCAAAGCTGAAAAGGAGTAGAACGGGGGAGATTCGGGAAGAGGAGGAATTAAAGCACAGAGAAAGATATATTTAGTACATAAGTGGTGTTTACTTTAAGAAAAATTTGTTATGTTAAGATGCAAAGAGGAGGGGTGTTGTAAAAAGCGAAAGCTGTACATATGTAATAAACGAATCTAAGTAGAGAATAATTTATATGTAAAAAAATAATTTTTAAAAATCAAGCTTTTATTTAATGTACTGAAAAGTAGAAAATATTTTTTCTTACCAACTCACCTATATGTGACTATAAATAAAAGCTTGGGGTGCTCAAAATTTAGACATATAATCTTTAATTAAACATTTAAAAAGTTAAGTGCCCAAGCTTTTGTTCATAGTCACATATAGGTGACTTGGTAAGAGAAAATATTTTCTATTTTTCAGTACATTAAATAAAAGCTTGTTTACAAAAACTTTTTTTTTACATATAAATTTCTCTGTCGTAACAAGCTTTGTTGGTTTTTTGAGGAAGTCTCGTTAAGATAAAAAAAAACTTTGTGTATTTTCTACGAAACATCAATAACAAATATATGTAACTCATATGTATAAGAATATTATAATTTTTGTGCAAGACAGTGTTATCCAAATGTAGCATTTAATAAAAATAAATAATACATGGTTATCTTTTACAGCGTTCGCGTACAATACACGTCCATTTACTGGTGGTCTCGTATCCATTTACTGATAATTTCATTCATTCCCTGGCAATCCAGTCATTTCGCCAATATTCTTTGTTGTAATTCCAATATTTTTTTCTACTATCAGAATAATATCTTTTGTTAGATGACGTTGAAGTTTGCATCGTTGGAATGCAACGCATTTTTTCTCAATTATTTCATTTCTTTATTTTTATCATTAACCAAAGCGGTTTTTGTCGCAAATACAAATTGTAAATTTCGAATAAAACTTCGTAAAAACGTTTGAGTAACTTTCACAGCCTAGATAAAACAACTTTGGAAAAATTTTAAAAAAAATTACTTTTCGTTGCACTTCAACGATGCAAATTTCAATATCATTTTGTTAGCTATAGCAATTAAAAAGTTTGTTTTGCTAATACTTTCATTCTACAGTTCATTTGAGTCCTATAGTGTCGTTAATTGTCCAATCACTGATAATGAAGATATTTTCGTGAATTCACTGCAGAATTTTCCGTTGAGGGATTAAGAATACGAGAGTCAGGTAAAGTCTGATTTTACAACAATTTGTTATGAATACATCATTTTTGTCCAAGGAATTCGCTAAGAGAACTACGCAACGGAAAAAAGGTCTGGATGTGCGCTACCCAGTGTATCGTTCTAGGGTTAAAAGTATTATCATTCTTCGACCGGTCAGAGGAGCGATCCCGAATATCGCCTAGAGGCTTGGAACAAACGAAGCAATATACTAGAACCTCGTTTGTCCGAGATAATATAGGGAAAGTGTATCTCGAGTAAGTGAAATCTCGGATAATACGAAAAACCCAGTAGCAATATAGGACCACTCGCATAGGCATAGCAGACTCTTCCGTTTTATCCGAGATTCTGCGAATTATCTGAGGATACATCTCGGATAATGCAGAAGACTCGTACCAATGGGATGACTCGGATAATGCGGCACGTCGGTTGATCGAAGATCGGATAAACGAGGTTCTACTGTAACTCAATACTGGTAAGATCGAGGACAAAGAAAATCATCGGAACTCGATGAAATTATGGAGTACGCGACTCACCATTTCGCCGGTTGTCGTTTTCTTACGAATTTCCGCAACGACGTTTCTCGCGCTGCTGATATTTCTGCAAGCCATTATAACGCGTGCATTACGTTTAACGAGCTCGCGCACGACCTCCTTGCCGATGCCGGAATTCGCACCGGTCACGAGATAAACGCGTCCCTGCAGATTGCTCGTGTCCGTGCATGTTCCCCAGGTGCGTTCGCGACATTTACGTACGAGTCCGATTATGAATAGCAACGGGGCGAGAACGTAAACGATACCGTTCCAACCATTTAACATTTTCAATCAAATATATTTTCACCGTTTTGATTTACATCGAGGTCATTTGCGGCTTCGTGTCAATTAAGTATGAGGGTATGAGATCGCGATGCTCCGAACGGACAATAACCGGAGAGCGTCAATACCGTATGTGTGTGTGTACTACACACATGACGGAGCTCAACTGCGTCGCGCACACCTATCGCAAAGTTCGCCCGACCACCGCTAGAATTATTCGAAATTGCTGATCGCTGAACGATCACCGAACTAGGTAGTTGCCGGTTTTTTTTTTGGAAAATAAGTAATAAAAATCGCAAACGAAGCCTGATCGAAATAGAATATAGGATCATTTATAAATTCCCTTGCAGTCTTTACTATGCCGCTGTAGCTTTGGGCGACCAATCACAGTTCTTCGTTGCGTATCGGATTTTTCATCCGATTTCGTTCTGACATGAGTCTCAAATGGTCTCAATTAAGTTGGAAAAAAAAATGTTCGTTTTTGTTATTTAGAATTGATATTTTCTGATAATTAAGGGGTAACGTGGGTTTCGAAGCCCAAAAAAATCATATTTTATCTATTTTTTTTAAATATAATATATAAATTATTTTATTCAAAATGTTAAGCACATAAATGAGCAACATTTCAACAATATTGGGTGAAGTAAAAAGTTCTGAGCGTTTTCCGCTAGATGTCATTAATGAGTCATATCTCACGATGATACATCGCATCGGGTCATACTATACGGAGATTTAAAGGTGACATTACGCTTCAAAAAAAGTTCTTTGACAGTTTTGTGTTTGGTGAAGTCAGTTGTGTGTTACAGCGTTCCAAAATGGAGGTAGAAAAAGCGATAATTCGATACATTCTTCAGTACCACTACGACCAAGGTGAAAAGGCGGAGCAGGCGGCCAAAAAAATTTGTGCTGTTTATGGACCCAATACAATATCGAATGCAACAGCAAAGCGGTGGTTCCAACGATTCCGTTTTGGTAATATGGACGTCGAAGATGAGGCACGCTCTGGTAGGCCAGTCGTCGAAAATGTTGATAAAATCATGGAAATCGTTGAGTCGGACCGGCATGTGAGCACTTATTCCATTGCCCAGGAACTGAAGATTAGCCAGAAAACCGTTTGGAACCATTTGCATAAGGCTGGTCTCAAGAAGAAGCTCCACGTATGGGTGCCACACGAATTGACGCAAATGAACCTTTTGGACCGAATTGATGCCTGCGATTCTTTGCTGAAACGTAACGAAATCGACCCATTTTTGAAGCGGATGGTGACTGGAGATGAAAAATGGGTCACATACGAGAACAACAGCCGAAAAAGGTTGTGGTCCAAACGCGGTGAGCCAGCCCAAATGATCGCCAAGCCCGGATTAACGGCCAAGAAGGTTTTGCTGTGTGTTTGGTGGGATTGGAAGGGAATCATCCACTATGAGCTGCTCTGATCGGGCCAAACACTCAATTCAGAACTCTACTGTCAACATCTGACCAGATTGAAGGAGGCGATCGATCAGAAGCGGCCAGAATTGGCCAATAGGAAGGATGTTGTGTTCCATCAAGACAACACCAGGCCGTACACATCTTTAACGACGCGCCAGAAGCTCCAAGAGCTTGGATGGGAGGTTCTATCGCACCCACCGTATAGTCCAGACTTGGCACCAAGCGATTATTACCTTTTCAAGCATTTGCAAAATTCTCTTGATGGTACAAAACTGGCCTCAAGAGAGGCTTGTGAAAATGAGCTGGTCAAGTTTTTTACCAATAGGGACGAGGACTTCTTCAATCGCGGAATTATGAAATTGCCTTCAAAACGGACAAAAGTTATTGAACAAACCGGCGCATATTTGATCTAAAATGGATAATCCTATGTTAATTTCATCATCGAAATGAAGCGAAAAAACTTAGAACTTTTTACTTCATCTAATATTTTTTAAAAAATTCATCCAAAAATTTGGAAATTCAGCTGGTGGGACCTGGTTTCCGGAGACCCCTCAAAAAAAAGTGTCCTCGTGGTGGTCAGGATAACTCATGATAGCTTTATCTGAAATAAAAAACCAAATTTTTTCTGTTAGTAGATAAGTATAGCTCGTGATTGAACGAAGGATGTAAAAAAAAATGGAAATTTGAATTTTCGGCAGAGTTGTATGCAAAATAGTTCAATTTTTGGTAGAATTTACACTACGTATAGCCTTGTAAAATTAGTTGTAGTCGAAAAAAAACCTTTGTTCAATCACTAGTCAATGCTATTGTGAAGGAGTGTGCAAAATTTCAATAAGATCGGTGCATTAGTTTTTGAGAAATCGTGTCCACAGACTTAAAAAATAGTGTTTTGGGAAAAATGCGCATAGCTACGTCGCTCCCGACCGGTCTTTCCCAACAGGGGGAATTCCGAAAGCTCTCTCCTAGACTTTTACTCCGATTGACTTAAACTTTGGGAGAATATTCTAAACATATTGTACTCTTAGATAATAAAATAAATTTAAAAATGGATTTTTTGAAATTTTCAAACCCACGTAATCCCTTAAGGCAAGTTCCAAATTTTCATGTGTATTGCACGATTACCAACTATTATATAAGTTTTATTTTTAAAAAAAAGACGATTATGGTCAACACCAGCATTTGTCTGGCCCAACCACGGCCCGACCACGTGGCCATACCATTTGTTGCCACAGAGTGGCGAAAATAAAAAGGTACCTTTGATGGGCAGATGGCGGTCGCAAAATTGAAAAGAAAAGAAAAAAATTGAACTCACCTGTGAATACTAAAATATTTCTCAATCCAGCCCCATAAACTCGATGATAAATTCAATGAGCAGGGGATAGGAGGATCTGGATAGAAATATATCGATTCTGATGGTCAAAGCAAACATAGCGGTACAACAATCGTGATTTATTTTCCTTAACAATCCGAATGTGTTGAAACAATCTATTTTTGTATTGTCATCCTTTCGATGAGTTTGGACGCTTCGTATTTGCAGCAATCGTGTTTACCTTAAGAATCATCGAGTTCTCCCATAGGAAAGGGTTTGGGTGGCGGCAATTTGTACTTAAATTCTTCTATTTCTTTGCTTATCTCGGCGGATCTACAATTGTCCAATGATTCGATCGTGCGAATTTTCTGTGCAATCTCCTGATGTATTATCGGTCGATACTTCTTGCCCTGCCCCAGATTCTCCATGTCATTGAGAAACTCCATCCTCTCGCGAATGCCTTGAACCACTATGCAAATGGGATGCGAAAAAAGTGAACAATCATATCGATTGTAAGACGGGCAATGACAATTCGTTCAACTCTACATTCATATATCTTACAATCCCGAAGCGGATCAACGTCTGCTGACAAGTTGGGTTCCGTTCGTCGTTTGTGAAGGATTTTTGGTCCGTGGGGTGTAGGTGGCATATCTTGTCCGTAGGCCATCATACAAGCAAGATGTCGCTTCTGCATTTCTTTGTTAGCTGCAAGAAACCAATTGGTGGTATTATCAACCAATAACCATTTTTTTTAAATCTCATATGGATATCAAGGGTGATAATTACAAGGTGGCTATGTGTTTTTTATTTGCGTTTTTTTTAAATATGATATTTAATGATTTTTCAAGTCCTCAAGAAAATATAGTGTATTTTTGTGACGAGTAGTAGGATACGCCTACCAATAAATGAGCGAAAGCTGTCATATTTAAAATACGTGAAGAATATGAATTGTCGATAAAAACTCGAATCACTATAATTTAGTAAAAAAACTTTTATGAGTTTTGAGAGTAAAATTATTTTTGTTATTTAAGGGGTTATACCTAGTTGCAAGGCCAAAAAAGTCGCTTTTTTACGATTTTTTTTTGAAAGGGGATTTTATTTTACAAATAGAAAAAGTATAAAGACATGTAGTGGTATCTGTTGACTTCATATAGGAATTTTTTAATTTTTAAAAATATTGATCTGCACTGCTCCTGTAGACGGTCTCCTGGAGGTCCTCCAAAAAAAGGCGTCTGGCGGTGAGCACGATATCTCCGGTTTGGGTTATCTAAAATAAAAAAAACCAAAAAGATTCTATTAGTGGATAGATGAATCTAGGTATTGATCGAAGGAATAGTCGAAATTTTGATTTTTGACAAAATGGCGGGTATGTAAAGAAAATTTTTGGATTTTCGACCAAAATTCTCGCGAAAAATTGTTCAAATAAATAGAAATAATTATCGGAAATCTTATTCCTTCGATCAATACCTGAGGAATATATCTGAGAAGGTTGTGTTAAAATTTCAGACCGATCGGTTGAGCCGTTTTTGAGAAATCGTGCTCACCGACTTTGAAAACATCGTTTTGAGAAAAACGCGTTCAAAGTTTCAAGAGTCGTTTACACATGGTTAACATTTTTTTTTCTTCAACTTACATGGAGTCATCTATGCCAGGGCCATAAGATGAACCCTCTGCATCATCAGCAGCTTCTAGTAATCCGATTTGTTTGGGTTTGTAACGCTCCGAGCGTCCATACAAATATGCGTGTATTTCCAAGAATATTTGCCGGATCGATTTGAAATTTTCAGAAAATATACTCAAATATATGTACATTCCGAAAATGCAATAAAAAAAATCGATTTTTTGAAATTTCCAACAAGGTATAACCCTTTAAAACTGAATAAATCTTTGATTTTTTGCAAGAATTTCAAATAAATTCGCAATAATAGGTCAGAATTGCACATGTTTATTCACTGCTCCTATATTGTAATCTCTTTAACCAGTGAATGGCCTATATGGGCTCTTTTCTGATAATTCTCAAAGCAGAGAGAAAAATTTAGCTCATCTGCTGAAAACTCCAAAATTCATTACTGTTAAGAATTGACAATGTACATTTCTTCAAGTGTTGTCATAAAATCATTTCATTCGTTTTTTTTATTTTTACTAAATTTAATTTTCTGTTTCTCTGTCGAAACAGAATACTCATATGTATAAGAATATTATAATTTTTATGCAACACCGTGATCTCCAAATGTAGCATTTAATAAAAATAAATCATAAATCGTTATTTTTAACAGCATTCATGTACAGTACACATTCATTTACTGGTGGTGGAATGTCAATTTACTGGTAATTTCGTATATTCACTGACGATTCAGTAATTTCGCTACTTAACAATTTCTCCAATATTATTTGTTCCAATTACTTCGGATATTTTTTTTTTCTACTATCAGAATAATATCTTTTGTTAGCTATAGCAATAAAAAAATTTGTTTTTATATTTCAATTTTACAGTCAATTTGAATCCTAATGTCGTTAATCGTCCATTCACTGGCTGGTTTTCCCTATCTGCCAGAAAAACTTCAGCGTTGTGAAAAAAAATCCAAATTCCATTTCGAGTTTAGCAGAATGAAGATAATTGAATACCAAATATGAAACACTCCCAAAAAGCTTTCTTTTTTAAGAAATTATATTTCCTCAATCCACTTAAAAATGCATCTTTGATAATTGTTTTTTCGACGACATGTGAACAAAAAAGTTCTCTCAGATGTGTTTTGTATTCGGATTTTAATTATCTTCATTCTGCTATACTCAAAATAGAATTTCGATTGTTTTTTCAAAATGCACGATTTTTCTGGCAAATACTACTCGTCACAAGAATACCTACATTTTTTTTCGAAGAGAACTTGAAATACCATTGAATATCATATTTTTCTCAGTCGATAAATCTCCCGATAAAAATTGAGGGAGCTATGGGCTCCCTCAATTTTTTCAATTCAAACGTTGTCAAAGATACTTGTAATCATATTAATTAACGCAAAAAAAAAATCGAAAACCTGCAGACATTCTCAGAAAAAATTTATGAAAATTCCTCTTCTTTCCGGCCACAAGCTAGGTGTAACGCTTTAATGCAACCCTAAACAATTACTCCCGAGGTTCGTAAAAGATACTTTGAACCATACCCTCTAATGTAAAAAAAAAAATCCATCCTGCACACGTTTTCTTCGAAGAAATTCACGAAAATTCCTCTTTTTAAGCCACCCTGTATAGTTTTAATGCTATTAGACTCACGCAACGGTGCAGTTCTTCTGTATTGTTCTCTGTCATAAGCGCCGCTACTCGCGATAGCTTTCTGCGATCTTCTCTCCCAGTAGCAGGGAAATGTCACCTGCTGCTTTTCCTTACAAGTAGTCTTCTGCGCCCTCGACGGGGGTGGAAGCGATTCACCGCGATCGACGGCGCTCTGTATCGATTTTCTCTGCATCATCGACAACTTCGATTCCTCCATGAGCACTAAGGGACAGCAAGTAATAAACTTATTACTCGAAAAATTACGTATAATATTGTTTGGGGCAATATTTGTGCTGGAAAAAAAACAATCGTACATAGTTGACTCACGTTTGATCAGATCTCTAGTCTCTTGGCTGTACTTTGCTCTCGGCGGATTGTGAATCGCTCCGACGCCCACACCGACCCGTTGCACATTCCGATTCATCGTAACAACGATCTATAATGTTTATAACAATTTTCACAATTCTTGGATCGATGATGAATTATCGTGGCCACGTCGACTTGAATTGTCGAAAAAAAAGTGGCTCGTTACATTCGGACGAATGTCAAGGGTGACATTAAAATACGTTTCTATGGCTACGATCCCGCAACGCGTTGCGATTATGACTCACTTTTTGACGACCATCAGACAAACTCTGCTTCGACGATATCACGCGAAATCCCCATTTTCCCCTCCGGTCACTTGTTTCTTATTGTACTGATGCGTTGCCATAGAAATGTTTCTTCGTTTTGCCTTTATTTCCATTATTAACGAAAATATTTTGTCGTTAATTTGTGTTGTAGATTTTTAATGAGGATCCTGAAAAACGTTGAAGTAATTTTTTCAGCCCATAAATGCGACAAAAAATATTTCGGTAATTCAAAATAAAAATTGTCCTTGCGTTTCAACGATGCAAACTTCAACGTCATGATAATTCAAAACTTTACGACTATGTGACAAAATAATATTGGGTAATTTCATAAATGGAATAATTTGAATGAAATTTGAAATTGTTTCGCTCGTGCTACGGCATCCTACAGTAGCACGGCCTTATCCATTCTTTTTCAGGCCAGTCAGCGGAAAACAGGGCGATGGTTGATTTCTTGAAACGCACTGTAGCGGGTCAAGAAGCGATCGCGCATGTCAAAACACAATTCACTGAGTTGCTCGGTGAACGCGAGGGGGTTGTGATCACCGTAGTTCGCCCTCGTTCTCATACCTCGCTGTAAACAAAAATACATTGTACTTGTAACATAGCCGGCCTCAAACGACCAATTTACGGAACAAATAAATAGAAAAAAAGTACTAAACTATTTAAAAAAAGAAATTCTTCCAAAAACATTTCACAACACAATTCTGTGCGGGCGTTCGATAAAAATTCACAGCAGTATTGACCCGACGCTCTGACCCACTGTACTTCTCCACCACCGTGGTTACAAGCACAAAACTGAGAAAATTATTGATTGCAGTTCCGTGTGCATTGCATGGGAGATATTCGCGTAAAAGAAAACATCGTAACTCATTGGGCTCGGGCAAATTATAGAGCAAGCTTGAATGGGGATTTAATTGAGAAATTGAGCACCGAGGGAAGGTAAAAGTAAAAGGATTAAAGGACGCGAAACAAGATGTTCCCGAGACCGTTGACCAACTGTTTGCACTGCTTCACTCTGAAGCAGGGCACTAGCCTGATTGCCATAGTTCAGCTGGTAAGTGGACATCGTTTCTTCTCCTTTCGGCCCACATTTCTTATGCACGAAAATTCCGGCTGTAATAAAATTTGAATAAAACTATCAATCCGAATTTAATTCTTGATATAATAAATATGATATTCTCTGGTTGCAATATAATTGACAAAAATTGGCATCAGTAAACATATTACATTGTTGACAAAGTCTTTTAACTTTCTTTTCTTTTTTACAAGCTTTTATTTAACTTCACTTGTTGTGAGATGCAAAATGGAAAATCAATATTTCACCCACTTCACGACTACATAGAGCACTGAAATTTTGCAAACATGCATCTAAGAGGTGACACTGCATGATTCGACTTTAAAAAAGTACAAAATAATTTATATGTAAAAAAATCATTTTCAAAAAACAAGCTTTTATTTAATGTACTGAAAAATAGAAAATATTTTTTTTTACCAAGTGACCTATATGTGACTATAAATAAAAGCTTGGGGCGTTCCAAATTTATACATATAATCTTTAATTAAACATTTAAAAAGTTGAGCGCCCCAAGCTTATATTTATAGTTACATGCAGGTGACTTGGTAAGAAGAAATATTTTCTACTTTTCAGTACATTAAATAAAAGCTTGTTTAAAAAAAAATTATTTTGTTACATATAAATTTTTTAATCAATTATCTTATGGATTTATGGATATATACTTATGGATAATGGAAGTTTGAGGAGAATACCATCAAAACAATAAAAATCGGATGCATTATGACTCCGTTTGTTCTAAGCCTGCATGGAACAGTTTTGCTTGAATAAAGTAAACTATTAATAAATACAAACAAAATAATTTTTTTGTAATACTTTTAACAGGATATTTGAGACTTGTGTGACTACATATTGTGTGACAGCTGATTTTATTTTAGATCTACGGTAGACATGTCTGATAAATCCAAATTTTGGCTACTTTGCCTAGGCTTGTATCTTCTATACATCCTTAAGATATTCTTTTCGTGGAGGGTCGTATTTTGTGGGTGCATACGCCTGGGTCCTTTTGAATAATTAGTAGATTACAGTGGCGCTTATTAAAAATAAGTTACAATCAATTATTATACCCAACGATGAATTGGAATTGAATAATTCGCATAAATTTTGTCGATTTAGACATTTTTACATGTTCTTTGAGAAGTCGCGGATACGAAATTTCTTCTGCTAGTCACATTTTTCTGTGTTTTATCATTAATATTTTCTTTAAACATTCGGTGACCACTGGGAAGTATTTTTACTTAATTTTAGACGAAAATCAGTTAATTGTTAAATATTCGAGTTCGTGAAAGGAATACATTGATGTTAATCGAAGCTTCAGCGGGTTTTTTTTCCCCAGTGTGACAGTGCCCTTTTTTTATAGAATGAATATTTTTTTTTCTTACGCTCGCTTCAATTTTTTGTCCAACAGTTCGCAGTCGGAATCTTAGTGACGTTTTGTATTCTTGCGTTAACTCACGCGATTGATATCCGTGAGATGGTCACTCGAGATACCGAGGATACAATGGACCGTGGATTCTTCGAGGACGATAATTCAATGCGCCTGAACATCGAACGAATGATGATCGCCGAATGCAATGCCAAAGGTAAACCTTGAATAAAATAGAGAAGAAACCGAAAATAATCTCTTTTCCATAGTTTTTTTTTTTTTGGTTGGCTTTAATCGATTGAACATCGTTTACAGACAAGGTTAAAGAGATGTGGTATTATCTTCTGTGCGGCACAGCCCATTTGCTTTCGATCGTATCCATGATGTGGGGAGTTTTAGCGGTAAATGTTGGCCGTGAAAAAAAAGTATAATACTTAATATTCAAAGATTAACTGACGTTCCTCGTGTACTTGCGATTTCTAGGGTCATCGTAGGTTCATGACACCCTGGCTTTATTTGAACATCGTTGACTTTATGATGATCATGGTCTTTCTCCTGACAAACAAATCCATATTAAATCTGTCGAGATGCACGAGTGGTAAGTTTGGAAAAAAAAAAACTTCTTTTATCTTCGAAACTCACAAATTTATCATTTTCTCTCTAATCCTATAATTTCTTTATCTTTGCAGTTGTCTTTTTGGCATTTGCGGCGTTTATAAATTTCTACAGTACGTACGTTGTTTGGAGCACGTATATGAGCCTGAACCGGCAGAAGGGCTTGATACACGAGATACACGACGTTAAGAAAAAGCAGACGCAATCGATAACCGAATGTTCAGCGTCCACGTCTAGATTAGCGATAAAACCTTACGAAGTCTGAAGAACGCAATTTTAAAAAAGTTCACCTGATAAACACGCGGGCACTGTATGGCTGTGATAAAGAGGAAAAATGTACCCTGAAAACGAGTGAGCTCGCAGCTGCAATTAAAATAGTCACTGAGTAAGAAAAAAAAAAAGAATCGATTGATCAAGAACAAGATGCAGATTTCTCGATATTTCGATGTATACACATATATACGCGGTGTTTTACAGGAAAGTTTAATTCCGAAACCCTGACCTTTTTTAATAATTATGAATTTTTAATATGCTATTCAAAAAACCGGGCATTATTTATGTATTAATTTTCCGTTGAAATAGGAAAAATATCGTTACTAATTTCGAACGAATTCAAATGATTGCTAATCTTCTCAATAGCTTTAGCTCCGCAACAAAATCGACCCACTCTGGACTGTGTCTGGACTTTGGACGAATTTTACATAAAACTTAAAAAGAAGCGAAACTTTAAAATATTAATCGAATCGAAACTTGAAGATATTTATTAGAAAATAATCTTTCTAATATTGCTTTTTAGAAATGTAAAATGAAAAAATGGCATGGGCTCTTTTAGAAATTGAGACTTTTTTTCTGAAAGCACATTAAAACCTGAAGAAAAATTATACAATTCATTTTTCGTAAGTTCACAGAGGAATTCAAAAAATCAACCAGCTCATTAATTGATTAAATCGAAAAATGCAGAAATACGTGTCATTTTTTGCATACAGTAAAATATGAATAAGTCATATTCACCGAAACAGTCAGGGTTTCGGGATGCGAGTATATGTATAATGAAAAATATAATGCAACAGTATTATTAAAATCGAAGAGAAAAGCACAAAAAAAAGGATAGTCGTAACGACTTGCATCTGCGGTGAAGAAGGTGCAGCCTTTTATTCTACTTCGTGATGGAAAACAACACATTTTTTTCCACTCTAAATATTACAACCTTGCTGTGTTCTTAATATATTCATTTGCTTGTTTTGTCATACTTTTTTCACCTTTTTCAATTGCAATATACGCAATTAATATTTAATTTAATGATAATAACAATAATCGTATTTATTTTCTCTCTCTCTCTCTCGTGTGTGTATATGATTTATATAATGAATGTACGATAAAAACTATGAATAAAGCTTATTATTAATCTATGGCGCAACAACAATTGTCGCACTACATATCTTGGTTTCCTATATTTCGTTCTTCTTTATCTGAATTTTCGATGCCGGGGGATTTCCTAAATCGGTGTATGAGAGACGAGTGAGTGGCTGTCTTTTCGTGAATTCACTTTGTGTAATCGCAAAGTTCGTTCGCTTTTCGTAATTTTTTCAATGTATGTTTCTTTTTTTTTCATGTCACCCAATCGTAAACGAATCGCTTGCCACTGAGGCTGAAGCCGATCGATCGAACTTTCGTGAGGACGACGGAATGGAAAGCCTCAAATTACGCGACGAGGGTGGAGACAGGTCGGGGGGAAGAGGGGGAATTGTATTTAAAAATTAAGAATTTCGCCGTATCAATTGTCTCTCGGAGGCTTAAAATACGAAACTTTAATTTCGTAATGTTCCTCGTTCGTAATGCTTGCCTCGCATCATTTTCGTGCTCATCCGTTCAACAGAGCGCAAGAGGATAACCATGAAAAAAAAAAAAAAAAAAACAAATCTCCCTCGTCGTTGGCCCTCGCGAGGGCGATCGTAATTATCCGAATATCTGAGAGCGCGACTTTCATCGTGATCACTTCGTCGTTGTACTCGCGGTCTTAAGGTTCGTCGTATCATTCTGTGAGCTCGATTGGTCACATTCTGTCGTCAGTCATCTCGAGGAATTGAGCGTAAAAGTCCCTCGTGCATTCACCCTTGTTGTTGAAAACGAATTTGTAGTAGCTACCGTCCGCGCAAATCACTTTGAAACAGACAAAACGCGAGTTAACAAAAATACAGACTCGAACAAACGTAACGCGAGTTTTGCGGAGCCAGTTATAAATATTCAATGAAGTTCGTTAATTTTTGGACAATCAATTCCAAATTTCCCTTGTAAATTTCCAGCCTAACATGGTGGTGTTAGCCCTTAAGGCAGTCATCTCCTGTGACAGGTTCAAAAAATCGATTTTTTTTTGCATAAATTGCATCCAAATATAGTGTAGAATATGTGGGTAAACGATTTTCCGATATTCGGAGTCGTTCGGAAGTTACGGCGTTGAACAGGCCAGATGTTTGGAGCGCAAGACTGAAGCTAGAGGAGAACTCAATAATTTCCAACACGATAAGCCACCTCTGAATGCAGAAATTCAAAAAGTCATCAAACCAGTCTATAAAGATTTATCACGAGATGAACTGTTGACAAGATGTTTAGGCGCGAAAACACAAAATAACAATGAATCATTAAATTCATCGATCTGGACTTTCGCTCCTAAACACCTGCATTCTGGCACAAAGATCGTTGAAATAGCAACTTTTCTTGACGCGATTATCTTCAATGAAGGATTTGATGGCATTTTGAATGTATTAGTTACAATGGGATGTCAAATTGACCACGTAACTCAAGCTTACGCCCATTGCCGTAATGAAGCGCGTATCTGCCGCTCCGAACGAGGCTCGAGCGACTTCGCTAAAAGAGCGCGAACTGATGCCAGGGAGCGACAATCGGCTTTGCAGGATTTTTTTGAGGCAACTGAAGGTTCACTTTATGGACCAGGCACAGCAGATTAAGGGTGAGTCAAAATTTTATTGGTGATAATCAATACTGATAATCAAAACTGTATTTTTCAAACTGGTGACCACGATATCTCGAAATCTACCGAACGAATTCCTTTGAAATTTGAATGACTTATTCAATACTCATATAGACACTCTGCAAACTAGGGTAATTCTGATTCATCAAGCCGTTTTTTTTTTCATGTTGAAGAAGTCGTGAAAAAACACTAAAATTTACGAAAAATTGTTCAACAAGATGGCAAAAACTTACTTTTCAATATTTTTTATTAATCCTAGTTCGAAAACTAGTTCATACTCCACAGATTAAAACGCCGTTTGATTTTTTGTTTCAGATAAGCAGAACGCCCGCCATCGTGGCCACCGCAAAAAACTTTTTTTGACGATGAGTGTCTAAGTTGCCGTGTACTTCAGCAATGAGCAACGATTTTGGGCTGAAAAAAATTGTAAAGTGTGCTCAAAATATGAATAAATATGTGGTCAAAAGTTCGCAGTTGTATGTTTATTTGGTTCGCCAAAAAAAATTCCCAAAAAAAAAAACGAAAAAAAGAGCCTTCACGAGGGATGACTGCCTTAACGATTATCCTTATTTCTTTCTATACATATCTTTCCGATGGATGTTTTTTCATACGCGGCGATACGAATATTCAAATACGTACGTACCTATAATACTATTATTATCCGCGCCGAAGGCACACATGCACTGTGGACCGCTGGGAACTTGAAACTTGCAGAAGCTCCAACTCGAACTAAAGTACTTTGGCAGAAAAGTTGCTGACGCCAGGCTCGATTGACGATTCAATTTTTGATCCTCTACCGCGAATACGTGAACCGTGCCATGATCGCTCGCGACGCACAGCCACGTCGAATCATGATTGAAATTTATACTTAGGAATGGAAAAATAAAGATTGATATTATACGATCACGTCCTTGAATTTGGATTTAAGACGTGTTGTATAGATTACCAATAAATATTAGCGTGATTGGCGCCTCTTCGCAATTCGTTGATCATCGCGCCGCTCTGAGTGTCGAATACTCTTATGAGAGTGCCTTTCTCCGAAGTAGTCGCTAGTCTTGTACCTTGAAGATTGAGTGCTATACACGAGAGAGGTGTCTCGTGAGCCTCTATATTCAGTGGCTGCTTTTCCGTATTCGCAAGATCTATAACTGTATCGTGGAAAAATAAGTATACAGTCTTCGCGAATGATTCTTCCTTGAAGAAATATTACATGGAAGCGTTCCTGCAATGCCAACAAAATGACTACGTTGCCTTGCAGCGACAAATATTTTCCGGCCAATATGTGCCGGATCTGAAGGTCTCATTTTGTTAATGCAATTAAAAAGTTCGAAAACGAATTTGGGAATTTAGACTGAAGATTATTGAATATTCTATAACGAGAATCAATAGGTAATTTTAAACTCAGAAGAGGACCTTGCCAGGCACGCAATCGATTTCGGAACGTCCTTGCAGGGTAGCGGAAGGTTCGTTCCCAAGTGTGACCCCCTGCCAACGTTCGCCCTGGTTGGCCCTCGTTTTCGCGAAATCAACCAAACAAAATTTGTGTGACGATTTTTGAAACTCGAAAATAACAAGAATTTTCGGAGCGGCGCGATAGCCTAGTGGTTAAGGTCTTCGGCTAGTATGCTGCTGGTTATGGGTTCAAGTCCTGCTACAGCTATTTTTTTTGTTTCTTTTTCAATCGACACGCTTGCAAAAGTTATTTTTATTTATTTACTTTAATTTAAATCCAACTTTTTTATATTGCGTTTAGAATTCTTGCCCGCGTGATTGTAATCACAGTTTAAAAAATTTTGTACATCCAATTTTTTTTCTTATATTCTTCATCTAGTTTGTAATTATTGCTCGATTTTTTTTATTGTTCGTATATATTTTCTTTGTTTAAATTAATTTTCTTCTATAGTTTGATATTTTCGTCTGTATTAATACAATTATTTTATTTACGCTTTTCATTTGAATTTTCGTTTTCTACAATTCCTTTTTTCGTTTACATACACGTTGCCACATAATGTGAATATAGTGTTTTGTATTTTCATTTAATCGACAGAGCGATAATTTTTTCATTTCCTCATATTAACAATGATAGAAGTTAATAGAAACAATAAAAAAAAGCGAGCAATAATTACAAACTAGATGAAGAATATAAGAAAAAAAATTGGATATACATAATTTTTGAAACGGTGATTACAATCACACGGGCAAGAATTCTAAACGCAATATAAAAAAGTTGGATTTAAATTAAAGTAAATAAATAAAAATAACGTTTACAAGCGTGTCGATCGAAAAAAAAAAATAGCGGTAGCAGGACTCGAACTCAAAACCAGCAGCGTGCTAGCCGAAGACCTTAACTGCTAGGCTATCGTGCCGCTTCAAAAATTCTTGTTATTTTTGAGCTTCAAAAATCATCACACAAATTTTGTTTGGTCGATTTCGCGAAAACGTGGGCCCACCAGGGTGAACGGCGGCAGGGGGCGACACTTGGGACCGAACCCTTCACTACCCTGAAAGGACGTTCCGAAATCGATTGCGTGCCTGGCAAGGTCCCCTTGTCAATGTAAAAGTGGTACATAATTGAGAGAAAAAAGAATCGCAGCTATGGCAACCGACACTGGTAGATGTGCGGTCGGGGTTTGGTTCAGGCGGTATTTCCAGTTGAGCAGTGCATGGCCAATGCTCGGAGCAGAAGTTGTATTGGATTAGTAAAGTGCAGGTAAGGAGCGGTAGGTAAGTGTTCCATTGGGAAGGGTAATACGTAAAAACTCACAAGGGTATATGTTAGAACACTGGAAATAATGAATAAAAAAATATTGCGGCAATGGCAATGGAAACTTGAACACCGGAGTCTTTGGAGATGCCTCTAGCAAAGCCTTCATCTAGCTTGGACTAAAAGGGCCTCTGTTATCTTTCTTCTTATCTATTCTCCTCTTATCAAAAATAAATATTCTAACTCAACCTGTTTTCCAGACCTTAAGCTTATGCCTATTAACACTCGTCCGATATAAAAAAAAAATCCAAAGAGCCCTCTTACCTTGAACATGTCCGTTTCTGCGTCCAGGAAAGGCCAAAAGGGAATTGTTGCTATTCGGACACAAGACGCACAAGCCCCTGGGATTCGGATTCGTCTCGAAGACGTGCAGCTGTTGAGGATTCTGAGTGAACGTGTAGACCTTTATTACTCCCTCGAGAATAGCCACTATCCTATCCCTCCTCAATTTGACTCCCTTCACGGGAGCATTGAATTCTAATGTTATAGCCGGCAATTTCTTCAAATCGTCCCATATTATAACTGAAACAAAACCTCAGGATAATTAGATTAATGGAGAAATGATCGGTATGGAGATATCTTTTTTTTCTTTAAAAAAGAATAATTCAATTACAAACTGTTATCCTTTACTACCTCTATTTGTCGGATATATAGGCTTGCCACCTCCGCCGACGAGCGCCAGGTAATTACATCTAAATAACATTTCAACGTATCCGAGGCCTCCTTCGTTAAAGTCATGCCGTTCTTTCTCCTTCAGTGGGTCGCAATTGTAAACCCTGTAGCCGTTTTCCATGCCGCACGCGAAACATCCTTACGGTGGAACAAAAAAAACCGTTAAGTTTTACAGGCTGCAAAGAACTATTTTCCATTTGGCAAATCTCGCGGATAATTATGAAAGGATTTGAGGTACGGGATAATTTGAGGTTAGGATAAACAAAACACAAGATACATTGGCAATGTAGAAGCGCGATGCGTTAACGAGGTTATTTATACACGAGTTCAATTCAACGGTTGCAACTTTACCACAAATAATTCAACGAAAATTCCTCAGGGTATTATGAAATAGGGATTCCGGATAAACTCGATGAACTTTCGATCGATACGGCCAATGGCAATATTTACGTTGTTTGCGTCGCAGAACTCGTCGGGCGTGGGTACAAAGTTTTTTTTCCTCATTCGACCGTATTTGTATCGTATGAGGAAAAATGAAAAAATAAAAAGAGGGTATTAGTTACCTTGATCCTGATTAAAACCGGCGTACAACAGCCCATTGCCATGCGGATTGCCCGCTGTCAGATTCATTTTAAACAACACTACGTAGAAGCATTCGTGACGACTTATTAAATTCTGAATTCACACACGGTGGAACGAGATTTATATATTTGTTTTTTTTTTTTTGTGTTAACTATATACCGGTTAATGAAAAATCGCGTGGATTGCCAGTTTCTGCTTCGTGTCGCGAACCGTCACCATTCTTGCGCATGTCGCGTACAACATTGTGCCTTAGTAAATTACTTTTGACGGGTGGCGCAGAAGGGGGAGGGTCGAGGAGTCTGAGCAAGAATAAATGTCTGTGAAGTTAGAGGGGGTTAAAGTTTGAATCAGCTGTAGCGCAATAGGGACCGTGCCGCTTTTACAGTGCCGCCAAGCGGCCAATCCCAACATTACTGTGGTGACAATAACAACGCGCGTATATGGCAGTTATTTTTTCGTATTAATTGACGAAAAACAAATATTTTCTTTTGCTGTAATGTCTTCATAAAGACGATATTGATGCATTCGAGGCTTTTCTAATACGACATTTCGACTTCGAGACGTTCATCCACCAGTGAAGTATTACTCATTCCCCGAGAGCACAGCACATGCCCCACGAAAAACTGAGAAACGGACCAAATGGATTGAAGCAGTTAAAAACTACGTGTATTATTATGTTAATTATCCTAACGCCTTTCTTAAGTTGAGGCGTACATCATTCTACAATCGTCCCTGAAATATAACATTCAGCGATAAGACAATAGAATGTTCGGAATTTGAGTCGGAATTCAGCCATAACCTTCAATTTATTTGTGATTTCAGTAAAAATCGAACGGATTGGGAACGAACGAAGAAAACTAAAATATGTAGCGCTCCATTCATCAATAACGCGAAATCGGAACATCCATTACACATAGACCCTATGTTCCCACGATTTTTCATGGGAAACCAACAACAATAAAATCTGTTCAGGCCGTACAAGGATTCGAGCGGCAAGAATGTCGCTTGTTATCCCCATTCTTGCACATGACTCGCTTTTTATGAGGCACTCTCTGGATAATTTACATAGCGAAGCAGCGCACACATACGCTTACATTTTTCAAATAGACCAGCCTTACACGACATTCGTGATATTTCTATTAGAATCGAGCTGAAAGTTTAAAAGATATTTAGTTATTCTTCATTCAAAGGTTTATATATTTTTATCAATTATGCATTGTAAAAAATTGACACACGAGTCTGAGCTACAATTTAACCGGTGATGCTTAATTCATCCACCGTGTTTTCAATTTCAGTGACATTTAAAACGTGGCCCGAATCGAACAACTTTCTTCTCTTTGTATCATTTTGACATCGAACACGATCGTTAAGTACAGGACGAAAGCCATGTTTTATAACTTTTAACATTTGTATTTGCAATATTTATTTTCTTCCGTACTGTTTACAGACAAAATCTCACCACACTAATTGCATATTTAGACGCGAGAGAGCGCACTCGTCGGCGGTGGTGTTGCCCTCTACAGCTCACGCACGGTCCTTATTCAACGATAACTGACCTACCGCCATTGAAATTATCGCTTTCAGTATGTCCATAAATTAATCATGATTGTAGGGAACATTTTTTTTCGATTTTTTTCCACAAATATAGGAAAGTTTTGTACCGACGCAAGCGTTGAATGTAGTCGATACAATGTGCGCGTTATTATCAAAACATTCCATAATTAGTTGATACATTTATCAGAGCTCAAAGCTCATTTAGGTTGATCGAGCGTAGGGAAATACGATGATATTAATTTGTGGCGTTGTAAGTAATAAAGCGAATCCATTTTTAACGTACGAGAGTTTTTTTAATCAATCGATAAATACTTAATTGAATAATCGGTAAATACTTTTTGTATTTTGAGCTCAGTAACGAATACTTTTTTTTGAAGAAATTTTACCCTAATTTCGCATCTCCATGTTGCTTTGACAGTTCGGGTTTTTTTTTTCATCAAAGGAAACTCGAATTTATTTAATAATTTTTCAATTCTAATACTAAGTTGCTGTGCATTCCAATCGAATCGCACTTGGAATAAAAAAATATTTTACAACTTCGACGCTCATTTGACCAGGCGATAATCAGAGCTTCAAAGAACATCCATCAGTTCAGTCACGTAGTATGTAGTTTCAATATGGTTGCGCCCGTGATTCGTACATAACCTCGCGCAATTGTTCCTACCGTTGAATTGGCCAATATACAACGCCCGCCAGTGAATTCTAAACGCAAGATATTCGGCAAAATTTGAGATTCATCCAGGGGGAAAAAAAAAACATTTCTCCGAGTAAGTGAAGTATTTCGATCCAACGACCCGGTATAACCTCAAAATTTCTAAATCTCTCGTGTGTTCGAAACAGCGCTGCAGGTCTACAGCAACATCGATGAAATCGTGCAAAATTATGAGACGAAGTTGTGGCATTCACACGTGCTCGACGCTGTTACGAGTGACCCCGAAAAATCTCAAAGGAAAGAAGCCAAGTTCGCAGCAATGGTTGACGCGTCAGCTTCAGGATCCGTACGTGGAGAAAGCGAAACAGGAGAATTATCGTTGCCGAAGCGCGTTCAAGTTGATCGAGATGAACGACAGATTTGGTCTTCTCAAGCCAGGAATGACAGTGGTGGATTGCGGAGCTGCTCCCGGTAGTTGGACTCAGGTAGCGGTCAAATCGACTAACGCTAATGGCAAAACCTTAGACGAGAGTAAGAGAGGAACGGTAATTGCGATAGACCGATTACCGATACATCCTATCGAGGGAGCAACGATACTGGGCAATTCGGACTTCACGACGGAGCGTTCTCAGTCGGAGCTCCGGAAGATCTTAAACGGCAGACTCGTTGATTTTGTAATGTCCGATATGGCGCCCAACGCGACAGGTGTCAGACAGATGGATCAAGAAAACATAGTCAAACTCGCGTATTCGGCAATGAAGTTTGCTCTTGGCATAAGCCGAACGCATGGCAATTTTGTCACCAAAGTATGGGACGGCAGCCTTACCGATCAATTGGAGAAGGATCTAGCGCGCTTCTACGCGACCGTCAAGATCATCAGGCCCCAAGCCACCAGAGACGAATCGACGGAGATATTTATACTCGCGCGCGGTTTCAAAGGCTTAAAGAAAAGCTAAGACCTGTCAGCTTTTCTTTCATTTGGTAAATATATGAAGGTTCCTGCGAAAGATTCATGACATTTTTTCTGCGAGTATATAATTCCATTGCTTATCATCCTGCGCAGTTTGGGTACGATTCACAGTACTGTTTTTTAAAAAAAGTTGTCTTTTGTTCGATAATTATCGAGTTGTCTCGATAATTTTTCATTACATTATTCATATCTTCTAAAAAAAATGGTACTACGGAGCTGAAAAAATAGGTACGGTTCGACTAACCATCAGAGTAATCTTTGGCATCATGAAAATGAGGCTTCACAGCACCGTTATAAAGTTATTAATGTTCTTAATCGCGAATCTGTGAAAAAAACAAGCACACAAAATATTAGACTGTAAACATGGCAATGCTGTAGACAGGCATTATTACGATATCTGGGGCCCCTAATTCTGACCGCGCAGTCTTCATATTTGACCCAGAATAAGACTTTTTTCAAGTGTGGTAAAAATCGAAATTCGATCCTTAAGGGGGTGAAACGGGGGTTTTAAAGTTTATATGAGACAACATATTTTTTGGTCAGATTTGCTTGAAACTTGTTATAAATACACTCCAATAATCAAACATGTATTTCAGGAATTTCCAAAATGTAACCTTCAAGGGATGACTTTCGCGGCGCCAAAATATGAAAGTGGATTTCGATCGAGTTTTTTACTATTCCGAAGAATGTAGACAGTGAAAAACTGTGGAAAAGTGCTGTTAGGCGAGAGAACAGCTCCGTGAAAGCTGGAGCAGCAGTTTGCGAAAAAAACATTTTCGGAGCAACGAAATTCTTTGGCAACGCGAATATTTGGATCCCAATGGAAAAGTAATCGGAGTGGTAAACAAACCCAAACAAACTCATGATAAATTCTCACTTCATAATTACTGAGCATTAAAATTAACAATAATAATTAGCGAAATAAAAATCCTCACGTTTGTACACTCAGTGTATCGCGTATGTTGCTTGCGCTGCAATATATATATATAGTATCAGTTCAGACGACTAATATCGCTGCATGTGACGCAATTCGGCAATAACAATGACGGTCAATCCACGAACCGTGTCTAGGCGGCTGTGTCAGGGGGCTGTGCCAATCTGAGAATTTTCATATAATACGATTTACGACATTGCCAATTCCTGTCGCGTCTATTAAGCGAGAAAAAATTATATAAAATAATTCTACAAAGTAATGAAAACATTTCATATAATTATCGAATGTTCGAAAATGCGTATTTTTATACGTAGGTGTAAAACTTTTTTCGAAAATATACGTCCAATACGACGATTATTTTATAGCTAACAGTTGGTAACAGTCAATCGGCCCCATGCATAAGCATAGGGAGCTTCCCTCGTACTTCACCCTCGACAGCTAGACCTCATAACAACCTTGATTGTCGATATATTGAAGTTCCAAATATTCTTCAAGACTTCGAGGCTCATAGTTCATTGATTTTCCAAATAAAGATCACCAAAAAGGTCTTGAGGAGAGAATAAATACCGATGCGTCGGTAAATATTCATTAGGGGAGTGAGGTGAGGGAGTAAATAAAACAATTGAAACGAAGAATCGTTTGGTATAGCGACATTTCTGCGTCTCTTCATTTCTTTTGCTTTCTTGCCATATTACAATGTCAATGTCACCTTACACACTCACACACGGGATGGTACATGTACACGACGAGATATACATAAATGTACTTTAGTTTTCTCTTTAATCGTTTCAGCTATAAATAACATTTCGTTCGCATATATATATATATATATTTATATATATGTCTATAGTAATAAATTTTGACACGGATTATCGTTGTAGCATAATCCTCGTGAAGGTCCTTAAAGTTTTACTCATGCGGCACAATTATATGCTGAATATATATATTTACAATTAGCATTAATAAACGTTATACAATATTTACACGAATTGATATTCAATTGGTATTTTGTTTTTATTTCTGCTTTTTTGCTCTTAATTATGAGTATTTTCCATACACTAACTTGTACGACGTGATATTGGATGTGAAAAATGGTAGAGATGAAGATGTTTCATCACCATCAGAAACTAAGCCTCACGGACACCGCAGCAACGGGGGACAAAAGAAAATTGAACCTTTTACAACATTTCACGGTGCAATATTTTTTTTTTCCTTCGCGAAGTTATACCGAGTATTAACAGTAGGAAAGAGTAAATATTTACTGAACGCGAATGTCAAAGTTCCATGTAATTCGTTCGATCTTCCATTCTTCGTTGACTTTTCTTTTCTTTCGTTTATACGTGAATACCGACACGTAATTGCGTCCTAATTAACTCATTTTTTTTCCCATTACAAGAAAGTGTCGAGAGTTTCGTCGTTCTATGTCAAAACTTATTTCTGGGATCAATCTCACTCGAAGTCATTCATGTTGAGACACGTCTTGCGGAAAACAAGAAACAAAAATCGTATACCTTAAAAATTCATCTCTTGTGCCACACTATAAATAGTATGTATATATATATATACATATATATGCATATGTATAATTTTTTTTATAATACGCTAGTATCAGTCTGTAGTTATCCACGATACGATATTGCCACGTGTATCTTATTAAGATTATTTTTTTTTAATAATTAACATTCGAATAATAGAAACAGTGAGGCGAGATTAACACATATATGGTATAATTATATTACTATGATCCGGGTTTGAATTTTTGCCTTCGTATGTGTTCGTGTCTATTTATATTATTGATGTATTCAGTACGCATCGATTTATCGATAGCCACACAGAGATGATATATTGTGCACAACATTCATCCCGATTTTTTCCTCTCGCAGATTTGATAATTAAAAAAAGCAAAAAAGATAATGGTCGAAAAATTGTTAATGTCGATGAGTGAGAGACACGTATACGATTTGGCTTTCTCAGATACACATTTTCTCGATGCCCAATCATTCGAGCATAAAAAAAATTCATTGAAGGAATTTCGCCTTCGCTTTCTCTCTTTCTTTCTTTCTCTTTCTCTCTCTCTCTCGGCAGAAGTGATGACTTATTAATAAAAGAAAAGGAGGAAATTGTTGGGCTAGATTGTGCCAGTCGCATATTTTGCTCCTTGGACAAATATTCCTCTTGAATCTTTGCGAGAGAGTTGCAGGCTTCGCTTGATTACTCGTATCACTCTCGCTCCTCTATCGCGCCTCGTTTTTTTTCCACCTTCTGAGCCCGCGACGAGGAATAACGGGGAAAAGTCTCTTATCGTTCCTCACGTCACCTTGACCGTATATCATTAGCCTCTCTCTGTTGCCGAATAATCGTCGCTCGCCTCGAACGTTTTCTCGATAAACAAAAAAAAGGAAAGAAAAAAAGTAGGAAAACGCTGAATCGTTATCGAGTCTCGCTGATTAGACGGCTCACCGGTTGTGTATTTTTGGCCTGCGCGGTTGAATTCTCGAGTCTACACGAGCCTTCGTGATCCTGCAGGACACGAATTTCCGCGCGTCTCTTATTCGACCTGAAGAGATTCTTTTTTCTTTTTTTTTTTTTCCGCAAAAGGACCTTTTCGAGAGCTTTATTATTCTTCTCTTTAGTGTCTTCGCGAATTTAACCGAGCATCGTTGGTTTGCTTCGAAAAGTTCCAACGGCTTGGCGGCTCGACGTTTCCCCGTAACGATTGCCTCTTCTACCTTGACCGTTGCGCGACGTTAGCATGGATTTGGCGTCGTTCGACGAATCGACTCGCAGATGACGTTGCTCACCCGAACCCGAACGAGTCGGATAGGGCATACTCGGATCCCTGACGAGGGGCATTCTCGTCCAAAACTTCAGGAGCATCGGTGCGCGATCTCGCGATCTCTGATCGGCAAGGTTCGATCTTGTGGAAAAAACGCGATCGTTGCGCCACTCGTTGGGTGACCATCGATATGAGTCTTTGCGGCTTGCGTCCGGTAGCAAATTTGCTCGGTTGCTCTCTCTGTTGGTGTAGATCTGTTCTTGGTTTCGTCGATTCGCGTATGGACGACGATTCCTCTCCTTGTACTCGTTCGAGATACTGTTCGCCTCGTCGGATGGAAATCTAACGCGGCTGCTAATCGGCTCGTCGCGTCGTATCTCGTAATTTGGAAATCTCACGTAATTCTCGTCGCGACGTGACGAGATGGGAAAAAAATTATCGGCGTTTGAGACGCTGGAGGAGAGCTCGTAATTGACATCAGGCCGATAGCGCTCCTCGTCTATCGTTCGTATTATCGGTTGCATATCGTCCTGTCGAATCTCATGAGGTTTGTGTCGATTTAACGCGGATGATCCACGGGATGGAATCTCGTAATCGTAAATTCTCTCGGCTTTCGAGGATTCGCCTGGGTTTCCTACCGATGGGAGTCTCGTTGTTGTCGCTTTCTCGATGAATTTCACAGCAAGTTGATCTCTGCTTTTCTCGTTGTTTGTAAAAGAAGGAGAATCTTCGGGGGAGACAATCGTACCAGCGATGTTAGTCGAGGCTGCTATCATTGTTTCGGCGCTGTCTGATTTTTCGGTCGAAGCGACGTCAACCGGAAGCGAAGCCTCCAAAGCCTCCTCGATACCGAGTACTGGATAAATTATCTCGGCTTTTTGCTCCTCCGAATTCACCGCCCGCGTCGCGTTGATGCTCGTTTCGTTCAGGATGGAATCAACAGCGTCATCATTGATCGGCCTCACGGCGGAAGTCTCGTTGGGGCGAGAAACAATCGCGTCATCGACGATCTGAAAATTTTTCCTTGTCGTTTCGTCAACCACGTAATCTTTATTTCCGTCTTCGTCGTTTACAGATTTCCAATCCGCCACGATTATCTCCTTGTTCAAAAGGCCGAGAAGTCCTTGAACGTTGGCCACGTGATCGTCGCGTTTTTCATTCTTCGAGTTGTGCGAAGAGGCGACCACCGTTTCCGAAAATTCTTTCGAGCCTACCGGAAGGAACGTCGTTGAATCGTGATGTTCACTCGGCGGTGAACTCCTCGTGGTGGTAGCTAAAGATGAATTTTTCGTCTCGTTCGGATGAAAATCAACGAGAGTCGTTTCACGCACGAAATCGCTATTGACGGTGACCTCGCTCGTTATCTGGCTAACGCTTTCATTCGTCGCGTTATCGCTCGAGTTTGCGAAACTCGGCAATAGCGTGCCCGTTGTTGATAAACCGTTCGATTTCACGTTGTTACTTGCTGGAGTGACCGTGAGGCCAGCCTCGCTGTGCTTCAATATTTCGTCGTCGAATTCCGTCGATTCGTCGTACGTCTCGTCATCCTCGTCGTAGATCTCGGTCGATTCGTCCTCACCTGGAGCTCGTTGATCGTACGAATCTTCGTCAGGATTCGTTGGGTCCTCGCCTCGTGAGCCAGACGTCAGTTCTTGGCTCGTATCATTGGTCGTTGTCGTTTCAACGTTTTCCGGTTCGTTGGTCGTCGTGATCACCGGAGTTGAGGACAAGTTGGCGATAGTTTCGGACGAGCTGATCTCCTCGCCGATTCCCGAAGTATTTTCCTCATTAACGACGATTCGACCGAGGCTCGAGTTGCCCGGCACTGGTGCGTCGTTGCCACCAGGTAAAGAAGTCAGGCTTGTTGGCGCCAAGAGCAAGACCAAGGTCGGCGAGACCTCGCTGCTCGAGTCATCCTCGTTTTTCTCGTACCTGTCTGTGTTCAAGGACGAATTGCTCGGTGCAACGGGGAACTTGTAATCGACTACGACTGATAATTCTTCCTCGGGATCTCGGAGCGGCTCGCGAGGCGTCGACGGAATTTTCGTATCTTCAACGGTACTTTCGTTCGCAGAGATAAACGCGCCTTCGTTCTCCTTCAACGAATCATCGAGCTCGTAAACCGTCACAATCGCATCCTCGGATGCGTTTTCACGCTTCGCACCAGTGTGAGGAGAAACGGCCTCAGCGCTGGTAGCTTCTTCGTGCGAGCTTTGCTGGGCCTCCGGACGTTCGAGCTTTGGCGATTCTCGAATGGGTTTGGAGGCCGTGCCGATCAGCAGCGGTATGTTGAGCTGCAACGGTCCAGTTGGCAGCGAGGAAGACGACGAGGCAGACGACGCATGAGGGAACTTTGGCTTGGCGGCAGCGTTAGCGAAAAGCGCGTTCAAACGTTCGACCAAGAATCCACGGTGCGCTTGGCTGTCTATGCTGACGTCTTTGACGCATCGGTTCATCGTGTCGGCCTGATAACCCTCCGCGCATGCGGTCAACGCTGGTGCTATGAATATGCTTTTTGGTGTGATACGACGGAGCAAACTTGCCGAGTCAAGTACACCGGAAGCTTGCGAATTCGTGTTACCGTCCACCAGTAGCCATGCCTGCCATGCCAAATCGCTCGGATTTCCAACCTCCTCGGATTGACTCTTTCTCGACGACGTTCCTGACATCAGAGTTTCCTCGTGCCTCGTCGATGGTCTCGCGGCGATCTCCGAGGGTGCAGCCTCCACTGTTCTTCCCACGCTCACGATCGCCAGGGCCAACATTACGAACATTTCGCTTCTTCGTCTACACGAAGTTTTCCTCTTTCTATTACTTGTTGTCGTCATCTTTCTTGGCTTTGCGAGCGTTCTTTCTTCCTCGGGACTTTCAGAGAGCTCGACGATCGACTCCCGCGGATCCTCGCGCTCTGCCAGGCCTACGTCCGCGCGTTCGGTAACTTGTCTCGAGACATCGGTTCTGAAAGCAAACAATTGACGAGGCGATTTAGACGTTTTTTTTTTACCTGCTGGACAGCTTTTTACGAAGATACGAGATAATTTAATTTGTCATTGACGTGATCCTGGTAGCTTGAATCGGCAAATAAACAAAAATATTGTTCATTTTTCATTGCATTTCAAAAATGCAAACTTTATCGTCGTATTTGCCAAATATGAACCAGGGACGAAAAACTCGCCGGGCAGAAATTGTGGTAGGTATCCAATTGGATTCCAATACTTGTCTTTACTTTCTGATAGGGATCCAATGGGTCATCGTATTGCATCCCTATACTAAAAAAAACTACGAGTGTCGTTAAAACCAATTTCTTAGTTGAATATCGAATTTCGACGTCACTCGGAATTTTTCTTGCATACCGCACAACTTAGTTACGATACGGCTGTGCATAGTAGGTGTTCTAAAGCCGAAACCAAAAGTTTTCATGATTTTTGAGGGTAAGTTAACTTTTATTATTCAAGATGGAATATGATTTTTTGCAAAAAATCCAAATAAATTCGTAATAATAGGTAAGAATTAGATATGTTAATCACTGGTGCTGTACTCTAACCTCTTTTCAGTGAATGGACATATGTACTCTTTTCTGATAATTCTCAAAGCAAAGTGAAAGATTAGCTCATCTGTTGAAAATTGCAAAATTAATTACTGTTAAGAATTGACAATGTACATTTCATCAAATGTTGTCATTAAATCATTTCATTCTTTTTATTTTCACAAAATTTAATTTTCTGTTTCTCTGTCAAAACAAGCTTTGGCAGTTTTTTGAGAATGTCACGTTGAGATGAAAAAAAAAACATTGTGTATTCTCTATGAAATCGCGATAACAAATATAATACGCATATGTATGAGAATATTATCATTTTTGTGCAACACAGTGATCTTCAAATGTAGCATTTAATAAAAATAAATCATAAATCGTTATTCTTAACAGCATTCATGCAAAATACACGTCCATTTACTCGTAGTTTCGTCCATTCATTGGCAATTTAGTCATTTCAATTCATTTATCAATTTCTTCAATATTATTTGTTGCAATTGCTTCGAATATTTTTTTCTACTATCAGAATAATACACTTTGTCAGCTATAGCAATAGAAAAGTTTGTTTTGATAATATTTTCATTTTGCACTCCATGTGAAGCCAATAGTGTCATTGATCGTCCGTCCACTGGTCCATTTACCCTACATATACAAAATGAGTGGATATTAATAACTTATAAATCTAATCTCGCAAAAGTATAAATTGTTGCAAAAAGGAGATTTTATAAATCGATTTGAATCACACCACTAAAACTCCACTGTAATAATCATTTTTCATTTATTTTCGTGCACTTGCACCGAAACATAAGCCGCACGAAGCGTGCACGATATGTTTCAACACGCCGAGTTTTTTTTTCTCATGACTTTGCACATATTTTCGATTCGAACGTGGTGAGAATTCTCAAACGGCGTTCATCGAGGAACAGTGCAGTATTCAATTGGATCGCAATGAGGACTCCCTATGTGCGGTGTCCCTAACAAATCCCTATAAAGATGTGGGTGCATCTTGGGTCTCGCTTAACAAATTTGTGCAAAGGATCACGAAAGGATATTTTTTTTTTGGGAGATCCAACAAATTCCTATTGAGAATTTCAAATAAAAAGTTCTTAAGGGGTAGCAATACTGTAGAATTTTCAAAAAATGGATTTTTTTGGGTTAAGAGATGCTTTGAACCATCTAGAATAAGGGAAAATGTTTGGTACCTTCAAAAAAAGGCCCGCACACGGGCCAGCCACTGGCTGGCAACAATACTTGACGAAACTTTTGTTTTTACCATTTATTTGTAGTCTCAGACGTGTTATAAGTTACAATGAGTGACTAAATCGTTGCTTGGAAGGCTACACGCAAAACAGCAACGAAAGTTTCAATGCTACTGTTTGGAGCTTGGCTCCAAAGGCCCACTCAAGTGGCAAAGAAGCATTAAATGTAGCAACTGATATTGCTGTGTGCAATATTAACGACCGTCTGACTAATATCCTACGAATTATGAAAGTCTTGGAGATGGATATTGGCCTTCAAGCTTACAATTATTGTCTCGAAACTGATGCTAGACGGATAAAACACGCTGAGCTGTCTGACGGATGCGGGAAAAGAAGCACGCACCAGCATAAAATCAACCAGGAAAAAAAATGAGGATGTATATTTGAACAGAGTAGGGCAGCTTTATGGTCCTGAGATAGCTATCGATGATATAAAATTTTAAACAGCTAAATTTTTCATTTTTTCACTTCTATGACTCATCTCAAAACTTTAAGGGGCCAGTCCACTTTAAAAACTTCAAAAAATCGATTTTTTTTACTGTTTTCGAAAGTACATACATTCAGAAATATTGTGTCAAAATTTTATGAAAATCCGAGGTTTCTAAGTATTTTTTTTTTAGCTGAACGTCAGGACCTCATTTCGTCTACCTGAGCGTATAGCGCGCTCGGCCGACCCTTCGGCCACAAACATCCTCCTGCTCTTTCTGAGGAAGTACAGGAAGTTTTAAAATCTATTTACGAGGATCTTACCAAAACAGAACTGCTCGAAAAGTGTTTAGGTGGCCATACGCAAAACAATAATGAAAGTTTTAACAACTGCGTATGGAATATAGCACCTAAACACATGTTCAACGGCAAAAAAATCGTAGACATTGCCTGCAAAGTTTCCGCGTGTGTCTTTAATGAAGGATTTCGTCCAGTGCTTAAAATAATGGAAATAATGGGCGTCAAACTCGGCCCGATCGCCATCGGATTCGCCGACAATCGCGATGACGAGCGTGTTCGCTCTGCAAACCGCCGCAGTTCTGAGGGCTCAAAAGACACCAGAACCAAACGAAAGCAAGCAAGACTTGAAGAAATCGACGATGATGAGCAATCAGAAGGGATTTTGTATGGTGCAGGAATTGCCGATTGCGTTTAGGTGAGAGTTTTTCATAGTATAAACTTCAAACGCGTATTTCTCGAAACAACGCTTTCAAAATCTAGCTCCATCGTATCTCTAAAACTAATGAACCGATTCTCTTGAAATTTGAACCACATATTGTAAACATGATTCGCAACAAGATGACCCTCGATGGTTTTAAAATTTTGATTTTTACTCTTTTTTTTGCGAAAAACTGCGAAAAAAACGCGTTTTTTTTTACTTTTTTCGTTTTTCATCTGCCATTTTTTTATTTTTCGATAAAACTTTATATCCGAGGGTCATTTTGTAGCTGGTGTCATACTGAATCTAATGGACTTTGATTTTTTTGTTTCAGACAAGCCGTTGCCGAGGTGTGATGGAGCTACCTAGCCCACCTATTTTTGAGGCGTTACGTTAAACTATAGTTTTTGTACTTAAAAATGAATAAAAATGAATTAAAATTTTTTTTTATGTATTTCAAGACTTTATTTATCAAGCCCAACAACTTTTATATTCATATCTTTTTCAAAATCCTTAAAAAAAATCGCGAAAATAGCCTTTTTTTCGTGGCTCCAAAATGGACTGGCCCCTTAAACACGTTTTTCTCGGAACACAATTTTTCAAAATGGCACGCAGCATAACTCCAACAATTTTCATTCTATTCACTCCAAATTTTGAACACATGTGTAAAATAACATTGCGAAGAGAAATACGTACGGGATCTTCCATGAGGTAATTATAACATTATTTATTAATATACGATTGCCCTTTTTTTTCTGTCGAAAATTGAATTTTTACCATAAATACTTGCCAATTACACAAAAATTAATATTTTCAAAATCCCTACGTACTTCTCTAGCTGTACTCATGTAAATGAATATAATTGAAAAATTTTTTTTTTTAGATTCAAATTTGCGTCCGTTATACTACGCGGCGCAGAGCGTCTGAGATTCAACAAGCCTCGCGAAAATAGCTCCAGCGTTACCATTTTGTATATTTTTTTAATATAAATTTTTTTTTGTTCACTTGAAGATATGACTAATAACATTCTTGAATACTATTATCCTCTCACTTGTCCTTCCACCCAAAAAAAATTCGCGAAAAATCGCCTAATTTCAGACGTTTACGGTGGTGTTACCCCTTAAACGATGTTGATGGGTAAATAGCGCCGAATCAACTTGAATTCCAATATAGACGCCCTACGTGCTGCGTCCCTATCAAGTCTCTAAAGGGATGTGATAGGATCCGGGGACTCCCCAACAAATTTTTCCACGGGTCGTGAAACACGGAAATCGTAATCGCGACATATTGCGAAAACGAGCGTATCGAAGTTTATAAAATTTGCGTGCTCGTTGCACCGGGTGGTCCGAGATTGTAGAAACACTTGAAGCGTGAACGAGCAATGATATAGTTTCTCTTATCGGTCCGCTGTTCTTTTCTAGTCATATATCTCTATTTATACACGCGCAAATACACATGCACACACGTACATATACAGTTTTTTAATACTATTATTTCATATAAATGTATGCAATACAGATAGATATTTTTCTTTCAAGATCTTAATGTTATCGGAAAATTGGAGAATATATGTATGCACATGTGTGTGGGTTTCATTTCTATACATATAAAACAGTCCCGTGACTGACTGACTGACACTTAGACAACGCACAGTCTGAACCGCTGAAGATAGAAACATGAAATTTGGTAAATATGTTCCTTAGAAAGTGTAGAGATGCATTAAAGAAGGATTTTTCGAAAATCAACTACTAAGGGGGTAGAATGGGGGCCAAAAGTTCTTATGGATAATTGTATGCCTTGCGTGCATCAACGGGAAACTTGGTACAAATATTCTTTATTTGTCTTATTTTGTGTTTTTTTTTTCGATTTGAATGTAATCTGTTCAGAAATACCCCTGCCCTGAGGCCCTGATAGGTCGAAGCCACATTCCACGCAGGCGAAGCCACGGTCGAAAGCTAGTCTTTAATAAAATACTTAACGGGCTTCGATAAGCCGGAAAATTAAAAAAATACGATTCTTTAAATAGTTTTATAGCGTATGGGGTCTCAATTTTTAACTGGCAACAAAGATGTTATAAAAATTGCAATCACGACTTCATTTTTTTTACTCGTCCGTCATTGTGTTTTTTATTAATAAAAAGGTGTATATCTAGTACGAGACAGAGCCACAAGCATACAGAACAATAATCAATAACTCTAAATACCGTAATTATCCGCGCCACCCACCTACCTCCATTTAAAGGTGTCTACGTTAAGGTGTTACGAGGGTTTGAAAATTTCAAAAAATCCATTTTTTTCAATTTTATTATCTAATAGTACAATATGTCTAGAATATTCTTCCAAAGCTTTAAGTATTGGGAGTAGAAATTAATTCGGTCCGTTTTCAAGAGATGGCTCTGGCTGTTATGAATGTTTCATAATGACAGCTGATTTCGGTAGTTTCGGAGAGGTTAGACATCCGTCAATAACATTCAGTTTATATGGCTTTGAGTTCCATTAAAAACCTTGTTTTTTACTGTGTTGAATATGTCAAATTTTGTGTTAACTAAGCAGCGTTTGCGGGAAGTTTAACTTTTCTGCTTTAATTGGAAGAAAAGTGCAGCTGAAGCGCATCGAATGCTTGTTGAAGTTTATGGTGATGATGCTCCAACTGATAAATCATGTAGGGAATGGTTTCGACGCTTTAAGAACGGTGATTTCAGCGTTGAAGACAAGCCTCGCCCTGGACAGCCAAATGAGCCAATGAGCTGCTACAACCTGGCGATTCTATTACGGGCGATCGGTATAGACTACAATTGATTCGTTTGAGCCGTGCATTACGAGAAAAACGGCCGGAATACGAGCAAAGACATGACAAAATTATTCTTCTGCATGACAACGCTTGGCCTCATGTCGCAAAAGTCGTAAAAAAATATTTGGAAACGCTCAAATGGGATATTTTACCGCACCCGCCGTATTCTCCGGACATTGCTCCTTCTGATTACTGGTTGTTCCGACGGATGCAGTAGGATTTAGCAGGTCACCGGTTCACTTCATTCGCAGAAATCGAAAATTGGCTCAAAACTTGGATAGCCTCAAAAGACGAGACTTTTTGTCGAGATGGAATTCGAAAATTGCCTGAGAGGTGGGAAAAGTAGTAGCCATCGATGGACAATACTTTGATTAATCTATTCATACCTTTTATTTTGAAATAAATGGATTTTTTACCACAAAAAAACGGACCGAATTAATTTGTACTCCCAAACAAACCCAAACAAACAATCGGAGTAAAAGTCTAGGAGAGAGAGCCTTTGGGAATTCCCCCCGTTGGGAAAGACCGGCCGGCAGCGATGCAGGTATACGCATTTTTCTCGAAACACTATTTTTCAAGTCGGTGGACACGATTTCTCAAAAACTAATGCACCGATCTTATTGAAATTTTGCACACTTCTGCAAAATGGCATTGACTAGTGATTGAACCAAGGATTTTTTTTTCGATTACAACTAATTTTACAAGGCTATACGTAGTGTAAATTGTACCAAAAATTGAACGATTTTGCATACAATTCTGCAAAAAATACAAATTAATTTTTTTTTAAATCCCTTCGTTCAATCCCGAGCTATACTTATCTACTAACAGAAAAAAATTGGTTTTTTAATTTCAGATAAAGCTATCATGAGTTATTCTGACCACCACGAGGACACTTTTTTTTAGGGGTTTCCGGAAACCTGGTCCCACCAGCTGAATATCCCAAATTTTTTAAAAATATCGTTGAAACGTTGCTCTTTCATGTGCTTAACATTTTGAATAAAATAATTTATATATTATACTTTAAAAAATAGAGAAAATATGCTCTTTTTTTAGTTTCGAAACCCACGTGACCCCTTAACTTTAAAATACAATGATGAAATTGTGTAAAATTAAGTAAAAAAAATTTTTTGAATAGTTTGCGATGTCAATAGAAATGGACAAAAAAATGTTAACCCTTAGAGTGCACACCTCCGCCGCCAACCTACTAGTGCATACTGGGTCAATCTGACCCAAGGCGTTTTTCAAATCGTTATATTCCGGTAAATATGCATTTTTTGTTTTTTTTTGTAGAGACGTTTTTTGTAGTAAATTATCCATATTTTATGGCCCTAAATTTATTTTTTGACGAAAACGAAAATTAAATGCCAAAACATTCGTTCGAAGTGGGGCATACATTGAAAAATACGTATTTACACCGAAAATTTTTGGGGTCAAAACGACCCAGTGTGCACTCGAAGGGTTAATGATTATATTTTCTTTTGTTATAAAAAAAATGTGAAATAAGCTTCCGAAATGGGCTTGAACTACATCCTTAATCGTATGTGTAAAATCACGACCTCGTCAACCCAATACTCTCATCAAAAGAAAATATTTGGACCCCGTTAATGATAATACGAGTAGTAAAATAAATGACACCTTATTTCGACCCCTGAAGGAGAATCCTTGCTTCCTGTGCCCACTCTCTCTCTCTCTCTCTCTCTCTCTCTCTCTCTCTCTCTCTCTCTCTCTCTCTCTCTCTCTCTCTTCCTCTTTCTCTCTCTTTCTCTCTGACAGTTTGAAGGAAACGTGATTTATTGCCCTGACGCAATAGCAAACAGCAGCAAGCACCGGAGAGCACGTACGAGCCCGCGGAACGCGGTATTACGTTGCGAAAGCGGAAGTGAAATGTATTCCGTACAAAATTGTGAGAGCCTGAGGATATCGGGCCTCAAACTTTCATTTACAAATTCGTTACATTACGATTTCGCAGTTGATTAATTTCATTTTTCGCTGTCTACGAAAATTATTCGTAAACATTTTTGTAAAATGCGTCTGTGCATTGATTTTCATTCTAAAGCGGAGAGGCTCACACATTATTTAGCGAAATTGTCAGACCACGCGAATAACGCGAATGCGATATATTCGATTGATTTTTCGCTACACTGTGAACGGCGTGCGAGTTTCGAACTCGACAGCTTGAGAGGTCGGCGACGATTGCGCTGTGTCGAAGAAAAACTTTCACCGTTCGCGATAAGAGTCCTAATTATCTTTGCGTCTGGGTATACATGTTACGGCTTTTCAGACAGGATCGTGCGTCACTGAGTTTCCTCGAGAGTTGAATACAATCGTGCTGTCGACGTGGCAAACGCGACGACGATGCGTGAATTCGAGAATGCACCGGTCACGATCGAGGATCCGTGAGCGCGAACATTGATGGACAAGTGCACGGAGAGCTAAGGTATACCGACCACTGAATGGACGAAAGCTGTCTTATATTTAAAATAAGTAAAGAATATTAATTGTCGATGAAAACTCGTATAACTGTAATTTAGCAAAAAAAATCATGGGTGTCGTTAAAACCAATTTCTTAGTTGAGTATCGAATTTTTACGCCACTCGGAATTTTTCCAGTTTGTGGTAATTGCATACCGCGCAACTTAGCTACGATACGACTGTGCACAGTAGGCGTTCTAAACGCGAAGACAAAAGTTTTTATGAGTTTTGAGGGTAAGTATTGGGTGAAGTAAAAAGTTCTGAGCGTTTTCCGCTAGATGTCTTTAGTGAGCCATATCTCACGATGTATACATCGCATCGGGTCATACTATATGGCGATTTAAAGGTGATATTACGCTTCAAAAAAAGTTCTTTGACAGTTTTGTGTTTGGTGAAGCCAGTTGTGTGTTACAGCGTTACAAAA
>OZ010721.1:11039821-11082576 GCA_963932345.1 Ophion ventricosus
TGTTATCTAGATAATAGATAATGTTATCAATGTAATGGATAATGTTATGTAGCTAATAGATAATGTTATCTAGATAATGGATAATAGGTAATGTTATCTACATAATGGATAATGTTATCTAGATAATGGATAACATTATCTAGATAACGGATAAGTCATTATGAGAATATTCAACCGGAAGTTGAAAACGTTTTATAATGTAGTGCTTGAACTACACGGTGAAGTTCGAATTTCGATTTTTTTAAAAAACCTATTATGTCTAATTGATCAAATTTCAGTTCTCCAACGATCTTAGTTGGATACGTGAGTAGCAAGACCGTGATCACCGCACTTCCGGTCGACCGTCCTCCATAAGACGACATGCTTTACTAGCTCAAAGTGCTCGACTTTGCACTTTTATTACGAAAAAACTGGACGGACAATATAGCTCAAATTTTTCCAAAGGGTGCATAACGTATACGTTAACATCATATAAAAATTTGAGGCTCGAAAGTTGGATTCGACCCCATGATCGTACCTCCTTAAATCGCTATATCTCTGAAACTAGACGGTCAAAGTTCATGTTTTTTTTACCCACTTCGTCATATGTTCCGCTGTAATTGAGATTTTTTTTTAATCTGTAGAAAAGTTTCGAAGCTATTGCGTGAAATGTGAAATTTTCCACTGCTCCCCATAAGAACACGTGTAAAACCATGAAATCTTTTATTGCCAATATCTCGAAAACGAAACGGTGAATCCTTTTGAAATTTTACAGATAATCATTTAATAGTGTCTTAAATGAGTCTTCAAAATAAATAAAAAATCTATAGAAAAACGCCTTGGCGAGACTACTACCTTCATGAGCGATTGTCAAATTCGTTTATTCTGAATTTTGTCATCAAAAAAAACAATTTCGCTAAAAACTGTCGTAGCTGTTGAATTCTGCATAGTTTTTTTTCAACGTGGAATGAGATGTGTGGATTGAAAGAGAGAGAGAGAGAGAGAGAGAGAGAGAGAGAGGGAGAGAAGAAAAAAATGTCGAGTATGCAACTCCCTCGGACACGCTCTGATACAGCTCGATCAAGTCTCGCAACGCGCTATCTATCGCGCCTTCTTTCGAGATCGTTCCTTTTTTTTCTCTCTCTTCGCTTCCTTCTCTCATAACTATGTATATATAATACGCATACTCACACAACAACCGAGCGTAAAAGCATTTTTCTGCGAGCATAATGCCCAGTGGACAAGTGTATTTTATATACGCTCTCTGGTCTCTCTCTCTCTCTCTCTCTCTCTCTCTCTCTCTCGAGGTGGGGAAAGGTCCTTGAGTACGAGGGAAACTTTGAGACGGTGAGAACAATTCTTTTTTATTCCAGTGCACTCCCTCCATTGCGAGACATTTTTTGCGTTCGCCGCAACGAGACATTTTTTTTCCACGGCACCGATGGTGGTTTATTTTTTCAGGACTTTAAGGCGGTACGACTACTCCTTCAGGGTCAACAAAGAGACTAAATTTATGTTACCCCACGGGTGTGTTCTGATTAATGTTAACTTATGTTGAATTTTCATATTGTCGATCCCACAGTGCCAAATTTGTGGTAAATATTTTATTTATTGCATGTTTACACGGAGAGAATTAAATGTTAAAAATTACCGTGCAGTAACGGTAACCAGATGACAACCCTGAAACGTCGCTTATTATTACTGAGTAAAACACAGATTTTCACGGAAATAAAATAAAAATTTCTTCTTCAGATAGAAAATTTTACCAGATATTCTAGTAAATTTTGATGTGTAACAAAATACGCACAACTTAAATTTAAAAAATATATAATATCAGCGAAATTTTACTGTGCATTTTATTATTTTATGCCTTTCAAAAATGTCTATAAAAAAGTATCGTCTTTATAACAGTTATTTTAAGATTTATTATAAAATTTAATGAGTGTTATAGGAAAATGTATTGTGCTCTCGGTAAAAATTATCGTGCGCGCTACCCTTCTTGTATAGTAAAATTTTAGCTACGTATTTGAAATTTTCTGTAACGTGAGTTAAAAAAAACTTGTCGCATACGAATTATTATGCTTTTCTCACTTGTCATCACATTGAAATATATCACGGTAATTTTTACCGTGAAATTCACGACAAAAATTACTTTTTAATTCTCTCCGTGTACTAATAACAACTGAAAAATTAGATCCTCAACAACTCTGGAGTCTTCACGACGATTTCCAAGCAGTAGCGAGATTCTATAGCTCGGTGGCGACCGTTTTCGTTGTCGTTGGCTAGCGACAGCCAATAAGAGGCTCCCTTTCTTCTGATCGTGCATGCGATTGGCTGTCGCTAGCCAGCGACAATGAAAACCGTCGCTACCGAGTTACAGAATCTCGCTACAGAGCTAGGTTATCCTCACCAAACGAATCAGCTGTTACGCCCGACGTTGGCAAGTCTTTGGGTACTATTTCGTCATTATGAGAATATTCAACCGGAAGTTGAAACCGTTTTATAATGTAGTGATTGAACAACACGGTGAAGTTCGATTTTTTACAATATCTATTACGTGTAATTTATCAAATTTCAGTTTTCCAACGACCTTAGTTGGATACGTGAGCAACAAAACCGTGATCACCGCATTTCCGGTCGTCCGGCTTCATAAGACGACGTGCTTCACTAGTTCAAAATGCTCGACTTTGCAATTTTATTACGAAAAAACTGAACGGTCAATATAGCTCAAATTTTTCCAAAGGGTGCATAACGTATTCGTCAACATCACACGGAGAGAATTAAAAAGTAATTTTTGTCGTGAATTTCACGGTAAAAATTACCGTGATATATTTCAATGTGGTGACAAGTGAGAAAAGCATAATAATTCGTATGCGACAAGTTTTTTTTAACTCACGTTACAGAAAATTTCAAATACGTAGCTAAAATTTTACTATACAAGAAGGGTAGCGCGCACGATAATTTTTACCGAGAGCACAATACATTTTCCTATAACACTCGTTAAATTTTATAATAAATCTTAAAATAACTGTTATAAAGACGATACTTTTTTATAGACATTTTTGAAAGGCATAAAATAATAAAATGCACAGTAAAATTTCGCTGATATTATGTATTTTTTAAATTTAAGTTTTGCGTATTTTGTTACACATGAAAATTTACTAGAAAATCTGGTAAAATTTTCTATCTGAAGAAGAAATTTTATTTTATTTTCGTGAAAATCTGTGTTTTACTCAGTAATAATAAGCGAAGTTTCAGGGTTGTCATCTGGTTACCGTTACTGCACGGTAATTTTTAACATTTAATTCTCTCCGTGCATATAAAAATTTCAGCCCCGAAAGTTGGATTCGACCCCATGATCGTACCGCCTTAATGCACGACGGTATTTTCTTTCTGATCAATTTCTTTTTTCTTCACAAAGCACAATTCTATTTTTTCTTTGAATCAAAGAGGTTACAACATTAAAAAATATTATGTATAATTATTTGGAAAAAAAAAGGAAAAAAAACCCTAGTTTGTTATTTACTAAGCTGTTCGTTCAAAAGCGAAAGATTTTTTGCTGTATTTCTTGCAACTACGAAATCAACGGGTGTAGCGGAACGACGATGATGATTGGCAGCGATGTAAAATTGCGGGTCGATAAATTAAATTAATTTTTTTTACGGAAAAATTATATTGATATTCACAAACAATATTACAAAATGACGCATATGTGTGTGTGTGTGTGTGCAAATATCTTTGTGATTTTTAAATGATCAAGTGTAAAATGTGAAATTGTGGCTCGAACAATCGAATGAATTTGTTAAATATAAAGCTTGTTATGTTAAATATAAATATAAAGAATTTATTAAATATAAAGCTAAATTGCATTGATAGTTTCTCCCAAAAATACTATTGAACACGTAATATTTTTCGATAAGTATTAAAATCTTGAATTGTCTCCCATTGTACTTTTTATCGACCATTTAGTGACTCGTACAGATCTTCGATGCTGTTATAAAAACGAAAATGGAAAAACGTAAGGTAAAAAAACGTATGCGCAACTACGAGGTAGAACACCGGTCGACGCAAGATGACCCGAGAGGAAATCTTCGCCGAGACAATTCTGTGACTCCGGAGCGGGCTGGTGCTATACAAAATTACACGCATCCACAAATATAAACTGACCATCTAGTTAGCTCGCAAAAGTTTAGAGTGTGCCCTGCGCTAACATGAGAAATCTGACCGACTGTAAAGATGAAGATCGAAAACAATTGACGTCAAATCATGTGTCCCCGCGGTAACATATTGTCTATGTACTTGTATTTAATAAAAGTATAAATATAAACAAAAACTTTAACGATGATAAATCGGAGACTGAAAAGAAAATATTCATTTGCATTCGCTCGATTGTCAGTAATGGACACGCGGTCGACGTGTGCAGCTACGGCCACCCCTTATCTCAGTAGCCAAGGCGTGGAGCCAATACTTGGATGGGTGACCGCTCAACCACACTCTGGATTGCGCGCTGACTGCGAACATACGCGTTGTTCAATTTTTCTGAACTTCCATATTATATCGAGTATGATCTCGATGATACATAATATGATCTGGATAATAGATAATATGATCTTGATAATAGATAATATGATCTAGATAATAGATAATATGATCTAGATAATAGATAAAATGATCTAGATGAAATAGGATGTGATCCAGATAATAGATAATATGATCTAGATAACAGATAATATAATTTAGATAATAGATCACAGATAATATGATCTAGGTAATAGATAATATGATCTAGATAATAGATAATATGATCTAGATAATAGATGATGTGATCTAGGCAATAGATAATATTATCTAGATAATCGATAATACGAAAGATGATGTGATCTAGGCAATAGATAATATTATCTAGATAATCGATAATACGATCCAGATAACAGATTATATGTTCTAGATAATAGATAATATGACGCAGATAACAGATATGATCTAGCTAGTAGATCATGTGATCTAGGTAACAGATAATGTGATCTAGATAATAGATAAAATCATGTAGATTGTAGATATAATAGATCACAGATAAGATGATCTTGGTAATAGATAATAGGGTCTAGATAATAGATAATGTGATCTAGGTAATAGATAATATTATCTAGATAATCGATAATATGATCCATATAACAGATAATATGATCTAGATACTAGATAACATGATCTAGATAGCTTAGATATTATCTAGATAACAGATACTCTAGATTCTCTAGATTTAAATTTCATCTGAACTTAGAACATTTCATCTAGATACAATTATCTTAATCTATCTAGATGATACAGTAAGATATAATTATCTACATTTATATATTGTGTCATAGATAGATAATATTCTTTTAATATATCTAGATTATCTACTACAGCAATATTATCCAGATGCAGCTATTGTTATATAGATAATCGATAATTTTATCCAGACAATCTATAATATAATCTCTCTCTATATTTTATTGGTGAAAGTCAGCAAAATATAGGCCGTCTGTATCAGCACGAGTTTTCCACAGTTTCTTGGTGCCTTCGTACAAACGGAACACTGTAGTGCATTGTCAATGATTGTCTGTGGGCAACAGACTGGCGGTTTTTGAGTAACGAGAAATAGTGAACCGATAAGTGTGCGTCAAACGTAAAGTTGATCGCGGTTCGTAAAAACCCAAGAGGGCCATACAAAGAAACATTAAAAGTGGAAAGAAAAAAAAACGACACAAATATTTGCATCTGAATGAACGTAAAAAGGAAAGATGTTAAAAAGATCAATCTCATTTTCATCTGTCAGACGCAAAATTGTATATTTTTTCCTGTCAAAATTTATTTCCGCAAGTTTCTTTACGGTCGCGCAGATTCACAATCGGTACGTATATTTGTTACATCTTCGAACGAAAGAGTGCCGGAAGGAAAAGCTACAAACGAAGACAAATGAGAATATAATCCGCCGGAAGTTTTGACTCAATCAATTTTACGGATGTATTCGTTTACGCGGGCGTAGTATTCTCTCGCGTATATTTAGACGATTGAAAAAAAAAAAAAATAACGAGAGACACACGTTTGAAGAAGCAAACTTTCGCTGATATACCGAAGGGTTCTCGGTGCACGCTTGAATATTTCCCGAAGATCCCGTGTTTTCCTTTTCGGTTTTCAATATACACACCGTATGGCGAACGAGAATCGATCGTACGCAAATATTATTCAGACTGGCGTAATAAACGAATGAATTCTTTCTTTCTTCCCTCCATCTCTCTGTCTCTTCTCTTTTCTTCTTCTGCAATACACGGACTCACTCTAGACATATTATAAATATATATATATATATATATATATATATATTACACCGTAGAGCGAGAGCGCTGTGTCTTTTCACGCATCGCCGATCAAGAAGAAAAGTTTATCAGCCCAACTGTCTACGCGTTAAGTTTTGGCAGCTGGCCAAAAAACATTTATAAGCTCTCTCTCGCCCTCTCTCCCTCGCTCTGTCTCTCTCTCTCTCTCTCTCTCTCTCTCTCTCTCTCTCTCTCTTTCTTTCTCGTTCTCTTCTCCTCGGTATAGTTGTATATATAGCCACGTGCCTGTGTATAATGGACAAGAGAAGAAACACAAGGCACACTCAGCGTCCAGTAAACGCCGTGTCCCGTGAGCCGTTTTCCTCGCTCGCCCGCAAGTCTCCGAAGACACACACGAGCTGTATTATAAATTCGAAGCTTCAAGCTTTTGTTGAATTTTTATTCGTCACCGAGGTCGCACGATGATCTATTATATATACGTGAAATAGTTTCTCCCCGTGACCGAGCGCCCGACAATTTTTCACAAATGAAAAAAAAAAAAAACATTAAAAATACTGCGCAACATCAGACAGCGAGTTTTTTTTCCTCCTCTCGCACTTTGTCTCATAGAATTGATTGGATTTGGAAAGCGGGAGGATCGAAGAGAATATTTCCGAATGACAAAATGATCAAATTATTTGTTTGTATGAGAAATCGAGAAGTTGAAAAAATAAAAGTCTTCTAGCGTGCAAAATCTGAAGTTTGTTAAATAGGGTACATAGACCGGTGAATGGATGAAAGTTATTTTATATTTGAAATAAATTAAGAATATGAATTGTCGATAAAAAAAAGCTCTAATCACTATAATTAAGGAAAAATGTCCCCGAGAACAACTTTAAGCCAAAATTACTATAAGTTGTTGGCGGTCACTTTTTATAATAAATCGCTCATTTTTCATGACGATCGTTCTTTATTTCACCCCGTAATGGCTCTTCAGATATAAGAATAAATACCTTTTTTGAAACGTCCACTATGGAGTTATTTTTTTTTTCTTCAAACTATCATATCTCAAGAGTATCACCCTAAAAATTCATGAAAAAAAAATTGAAAATTGCAAGAGTTATGATTTCTTTTGAGTAAAAACGAGCTTTTTCACTCATTGACCCCTTGCCGATTTATTTCCATTATTTTAAAATTGGATTCAAATATAATACCGAGAATGGATCATTCCAGAATGTTCAAACTAATAGCCTGAATTTTTACGAGCCATTCGAAACGATACGGTCAACGCGGCAATCGTTTAAACATGGCTGGGGTTGCGACCCCCCTGAGTTTAGCGTATTATAGCTAGAACGTGTGACCGCGTTCGGGTCCTTCTAACGGTATGTATATGAATGATAAAGACTCTCTGCTCGACTCCCAAGCGCGCTCAGGTATCCAAGAGCGCTCAGTTAGGTAGTTTGTTTGGGTTTGTTTGTTTGGGTTTTCATAACCCAAACAAACACAAACTCGACCGTTTGGCGATTAGTTCAAAAACATCTACATTCTGGGTACAAAATAATCGAGGTAGCGGCATTTCTTGCTGCTATTTCATTCGGTGAAGAAAATTCAGCCCTACTCATGATTATGAATGAACTACAAATCGTAGTTCATTCATAATCAGATGCGCGTGGATCGGCAAAATAGAAAAAGTTTATTGGAGACAAAAGAAGCTCGAAAAGCTCGTAAAGAGGAAATGCAAGCTTCAAATGAGTTGCATGAGGAAGAGGAAGGACTGTTGTATGGTGCTGGAATCGCTGATTAATCGGTAAGACACTTTATCACTTGATTAATCACATTTGACTCTGATTTTTTCGTTTGTCAAACTTTAAACGTGTTTTTCTCGAAACGACATTTTTTCAATTTGCGGGAATCGTAACTCAAAAACTAATTGATGGATCATCTTCAAATTTGGAACACGTTTACATAATATAATTTATTAGAACATGAACCTAAAGTTGGGAAGATTAGATTCAAACATATTTATTATTGCAAAATGCCGGGAAAAAAATGGTAAAAATCGATCATTTTTTTTTTCAAACACGTTCCAATATTCAATTCTCGATTTTTTTTTCAAAATTTAGGTTCATGTTCTTAAAAAAACATCTCAAGAATATATAAAAATTTGTTGAACTATTTCAGATGCGAATTGCGAGCTGCACATTTCCCGCAAATCGACAACGACGATGAGGACACGCCAAGGGACACAGCGGATTACACCTTAATTAATGCATGAAATAACTTGAAAAAATTATCAGAGATGTTTGAAAATATGAATAAATTATTGTCAGAGTTCCGGAAATTTCCGTTTTTTTTTCACAATAAAAAAAATCCAAAAAATCATCTAATTTTCGGTCTCCTAAAGTGGTTGCCCGCCTTAAGATAGAATAAATCTTTGATTTTTTGCCAAAATTTCAAATAAATTCGAAATAATAGGTGAGAATTATAAATGTTTATTCACTTGTGCTGTATTCTAACCTCTTTCCAGTCAATGGACATGCGGGCTCTTTTCTGACAATTCTCAAAGCAAAGTGAAAAGCTTACCTCATTCTGCTGAAAATTGCCAAATTAATTCCTGTTAAGAATTGACAATACACATTTCGTCAAATGTTGTCATAAAATCATTTCAATCGTTTTTTTCAATTTTGTTAAAATTTAATTTTCTGTTTCTCTGTCGAAACACGTTTTCGTAGTTTTTTTGAGAATGTGTCACGTTAAAATGAAAAAAAAACTTGGTGTATTTTCTACGGAATTGCAATGGCGAATATAATACTCATAAGTATAAGAATGTTATCATTTTTGTGCAAAAAAGTGATCTCCAAATGTAACATTTAATAAAAATAAATAATACGTCCATTTACTGGTGGTCTCGTCCATTCACTGGCGTCCATTATCAATTTCTCCAATATTATTGGTTGCAATTACTTCGAACATTTTTTTCTATCCTCAGAATAATATCTTTTTTTAGCCATAGCAATTGAGAAATTTGTTTTGATAATATTTTCATTTCTCAGTCCATTTGAATCCTTTAGCGTAATTAATCGTCCATTCACTGGTCGGTTTACCCTACGAGGCTGAAGCTTACAGTCGATCTTTATTATTCACTCGTCTCTTGTGTTATGCAAGCTGCAACATGAATATTTTCTCCTATTTCCTTCAATATGTATTTGTTCGACAGGTTTGTCAGATTTTTGCTCGTTTCCGAAATTGCCACAGTTTGGCATGGACTTAGAGAAATATCCTTATAAGAGACACGGGTTGTGTATACGAGTGATACGGATAGACTTTACGAATGTGCGCATACTCGTCGTGTTCGAACGTCCCTAACTGGTTTAACTCGAATTGACCCGATTGTTAACCCTCGGGGCAGAGCTCCACGTCAGTTGGTAGAACATTTATTTTCTCACCTCGGAACTACTCGCTGACGTATACAGGGTGGCCCGAAAAGTGACGTTCGAAAGGAAAATCTAGATGCCTCGGATCAATAATTATCCGAATCACCTCATATGCTGTATGATCTTTAGTTTTCGAGAAAAAAAGCATTTTGTCATTTTTATTTCGCCTTTTCCTGTACCATAGGTTTTTATTTTTTTATTTTTTTTTGTGAATGTACCAGAGATGGGCAAAAAGTAATTAAATTTACATTTAACAATTACAATTACTACTGTAATTGATCATTTAATTACTTTGTAACAGATTACTTAAGTAACTAGTTACCACAACTGCCGAGTGCAATCAATTACTATGTAATTTAATTGAAAGTTAATCTAATTACAAATTAATCGATTATATTGGGTGAAGTAAAAAGTTCTGAGCGTTTTCCGCTAGATGTCTTTAGTGAGCCATATCTCACGATGTATACATCGCATCGGGTCATACTACACGGCGATTTAAAGGTGACATTACGCTTCAAAAAAAGTTCTTTGACAGTTTTGTGTTTGGTGAAGCCGGTTGTGTGTTAGAGCGTTCCAAAATGGAGGTAAAAAAAGAGAAAATTCGATACATTCTTCAGTACCACTACGACCAAGGTGGAAAGGCGGAGCAAGCGGACAAAAAAATTTGTGCTGTTTTTGGACCCAGTACAGTATCGAATGCATCAGCAAAGCGGTAGTTCCAACGATTCCGTTCTGGTAATATGGGCGTCGAAGATGAGGCACGCTCTGGTAGGCCAATCGTCGAAAATGTCGATAAAATCATGGAAATCGTCGAGTCGGACCGGCATGTGAGCACTTATTCCATTGCCCAGGAACGGAAGAATAGCCAGAAAACCGTTTGGAACCATTTGCATAAGGCTGGTCTCAAGAAGAAGCTCGATGCATGGGTTGCCACACGAATTGATGCAAAAGAACCTTTTGGACCGAATTGATGCCTGCGATTCTTTGCTGAAACGTAACGAAATCGGCCCATTTTTGAAGCGGATGGTGACTGGCGATGAAAAATGGGTCACATACGAGAACAACAGCCGAAAACGATCGTGGTCCAATCGCGGTGAGCCGGCCCAAACGATCGCCAAGCCCGGATTAACGGCCAAGAAGGTTTTGCTGTGTGTTTGGTGGGATTGGAAGGGAATCATCCACTATGAGCTGCTCCCATCGGGCCAAACACTCAATTCGGACCTCTACTGTCAACAACTGACCAGATTGAAGCAGGCGAATGACCAGAAGCGGCCAGAATTGGCCAATAGGAAGGGTGTTGTGTTCCATCAAGACAACGCCCGGCCGCACAAATCTTTAACGACGCGCCAGAAGCTCCGAGAGCTTGGATGGGAGGTTCTATCGCACCCGCCGTATAGTCCAGACCTGGCACCAAGCGATTATCACCTTTTCAAGCATTTGCAAAATTTTCTTGATGGTACAAAACTGGCCTCAAGAGAGGCTTGTGAAAATGAGCTGGTCAAGTTTTTTACCAATAGGGACGAGGACTTCTTCAATCGCGGAATTATGAAATTGCCTTCAAAATGGACAAAAGTTATCGAACAAAACGGCGCATATTTGATCTTAATCGGATAATTCTAACTATGTTAATTTCATCGTCGAAATAAAGCGAAGAAACGCTCAGAAGTTTTTACTTCATCTAATATCTATGCTTCCATTGACTTAAAAGTGTTTTTGAAGACTCGGGGTTTACATAATGTTGAGGACAGGGCCAATAGGCTAATACGAGTTATAGTTCATCAAATATCTTCGAAATCATCTTTTTCCTCGTGCATAAAGTTTCCAATCGATTTTTCTCTCCTATCTCTCGCCAGCTTCGTTCCCATTTTCATAGTCAATTATCACGACGAAACGTCTAGACTTGTGGGGATTACCAAGCACCGACGATCCGGTTAATTAAAGGAAAAATTACGTACGGATAATTTCATCAAAACCCAGATATCACGACATTTTTTTATCCATCCTGATTGGAAAAATCGCGATGATGAGACGAAAAAAAAAATTAATTCCACTTACGAACCTGATCTCGACAAACTAAACGAATTAACGAAGTAGAAAAAGAAAACGTTTTTTCCTTCTCTTTCATATGAATCGTGGGGCTCGCCTCTTAACCTTTTTTTATCTGCGGATTATCGACCTTGATATCGCGGCAAGAACGTTCCAACGAAACGATCGAGTCGGGAGATTCGAGGGAGAAAAGAAGAAGAAAAACACGATCCGAAGTTGAATATATATGACGCGCGAATTGAAATTGCCGAGATACAATGTTCGAACGCGTTGTTACACGCCGATGGTGTATCACAGCGAGGCATATATTAATCGATTCGACGAAATCGTAAATTAACGATCGCTTTCTCGGAGAAGGGAATCAAGCGAGAAATCTCGTTATGACGGATCCTTGATACGTGTCACGTGTACGGGGAATCAAATTCTGTACAAGTCGTTTCAGGTCGAATAAGGCTTTTTTTTATTGTCCTTTTTCTTCACTCCAGCATTTCCGTACATTGCTTTTTTTATTGTTTGGGAAAAATTGAGTTTTTTTTTACCCGTTTCAAAGTCAAGCGCCGATGTAGGGCATATCCCTGACAATTATTATGATGGACCCTACACCACATCATTCGGTCCTCAAAATGTCAACTTTTCTAAAGAGTGTGAGTTTGCAGCACGAGCCGAAAGCGAGTGTTGCAATCATACGAGTTTAGAAAAAGTTTTTTTTTTTTTCGTCGAGTGTTGTACGAAATTTTATTTTACGAGGTGTGAAAATGGGGCTTTTACGTACGCTTCGCACGCGCGCAAAACGTCCATTATCTTATCGAGTGGAATAAATAATATATTATTTGAAAGCACGTGTATTGAACTTATTTTACAAATTCTTCCATTGAATTATATTTAGAAATATCGGAGATGCAGCTTGTCTCCGGAAATGTCTTTTTATTCGACATGCTTTGCGATGACATCTCAGGGACGGTGAATCTAAAATAAATAAATAAAACAAAAATAAAAAAGAAGTTAACAGATGACACTACGGAGTTCGCAGATGAAGATTTTTTTAATTTTTATTGCAATGTTTGATTTTATCGAAAGAAAAAACGAAAATCTCCAACGTCCAAGCTGCTGCCATTTTATTAAAAATTTAAGTTTGAAAAAAATCCTTTATTTACGAAGTCCGTATTCTCATCTGTAAACAGAATCTTTGTTGTTTGATTTTAGATTAACCTTTCTGGCGATAACGTGCTCACCGCAAGCCGTTTTGAAAAAAAAAAAACGTTTCCGGAGATCAGCTGCATCCCTTGTGCTTATAAAATATTTTTTAAGGAAAAAATGTGTAGAATAAGTTAAATACATGTGCTTGAAATTATATGTTATTTGTAATAAAAAGATGTATTGATGTTATAAAAAAATTGTCGGATATTAGCTTTTTTTTTTCTTGTGCGAACTAGAGGTAACTCCTTCAGGGGTTAAACCGCTTTGGCGCTTAAAAAAATAGGTATGAAAATAACAAAAAAAAAAATTGGCGCGACTATTAAATATAGAAAATCATTTTTATTTTTCATTATAGTTTTATGAACGAATAAAAAAAATAAACAAAAAAAAATGTTAAAATGGTGATATAAGTCGTCTAGCCTCTTTTCAAACTGGTGGACAAAATATCTCGAGATTTACTCAACCGATTTTGATGAAATTTATATGACATCGTCTTGACAGTATTGTTTAGAATGCAGCAAAGTATTTTTTAAATTAAATGTCGCGTTCATTTTTTATTCTTCTTTAAAACTAAATATTCTGGTAAAAATCAGTTTTTTTTTCAAACAGCTGTCATTTCTATGAAAAAAAATTCTTAATTTTTTCCCTATGTTACAATTTAGCTGCAAGCTTTGTTTACAAGACATTAAAAAAAAATTCCAGACGTTGCTTAGCAGATAAAAAAAATTCCACCATCGTCAAGGATTTTTGAAAGAGGGACCTACTAGACGTCTTACATGTCCGCCATTTAAACATTTGTTTTATACATTTAAAAAAAATTGTTCATAAAACTATGGTGTACACGGAGAGAATTAAATGTTAAAAATTACCGTGCAGTAACGGTAACCAGATGACAACCCTGAAACTTCGCTTATTATTACTGAGTAAAACACAGATTTTCACGAAAATAAAATAAAATTTCTTCTTCAGATAGAAAATTTTACCAGATTTTCTAGTAAATTTTGATGTGTAACAAATTACGCAAAACTTAAATTTAAAAAATACATAATATCAGCGAAATTTTACTGTGCATTTTATTATTTTATGCCTTTCAAAAATGTCTATAAAAAGTATCGTCTTTATAACAGTTATTTTAAGATTTATTATAAAATTTAATGAGTGTTATAGGAAAATGTATTGTGCTCTCGGTAAAAATTATCGTGCGCGCTATCCTTCTTGTATAGTAAAATTTTAGCTACGTATTTGAAATTTTCTGTAACGTGAGTTAAAAAAAAACTTGTCGCATACGAATTATTATGCTTTTCTCACTTGTCACCACATTGAAATATATCACGGTAATTTTTACCGTGAAATTCACGACAAAAATTACTTTTTAATTCTCTCCGTGTATATGTGAAAAGTAATCATTATTTTTTATATATGTAATACTCGATTTTTTAATCTATTCTATCTATCTATATCTATTTCATCTATCTAAACATCCCATATAAAAATAGATGGTTAATAATAATAATAATAATAATGTGTACAATTTAATTGTAAAATAATAAACGTAGGTTAAGATAATAATTTTGGATTCATTTTAGATTAAGATAATAAATAAATTTAATAATAGTAACTACTAAGATAATAATAATATCTATATGTGAGTGTGTGCACAGTGCACATACATAAACACATATATATATACATATTCAAGAAACTGGAATATAAATTCCTATCGTTTATTTTCCGAATTCATATGAAACATCTCATACATAAAGATATGCTGAATTTTTGGCGTGTGTGTGTGTGTGGGTGGGTGTGTAGAAGAGAATATTTTGAATCAGTTACGTTTATGTAATATTCGCCACCAATACGTCTGGATATTTTGAGGAGAGTCCTCGAAATGATCTTTATATGAAGATCCCTACACACATGTGTGTGTGTGCGCGTGCGGTATATATGGTAAAAAAAATTATATATATATATATGTATATGGGTAGACTCGACAAACCAGACGATCACGATTTTTTTCGCATAGCGTAGCTACTCCTTTAACTTCAAAGACGAGGTGATGGTCACGTGTTGTCCCGGCTGTCTGTGACCGCGTGTAGAATACCGTCGCACGTCAGTCTCGAGTCTCTCGGGCACGAGTTGTGAAACAGTGTCAGTGACCGACAGCCTAAGGCCACCCTATAGTCATCTTCATTATCATCATCATCATCGCCACCGTCGACTCGATTATCGCCAGCCTCATCTTGCGATCATCGTATTGTCATTATCATGTTCTTCAACATTGCCATTATCATTGTTATTGCTATTTTCAATGTTAACACTTCGTGGTCGCACTTTTGAATTCAACCGCGATAGTCATACTTGGATCGATTCTACCCAGTCAGCGTGCAAAAAAGTATTGTGAACAAATTATCCGGCCGAAGTGGTTCAAAAAATTACGTAACATGCTTTGAACTTTTTAGATGATGTACGAAAAATTTATTTATAAGAAATAAAATGGCGACGTATTTTAAAGAAATCATAAAGCGGCAAAAACGCAAAAAGACACTTTTTCGGCTCAAAAAATCATAGTTTCGTGAATTTTCAACATTTTTACCTAAAATTTGGACGTGATACTCCTTAGATATGCTACTTTTGGGGAAAAAAATAGTAGCATAGTGCGGGTTTCAAAAAAGTATTTATTTCGATATGTGAAGAGGGAAAATTTGATATTATGAGGATACTTCAAATTCCAGGTAAGATGGTGAATACAGCCCCATTCGAAGCCGGGAACATATTATATATTAGGTGCATGACTTAATTTTTACAGATTTTTTCTTCGAGCTTAAAATTATATTTAAAATAGAAATATTTTCGCGGTCTTTTGTGGTTTTGAAAGGATTAGACGCAAGGTTTCAGAACGCCCAACGACAAGTCTACGTGAGTTACATAACCTCTCAGAATAGCAGAGTATACGATGGCAACTGATAAACAGCACATTCGGCTCTGCATTTTATACGAATTCCAACAAGGAAAAAAATGCTTCTAAAGCGCGGGAATCAATTTGTCGTGTTCTTGGTGCCGACGTTGTGCCTTATGAAACGTGTAATTATTGGTACAAACGTTTTAGAAGTGGTGATTTCGATCTTAGTGACCAGCCGCACCCTGGACAGGATATGAAGGGTGTGCTTTATTACGAACTCCTGGAAACTGGTCAGACGGTGACTGCGGAACGCTACAGCCGACAATTGAACAAACTGAGCGAATAACTTGATCAGAAAAGGCTATTTACTGAGCAAGGAAGCAGGCAAGTCATACTGCTGCATGACAACGCTCGACCTCACGTTGCTCGCGCGACTCAGAAGACCCTCTTGAACTTGGGATGGGAAGTTCTCCCGCAAGCGGCATGTTCACCAGACTTGGTCCCATCCGACTACCATTTGTTCCGGTCAATGCAGCACGCCTCGGTGGATAAACAGTTCAAAACGCTGGACGATGTGCGTAAATTCGTCGTTGACTTTATCGCCTCGAAGCCTGCAAGTTTCTTTCGCGACGGCATTCGTATGTTACCTCAGAGATGGCGCAAGGTCATAGAAAACGATGGACAATATTTCCAAAATTAAATTCGTTGTTCTCTATTTTTTTTATATTAAATAAATTTGCTGAAAAATCTGTAAAAATTAAGTCATACATCTAATATTTACGTGAAAAATTGATCGACTGGTTCATTCTACTCAGGGTGATTACGAAGGGTTAATCGAACACGAACATCATCGGGCAAGCCTATTTGTCAATTTTTCACGGTGATCATTCGTCAACCGTATCATTATCGAAGGTGGCGCAATGCGCGCTATAAACTGTGGTGGATACATCGAGTAAGATTTACTCTCTCGATACGATGAGTTTACGATGAATTTTAAAAAATCCAATTTTTACGGCCGAAGAATTTTTAAACGTCAGTTGAAAATAATTGTGCGTTATATCGCGAATGTTTTGATGTCTCGAGATAATCGCAGTTTTTAGAGGATGAAAAAAAAAACAACAAAAAAGAAATGTATTACTCTTGCCGATGGGTCATTGTTATTTCATCGCAATGAAAAACGAAATTATTCACCGGTTGAAGCAAAAGATCGAAGAGTGACACGTAAAAATGTGCGAGAAGGCAAAAAACGAAGGTTTATCGAGGCGAAACATGCCAATTTTCCGTGACTGGAATATAATAATAGCGAATTGTAAAAATATACGTAGTGCGAGTATTATTTGAAGGAGAAAAAAAGCTTTGCTCAGTACAATATGTGTTAGTATATCACGCTATATATATATATATATACATGTATGTGTGTGTGTGTGTATACGCATGTAGCATATGTTTCTCGTTCGTCCAAGGTTTGGCACTGACCCACAACACACATTGCACGTTGTCCCACTTTTCGATGTGCGCTGGAAAAGACGATTGAATACCTTTCGTCTCGTCTCCCGCACATGATGATCTCCACACATGTGCGCGAAAAATCCAAATTTTGTTCCTCCTTCGGAGTCTAAAGGTGCCGAAAAAAAATTGCAATCTAAAAAACGGTAATTTAATAAATTTAAAAAAAAAAGAAAGGTGGTTTTCATTCAATACCAATTTGCGCTTTAAGGCGGGCAACCACTTGAGATGCTTCAAAAAATCAATTTTTTTTTAATTTCATAAATCGTTAGCAAAATATCTTTAGAATGTTACTGCGTAACATCAGACGGCGAGTTTTTTTCCCCTCCTTTCGCACTCTGTCTCATAGAATTGATTGGATTTGGAAAGCGGGAGGATCAAAGAGAATATTTCCGAATGACAAAATGATCAAATTATTTGTTTGTATGAGAAATCGAGAAGTTGAAAAAATAAAAGTCTTCTAGCGTGCAAAATCTGAAGTTTGTTAAATAGGGTACATAGACCGGTGAATGGACGAAAGCTATTTTATATTTGAAATAAATTAAGAATATGAATTGTCGATTTAAAAAAACTCAAATCACTATAATTAAGGAAAAATGACCCCGAGCGCATCTTTAAGCCAAAATTACTATAAGTTGTTGGCGGTCACTTTTTATAATAAATCGCTCATTTTTCATGACGATCGTTCTTTATTTCACCCCGTAATGGCTCTTCAGATATAAGAATAAATACCTTTTTTGAAACGTCCACTATGGAGTTATTTTTTTCCTCAAACTATCATATCTCAAGAGTATCACCCTAAAAATTCATGAAAAAAAAATTGAAAATTGCCAGAGTTATGATTTCTTTTGAGTAAAAACGGGCTCTTTTACTCATTGACCCCTTGCTGATTTATTTCCATTATTTAAAAATTAGATTCAAATATAATACCGAGAATGCATCATTCCGGAATGTTCAAACTAATATCCTGAATTTTTATGAGCCATTCGAAATGATACGGTCAACGCGGCAATCGTTTAAACATGGCTGGGGTTGCGATCCCCCTGTGTTCAGCGTTGTAAGGGTATGATTGTATGAAAGTAGTATGTATGTATGTGTCAAGAGTTTGGCGATGGGTGGGGAGAGAGATGGAGAAAGAGAGAGAGAAATCATTATGATCGAATATCGTATGATACTTCTCACCGGACCGTCCAAGTGATTAGACCACACAAGAACACGCGTGTATCTTATATTATATTGTATTTCCGTACGAGGAGCTCCTCAGAATTGTATCATAATCATTCGTCAAATGTACGGAAAACGGTCATTCGCCACGATTATTGTAATAGGACGCTGCAGCTAAAGATAAGTAACGTCTATTTTATCTCGTAACGCAAACAGAAGCGAAATAATAGCTCAGCGTCGAATAGTGCCGGTGAGAACGATTTTGGTCACGAGTCTGATTGACTTAATTTTATTATACATGTACATTGTACTCTCTCCCCCAATTTGTAATCGATAGTTCGAAATTATACTCACTCTCTCTTATTTATAAATAACAAAAGGAAAACGATTGTTGTTAATTTATGTAATGCTTCTAATTATGTTAAACGCTATAATAATAATAACTGTAATATATTTGTAAAAATACTCGAAAATATATAAGAAATCATTACAGCGTGTTACAGCTAGAACGTGTGACCGCGAAAAATTAAGGCGGGCGATCACTTTAGACGCTTCAAAAAATCAATTCTTTATTTATTTCATAGATCGTTAGCAAAATATCTTAAGAATACACCCTGAAAATTTCAGAACGATATTCGGGTCCTTCTAACGGTATGTATATAAATGATAAAGATTCTCCGCTCGACTCCCAAGCGCGCTCAGGTATCCACGAGCGCTCAGTCAGCTAGTTTGTTTGGGTTTGTTTGGGTTTTCATAACCCAAACAAACCCAAACTCGACCGTTTGGCGATTAGCTCCAAAACATCCCCATTCTGGGTACAAAATAATCGAGGTAGCGGCATTTCTTGCTGCTATTTTATTCAATGAAGGAAATTCAGCCCTACTCATGGTTATGAATGAACTACAAATCGTAGTTGGCAGGCAGAGCTACGGATATGTCGAGCAAATGGATCAGATGCGTGTGGCTCGGCAAAATAGAAAAAGTTTATTAGAGACAAAAGAAGCTCGAAAAGCTCGTAAAGAGGAAATGCAAGCTTCAAATGAATTGCATGAGGAAGAAGAAGGAGTGCTGTATGGTGCTGGAATCGCTGATTAATCGGTAAGTCACTGTCATTCGATTGAAGTACGTCGAGCCAAAAGTCCCTCGTACGAACGAGCCTCGATGTGCTTTTCTTATATTCAAGAAAAAAAAACACACAATAATGTTTTTTCCTCGTTACGCGCCAATAAATCGACGAGTCAGGGGATTCACGTAAAAATATTGTGGGCTTACGACGAGACATTTCAACTCCACTCGACAATTATATGTGCACATATATAATGTAAAGTAAATAAGAGGGTGTGTGTGTGTGTGTGTGTGTGTGTGTGTGTGTGTGTGTGTGTGTGTTAAGATCCCATTATGGTAACCCACTTCGAAGCAAGGTACGCGTCCTAACGGATTACTTGCAGCCACGGGTAAGCCGTGTATCGAGAGTATATCTTGACCATAGAGGGATCGGGTTGGTGTAGGGCTGAGGTTGGATGAGTCGCTGAGCTCTTGTGAGTACTAAGCATAGGCTACTTACTGGAAGCGTACACTGCTCAAAAAATTTATTTCATTTAGCTAGCATCGGTTTCAGTCGAATAATTATTTTTTTTCCTTGCCTCACGACCTACTACGATTTTATATGTTTCGAATTAATTTTGAAACATTTGATTCAAGCATATCCTAATGTAAACAAACAATAAATATTTATTAATATATATTGCTGATTTCAACGTATACAAGATATATTAGAATAAAAAAAATAACTTTGTTTGGAGTGTCTGAAGTTCAAATATATGCTTACTTCGAACGAATGAACATTTTATTTGAATGACTAGTGTATTCAGTGATTGGAACATTTAAAGGGTGACGTGGGTTTGAAAATTTCAAAAAATCCATTTTTTAATTTATTTTATTATCTAATAGTACAATATGTCTAGAATATTTTCCCAAAGTTTTAAGTCAATCGGAGTAAAAGTCTAGGATAGGGAGCCTTTGGGAATTCCCCCCGTTGGGAAAGACCGGCCCAGAGCGACGCAGGTATACGCATTTTTCTCAAAACACTATTTTTGAAGTCGGTGGACATAATTTCTCAAAAAGTAATGTACCGATCTTATTGAAATTTTGCACACTTCTTCAAAGTAGCATTGACTAGTGATTGAACGAAGGTTTTTTTTTTCGATTACAACTAATTTTACAAGGCTATACGTACACGGAGAGAATTAAATGTTAAAAATTACCGTGCAGTAACGGTAACCAGATGACAACCCTGAAACTTCGCTTATTATTATTGAGTAAAACACAGATTTTCACGAAAATAAAATAAAAATTTCTTCTTCAGATAGAAAATTTTATCAGATTTTCTAGTAAATTTTGATGTGTAACAAAATACGCAAAACTTAAATTTAAAAAATATATAATATCAGCGAAATTTTACTGTGCATTTTATTATTTTATGCCTTTCAAAAATGTCTATAAAAAAGTATCGTCTTTATAACAGTTTTTTTAAGATTTATTATAAAATTTAATGAGTGTTATAGGAAAATGTATTGTGCTCTCGATAAAAATTATCGTGCGCGCTACCCTTCTTGTATAGTAAAATTTTAGCTACGTATTTGAAATTTTCTGTAACGTGAGTTAAAAAAAACTTGTCGCATACGAATTATTATGCTTTTCTCACTTGTCACCACATTGAAATATATCACGGTAATTTTTACCGTGAAATTGACGACAAAAATTATTTTTTAATTCTCTCCGTGTATTGTAAATTGTACAAAAAATCGAACTATTACACGGAGAGAATTAAATGTTAAAAATTACCGTGCAGTAACGGTAACCAGATGACAACCCTGAAACTTCGCTTATTATTACTGAGTAAAACACAGATTTTCACGAAAATAAAATAAAAATTTCTTCTTCAGATAGAAAATTTTATCACATTTTCTAGTAAATTTTGATTTGTAACGAAATACGCAAAACTTAAATTTAAAAAATATATAATATCAGCGAAATATTACTGTGCATTTTATTATTTTATGCCTTTCAAAAATATCTATAAAAAAGTATCGTCTTTATAACAGTTTTTTAAAGATGTATTATAAAATTTAATGAGTGTTATAGGAAAATGTATTGTGCTCTCGATAAAAATTATCGTGCGCGCTAGCCTTCTTGTACAGTAAAATTTTAGCTACGTATTTGAAATTTTCTGTAACGTGAGTTAAAAAAAACTTGTCGCATACGAATTATTATGCTTTTCTCACTTGTCACCACATTGAAATATATCACGGTAATTTTTACCGTGAAATTCACGACAAAAATTACTTTTTAATTCTCTCCGTGTATGCATACAACTCTGCCAAAAATTCAAATTTCGATTTAAAAAATAATCCTTTGTTCAATCACGAGCTATACTTATTTACAAACAGAAAAAATTTGGTTTTTTAATTTCAGATAAAGCTATCATGAGTTATCCTGACCACCACGAGGACACTTTTTTTTGAGGGGTCTCCGGAAACCAGGTCCCACCAGTTGAATTTCCGAAAATTTTTTGAAATATTGTTGAAATGTTGCTCTTTTATGTGCTTAACATTTTTAATAAAATAATTTATATATTATATTTAAAAAAAAATAGAGAAAATATGTTTTTTTTTGCCGTCGAAACCCACGTAACCCCTTAAACAGACCAAAGCGCTAAATGCACAACCAATTTCAGAATGAAAATCGTAGTAATAAGCAGGAGGTAAAAACCGGTGCAATGGTCTAGTGGTTAGCGTGCTTGCCACTAAAACCTGCGGACCGGGAGGTCCCGGGTTCGAATCCCAGTCGCGTACATTTCGTCGTGAAATGTTTTTCTTCGGCATTTCGCGGCGAAATAAGACTAGTTCCACGACTGGGGGGGGGGGGGCGAACTTGATGATCGGCTGTTATTGGTATAGGTTTTCCGCAGTTTCCCTATACCCATGACAGAAATGTCACGATGAATATGATACAGAGGGGGAAGTCGGCTGCGGCCGCAAGGAGGGGGGGGGGGGGGGGAGAGTTAAAGAAAAAGGAGTGTGGAAAAAAGGAGGAAAGAAACAGTCACAGTGGAGGAAAAAATGGATAACAAACGCGAACAGCGTGTACCTTAGGAAAAAAAACATTAAAATAAAAAAAAAGCAGGAGGTAAACGAAACACTGAACGAACGTCGATCTAATTAAAGATCCCGTGTGGAATATTGGCAGGGTATACCTAATACAATTCGGGGCTTTCAATGGATTATTTGTGGATTCCATAGTATGGTTTTCCGTAAAAGAGCCGGACCGGGTCCCTATTAGGGAATGGTAGGGTAGGTAGGTTGACTAAAACTATGGTCTAAGTACGGAGACCAAGTAAAGACATTTAAGGGATGTAGTTGTAGATTCCCTAGCAGCGATTTCCCCAATACTACTAGACGTTGCTATTATAGGGGCACATTAGTATAAATTGCTTGACTAAAGAATTTATGGCATAATAATTATCGAGATCGATTAAATATAATAATTAAACTATGCGTTGAGTAGACGAGCTGTGATGCCTTGAACCAATACGCATCCAGTGCGTTTATTGGAACAACGCCGGGATCAAACGTGTCAAAATATGTAACAGAATTCTAAGCCTCAAATGTATTGAAAGAACACTTTTTTTCCACAGTGCACACACACACGCACGTACGCATATGGCTGCAATAATTTGTTATGAGAACCCTTTACAATGTTCAAAAAATCGAATTTTTTCCACATATTTCGAAAGTATAATATATTGAGAGTATACTCGAAAATCGAAATATGAAATATTTACAAAGTTATAGCATATAGTCGTATTGAAACTTTAAATGCAATTAGGTCGAACTGCATTTTCAAAAACTGCTCATGTTGTAGCTCAAAAAGTTATTGATCGATCTGGCTGAAATTTTGGAAGGTTTCTCACTATAACATTATCGGAAGGATATACCTAAAGTTGTAAGGTTATCGCGTAAATAAATTACTTTTTTGGGATAAAAGTTGTCGAGAAAAGGGTAAAAAATATGAAAATTTCATTAAAAAGCTTACTTCATTTTTAATTTTATACTTTTTTAATATTTTTATAGGTATATCCTTTCCCTACACATGTCAATAATCGAAAAATATTTTCGATTTCTGTTTCAGATCAATAGAAAAATTAGACAAGTAGAGCCCTTTTCGATATCACGCAGAAGACGCCTAAAGAAATACCTTACAACGCCGCAATTTTGTTTAAAAAAAAATGTAACACTTGAGAGTTGTAATAAGATAATGTCAAAATTTAAAAACAATGCGATTATTTCATCACCTTTAAAAAAAATCATGAAAAATCACTCACTTTTGGGCGTCTAAGGGGTTTCCGCCCTTAAAGGCCCTTGTTATTTTGCCTTCAATGGTCCTCGATAGCAAAGTGTGATCGGCGACTGATGGCTCATGTGAGGCTTCCAGACTAGGGCCTTAATAAAGTCAGGGAAAAATTAAGATGGTCACGATCAAAGCCCGAACTCAATTTCCACACGGGCGTGTCCCTCAAAATGTCAGGTCATTTTGAAACACCCATTACACCTGAACTGCATTCGATTATTCTATTACACCAATAACCCCGTTGTTAATTCATGAAATTACAAACCTTAAGTGTAACAAATAACACACATGAATTTTCAGTGAAAGGAATAATTTCCGTTGCATCAAAACGATGCAAACTTCAATGTCATTGTACGAGTACAGTAGGATACGTGTATAGCCCCGTACAAGGTGGAGGTAGAGATTGTGTCGTTGGTAATGACCGTGGAGCGCGTGACAGATCCGACATAATTTCTCGACACTCAGTTCGCCCGGTTCCTCCGTTACACGCGTTCATTTATTGTATCGTTAATCTCGCGCGATATTACGACGTATGAACTTTCTTCGTTACGCCAATGACGATAAATCAATTGGACGCGCAGGAAGCCCGGCTATTTCCTTGCGCGTGTGCGTGTTTCTCTTTTTTCTCTTTCTTTTATCACAGTTTTTCCGGTTCTGGGGCACAATTCTTTTCTTCCATTGAGCGTTCTCTCTCTCTCTCTCTCTCTTCGATATTTCTTTTATCGAGCGACCACATTTATCGAAGGTGGGAGAACGAGCGGGGGATAATATTACCCCGTGCACTTGATGGGATCAACGACATTGCGTGTGTGAACTCTTAGCCTTTTTTTTTTCCTTTATTCCCTCGGCGCTCGCCATTCTTTGGTTTTTTATCTTTTGTTTCTTTCTCTTTTTCTCTCTCTCTCTCTCTATCTCTCTCTATCTCTTATTTTTTGTTGCTTGTCGTTGTTGCTTCAATTCACTTGGTGTATACATCCGGGAATTATTCCACGTGCGTTCCTTCTCAAAAGTGTCGTATACATGTGTACGTACGGTGTAGGAACGAATAAAACTTACGAAAGTCAAACGGCTCTGTTGTGTTACACTGCTTCGCGGACTGATGCACGATCTTTTTTTTTATTTATTTCTTTTCTTTTATTCGGCCGGTTTTCTTTTGTTTTTTTTAAATTTTTATTGTGCCTGGTGGTCCCACGCGGGTCGTCGCACCGGGAAGCGCGCGAGGCCGAGATTTTATTTGGAAGTCCAACATCTCGTTGGCCATTTGTCGAGCAATGAGCTCCGACGAGGGTCGGAAAAAATGTCGTGCATATAGAATGCCTGATTTTATAATACGATTTTCTTGTTATGTGAACCGTTATGGAAATGTTTTGTATTCTTTTGCTTTTTGTTTTTTTTTTTTTTTTGCATTTTTTGCCGTGCCTTCTCGGTTGGAGGTAGTGAATTTTGATTGCGTGCATTTGTGTGGAAAAGAGACGGCAATCGCTGGCACTGACAGAGCAAGAGAGAGGCACAGGTAGAAATGGATTCACGGTGTTGGAGTTTGCATGGTTGGAATGCGACGAATATTCATTTTTATTGCCCTCATTTTATTATTGTCCGAGGTCTTTATTGCATGTTTAGATTACAGATGTTCAACGGGCCTGCGTAAGCTTCGAGCCGAAAAAAAAAACAGGTCGATTTTACATATATTCTTCCGATCAGATATTCGAATGACGACGTCGGGATTTTACACACAATTATTAGTCTTTCCAAGTTCGAGTTTTTTTTTATTTAAAAATATTGATAAGTAAGGAAGTTATTATTTAAATAAAGTGCCATCGTTGCTTCATGGCCGATCGGTGTACGTGGTTCTTGGCAACTAGGGTGATAGGAAATGAAAAATTAAAAAATGTACTTTTAGTATAATCGTCAAACATTCGTATGACCGGGTAGTGTTTTTAAATTTTGAAAATTACACAAATGGAAAGCCGTAGGAAAAAAGGTTTGATTTTCAACAACAACAATCAAAATAACTTTAATTATTCGTTAAGAAGCTAGGCTATAAAGCTATGCAACAAAATAATGGTATTTTTTAAGGTAGGAGTCTCGTCACAGTCCTGTTGAAAAGTTGATTTCTTACACGGAGAGTATTAAATGTTAAAAATTACCGTGCAGTAACGGTAACCGGATGACAACCCTGAAACTTCGCTTATTATTACTGAGTAAAACACAGATTTTCACGAAAATAAAATAAAATTTCTTCTTCAGATAGAACATTTTACCAGATTTTCTAGTAAATTTTGATGTGTAGCAAAATACGCAAAACTTAAATTTAAAAAATATATAATATCAGCGAAATTTTACTGTGCATTTTATTATTTTATGCCTTTCAAAAATGTCTATAAAAAAGTATCGTCTTTATAACACTTATTTTAAGATTTATTATAAAATTTAATGAGTGTTATAGGAAAATGTATTGTGCTCTCGGTAAAAATTATCGTGCGCGCTACCCTTCTTGTATAGTAAAATTTTAGCTACGTATTTGAAATTTTCTGTAACGTGAGTTAAAAAAAACTTGTCGCGTACGAATTATTATGCTTTTCTCACTTGTCACCACATTGAAATATATCACGGTAATTTTTACCGTGAAATTCACGACAAAAATTACTTTTTAATTCTCTCCGTGTAGTTTCTTATTCTACGGTCTCAATCGATGTAAGTCTCAAAATATTGTCAAGTATTCCTATAATGTAGTTTTTACATCTTATCGAGATGTCAAAACTTGTAATGAAGAAAATAATAATAAAATAAAATAAAATAAAATTAAAAGCTATATCTCTGAAACTGGACGGTCAAAGTTCTTGACTTTTTTTGACAAACTTCGTCATATGTTCCTCTGTAATTGAGAATAAAAAAAAAAATTCTGTCATAAAATTTTTGCGTGAAATGTGAAATTTTCCACTGCTCAACTTCATTTGGCAGAATTAGCCTATATAAAAATCTCTGAACCACATTTAACATACTTATTTAGCGATTTACAATATAAGTCTATTTTTTTTAAACATCTTCTAAAAAATAATAAAATTAAGGAAAATCTAAAAAAGGACTTTCGTTGCGTTTCAACGATGCAAACTTCAATGCCATGCCTAATAGCGTAATAAAAAGTGTGCAATAGAGGAAAAAAGGACTTTAGTTCAATTCCAACGATTCATAATAATTCATTCGTTCGATCCATTCAAAACTTCAACACCATATTCAACATGTCGCGTGGAGACAAAATAGATAGTGCGTTCCATTTGATTCCCTGAAAAATATAGTCCCTATTTCGCTGTGATAAGCTTGTGATGACAGGAAGTGGGGAAAACGAATTGCGTGGTGGTATAAGTAATAAATGCTCAGTGGAACAGTGCTTGCAGTCACGTTCATTGATCTGTTGGCGATTGACCCATAGAGAATGTACAATGGGTGTAATATAATAGTACACGCAGTGACGTAAGAAAAGCCGTGTAAAGCGAATTCAATAAGACTGTGGGCACGAGGACCCTTTGAATACAATATGAATTGTCTCGTCACGAGTACACAAGTGCACGTATCCATGTGGGAGGTTGCGTGATGCATACATGCGAACATATATATATATATATATATATATATATATATATATATATATATATATATATATATGTCAAACGGCAGTTTCTGGGACTTTTTTAAGGGGCATATATTTACCGCGATTTTTGTACGTTCTATCACCCTTAACATTTTTCAGGAGGTTATTTCATTATATAAGCCCATTAAAAGTATATATACGACAAAAAGTATGTAATGGCAGTTTTCAGGACTATCGGTATATTGGCAGTTTTCGGGACATTATGAGACGAATCGGTCGTTTTCAGGTCTTCGCGTATATAGGCAGCTTCCAGGACCTTTTAGAGAGATAGGCATTTTTCAGGACTTTTCGAATACATATTGGCAGCTTTCGGGGCAGTAGTACCAAGAGATAGGCATTTTTCAGGTCTCTCCAAATGTATTGGCAGTTTCCAGGACAGTATATATGGCGTAGTTTATATGTCTCCAAATATATATTGGCAGTTTTCGGGGCAGTAGTACCAAGAGATAGGCATTTTCCAGGTCTCTGCAAGTGTATTGGCAGTTTCCAGGACAGTATATATGGCGTAGTTTATATGTCTCCAAATATATATTGGCAGTTTTCGGGACAGTAGTACCAAGAGATAGGCATTTTCCAGGTCTCTGCAAGTGTATTGGCAGTTTCCAGGACAGTATATATGGCGTAGTTTATATGTCTCCAAATATATATTGGCAGTTTTCGGGACAGTAGTACCAAGAGATAGGCATTTTCCAGGTCTCTGCAAGTGTATTGGCAGTTTCCAGGACAGTATATATGGCGTAGTTTATATGTCTCCAAATATATATTGGCAGTTTTCGGGACAGTATAAATAGAATGTTACTTTTCACGGCCTTGCAGGTATTCACAAGTTCGGAGACAATGCAAAGTGTTTGGTGTTTTTGAAACCTCACATTAACCAACAATTCTCCAAGCACAGAGGGCAGTTTTATTCATCATATAAAGTGAGCATATCATCGGGAATGATAGTAACGGAATGAACTCTGCACCACTTTGTTTGATTCTCTCATTTTTTTTTATTCATAGCTAAATAAGGTTACGTAAATATAGTTTTTTCACTGAAACTCATTAGATCAGTTTTATCAATGATATAATATTTATGATCCCTTAATAATTCTAGTCGAATCGAGGAAGAGAACACAATCTTATGATATACATATTAAATAATAATTTCCTTCGTTTCTTTGAATCTTATTATACGTGGTTCAGTAACGTTCCATATTTCAAGGGGCATAAATTTACCGCGATTTCCGTATTTTTTATCGCCCTTAATATTTTTCACGATTTTTTAGGGGTGTGCGGGTAGCAGAATTAGTCGGGTCGGGTCGGGTCGGGTAATTCAACTATGATTCGGGTCGAGTACCCGAATTTTTCGAGTACCCGAATTTTATCGAGTACCCGACGATACTCGAGTATATTCGGGTAAATAGACTCCAGCTTTATGTTCTCTATCCTTCGCCGATAGGTTGGAGATCATAAGAAATAAAAATAATCAATTTAATAATTTTAATATTCATATTCATATTAATTCAATATTTTAATATTAAATATAAGTATTAAGTATACAAAAAAGTTTTTTGTATTCTTGTAATGAAAAGTTTTTCCGATAGTTTATCTTCATTTAAAGATTAAAGATTATAAACAATCAATCGATTATCACTCGATTCTGAAGATTTCGTGATTGACATTATTAAATTATTAAGTGAAACAAAAAACAATAAATAACGAGACGTTTACGAGTGCTCGCTTGCTCAGCAACATAACGATTGTCACAACAAATCGAAAAAGCCGAATAGTTCGTGCATGAGACAGACAAAACTATAAGAGCGGTGCGGCAATGCATGAAGTCAAGTCGCGAGAAAGAACTCTCTCTCTCTTCTCTCTCTCTTGGTGGTGAGCGAGAGAGAGAGAGAGAGAGAGAGAGAGAGAGAGAGAAGTAGCTGTGCCGTTTGCTCCCAAGCTCCAAGGGTTTACATTGTATACAAGCGAAACACGAAACATAAACAAGACAAAGAATAGAAAAGTGAGACGAAAAAAGATTTTTACAGTATTATCATTTTTTCGTTTTATCGCCTTTTGCGAGTTTTCGTTTTCTCCTATTATTCGATCGAAACGACTAGATAAATAATAAATATAAATAATAAATACGGATCTCCGAGTCGTTTACGAATACTTCAAGTTTACGAATACCCGAAGTTTAAGAGTACTCGAAGTTCACGAGTACTCGACGTTTACGAGTACCCGAAATTAGAGAGTACCCGATGACCAAATTCGGGTACCCGATAGTGGCGAGTAATGCAAAAACGTAACCGGTCGGGTACCCGACCCGACCCGAACATCGGGTACCCGAGTGAATCGAGTACCCGCACACCCCTACGATTTTTCATTATATAAACCCATCAAAGATATAAAACCCATCAAAGGTATATACAACAAAAAGTATGTACTGGTAGTTTTCAGGACTACCGATTAATTGGCAGTTTCCGGGACATTATGGGACGAATGGGTCTTTTTCAGGTCTTCGCATATATAAGCGGCTTCCAGCACATTTTAGAGGGATCGGTATTTTTCAGGACTTTTCGAATACGTATTGGCAGTTTTCGGGGCAGCACTACCAAGAGATAAGCATTTTTCAGGTCCCTGCAATTGTATTGCCAGTTTCCAGGAGAGCATGGAGTGAGCATATCATCGGGAATAATAGTAACAGAATGAACTTGAAACCACTTTGTTTCATCCTTGAATTTTTCTTATTCATAGCAAAATAACGTTACATAAATATAATTTTTTCAATAAAACTCATTAGATCAGTTTTACCAATGATATAATATTTATAATCCCTTCAAATTCTAATCGAATCAAAGAACGGAACACAATGGTATGATATACATTTTAAATGATAATTTACTTTGTTTCTTTAAATTTACTTAAATTTTAAATAAAATTCTTTGAAACAATTATAAAATGTATAAAATACTTTCAAATTTGTATTCTCAAAATTTTCACAGTTGGAACTTTTTCAGCAAACTTGACTATTTTTTCGGAGTAACAGAGTAGAAGTTACATATTATATTATATAATTAGCTTATATATTATAAATTCTATAATATGAATTCGGGAAACAGTTTAAGGGGTCAGTCCACTTTGGAGCCACGAAAAAAAGGCTATTTTCGCGATTTTTTTTTTAGGATTTTATAAAAGATATGAATATAAAAGTTGTTGGACTTGATAAATAAAGTCTTGAAATACATAAAACAAAAATTTTAATTCATTTTTATTCATTTTTAAGTACAAACACTATAGTTTAACGTAACGCCTCAAAAATAGGTGGGCTAGGTAGCTCCATCACAACTCGGCAACGGCTTGTCTGAAACAAAAAAATCAAAGTCCATTAGATTCAGTATGACACCGACACAGTAAAGGCACCGTTTGACTCGGGGGCGCGAAAACCGTCACGCGACCGAGAGGTGCGAGACTAGCCGACAGAGAGTTGGGAGATAGAGATACAGAGCGATACACGAAGAGGGAAAGAGAGAAAGAGAAAGAAAGAGAGAGAGAGAGAGAGAGAGAGAGAGAGAGAGAGAGAGAGAGAGAGAGAGAGAGAGAGAGAGAGAGAGAGAGAGAGAGAGAGAGAGCATGGAATTAATTTCATTAAATTTAAATCATTAACGTATTCAAAAATGTACTTACCGTGAAGCATGAGTATCCGAACTGACTATCGGCCACCATCGGTGTGCTTTGCACAGAATACGTCTCCTTTTTTCGATGTTATGCGACAAATGTATTACATATTGTCGTCGGTGAATTGCATTTACACGCACGTCTTGCATCACATGCCAGTGAATTCTTCGCTCGCGTTATTTTCACGAAAAATGTATATTTCGCAATGAAGAAACACATAGTCTCGGAAGAACAAACACCACGTAAAATGGAATCAGATCTGAACGTCGTTCGTTTTCTTTCCTCGTACCGAGCCAGTGTACAATCTGATTACATCTATGAGTTACAGCGCTTTAGAGTCGAGTTTTACCTTAAGTCCGATTGAAAAAAATTCACTCATTTTCTTTTTCGAGATTGCCCTGTTAAAGAAAGTTTGATTAAAAAAACCGCTTCGAGCAATCGATATATAATAGTAGAACGAAGTCACACAAAATTTTAGAGATCGTACAGTTGTTTCCAAGTCTGTCCTGATAACGACCGATTACCAAATAAATCTGTCTCGAAAACACACGTTTCACATATAATTATACTGAATCACGGGTTCAAGTTCTGTACAAACACCGACACTTATGCTAATGATGGGTAGTAAAATTGAGGCCTGAAAAACATTTTTTTCCTTAGGATATTCTCAAAATATAACAAAACCTTCAAACTCTACAATTTCTTGCGTACAATCCGATTACATCTATGAATAACAGCGTCTAAAGTCAAATTTTACCTTAAGGCCGATCGAAAAAATTTCACTTATTATTTCCCTTTTCGAGAATGTCCCGATAAAGAAAGTTTGATTAAAAAAAACCGCTTTGAGCAATCGATATATAATAGTAGAACGAAGTTATACAAAATTTTAGAGATCGTACGGTTGTTTCCAAGCCTGTCCTGATAACGACCGATTGCCAAATAAATCTGTCTCGAAAGCACCCGTTACACATATAATTATACTGAATCATGGTTTCGAGCTCTATATAAACACTGACATTTTTTTTAATGATGGGTAGTAAAATTGAGGCCTAAAAAACTTTTTTCCTTAGCATATTCTCGAAAAACGTAGAAAAACTTTTTTTTATATGTATCGTACATTATCAGGACTGTCCTGTTAATGAACGATCGACAAAAAAATTCTTTCAGGTCTGTCCTGAAAACTGCCAAGTGTCCCACCAACACCCGATAGTTCTCTCAAAAAGTCCCGAAAACTGCCGCTTGACATATATATATATATATGGAGGAAACGTCATTTTGAAGACACTTATATTCGAGGACTGTCCTTGAAACAACTAGACGCGCTGATAGCCAATAGGGCAAACCGACCAGCGAATGGACGATAAACGACACTATAGGATTCAAATGAACTGTAAAATGGAATGACGTTGAAGTTTGAATCGTTGGAATGCAATGCATTTTTTCTCAATTATTTCATTTCTTTATTTTTATCATTAACCAAAGCGGTTTTTCTCGCAAATACAAATTGTAAATTTCGAATAAAACTTCGTAAAAACGTTCGAGTAACTTTCACAGCCTAGATCGATAAAACAATTTTGGAAAAATTTAAAAAAAAATTACTTTTCGTTGCACTTCAACGATGCAAACTTCAATGTCATAAAATGGAAATATTATCAAAACAAACGCTTTAATGGCTGTAGCTAAAAAAAGATATTATTCTGATAGTAGAAAAAAATATTCGAAATAATTGCAACAAATAATATTGGAGACATTGATAAATAAGTAGCGAAATTACCAAATGGCCAGTGAATGGAAGAAGTTACCAGTAAATGGACAATCGACCACCAGTAAATGGACGTGTATTGTACATGAACACAGCAAATGATAACGATTTATTATTTATTTATTATTAAATGCTACATTTGGAAATCATTGTGTTTCACAAAAATTATAATATTCTTATACATATGAGTATATTTGTTATTGCGATTTCGTAGAAAATATACAAAGTTTTTTTTTTTCATTTTAACGTGATATTCTCAAAAAACTACCAAAGCTTGTTTCGATAGACAAACAGAAAATAAAATTTTGTCAAAATAAAAAAAAAACGTATGGAATGATTTTATGACAACATTTGATGAAATTTATATTGTTGATTCTTAACAGTTATCAATTTTGCTATTTTCAGCAGATGAGCTTAACTTTTCACTTTGCTTTGAGCATTGTCAGAAATGAGCCCATACGTCCATTCACTGGAAAGAAGTTAAAATACGGCACCAGTGAATAAACATGTCTAATTCTGACCTGTTATTACGAATTTATTTGAAATTTTTGCAAAAAATCAAAGATTGATTGTATCTCAAATAATGAGAGCAATATTTAATAATATAAAGTAATATAGAGTTATACATTAATAATAATATAAATTAAATATATTTTTAATATGAAAAACATATTTTCAAAATATATATCTAATAATATAAAAATGAATGTTTCTGTGTTTGTCCCGTATGCGTTCCCATACCATTCATCCGATTGAGTTGAAACTTTGTACACTTGTTGTTGGTACTTCCGTGAAGGTTTCTGACATAATACAATCAACGTACAATAGGTGGCGCGCGAGTTCCATCGGATGATTGTTCGTCTCTTATGCGTTCGCGTATCGTTCATCCCATTGAGTTGAAACTTTGAACAGTTGTTGTTGGCACTTGCGTGAATGTTTCTGACACAGTAACATCAACGTACAATCGGTGGCGCGCGAGGCCTATCGGATAATTGTCCGTCTTCTCCTAATGATTTCGACAGATATGCCATTCGAATTCAAACGTTTGCAGTTTCCGGTGCGACTTCCATTTGAAATGACCATCAACAAAGCAGTGGGACAATCGCTAAAAGTGTGTGTGGACTAAATTTGGAAAATACATGCTTCTAACATGGACAGCTGTATGTGGCCTGCTCACGCGTTGGAAAACATTCTCATTTATTCGTGTACGCAACAAACGGAAAAACAAAAAATATTGTGTATCCTAAAGAACTTCAATAGACAACATTGAAACATAGACACTTTCTTTCTTTGAGTGGCATTGCAACGCATGCCGGGTACAGCTAGTATTTAATAAATATAAAGTATAATACTTAGCCTCAAAGATCATAAAATCTCTACGTCATCAGATTCATCAGATTTACAAATTTTCTAGATGATGTACAGATTTTGTACATCATCTAGAAAGTTCAAAGCATGTTCCGTAATTTTTTGAACCACTTCGGACGGATAGTTTAGTCACAATACTTTTTTGAAAACTGACTGGGTAGAATCGACCCAAGTGTGACCACCGCGATGGCATTTGGAAGTATGACCACGAAGGGTTAATTATTATAAATATAAGACAGCTTTCGTCCATTCACTGGTCCCCGTCCATTCACTGGTCGCTGTACCCTATTACGTACATACAACGAATACCAAATGCACTATCCCTCGATATATATATATGCGTGGGTGGGTACGTATATTTGTATGTATATATATATAAATATATATATATATATATACATACAATGATATATATATATATTTACATATAGGCATACACACACGCGTACATATATATATAGCTTCGAGACACTTGATCGGATGACCGGAAATCCTGGCAAACGTTGCGTAACTTAGCTCTCCCGGATAAACCCATCGAAGAGGCGCGCAGGTGGTGTATTATGACATATCGCGTGTCACTTCTTTCCCCTCTCTTTTAAGTGAATCTAAATCGTTTTTTTTTTCCTCTTTCCCTCGGTGTGCCAAAAACTTATAGACACACGACGAAGAGATTATATACGAATCCCACGCACATTTGACGCCTTATAGTTGGTGACGTCAATGGGAAGAAAAATGAATTAAATAACGCTTTGAAAATGGGAAGAGGCCTAAGAAAAATTTCAATTTTATAATGGGAATTTAAATTTTATTAATTTGTAGATGGATGAAAAAATTATGAAAAATGAATGAGAGTTAATTCGATCGGTTGGCTTTTCGATCAAAAACGGATCGACGCTTACGAGAGATCGAAAAGAAAATGTTAATCGTTGCTAATTGTTTTGTGACTTTAGAAATTGTGGCACTAGAAATATACAGCGTAAATAAAAAAATTGCGAATGTCTTTAGCGCTGGAGATATGATTTTTTCCAACTTTAACCCCCCCCCCCCGATAAGAGTGTGTTCCGGTGGATGAAAAACGTTGCCAATTTTTTCGTGACTTTCTTTAGGCACTGGAAATATACGGCGTAAATAAAAAAAAATTGAGAATGTCTTGACCGCCCGAGATATGAATTGTTTTTCACTCTCAACCCTTCAAAAAAGGTGGATTTTGGCCTATTTTTTTTTAATGCTTCGTATATCATCTGCGGATATTCTACCATCGAATTATACATTTATCTCGGATAAGAATATGTAAAAACGTTTGGGTGCTTATCACAGCCAAAAACTTCGTACAATTGAGTTGTTAAAAAAAAAAATGTTCGATTTTTTTTAGAATTGATCTTTTGTGATATTAAAACCGAATGTCAAAAGAGTTTTTCTTTGAAATAATTCTAAAGATAATTATTAATTGTTTTTATATCAGGATAATTTAAATTGTAGATGTTAGCGCGAAATGTCACGCTATCGGCGCTGGCGCTTGTGACGTCATCGCTCGAACGCGACCGAATAGGTTATGTATATACGGCTTACACGCGAGTGTATAGAAAAGTAAAATTTTGTGTCATTTTACATCTAAAAATCTCGAGCATTCTGAAAAAGTCGAAATATAGTTTAATTTTAATGCAACGATGTGTGAAAGTAGATTCGTGAAAGCAAATTCGAGTAATTTACCAACCGTGGATAACTGAACATTTTTTGGTTAGGAGAGGCTTGATAAATTGTGTCAGTTATTGCCGCTACGTATCATAAGCATTTTGAAAGAGACGTATTAAAAAAAAAATATTTCAATACAGTTTATGTTATAACACGTTTACACTGACATCAAAGTAATATTCACAGTAAAAATAAGTGGACGATGATTTCGGGTTGACACGTCGTGCTGCATCGAACCACAGATTTCGACGTTTTATGTCTTGTGGCACATTCAGAAATACCTATTAGGGCCACTTTTCGTCGTATTTATACAAAGAGGAACAAAGCAAGGCTTATAGGATCTTGTCGTTCCCATCGTTGACAGAATACTCGTATCACACGAGTATTTCGTATACTGGCGTTCGAGCGGTGACGTCACAGAGCGCTCGGGTAACTTCGGATGCACTCGGCGCGTTTTTGCCGAGCTGAACAGAAAAACAATTTTAAAGTACTATATCGTTGTTAATTGTTGAAAAAAAAGGAAATAATTTGCTTTAAAAACCGCACATGATCTTTACAATGAAAAAAAAATCATTTAATGGTCTCGCCAAGGCGTTCTTCTGTAGATTTTTTATTTATTTTGACGACTTATTCAGGACACTATTAAATAATAACCTGTAAAATTTCAAAAGGATTTACCGTTCCGTTTTCGAGATGTTGACAATCAAAGATTTCGTGGTTTCACGCGTGTTCTTATGGGGAGCAGTGGAAAATTTCACAATTCACGCAATAACTTCGAAACTTTGCTTCAAATTTTTTTCAAAAAATTCTCAATTACAGAGGAACGTATGACGAAGTGGGTAAAAAAAAATCATGAATTTTGACCGTCTAGTTTCATAGATATAGCGATTTAAGGGGTGAGGGCTAGTCAGCATTTTCAAAAAATCGTTTTATTTTTGGATTTTCTCAAAGTACAGCATTTCAAAAGTATTCTCTAAAAATTTTAGACAAATCGGTGCATTATTCATGAAGATATACACTTTCAAACACGATTACAATGCCTTGCCAACGAATGTATTAGCTGTAATAAAGCCTATTTACGAAGATCTTACAAAAGACGAATTACTACAAAGATGTATAGGAGGATTTACGCAAAATAGTAATGAAAGTTTTAACCAGAGCGTTTGGAAGGTCATCCCAAAAACGTTACTTGCCAGCTTCACCACTTTTAGCATAGCAGCCAACATTGCTACCTGCACCTTCAACGAAGGTTCCTATGGCTTGTTAGCAGTTTTTGATGCTATGGGGATTAAATTAGGACCAAACGCCCACAATTTTGCCACAAAGGAGGACTCTGTTCGAGTTGAAGTGGCTAACCGACTTTCGGCGGAAAACACTCGAGAAGCCAGAGTAGTTCGACGACGGAAGAAAATCGCTTCTACTGCGACTGCTAAGGCGAAGAAAGGGCCACTTTATGGTGCCGGAATAGATGATTCAATGTAAGTCCAAAAATAATTTTTTTATTTGCATGTAAATTGTACTTAAAACTTTAAACGCGTTTTTCTCGAAAGCACGTTTTCAAATTCGGTGATCACTGTAACTCCAGAACGGCTTGACCGATAGTTTTCAAATTTGTATCACTTATTCTGTACATAATTGTCCCCTGGATGGACGAAGGATTTTTATCGGCGGTGAATAGTTTTTTTTTATAACTGAAAATATGAGTGAAATTTTGGTCGAAAAACAAGTTTTTACTTTGAACATCCGCCATTTTGTAAAAATTCGAAATTTTCATTAACCCTTCGTCCATCCTGGGCCTAATATGATTTACTAATGATCCCCGTTAATTTTTTTGGTTTCAGATGATCCAGTGATGAGCAGCAGTGATCACCGCGAAACACCTTTTTTTTTCTGGACCCCTCGCAGACTGACTGCATCTCGCTTATTTATTATTATTTTTCAATGAAAATTTTACTGTAGCTACTAGAAACATTGATTATTCATATGGGAAAACATATTTCACTAAATAATAAAACCTGTAAAAAAAAATCCCGAAAAAAGCGTTTTTTTCGACGTTACAAGTAGCCCTCACCCCTTGAATTAAGCAATGTCTAGCGATGCTAGCGCCACGACGCGACTGGAGCAGACTAGAACTAGATTATACACGGAGAGAATTAAATGTTAAAAATTACCGTGCAGTAACGGTAACCAGACGGCAACCCTGAAACTTCGCTTATTATTACTGAGTAAAACACAGATTTTCACGAAAATAAAATAAAATTTCTTCTTCAGATAGAAAATTTTACCAGATTTTCTAGTAAATTTTTATGTGTAACAAAATACGCAAAACTTAAATTTAAAAAATATATAATATCAGCGAAATTTTACTGTGCATTTTATTATTTTATGCCTTTCAAAAATGTCTATAAAAAAGTATCGTCTTTATAACAGTTATTTTAAGATTTATTATAAAATATAATGAGTGTTATAGGAAAATGTATTGTGCTCTCGGTAAAAATTATCGTGCGCGCTAACCTTCTTGTATAGTAAAATTTTAGCTACGTATTTGAAATTTTCTGTAACGTGAGTTTAAAAAAACTTGTCGCATACGAATTATTATGCTTTTCTCACTTGTCACCACATTGAAATATATCACGGTAATTTTTACCGTGAAATTCACGAAAAAAATTACTTTTTAATTCTCTCCGTGTACCCGAGCAGAAATTTGTTCAGGGTGAAATCCGGACCGGATCAGGCTGCCACAATAGCAAATCCGGGCCGGATCAGGCAAATTTAGTCCGGCCCTGATCAGGGATGTAACGCTTTTGCAAATTCAGGTCCGGATCAGGCACCTTATCAGGCTCTGATCAGGCGCTTTATCAGGCCCGGCTCGGGCACCTTACCAGGCTCGGATTAGGCACTATATCTGACTCGGATCAAGCAACTTATCTGGCCCGGATCAGGTGCCTCATCCAGCCTGAGACATGCGTGTCATCTGGCTCAATCATTTGATTAATTTTTTGTTTAAAAATAGATCAACATTTATTAAATTATTATCGCAGTTACACGTTATCAAGTTTACTAACGTTATAGAAAATATGAAACATATGAAAACATTTTTTTAAAGTTGAAGTTTTTATTTTACTTGACTTGATCGTTTAGTTTTTGTTCCGGTTTTGGCGATGACCGTCCCAATCTTTCCGGCCCAATCTGTCCGGCGCAAATCATGCGTGCCTGATCAGGGCGCCTTATTGATACCTGATAAGGCTTCTATCCGGCGCAAATCAGGCGTGCCTGATCAGGGCGCCTTATTGATCCCTGCTCAGGCCCCTGTCTGGCGCAAATCAGGCGTGCCTGATCAGGGCGCCTTATTGATCCCTGCTCAGGCCCCTGTCTGGCTCAAATCAGGCGTATCTGATCAGGGCGCCTTATTGATCCCTGATCCGGCCCTGATGGATCCTCAGGCAGCCTGATTAGATTTCCGCTCGGGTTCTTGTATAGTAAAATTTTAACTACGTATTTGAAATTTTCTGTAACGTGAGTTTAAAAAAACTTGTCGCATACGAATTATTATGCTTTTCTCACTTGTCACCACATTGAAATATATCACGGTAATTTTTACCGTGAAATTCACGAAAAAAATTACTTTTTAATTCTCTCCGTGTAGTAGTATGCGAATATCCGTATACGCAGAGTATCTACGTATCAGTAGTCGGAATGGATAGTCTGATACAAAAGTAAGGGTTAGGTAAACATTATATTAGGCATTTTCATCATTACTTTATAAGTTTTTACATCCCGATAAGATGTACAACCTACATTATAAGGATATTTCGCAATATTTCAAAGCTTTCATCGATTGTGCGGAGAATAAACTTTTCAACGTGACTGTGGCGAGATTACTACCTTAAAAAGAATTGATTTTCGTTGTATTCCATCGTTGCAAGCTTTAACGTAATCTTTTTTCCGGGCTCTAGAAATGATTCTGACGTTTGCATAATTGGAATGCAACGAAAAACCTTTCACAACTTTTACTCCTTCATTATCTTCGTCATCTAAAATATTTTCCTGCACATGTGGCCTGTACATTACCGTGAAGGATCCTAAAGAACGTATGAGTGAATTTCGTAGCCCAAATTTGTAAAAAAAAAAAACGTTCGGGTTATGAAACTTTCGTTGCGTTCCAACGATGCGAACTTCACCATCAATTCTAGATTGGTAGTCTCCCTTGATACAATCGAAATTATATTCTATCGTGAGGTTTATTATATTACTCGAAGAAATCGAAGCATCGATGTTTCAACATTTTAACATTGCAACTATAACTCGTCCAGCTATATATTTTTGTGTCATTGCGATATGCCACTATCGCGACTTTTATTATTTCGATGTCTTCGCTCGTGCTCTTTCGCTTCGTATTTCCCGTTTCTTTTTTGCGCTCCTAAAAGAGCGTCGTTGCGCAATGGAAAGGCTGTCGAGTAAAACGAACCTTGAACGTGAAAATCTGTCGCGAAGATTATCAGCCTCGCGATATATATATTCACACACACATACACACATACATAGACACGTATATATGTCGTATGTGTATGAAAGAGTGAATATAAACGAGAAAATTTAACGTAAGATAATTCTTCGAACAAACGCGCGTGTGTCGCGCAATCTTGAGCCAAAAGATTATTAATTTCCGCTACACGCGCGTTTTCGTGCTCTGTCGTTTATTTTATTTCTTCCTACCGTATCTTTTCACACGGAGAACTCACCGGTACGCGTGTGTACACGAAAGTTGGACCATTGTCCGCTGTGTTATAACCGCGTCCAATTAACAGAATATACCGTAATCCTCGCCTACTGCGGACGCTTGACACATATATATATATATATATATATATATATATATATATTTGGGAAAAGGTGATTTTGAAGGCAGCAGTACGTCAACCCCAATGCGTCGTCGAGATCACCATTGGATAAATGTAAACTTTTTTTATACAAGGTAGCCCGAAGAGTGACGTCCAAGAGAAAAATTTAGACGCCGCGTGTGAATGCCTGTCCGAAACACCTCTATGCATATTTTACTATTTTTTTTTAGCGTTGAAGCAAAAACATTTGTTTTTTCTTTTGCGTATGTAATTTCCTCGCGATTTTTTCGACTTGTGTTACACGGAGAGAATTAAATGTTAAAAATTACCGTGCAGTAACGGTAACCAGATGACAACCCTGAAACTTCGCTTATTATTACTGAGTAAAACACAGATTTTCACGAAAATAAAATAAAATTTCTTCTTCAGATAGAAAATTTTACCAGATTTTTTAGTAAATTTTCATGTGTAACAAAATACGCAAAACTTAAATTTAAAAAATATACAATATCAGCGAAATTTTACTGTGCATTTTATTATTTTATGCCTGTCAAAAATGTCTATAAAAAAGTATCGTCTTTATAACAGTTTTATTAAGATTTATTATAAAATTTAATGAGTGTTATAGGAAAATGTATTGTGCTCTCGGTAAAAATTATCGCGCGCGCTACCCGTCTTGTATAGTAAAATTTTAGCTACGTATTTGAAATTTTCTGTAACGTGAGTTAAAAAAAACTTGTCGCATACGAATTATTATGCTTTTCTCACTTGTCACCACATTAAAATATATCACGGTAATTTTTACCGTGAAATTCACGACAAAAATTACTTTTTAATTCTCTCCGTGTATCGTTATGAAGTGCACTGTTAACGAAGTTGGAGGGATATCCACAATCCAAGATTTAAAAATATGTTATTGTCCAGTCTATATAGAGTCTTTACGATTATTTCGCAATTTTTTCACCACAAAATACTAGAGATAAAAAATAGTTTAATGTATGTAATTTTACGCGCGGTCAGATGGGCTACACTACGGGTGACGTAATCTTTTTTTTTGTGGCTATTTAGCACCAAGATAGACCATTTCTAACAAAGGATTAACGTAAACTAGACCTTCTTAAACGTTTCGAAAAAAAATCTTCCATCTTGCCCATTGAAAACCATAGTTATTGAATATTGAACCATCAAGGTTTGATAAAAGATAACGAATCTTTCTAATTCTTTTGATCCCGTTAATATTTTAATCTCTTTAATACTTTCATCTTTTTATTCTAATGAAAGATTACGACTCTTTCATAATAATCGATAATGTTATACTTTTTCAATGTGGTAGTGAGCCAACAGTTTTTCATTTTTACGTAATACAAGTATAAAAATGCATAATTTTGTCCTTTAAGGCCTTAGGCCACTCTAGGATGTTCCAAAAATCGATTTTTTTTTTGGTAAAGATTTACCTTAGTACCTATAAAATTATATTCCAAAAGATTATGGGTGTGAAAAATCTCTAAGTACTCGATTTTCGAATTCTAGCGCAACCACCCTTGATTCATGTCGTGACTTTCTACTAACTTTATACACGTTTAAAGTTAGTAGAACGTTTTATAAGTAAAGTTAGTATAAGTTTTATCAGTAAAGTTTTATAAGTAAAGTTAGTATAAGTTTTTACATCCCGATAAAATGTACAAGGTACCTACATTATACGGATATTTCGCAATATTTCGAAGCTTTCATCCATTGAGCGGAGAAGAAACTTTTCAACGTGACTGTGGCGAGACTACTACCTTAAAATTGCCAAGAAAATATTTTCGTTAATAATAAAAATAACGGGATAAAGAAAGAATTTTAAAAAACTTTCG
>OZ010721.1:11082776-11103032 GCA_963932345.1 Ophion ventricosus
TGTGCCTCTTAAATAAATCGAATTTTTTTTATTACTCGAAAAAATGAAAAAAAAAAAAATTAAGGAATTCGGCTCCAGCTTTTTGAGACGTCCCATATATATGGATTCCTATACGGGGCATTCCGTGCATAATTAAAAAAGGCGAAAGAATTGATCGAGCGACTCGTCCCTTGAGAAAATCAGAGGAAATCAGAGGAAATAAAATGAAAAATCGTGCAATAGTTCAACTGTCCGGAATGTCCAAAACAAAAATGCATAAATGAGGCATTTCATGCATAATTTAAAGGAAACTCAAACGAATTAATGGAATCCCACGTTGCTCGAGAAAAATAAAATAAAAATCGTGAAGTTCCGCATTTACCCAATCGCTCCAACTGCCTAGTAAGCCGAAATAAAAATTCTCATACGGGGCTACATTTGAAGGCTAAATGCTTTTGAGGGCTAGATGCTAAATTTGAAGAAAAATCGTGGGATCAATGGAATGCGTCGTGACCAAAGAAAATAAAAGCAAAAAAATTGGTGCAATACTTCGATCGTCCGAAATGTTCAAAATCAAAATGCATGCATGGGGCATTCCGTGCATAATTTCAAGTAACAATAAAAATAATTAATGCAATTCCTCGTGACTCGATAAAGTAAAATAAAAATCGTTAAACAACTGCTTCAGCTTTTCGAAAATTTCAAAATAAAAATGGATCCATGGGGGCATTCCGTGCAAAATTGAAAGAAAAATCGAAAGAACTAATCAAACCGCTCGGAACTCGAGAAAACGAGATTAAAAATCGTCAAGTGCGTTGGAAGGATGGTCGGATATGTTAGGACGTAAATTTCACGGTATAGTGTCACGCTGTTACGCCTTTCTGACTTGAAGCACATCGATCAACGGATGCCAGGCTCGTCAGGCGAGTCAAAGAGAGCAAGAGAGGGAGAGAGAGAGGAGAGAGAGAGAGAGAGAGAGAGAGAGAGAGAGAGAGAGAGAGAGAGAGAGAGAGAGAGAGAGAGAGAGAGAGAGAGAAAGAGAGAGAGAAAAAGACGCGCCGCGAAAGACGGAGGAAAAAAGTGTCACGGTCGACCCCACTTGAGAGAGTCTCGATCGAGCACGTATTATAACTTTCGTCTGAGAGTCTCGTATATACGATCGAATATCGACGGTTACACATTTCTGTTCTCCTCTCTCTATACACACACACACGCACGCACACGCACACACACACACACACACACACACACACACACACATTCATAAACACATAGGTACGTAATCTTTCTCTTTTCTGTTCACTTTTGCCTCTCTGCGGCTTTTCAGGTGTCTTTTGACCTTGATCTTTTGTTCGTACGCGATGGACAAACGATCGTGAGACTCGCGATTTAAAAAAAAAGCACAAAACGTTACACCATTTGAATACGAGATTAAAAACTCTTTTGGTGACTCTTTTTCCCATGCATTTTACTCAAATTTTATTCAATTATTAATTCATCTCACATACTCGATCAAACCTCTCGAATTAGTATTTCTCAAAATCAGATTGAAACTTTAGACTCGCGCGACGAATCAATTGGTTCGGTAAAAAAAAATGTATTACGTGCGTGTGCGGTGCTCGTACTAAAGTTTCGATAAAAATGATTGAAATTCCGTATGTAATGAGGAACGAGCGGAAATGAGCGCGAGTAATGTGAGTGAGGTAAACGTTTTGTTCATCTGTGTGTATTCGGACTTTGTGAAATGACAGGAAAAGTTTGCAGATTTTAAAGTCTATTTTACGTAGACGCATAAAAGAATATACAGGGTGATAATTGTGAGATGTGTTTTTTGAGGGTCTGTCACGGAGATTATGCATGTCCTCTTCGAAGAAAAATATAATCGTATTTTTGTGATGAGTAGTGTTTGCCAGAAAAAAAATGAGCATTCTGGAAAAGAATTCAAAATTCCATTTTTAGTTCAGCAGAATGAAGATAATTAAATTCCGAATACGAGGTACGCAGAAAAAAAAACTTTTTTTTTAAATGCAGTTGAGGGGTAACACCACCGTAAACGTCTAAAATTAAGCGATTTTTGGCGATTTTTTTTTTTGGGTGGAATGACAAGTGAGAGCATAATAGTATTCGAGGATTTTAATAGTCGTATCTTCAAGCGAACAAAAACAAAATTTATATTAAAAAATTATACAAAATGGTGACGCTTCAACATGCCTCGCATTTTCGCGAGGCATGTTGAATCTGAGGCGCTCTGCGGCACACAATATAACTAACGCAAATTTGAATCTACAAAAAAATTTTAAAAATTCATTTACATGAGTATAGCTAGATAAATACGTAGGGGATTTTGAAAATATTAATTTTTGTGTAATTGGCAAGCATTTAAGGTAAAAATTCAATTTTCGACAGACAAAAGGACAATCATATGTTAATAGATAATATTATAATTAACTCACGGCAAATCCCGAACGTATTTCTCTTCGGAATGCTATTTTACACATGTGTTCAAAATTTGGAGTGAATAGAATGAAAATTGTAAGAGTTATGCTGTGTACCGTTTTGAAAAATTGTTTTCCGACAAAAACGCGTTTCAAGTTTTGAGATGTGTTATAGACGTGAAAAAAAGGAAAAATGTAGCCGTTTAAAATTTTATATCATTGATCAGATATCCCAGGACCAAAAAGCTGCCCTTCTCTGTTCAAGTATTCATCCTCATTTTTTTTCCTGATTGATTTTATGCTGGTGCGTGCTTCTTTTTGTCGCATCTGTCAGAGACAGCTCAGCGTGTTTTATCCGTCTAGCATCAGTTTCAAGACAAAAATTGTAAGCTTGGAGGCCAATATCCATCTCCAAGACTTTCATAATTCGTAGGATATTAGTCAGACGGTCGTTAATATTGCACACAGCAGTATCCGTTGCTACATTTAATACTTTTTTGCCACTTGAGTGGTCCTTTGGAGCCAAGCTCCAAAAAGGAGCATTGAAACTTTCGTTGCTGTTTTGCGTGTAGCATCCCAAGTAACGATTTAGTCACTCATTGTAACTTGGAACAATTCACAGGCTACAAATAAATGGTAAAACAAATCTTCATCAAATCTTGTTGCCAGCCACTGCCACCGGGCAATGGCTGGCCCGTGTGCGGGCCTTTTTTACAGGTACCAAACTTTTTTCCCTTATTCTAGATGGTTTAAAGCATCTCTTAAGCCAAAAAAAAATTAATTTTTTGAAAATTCTACAGCTGTTTTACCCTTTAAGGTATTACTGGATGGATATTAAAAAATCGCCAAAATTCTTGAAAATTTAAGGAATGATTTTGATAGAATAATAATATATGAATTATTTTTGAATTTTTCACTAAATAATTTAGTAGTTATAAACATATGAAATTAACACGATCGCTTATGGGAAAACAGCTTCTGCAGACGTTAATGGTTGCAAAACGAATGAAACTAAATCGCTGTAAATTCTGAAAATATTATATCATCAAGATTCAGGATCGCGCGATTAATTCTGCTAAGTTTTAAATAAATCGACTGAATAATTGTCGAGAAATTAATTAAAGTAATGAGGAGTATCGCCTTTTTTAACGATGAATCAATAGCAATTATTGGAAAACTCAATATATATTGAATTTTTGGGTAATTATTGATAATGATAAGATGATCTGAACGTATTAATTAAATTTAAAGAATGAGACATTTTTATTGTTGGACAGTTGAAACAGATGTGCAGACACTGACAAAACCTCAGTCAAGCACACGTCAATATCGTCGAATTTGACTTCAATTATTCTTAAAAGTGGAGAATTAACATTTCTAAGTGTTAATTTATTATTAAATTATCTATTAGCTATTATTAAATTAGCTATTAGCTATTATTAAATTAGCTACACGGAGAGAATTAAAAAGTAATTTTTGTCGTGAATTTCACGGTAAAAATTACCGTGATATATTTCAATGTGGTGACAAGTGAGAAAAGCACAATAATTCGTATGCGACAAGTTTTTTTTATCTCACGTTACAGAAAATTTCAAATACGTAGCTAAAATTTTACTATACAAGAAGGGTAGCGCGCACGACAATTTTTACCGAGAGCACAATACATTTTCCTATAACACTCATTAAATTTTATAATAAATCTTAAAATAACTGTTATAAAGACGATACATTTTTGTAGACATTTTTAAAAGGCATAAAATAATAAAATGCACAGTAAAATTTCGCTGATATTATATATTTTTTAAATTTAGGTTTTGTTTATTTTGTTACACATCAAAATTTACTAGAAAATCTGGTAAAATTTTCTATCTGAAGAAGAAATTTTATTTTATTTTCGTGAAAATCTGTGTTTTACTCAGTAATAATAAGCGAAGTTTCAGGGTTGTCATCTGGTTACAGTTATTGCACGGTAATTTTTAATATTTAATTCTCTCCGTGTATAAAGCTAAACATGTACGACATGATCTAGACTTGTAAATCAACGATTCGCCCATTTCGGACCAATGTTTTGCCCGACGGTCCATTCAGTAATACCTTAAATTCTATTCATCTACTTTAAAATTCATCTTTGAACATTTTTTCCTCGATGACGGGATGAATGAAAAAAGTTTTTCACGAGTGTTTCGTATTAGGAATTTAATTATCTTCATTCCGCTTCACTCAAAATGAAATTTTGATTCTTTTTTCAGGATGCTCAGTTTTTTTCTGGTAAATCTTACTCATTACAAAAATATGCTATATTTTTATTCGAAGAAGACTTGAAAAACCATTGAAAATCATATTTTTCTCGATCGCAGAATCTCCCGGCAAGACCCTTAAAAAATGATCTTGAAGTTTGCATCGTTGGCATGCAACGAAATCATTTTTTAATATTTTTATTTCCTCATCATTATTATTTTACAAGATCATTTTTTGCAGATTTAAATTCTAGATCTGTAAATAAGTGTTGAAAAAAAATGATTGAAAGTTTTTTCGTAACGAAGATTTATTGAAAGAAATTCAAGCAATCGAAAAAGAATAATTTTCATTGCATCCCAACGATGCAAACTTCAAACTTATCTTAAAAACACATGGCCACCTTATAATTGTCATCCTATATATATATATAGAAGTAACATTTTATTTTTTATGTGTATCACATGCACATAAAAAGTGACGATGATGAAAATGTTTGCCCTCGCTAGAATCAGTTTGGCCTGGATTCTGCGTTAAAGTCGAAGGGGATATAGTCATCGTCATCTATAAAATCCACTTTGATCTTCATCCGCTCGGATGTTACGTATCTTGCTATGACGATTCACGGACTGCTACGCAAAGTGGAGAAACGATTCATTAGGCAACAAAAAATAACGACTTAAATCTACTTCGTTAACCGTACGCTTAGATATAACCGGAAATCCCATAAAGAAACGTGACTATTTTTTTTTTTTTAGGAATTGTATGTACAACATATTGCATTAACTCTTTGATTTGTCACTCCATTGCTTCATCATATTTTTTCCCATCCATTTTTCTTCGACACACATTTTTATTTTTGATACACTTCAATCTGATGATAATTCTTTTTTCGTAAATTCTTGATTTTTTTTTTTGCAACTCGTCGGCCCCAATATGAAAATGATTTTAAGAACAAGACGAAAAAATGTAAAAAAAAAAAAACGGATAAAAAGCGGTTATACGGGCTGCTGGTGTCACAGACCCGGAACAGAGAAGGATTGAAGTCTCCGATGTTTTTCCTTGACGATAAATATGCTTTTTTTACTGAATTTTTTTTTTTGGCAAGCCGTTGAAAAAAAAAAATAAGGAAAATATAGGCGACGCATATTTTCATGCTTGTTTCGAGGAAAAACGACGACGACTAGCCAATTTTATTAATCTTATCCAAAGGGCATGCGTATTTTACAGTGACTCATCGAATTAGCATTGATCGTCTTCGCCATATCAAGACGTGCAGTCTGCTTGACTTCTTCAGACATTTTTTTTGTTCGAAAAACTGGGGGTTTTTTTTTGTTCCCTTATGGCAATATTGTTGTGGAGAAATTTGAAAAAAAATCTTTATTTTTGGATTAAAAAAATAATTCTTCAGACCTTTTTGAATATGGGTGTGAAAATTGATTAATGATACTCACGAAATTAGACGAGTTATAAAAATTATAAAAAGTACACCCGGGGAACGCGATCGAGACGCAACAAATTTTGAGGTTGCTATTAGGGCGAGGTGAAAATGCTACCACCGAGCTGAATTGTTTTCTGGAAGTATATAATCCCTTTTCTGATCGTTCTCTTCAGTTTAGGTTCGATGCAAAGTACCGTTTTTTAGAAAGAAAAAAAATCGGGAATTTGACGTATTTCATTTCTCCATTTCTCTACCCCACTTGGAAGGATTTCCACATGGAGAGAATTAAAAAGTAATTTTTTTCGTGAATTTCACGGTAAAAATTACCGTGATATATTTCAATGTGGTGACAAGTGAGAAAAGCATAATAATTCGTATGCGACAAGTTTTTTTTAACTCACGTTACAGAAAATTTCAAATACGTAGCTAAAATTTTACTATACAAGAAGGGTAGCGCGCACGATAATTTTTACCGAGAGTACAATACATTTTCCTATAACACTCATTAAATTTTATAATAAATTTTAAAATAACTGTTATAAAGACGATACTTTTTTATAGACATTTTTGAAAGGCATAAAATAATAAAATGCACAGTAAAATTTCACTGATATTGTATATTTTTTAAATTTAAGTTTTGCGTATTTTGTTACACATGAAAATTTACTAGAAAATCTGGTAAAATTTTCTATCTGAAGAAGAAATTTTATTTTATTTTCGTGAAAATCTGTGTTTTACTCAGTAATAATAAGCGAAGTTTCAGGGTTGTCATCTGGTTACCGTTACTGCACGGTAATTTTTAACATTTAATTCTCTCCGTGCATTTGTCCAGTTCATTATTTCTTCGCTTAGACAGATTCTCGGCCATCTCGCACTATCCATTTTTAGTATGTTTAGTATGTAGTCACTCGCGCTCTTTCTCGCTTTTATCGCGATTTTTGGCCTAATTTATATTTATATATATTTAGGCGTTCCGCGATATTTCACTTAGCCCGTGACCCCGACCATTTTCGAATTTCCTGATTTTTTTTTGTAAATTTGTACCACATGACAGGAATATCCACCCAAATTTTTAGATTTTTATCTCTTCTCTTTTAGGAGTTATAATTTTCCAAAAAAATGCCGATTTCGGAAGTTTTAGAAACGTTTAAACGCTGATAACTACTGAACTAATTCGATATCGACAAATGTCAATATATCATTTGTTTTTTCATTTTGAAGCATACTTTCGTTAAAAAATATGAAAAAAATTATCAATTATCAATGTCAACGTTTTTTTTTGTTTCTAAAGTGAAAACTATTTTTTTTAAAGATTGCCCTTTTTTATTTTTTTTTTCCAAAAAATTCTCTAAAATAGAGTGACCCATTCTATGATTTTTAAGACTAGTCTCATCGTGGGCCCATTTTTCCTTCTATTTTTTTTCGACTTGATCATATTTATTTTAGAAGAGTTTTATCATTTTTATCTCCAAAAATGCAATTAATGATTTTGTAAATTGCAATTCGGCTTCGACAGGCCTGAAACGGTTTATTTTTAATTTGTGCTGAAGTTAACGAAAAAAAAGGTTTTTTTAAATTCAAAATCAATTTTTTTTTCGTTTAATTCACCACAAATTCAAAATAAACCGTTTCAGGCCTGTCGCCTGAAACACCGAATTGAAAATCACATTTCCAATTCGGCTTCGAAACTGGAGTTATCGGCGTTTAAACGTTCCCAAAACTTTCGAAAATCGGCATTTTTTGGAAACTCCTAAAAGAGAAGAGATAAAAATCGAAAAATTTGTGAATATTTTCCTTTCATGAGGTACAATTTTACAAAAAAAACATCAGGAAAATAAAAAATGGTCGGGTTCACGGGTTAGGTGAAATGGCGCGGAATGCCTCGTATGTGACATACGCCCTTTAAATTTTTGATTGACTATATAAGGTTAACGTCTCATGTTTGTCTAACGCTTTTGTCAGGGGAGGCGTAAAATCGAACCCAATCAACCTGCCGATTGCCTTTCGTAACGTCCCTGATAAACTATTAACGCGTCCAACCGGGAGAGAGACGGAGAGATGAAGAGATTGCACTCGGGCAATATTGGAGCCATTTAGATTCGACGGGGATGAATTGGTGAGCCATCCCCCAATCCTTGTAATAATATAGCTATATTCGAAACGTATACCACCTACACACTGTGTGAAATATAATCACGGATACAATGACCCTTTGTGCCATGGATATAATAATGATGATATTGCACTCTTTCATATATTGAATGATTCGCCGACCGAAGGATGTTAGCGGTGTTATGTATTTTCTCATTTAGATGTTAGGATTTGCGCCGATAAAAACGATCTCCTCGTAAAAACAAAAATATCCTTACACGTTTGAGAAAATTACGCTTGTTTGATTTTTCATTTTATAGGAAATTCGTTGGTAGAATATATTTTTTTATTGACAAGACAATTTATACCTTTTTGTGTTTTTCGTAATAAAAACTTACGTTGGAATGGTCGAATGTTATCTAAAATTCGAGACTATGAAAAGTACTATCGATAAAGGACACGTGAGATGCAATTGAAAACAAATTGTTAATTGAAATATTGAAAATGAATCAATTCTTGATAGAGATATTCGAAAGGGAACACACAATTCTTGATTTGAATTTTAACCCTTCGTGGTCACCCTGGGTAGAATCGAGCTGTTGATCAATTTTTGGCGTAAATATATAATAGTTCTCAGCTTCGAATGGGAATGAATAAATACCTTTTTTGGAACTCGCACTATGCTACTATTTTTTCCCAAAAGTAGCATATATAAGGAGTATCACGTCCAAGTTTTAGGTAAAAATGTTGAAAATTCACGAAACTATGATTTTTTGAGCGAAAAAGTGTCTTTTTTGCGTTTTCACCTCTTTATACATTTTTTTAAACATGTCACCATTTTCTTTCTTATAAATAAATTTTTCGTACATCATCTAGAAAGTTCAAAGCATGTTCCATAATTTTTTGAACCACTTCGGACGGATCCTTTGGTCACAATAATTTTTTGAAAACTGACTGGGTCGAATCGACCCAAGTGTGACCATCGCGATTGAATTTGGATGCGTGACAACGAAGGGTTAATATATCTGCTTAGCTTATTCTTGGTATCCTCATACCATAAAATTTACCCTCTTCACATGTCGGAATAAATACCTTTTTTGGAACGCGCACTATGCTTTTATTTTTTCCCAAAAGTAGCATATCTAAGGAGTATCACGTCCAAATTTTAGGTAAAAATGTTGAAAATTGACGAAACTATGATTTTTTTTAGCGAAAAAGTGTCTTTTTTGCGTTTTCACCTCTTTATAAATTTTTTTAAACATGTCACCATTTTATTTCTTATAAATACATTTTTCGTACATCATCTAGAAAGTTCAAAGCATGTTCCGTAATTTTTTAAACCACTTCGGACGGATCCTTTGGTCACAATAATTTTTTGAAAACTGACTGGGTCGAATCGACCCAAGTGTAACCATCGCGATTGAATTTGGATGTGTGACAACGAAGGGTTAATATATCTGCTTAGCTTATTCTTGGTATCCTCATACCATAAAATTTACCCTCTTCACATGTCGGAATAAATACCTTTTTTGGAACTCGCACTATGCTACTATTTTTTCCCAAAAGTAGCATATCTAAGGAGTATCGCGTCCAAATTTTAGGTAAAAATGTTGAAAATTCACGAAACTATGATTTTTTGAGCGAAAAAGTGTCTTTTTTGCGTTTTCACCTCTTTATAAATTTTTTTAAACATGTCACCATTTTATTTATTATAAATAAATTTTTCGTACATCATCTAGAAAGTTCAAAGCATGTTCCGTAATTTTTTGAACCACTTCGGATGAATCCTTTGGTCACAATAATTTTTTGAAAACTGACTGGGTCGAATCGACCCAAGTGTGACCATCGCGATTGAATTTGGATGTGTGAGAACGAAGGGTTAATATATCTGCTTAGCTTATTCTTGGTATCCTCATACCATAAAATTTACCCTCTTCACATGTCGGAATAAATACCTTTTTTGGAACGCGTACTATGCTTTTATTTTTTTCCATAAGTAGCATATCTAAGGAGTATCACGTCGAAATTTTAGATAAAAATGTTGAAAATTCACGAAACTATGATTTTTTGAGCGAAAAAGTGTCTTTTTTTTGCGTTTTCACCTCTTTATGATTTTTTTAAATATGTCACCATTTTATTTCTTATAAATAAATTTTTCGTACATCATCTAGAAAGTTCAAAGCATGTTCCGTAATTTTTTAAACCACTTCGGACGGATCCCTTGGTCACAATAATTTTTTGAAAACTGACTGGGTCAGTTTTCAAAAAATTGAATGAATTTGGATGTGTGACCACGAAGGGTCACACATCCAAATAAATCTTAGCTTATTCTTGGTTCAAACACATTCAAAGTATAACAGTTAATTCTCTTAATTTTTATTGTTAATTGCCAAAAAGTCGTAATATTTCAATGAATTCTTACTTGGGAGAAATTATTATACTAAGATATCAATATTTTTTTCAAAGCACACATTTAAAGAGATATCAATTAACTCTTGATTTTAAAATACTTAAAGATGATGACAAAATGATGACAATAAATTTTTCCTTTAAAAAAATAAAATATAACGATAAATTTTTAATTGCATAAAATCTTCATACATTGATCAATTTGAATAGCGGAAAAAATAAACGATATTAGTTTTTCATTGCAAAAAATCATAACGTAGTGATCAATTTTGAATAGCGAAAAATGAAAAAGATAGTCAGTTCATAGCTGCAAAATATTACCTCGACGTCGATGAGTTATTAATGACAAAAAATACCAATCCTCAACCGCAAACAATTGAAAAAGTGTGAATGTATTCTCAGGTTAAAAAGTACAAAATTTATTGATATTGCAATTAAGAAGCGCAGTTATATCACCCTTTTTATTTTCCCTTGTCCGACAAGATATTTTTTTTTTTATTCCTTCCTCGATAATTTTATGACAGAGGAAGCAAATGTTGAAACAAGGCGAGTCTGGAAAAAGGAAATGAATTGTCGGTCAGGCAATGGTTGGCTTTGCGTGTAACGGTACATTTTATAACCCTCTTGGACGAGAGAGGGACGAAAGGCCCTACCGTCTCTTTTTTTTTCGTTTCACATTTCCACACAATTCCATCTCTCACTCGCAAAGGGTATATCGAGTCCTACAAATAATTACTGACCGGCTCGTCGTCGTGGGAAGGTTTCGGCTTTACCAGGTATACCGAGACAGTCAAGAAAGCCGAATGTCCATTCGAACATACTCATTTACTGTACACAAATTACAGAAACATTCTCAAGTTAAATAAATTCACGAAATATTAATCAGTTTCTAGAAAAAAAAAATGCTACAGGTCAGAAATTATATAATAAAAAAATACAAAAAAATTCAAATCAAGCAAATATGGTATATTTTTCTGCTTTTGTCGAGTCAAATAAATATTGAATGTTAAAACAACGCGGTTACATCGAAACAACATTTATTTGTACAAAAATTGAAGCATTCCGCCTCTTGTTTTATGCACGTACGTATATGTATACATTTTTTAAGTACACGTAACATTTTTTTTACTTGAATACACGTATACATATATATTTATATACGCGTTTACGCATATAACTGGCGTGTAATGTAATGAGCCCTGCAACGCGATGTTTTGGTTCGTCGGTCAGCATGCGAGCAGTCGGCCACTCGAAACTCGAGAACACATAAGGAAACGTGCTTACACATCGTATATACATACATATACAACAATGCTTATTACAATATAGAACGAAATTTCCCGAAACCGTGGCACAGTGGTTCTCAATAGTTCGAAAGTTACGAAATATAAATTGACAGAGGCATATTACATATCTAATCCGTGGTCGGGTTCTATTGCTAACAAAGCCCTGCTAAAACTGTACTGCTAAAGGGGCTCTACTGCTAAAACTGTACTGCTAAAAGGCTCCACTGCTAAAACTTTACTGCTAAAAGGCTCCACTGCTAAAACTTTACTGCTAAAAGGCTCCACTGCTAAAACTGTACTGCTAAAAGGCTCCACTGCCAAAGGCTTCTACTGCTAAATGGGCTCGACTGCTAAAACTGGACTGCTAAAACTAGCTTCTGGCAGAGGGCTCATATAAGTCCCACTGGTGGAGGTTATACTGTACTTTTTGGGGTTTTTTGACGATTTTTTGGAATTTTTCTGAGAAAACTTACCTTGCTATCGGCACCATTGTGCTGCACTTGGCGGGAGGTTATACTGTCCGACGATTGTCACTAGTCGTCACGGCCTTCTCCTTAATTTCTGCCATGATCTCCTTCCTCGCCGCTTGCGCAGGCTCAGGAGCACCGCAGGTGTGCGTGTTTTTTGGAATTTTTCTGAATTCGGTGCTGAGGAATGGGTTCACCTTCTTCTCAACTTGTCATCTAACATTCACTACTAATTTTCATGTCATTTTCCCTTTGTTTTCAATGTTCTATTAACTTTTCCATGACTTTCAATGATTTCCAATAAAACTTTTCAAAAACATACCCTTTTGCGTTTTAGCAGTTTCAATGATTTCCAATGAAACTTTTCAAAAACATACCCTTTTGCGTTTTAACAGTTGAGACTCTTTAGCAGTGCTGCTTTTAGCACTAGAGTCTATTTAGCAGTCCAGTTTTAGCACCAGAGCCCATTTAGCACTAGAGCTTTTAGCAGTACAATTTTAGCAGTACAATTTTAGCAGTAGAGCTTTTAGCAGTAGAGCCCGTTTAGCAGTAGAATTTTTAGCAGTTGATGCAGTAGAGCCATCTGATCCCGTGCGGATAATTTGCAGGTTTATACCTAATATAATTCGGGGCCTTCAATGGATTATTTGTGAATTCCATAGTAGGGTTTTCCGTAAAAGAGCCGGACCAGGCTCCTATTAGGGAATGGTAGGGTAGGTAGGTTGACTAAAACTATGTTCTAAGTACGGAGACCAAGTAAAGGCATTTAAGGGATGTAGTTGTAGATTCCCTAGTAGCGATTTCCCCAATACAACCAGACGTTGCTATTATATGGGCAAATCAGTATAAATTGCTTGACTAAAGAATTTGTGGCATAATAATTATCGTGATCGATTAAATATAATAATTAAACTATGGATTTAGTACACGGAGAGAATTAAATGTTAAAGATTACCATGCAGTAACGGTAACCAGATGACAACCCTGAAACTTCGATTACTATTACTGAGTAAAACACAGATTTTCACGAAAATAAAATAAAATTTCTTCTTCAGATAGAAAATTTTACCAGATTTTCTAGTAAATTTTGATGTGTAACAAAATACGCAAAACTTAAATTTAAAAAAAATATAATATCAGCGAAATTTTACTGTGCATTTTATTATTTTATGCCTTTCAAAAATGTCTATAAAAAAGTATCGTCTTTATAACAGTTATTTTAAGATTTATTATAAAATTTAATGAGTGTTATAGGAAAATGTATTGTGCTCTCGGTAAAAATTACCGTGCGCTCTACCCTTCTTGTATAGTAAAATTTTAGCTACGTATTTGGAATTTTCTGTAACGTGAGTTAAAAAAAAACTTGTCGCATACGAATTATTATGATTATCGCACTTGTCACCACATTGAAATATATCACGGTAATTTTTACCGTGAAATTCACGACAAAAATTACTTTTTAATTCTCTCCGTGTAGACGACGTGTGATGCATTGAACCAACACGCTTGCAGTGCGTTCATTCGAACAACGCGGGATCAAACGTGTCAAAATATGCGACAGAATTCTAAGCCTCAAATGTATTGAAATAACACATTTATTTTTTTCACAATGCACACACACACGCACACACGCTCGTACGCATATGGCTGCAATAATTTGTTATGAGACACCGTTGAGGCAATTTTAAAGGCCCTGGTTATTTTGCCTTCAATGGCCCTCGGTAGCAAAGTGTGACCGGCCACTGATGGCCCATGTGAGGCTTCCAGACTAGGGCCTTAAGGCCTTAGGCCACTCTAGAGGCCAAAAAGAAGGGCATATTTTGTGATTTTTTTCATCGAAATCATAAAATAAATGGGAATTACAAAATAGGGGTTTTAGTATACACGTAATTGACTATACAAAATTATTTTTTCACAGCGATACGTGTCAAAATGGCGACTGTGCGGCATTTTTCTGATGACGCCTTTATTTCTGGAAGGTTAACGGCCGGACCAACAGCTCCCATAATTTTTGAATTATGATGAGAGATTAAAGTGTTTTTTTCAATGATATACAAGTATAGCTATAGAAGTACGTAGGATTTTTTTGATATATTGTTTTTTTTTTGTCAAAATGACGGATTTATAAAAGCAAAAGTATCAAATGCGACGAGAGAATCGTCAGAAAATTATTTATAAAAAAGGAACTATGCAATATAATTTAAAAAATCCTACGCAGTGCCTCAGAAAATGTAATTCTGAATATCGTAACATTTGTTACAATAAATTTTCGGCACAATAAATTTTCTGCACAAAAAATTCAATTACATTATTCGGATATTCTTATTGTCAATACCACCACGATTTTCCGTTTTTACACGTGCATTTTGGTGAAAAATCATTTCAAGGTCTTGATATCATAGATCGTTGGATTCGTCTGAATATCAGCTACAACGTCTCAATAAAAAAAAAAACACGTTCCCATTTGAAAAACCATTGATGGCCTTGAGAACGCAAAGACTATGACCTTGACAAAAATGCATTATTCACCACTGTACCAGCCCTTCGAAATCAATCAAATTATCTCCTGACATTTTTTTTCGTCACTCTAAAGGCAACGGAGATATTTGGGGTGGTCACGTTAAATGGCCCACCCTGTTATATGCACACACACACACACACACACACACACACACACACACACACACACACACACACACACATTCACGCACTTTTATTCATAACAATAGCTAGAAAAAAAATGTAGACGAATTTTGATCAATTTTCAGTTTCCTCTTTGAAATCGTGTATTTTCACGAATTTTAAACTGGAGCAGGAGGAGTGGGAGAAGTGACCACTGCAATTTTTTTTTTCATGATCGAATCCCCCCATTAACCCCCCTGCCCCCAATATAAGCGTCGAAATTTTCGAAAATGCTCTATTTTATCACGTGTTTCTGGAAAAACTTCAAAACCCCATAACTTATGGAATCAATGAAAAATGTCAGCCTCCCCCCGCTGGAATATTATTAGTGGGGACCAATTAAAGTAGTTTATGCTAAACACAAATTTTTAACATCTAAATTGGGGTGGTGCCCCCACTTATGCATAATTATCATCTTTTCTGATAAATGTTTTTACTCTCATTTTAAATTGCAGTATTTTTTATTTTTTAAAAATCATTTACTATGGGGTTTCGTAAAATCAAAATGATTAATTGAATATTCCGTGACCTTAAAATTTTAAGAACCGCTGGAGTCTATACTACAGGATTAAAAAAAAATCATTTTTTTTTCTAACTTTCGTGCACATACTAAATATTAGATAACGTAAAAAGTTCTGAGCGTTTTTTTGCTTTATTTCGACGATGAAATTAACATAGTTAGGATTATCCGATTTAGATCAAATATGCGTCGTTTCGTTCGATAACTTTTGTCCATTTTGAAGGCAATTTCATAATTCCACGATTGAAGAAGTCCTCGTCCCTATTGGTAAACAACTTGACCAGCTCATTTTCACAAGCCTCTGTTGAGGCCGGTTTTGTACCATCAAGAAAATTTTTCAAATGCTTGAAAAGGTACACGGAGAGAATTAAATGTTAAAAATTACCGTGCAGTAACGGTAACCAGATGACAACCCTGAAACCTCGCTTATTATTACTGAGTAAAACACAGATTTTCACGAAAATAAAATAAAATTTCTTCTTCAGATAGAAAATTTTACCAGATTTTCTAGTAAATTTTGATGTGTAACAGAATACGTAAAACTTAAATTTAAAAAATATATAATATCAGCGAAATTTTACTGTGCATTTTATTATTTTATGCCTTTCAAAAATGTCTATAAAAAAGTATCGTCTTTATAACAGTTATTTTAAGATTTATTATAAAATTTAATGAGTGTTATAGGAAAATGTATTGTGCTCTCGGTAAAAATTATCGTGCGCGCTACCCTTCTTGTATAGTACAATTTTAGCTACGTGTTTGAAATTTTCTGTAACGTGAGTTAAAAAAAACTTGTCGCATACGAATTATTATGCTTTTCTCACTTGTCACCACATTGAAATATATCACGGTAATTTTTACCGTGAAATTCACGACAAAAATTACTTTTTAATTCTCTCCGTGTAATAATCGTTTGGTGCCAGGTTTGGACTATACAGCGGGTACGATAGAACCTCCCATCCAGGCTCTCGGAGCTTCTGGCGCGTCGTTAAAGGTGTGTGCGGCCTGGCGTTGTCTTGATGGGACACAACACTCTTCCTATTGGCCAATTCTGGCCGCTTCTGGTCGATCGCCTGCTTCAATCTGGTCAGTTGTTGACAGTAGAGGTCCGAATTGAGTGTTTGACCCGATGGGAGCAGCTCATAGTGGATGTTTCCCTTCCAATCCCACCAAACACACAGCAAAACTTGCTTGGCCGTTAATCCGGGCTTGGGCGATCGTTTGGGCGGGCTCACCGCGATTGAACCACGATCTTTTTCGGCTGTTGTTCTCGTATGTGACTCATTTTTCATCACCAGTTACCATCAGCATAAAAAATGGGTCGATTTCGTTACGTTTCAGCAACGAATCGCAGGCATTCTTTTGCGACAATTCGTGTGGCACCCATACATCGAGCTTCTTCTTGAGACCAGCCTTATGCAAATGGTTCCAAACGATTTTCTGGCTAATCTTCAGTTCCTGGCCAATGGAATAAGTGCTCACTTGCCGGTCCGACTCGACGATTTCCATGATTTTATCGACATTTTCGACGATTGGCCTACCAGAGCGTGCCTCATTTTCGACGTCCATATTACTAAAACGGAATCGTTGGAACCACCGCTTTGCTGTTGCATTCGATACTGCATTGGGTCCATAAACAGCACAAATTTTTTTGGCTTCCTGCTCCGCCTTTTCACCTTGGTCGTAGTGCTACTGAAGAATCTATCGAATTTTCTCTTTTTTTTACCTCCATTTTGGAACGCTGTAACACACAACCGGCTTCACCAAACACAAAACTGTCAAAGAACTTTTTTTTAAGCGTAACGTCACCTTTAAATCGCCGTATAGTATGACCCGATGCGACGTATACATCGTGAGATATGGCTCACTAAAGACATCTAGCGGAAAACGCTCGGAACTTTTTACTTCACCCAATATATATTCAAAAAAAAATACTCACTGTTGCGATCCACGTTGACGAAACCAACGATGGAACGAGATATCGATGATTTTTCTCCAATACTATAGTTATCCAGTACAAATTTATATATATATATTTAAATAATATATATATATATATCACACGAAAAACACGTATGCGTGTACGTGTGTGTGTGTACGCAAATATAATAATACTCGAGCACTAGAAAAGCGAAACGCGTAACACTGATCGCCTCCCCCACCGCCACTCGTATTTACAAAACGGTTCAATGAGCCATCGCGATTTTATTTCTCGTGTGTGCCCTTTGCCAGAGCTTCGTGACTCCGTATTTTCACGCCTCGTCGCGTAGATTTTCTTCACTTTGCTCACACTAACCTCCACCCACAACACGCAACGTCCATTACAACGCGTGCACGGTTGATAAAACGTTAAATGGTCGATTTGCGTTAAAGTTGACAAAATTCTTCGAGCGCGCACGACTCTTATTATTGTTATTGTCGTATTTACAATGTTGTTTCGTGCGACTCGGCCGTCTCGAGATTTAAGAGCGGAGCCGTCATTGCTCCTTGTTTGCACTTTTGTGAAGGTTTACGGATCCGAATGAAATGTTTATTCCGATGGCAGCGCGAGGATCGAGGAAGCCGGGAAGCAAGACAAACGTCGGATGTCTCGCGTACAGCTTTGTCCTCGCGATCCACGGCCGGTTTGTGTGGAAATATATATATATATATATATATATATATATATATATTATATATATATAACAATGGTAAACGTACAGGTAACGATAACAATAAAGCAACGTTTGGGCTATCGTTCGTCCCAAAGTGACATTTTCCGCCCTCATTCAATGTGTCTCTCGGCCTCGCGTGACATTATTGTTATTATTGTTGTTGTTGTCACGATCACCAGCGTGAAGATAAACTCTGGATCGCTTTCATCTCGACATTAATTCACGTAAACACTCAATGTATTGTTTTTTATTTTTTTTCAATTTTAATGCTTTGGTGACTCGACGCTCTCGCGAATCGCCATTTTTTTTTTCTACTCAGCGTCTCACTTCCGGTCACAAATATTGAATATTGAGGATTCGAGGGGTCGAAGATTGTTGCCGAGACGAGGAATTGTCAATTTGCACAATCGTTTCTTCCACCGCACGTGCTCGTGTATTATTGTTATTATTATTATTATTATTATTATTGGAAGAGTGACCTATCGCGTATTCCGAGCGATATCTTTTAATTCACTGCGCACGCGCAATCCACAGCGCGTCTTCGAATATTTCAAGCTTTTTTTGTTCACGAATAATTCTCACACATTCACATTTATTTTCTCGCTAAAATAATTCTTTTCGATTACTCCGGTATTGCCGCTTTACGTTACGATACGGTTCTCTTTGGCGAACTTTTGTTTGCCGACAGCACGCGCGGATTTATTTCGTTTTGCGGGATAGGATACGACGAGTTCTTACGCTCGAATATACGCGCGTGCGTATAAATACAAAATTGTGTACGAGGACGTATCGGTCCCTCTAATCTTTCGTATATGCGCCTACAAGTGTATAATGTCGCGTGTATAAATTTTATATGCATATATACATCGTGATATAGACAGCGAAGAGATGGGAGGACTTCCGGTACGAGTTTCGCTGCGCCCGCGTTCGTGCAACGTAAGCGCGAACGAGAAACAAAAGGACCAAAAAAGATTTGACGTATCGTCCAATTGTCAGCAAGTGAAAATTCCTCGAGTTATTTCGAAAAAATGTTCTTCTTCCTCCTCGAAGCTTTTCAACGCACCCATCTCCCGTTGTCACATTCTTTTACGTCACGACGAGGCACACACGTTGGGCCACAAACAAACACAAAACACTCCAACTACTACGCTCACGCTCCAAAATGCCTTTCGACGTTTTTGGGCTTCCTCTTTTTATTCTTTTTTTTTGCACTCGGACAAACAAATTTCACTGCACGTGCCAAATTTTTTACGCCCAGTAAATTTATCGCCGTTCTTTAACTTTTCATATTTATTTTCATTCTCGCTTCTTCTCGATAATGAATAGATATAAAAAAAAACGCGTGAAAGTCAGAGAGGGCGGCTGCGTGTTTTTCCGTCGTTTAAAATACACGCGGAACTCGCTTGCCGTTCGATGCGGGCGTCGAGCTGCTACTGACGATCTTCGTCTCGTTTAGGCTCTCGTGGAGTCCCCCGGCAGTGACTTGGGCTGCGCTGCCGCTCTGCTGATCCTCCTGCCTGTGCGGTTTCTCGTAGCTCAAGCGTTTATACATGTAGATACCTATACCTATACCTATATAATATATATATATATATATATATATATATATATATATATGTATATATATACATATGTGTGGGTTGAAAAAGCATTTTGAACCTGTTACATCTACGTAATGTTGGCCTGCCAGCAAATCTAGCTTTTTTTGAGCACGTTTCTTCATTTTTTTCATCAAGAAACGTTCCTTTGGCGGGCAAAACAATCCTCAAAGTGATCTTTATATAAAGTGCTTATATCTAGCCAACGGTGACTTTGAAGACATCGCTATTCACGTAATGTTGATGATTGGGATAATTGGCTGCTATGGGGACGGTTCTCAATGTCGGATGCCCCCGAAATCAACTTTTCTCATATGAATGGTATATATAGAGTAGAGCTCCAGTTTACTCGTAACATTTACTTGGGCTCCCCTCCCTTGTAGCACGTCTCTGTCTCTGTTTGCCTCGCTCTCTCTCTCTCTCTCTCTCTCTCTCTCTCTCGTTCTCTCTCTCTCTCTT
>OZ010721.1:11103232-11129474 GCA_963932345.1 Ophion ventricosus
TAACCAAGAATTTTTGACGGCACTGCGTTGTGATTGAGATTTATCGTTGGGGTTGGTGAGGTTTTTGGGGGAAATTGGACGCTGTTGCAACGAGCAAGTGTATGGGGTGGGCTAGCTGGATTATGTAGTCGCGAGAAATGATGGATGAGGTTATGATGCGCGGTGAGATCTCCTGCAATCGGTGGCTTCTAGTCTGAACAGCGCTTGGCATGCCATCTGTGCCTAAAATGAGAGCGAGAGAAAAAAGTATGGCTCGGAATATGGTCGTGTGGGTGCTCAAACTTCCGAGTGCAGAGTTTTCAATCGTTCGGACGCGATCGTTGTAGCACTACGAGCGCCATCTATCCGCCAACGCTATCAAAACGATTTTGATGCTTCGATGTGTGGTCATGTGCGTACTCGAACTTCACAGCGCAATATTTCCAATCGTTTCGAAGTGAATTGGGTTATTAAATGATTTTTTTTTCATAGCAATGATCATGTGTGATTTTTAAAGCAAAGTATTTTTCGTTTTTTTTTTCAACAATTAACAAAGATATAGCACTTTAAAATTGTTGTTTTGTTCGGCTTGGCAAAAACGCGCCGAGAGCATCCGAAGTTACCCGAGCGCTCTCTGACGTCACCGTTCGAAAGCCCGTGTACGAACTACTCGTGTAATACGAATATTCTGTCAATGATGGCAACGACAAAATCGTAAAAGCCTTGTTTCGTTCCTCTTTGGATAAATACGACGAAAAGTGGCCTTAATAGGTATTTCTGAATGTGCCACAAGACATAAAACGTCGAAATCTGTGGTTCGATGCAGCACGACGTGTCAACCCGAAATCATCGTCCACTCATTTTCGCTGTGAAGACCACTTTGATGTCAGTGTAAACGTGTTATAAAATAAACTGTATTGCATTATTTTCTTTAATACGTCTTTCTCAAAATGCTTATGATACGTAGCGACAATAACTGACACAATTTGTCAAGCCTCTTCTAACCTAAAAATTTCCAGTTATCCACGGTCGGTAAATGACTCGAATTTGCTTTCACAAATCCACTTTCACACATCGTTGCACGAAAATTAAACTAGTTTTCGACTTTTTCAGAATGCACGAGATGTTTTCCGATGTAAAATGACACGAAATTTCACATTTGTGTACACGGAGAGAATTAAATGTTAAAAATTACCGTGCAGTAACGGTAACCAGATGACAACCCTGAAACTTCGCTTATTATTACTGAGTAAAACACAGATTTTCACGAAAATAAAATAAAATTTCTTCTTCAGATAGAAAATTTTACCAGATTTTCTAGTAAATTTTCATGTGTAACAAAATACGCAAAACTTAAATTTCAAAAATATATAATATCAGCGAAATTTTACTGTGCATTTTATTATTTTATGCCTTTCAAAAATGTCTATAAAAAAGTATCGTCTTTATAACAGTTATTTTAAGATTTATTGTAAAATTTAATGAGTGTTATAGGAAAATGTATTGTGCTCTCGGTAAAAATTATCGTGCACACTACCTATCTTGTATAGTAAAATTTTAGCTACGTATGTGAAATTTTCTGTAACGTGAGTTAAAAAAAACTTGTCGCATACGAATTATTATGCTTTTCTCACTTGTCACCACATTGAAATATATCACGGTAATTTTTACCGTGAAATTCACGACAAAAATTACTTTTTAATTCTCTCCGTGTACACTTGCATGTAAGCCGTATACATAGCCTATTCCGTCGCGTTCGAACGATGACGTCACAAGCCCCAGCGCCGATAGCGTGGCATTTCGCGCCAACATCTACAATTTGAATTATCGTGATATAAAAACAATCAATAATTATCTTCAGAATGATTTCAAAGAAAAACCCTTTTGACACTCTGTTTAATTATCACAAAAGATCAATTCTAAATTTAAAAAATCGAACATTTTTTTTCAACAACTCAATTTCACTGCGGCGCAACAAGCGCCATCTATTTGCTATACTTATCCGGGCTATTTTATTTTCTCGGGATATGGTTTGCGTTGGTGGAATTGAACGGAATTTTTTTTTGATTTTTTTGCGTATGCCCATTCTCGTTGATATGCCAAATCTTTTTGCAGATTTCGGTTGTTAATCGCTAATAAGAATAACGAGTAATGTTCTTTTGGTTTCTTTTTTTTTATCTGAACTACCAACATTTTTTCGATGGGGTCGAAAAAATTCTTATTATCTTTTAGCTCGAACAATATCCTACCGTTGTTTCGATTCTGCTGAATTGAAAACGTTGACAAATCCATTCCAAAAAAAAAAAAATACATTTTCATTCGCATGCGATTTATTTTGCATACGAGAGGTAATAAATCATTGTAAGGGATAACACTACTCTAGAATTTTGAAAAAATCGATTTTTTTTTGCTCAAACAATACTTTAAACAATACTAGTATCAATATAGATGGGTAAATGTACGGTGCAGGCATCGGGGATTAGAGATAAAACGAAATTTTCAAAGGTTTAAGTACTTATAAAACTTTAAACGCGTTTTTCTTGAAATCACTTTTTTCAAAATGGGCGGAAACGCTGCTCTAAAATCGTTCGATGAATTGCTTTGAAATTTTCACTGTAGCTTCACAATCACATTATCCAAAGAAGTACATAGCCGTTTTTTGATTGAATGTCAACTTTTTTTTTATAAATAAATTACTGCAAATTTTATGCCGAAAAAATGAAAATTTTTAAAAACTTGTGCCATTTTCGCAAAAATTGATTAAAAAAAAAAACCCCCCTATGTACTTCTCTAGCCAATGACATATAGATTAAGGCGGGATCCTGAATTAGCCGGTTCGGAAAATCGATATTTTGAGGAATTTTTTTCGGGTAAAAAAAAAGCAAGTTTAGCGAAATTTTCAGATTATTTTATTACATGTCTGAACATAAGAAAACAATTTTTTTTAAAGAAAAATATCAACAGGCAACCGATTTTTATGCACATTCGTGCCACTGCTGTTTCCATGCGGCGTGACAAATGGAGCTCGTAATTTTCATCTGAAACAAAAAAACCAAAAACCATTTTAATTGTGACATATTTTTCTTCTATATGAACTAAAGAAAACGAAAAAATTTTGAAATTTGAATATTTTTTCGGGTTTGAAGTAGAAAATGTGCTTTTTGTGAAAAAAAAAATTATTTCAACTTGCTAAAAAAATTGTTAGGAATTTTTTTTTCGACAATGTTTTTAGTTCAAATAGAAAAGAAAACGATACTGAAGCGAACAAGCTTTGGTTTGTTTCGATTGGACTTCTAGTTTTTTTGTAATCAGGTACGCCAAATTAGAAAAATCGTAAAAACGAAAACTCGAGAAAACGGGCGCCCTAACTGCCCGAGCGCCCGTATACCTGCTCGACACTCCACTACGTTCAGTGCTGTATCTTTGGAAATATTTCGAATTGGGCTATAAAACTTTGTCTAGGCATTCTTAGATACATCAGGAATAGATTTAAACAATAAAAAAAAATCGATTTTTTGGACCTTCTAATTCAGGATCCGGCCTTAAGAAAAAAAATATTTTTTTTTGTTCTAGCTCTTATGCTTTCGGAGTTCCACGTCCTCCCGTGGAGGTATCGAAAAAAAAGGCGTTCTTGAAGACTGGCTTTGTCGCCGCCATTTTTTTTTATCAAAAAAGCAATAAAATTTTTTTTTTTTACATACTTCAATATGTGTTTAACAAATCCTGAAAAAAGAAACCCGATGCCTTTTTCAATATTCTAAAAAAAAAATTATCAAATTTAGGCCTTTTTTGCTGACTCTAGAGTGGTGTTACCCCTTAAGGATCGGTGAGCAACGAGTAAAATTCCAGCATCCACCTGACTCCAAGCGACCGTGGATGAATATATATATATATCGTGTACGTAAATTCGAAGGGGAAAGGGAATGTCGGAGCTTGGTGTACTTTCTCCTGCGGCCAAATAGCGAATAAATCAAGCGAGGAAAGAGTTGCCTGACGGTACATGCACAAAGTATGAACGCTTACGATGGCCGATACGAAGAGGCGATGTCGAGGGTGTACGAAACACTCTGCTGTTCCGCAGCCAACGAAACTCACCCGGGTCTCTCACATTTAGGTTCTCGGGTGTAAAATACGCGTGCCTGTAGGGCAATGCTGTACGAGAAGAGGGTCGAGACCCACGGGACGGGAACCACCGCAGCGAAGCTGGAACCGCACGAGTCCCTTATCTCGGAAACCTCTCACTCTCAAACATCGTAGCTACTGCTTTAAGGCAGAACACCACTGTGACCCCCTGTTTTTTTGCCATTTTTCAAGAATTTTTTTTTGTGGGAAAAAAAAGAGATATTCGAAAAAAAATTTTTTGTTTTATTCGTTGTTTATTGAAGATACATAAAAAAAAAAATTCAAATTTTTCACGCCCCATGGTGACGCTGGGGAAGCTCCCGCGTCAGGTACTGTTGCCTCTGCAGTGGTTCGCGGCACGCAGCAGAACTCTCTTCAAAGTCGATCTGAAAAAAAATACCGAGTGTTTTCGTTAATAATATGATATTTTGAAGAGAAGTACATAGGGATTTGAAAAATATTGATTTTTAAAAAATAGGCACGCTTTTGAAATTAAAGGACGATTTTCGAGCAAAATTTCTCGTCGAAAATAGGCTATAACTTTTTTTATTATTGAGATATCGAAAAAATCCTATGTACTTCTTTAGATAATCTAGTTTTATTGATGCAGTCCAAATTTGAAGTCGATCGGATAAAAATTGCTCGAGTTCTGCTGCGTGCCGCACTCAAAAAAGTGGTTTTGAGAAAAACGCGTTCAAAGTTTTAGGTTTGTTAATTTATGCGATAAATTGGAAAAAAAATTTTTTACCTTTAATCAGCGATGCCGGCACCATATAGCTGGCCTTCAAGAAGCAAATGATTGTCCCTAGCATCTTTTCTCGAACTTGTAGAGGCTCTTCTTGCCTCTTTTGCAGCGTCTGTGAGCGAGCGCTCCGCCAGCTCGATCCGCGCTGCGTCGGTTTCAACGCAAAAATTGAAACAATTTGGGCCGATAGTTATCCCCAACGTCTCCAAAACTTTCATGAGGCTTCTCAGGCCATCATTGAATAATAATACCGCGATATCAGCTGCAATATCGACGATTTTTTTGCTCCCGGCCTGACACTTGGGGGCTATTGCCCAAACTGATTTGTTGTAGCTTTCGTTGTTGTTTTGCGTGAAGCCGCCCAAACAACGCTGCAGCAAATCGTCTCTGCTCAAATTTTCGAAGACTGGCGTAATTGCCTCCAATACCTCCTCAGGAAGAGGCGGCTGCGCGGGTGCCCGAGCGTCACGTAGCGCTGCACCGCTCCACAAAATATTCAATATCTCCGAAAATAATTATTTTTTCGACCTGGGTCCAACGGCATCTTAATCTTAAATGTATTTTAGATTTTTCTAGATGGTTTTCAAAAAAACGATTTTTTGAAGCCGTTACAGTGGTGTTGTCCCTTAACCTCTTCGTCCTGTACACTGACCCTATTCTTCCATAGATATACACGAAGACTGACCCGCGATCCGAAAAAACAATCTTGCGGTCAGTGTTGAGCAAAATTTAATTGCTAGGTTTACTAAAAATAACTTTAACATCTCAATTAACAATTCATTAATTGTTAATTGGGTTGTTAAAAAGAATGTTGGTTTTTTTTTAAGTTAGAATTGATTTTTTGTGATAATTAAACAGCAAAGGGTTTTTCTTTGAAATAATTCTAAAGACAATTATTAATTGTTTTTATGTCACGATAATTCAAATTGTAGATGTTGGCGCGAAATGCCAAAATTTTACAAGTTCACCGTCAAACTGAATTGCCAAAAAAAATGACAATTATTTATTGCATAATTTTTATAGCCTAGCTTCTTAACATTAATTTGCAGCAAAGATTTTGTACGGACTCCAAAAATTGACCGAGTTTTGGCGATTTTTGTAAAACGTCGGATCGCTCCTTGCGCTATGGCGAATCGCCCCTCTGTGACGCCCTTATTTTTTGTATTATCGTTGTAGTAGTATTGGGGAAACCAATAATAGGGAACCTACAACTATGAGCCTTAGAGGCCCTTACTTGTTCACCGTACACTGACAGAAAAATTCTTTTGATATTAACTAGATGTGTCTTTTTGATTTTTTTTTTTAATTTGAATTAACTAATTTTTTTGTGAAATCAAATTTTTTCTATTGCATTCCATCATTAAAATTATTTATTTTAAATATATTTATTTATTCAAATCAAAATCTATTTAATATCGTCTAATAACTAAATATTTTATTTATTCCTAATAAATCTGTGATTTTGTTACATTCGGTAGTAGACAAAAGAGACAGACGGAAAAATGGTACACGATTCAGTCTCTCAAAAATCTCGTGGCTTTGTTTTCATTAAAAGATTGTTGTAACATTCTGCAGTTGAGGAAAAGGGTTAGTTTTTTTTGAAATAACAGCCTTGTTATTGCAAAAGAAGAAAAATAATTTAACTTTTTTTTTCACCGCACTTTTATGTCATGAACCTATATTCCCTTCTTGTATACAAGCGATATATCATGTTTTATCTTTATTTATTTAATTTGCGTCTAATCTTAATTTATTCAAATTTAATATTTTCAATATTTAAAAAGAATAGTTTGAACAAATTAAAAAAATATTTGAAATAAATAGGGTGGTAGTAGGCCGTGAGACAAGGAAAAGACCTATTTGAATTAAATAGATCCTATTTAAATTAAATATTTTTTTTTGGGCGAGTACTTAAACAATAGCTCTAGTCAAGCTATCTACCCTGTCATTCCCCAATAGGGGCCCAGTTTCGTTCTTTTATCGAAACCCGTACTAGAGAATCCACAAATAATCCCATAAATATACGGCCGCGAATTGTATTAGGGATTCATCGTCAATTTTCCGCACGGGAAGACTTATTGTCTTTAAGATCCTAGACTTATTGTCTTTAAGATCCTTGTCTTTAAGACTTATTGTCTTTAAGATCCCACGAATTTTTTTTTTGCGTCTAATACATTTTTTTTTCTCACTGGCCGTGTCGTATAGATTGCAAACCAGAAGTGCACTCGCGTGTCACGTAATTGAAAATGTTGAGTGATCTGGAGTTAAGCCTTTTTGGACTCTCGCTGTCTCCATATCCTCCTGGGAATCTTCCGTCTGCAGATTTATATGACGAGATTATACGTATCGTAGTGACACTGTCGCTTTCTCTCCATAAATCCAATTTGTCATATATACAGGGTGGTCCAATAACTATTAGCACCTTGGATATCTTCGAAACTATAAGGTTCACAGAAATATTTTGAAATGTAATTGCACAGTACGAAAGGGGCCATCCGATAGCGATAATAGTTTTTTTGCAGGTGGACATTTGAAAGTCAACTCCATTTTTTTAAATGCATCGGTATGTTTTTTTTTCTGTATCATGAAAGAGGAGCTTAAAACGAGTTCAACGACCTACAACATAAGGTCATTGAAAATCATAGAAAGTACAGAAAGGCGATAATACTTACAGTTTCGGTAGTAAATAAAATTACTATGTTTATAGTAAGATAAACGCCTTTCTGTACTTTCTATGACCTTCAATGACCTTATGTTATAGGTCGTTGAACTCGTTTTAAGCTCCTCTTTCATGATACAGAAGAAAAAACATACCGATCCATTTAAAAAAATGGAGTTGACCTTCAAATGTCGGAAGTACCTCCACCTGCAAAAAAACTATTATCGCTATCGAATGGCCCCTTTCATATTGTGCAATTTCATTTCAGCAAATATTTCTGTGAACCTTATAGTTTCGAAGATATCCAAGGTCCTAATAGTTATTGGACCACCCTGTATATACATATATAGCGTTCAATCAGTCACACAGCCTTCAGACGTCGCGTTACTGTACTTCGACTAATATCGGCATGATTTTCACTACGCAATTCTCTCGAAATGTGACTGCTGCGGTTTTTCGTTGACCTATGACGCACTTCATTTTTATCATTTTGTCAACGTATTCCGTATTTTTTCCCGGTCTGCCACTTCGAAGAAAGTTTTAACACGATTTTACGGACCTGAATATTCGTGTGTTTCGCCATTGCGACAGAAATAATCCAGATTTTTCATTGTCATGCATGTTTTGAAACTAGGACGAAAGAAAATGCATACAAACTGTACGTACGAAGCTGGGCGAGATATCGGCCCGATACTTTTGCACATCGACGAAACTCGTTCGACACTGTACACAAATAATATGCCATACAAAAAAAAAACATATCTCACGTTCATACGATAGCTCTCTTAAAAATTTGAAATGATTAACGAGTTTAGAAATGATTTTATCACTCGACTCAAAACAATTGGGTTGCAAGAATATAAGGAAAATGATTAAATAGCTAACAATGGTTAAAAGAATTAACAAATAAACAGATATCCTTCAACAAATCACATTGTCTTGCTGCTCCATCATCCGTGGATAATATGTACTGATACGCGCGGACGTCGACGTTCGAACGGTGACGTCACAAGCGCCAGCGGAAATTTCTCATTATTTATGAATAAGTGTGTGAAAACTTTGACTTTGAAAACTTCGACTTTTTCGCGGTGACCAATGCTCCTCCCCAAACTTTTACATGCGTATATGATATATTAGGTGTATGACTTAATGTTTACAGATTTTTCAGCAAATTTATTTAATACAAAAACATAGAGAACAACGAACTTAATCTTGGAAAAATTGTCCATCGTTTTCTATGACCTTGCGTCATCTCTCAGGTAACATACGAATGCCGTCGCGAAAAAAACTTACAGGCTTCGAGACGATAAAGTCATCGACGAATTTACGCACATCGTCCAACGTTTTGAACTGTTTATCCACTAAGGCGTGCTGCATTGACCGGAAAAAATGGTAGTCGGATGGGGCCAAGTCTGGTCAATATGCCGCGTGCGGGCGAACTTTCCATCCCAAGTTCAAGAGGGTCTTCTGAGTCGCGCGGGCAACTTGAGGTCGAGCGTTGTCATGCAGCAGTATAACTTGCCTGCCTCCTTGCCCAGTAAATAGCCTTTTCTGATCAAGTTCTTCGCTCAGTTTGTTCAATTGTCGGCTGTAGCGTTTCGCAGTCACCGTCTGACCAGTTTCCAGGAGTTCGTAATAAAGCACACCCTTCATATCCTGTCCAGGGCGCGGCTGGCCAATAAGATCGAAATCAGCACTTCTAAAACGTTTGTACCAATAATTGCACGTTTCATAAGACCCAACGTCGGCAACAAGAACACTACAAATTGATTCCCGTGCTTTAGAAGCATTTTTTCCTTGTTGGAATTCGTATAAAATGCAGTGCCGAATGTGTTGTTTATCAGTTGCCATCGTAAACTCTGCTATTCTGAGAGGTTATGTAACTCACGTAGACTTGTCGTTCGGTGTTCTGAAACCTTGCGTCCGATCCTTTCAAAACCACAAAAAACCGCGAAAATATTTCTATTTTAAATATAATATTAAGCCCGAAGAAAAAATCTGTAAAAATTAAGTCATACACCTAATATATACGCATACTTGCGTATATATAGATATATATATATATATATGCATACTTACATACATAGTCACAGTCATACACACTAATTAATCTTCCTATTGCTCTGAGTTCTGAAACCACGTGGAGAGAGAGAGAGAGAGAGAGAGAGCCAGAAAAAATCCAAATGGGAGTTCGCGCATTGTCGTACGTCTACAATCCTTGTATTTGCTTTGTATTTGTATCTTTTGATATTAACTAGATGCGTCCATTTGATTTTTTTAAATTTGTATTAACTAGATTTTTCGTGAAATCAAATTTTTCTTATTACATTCTATTATTAAAATGATTAATTTTAAATAAATTTATTTATTCAAATTAAGATATATTTAAGGTATTACTGGATGGATATTAAAAAATCGACAAAATTCTTGAAAATTTGAGAAATGATAGTTCTTGATAGAATAATAATACATAAATTAATTTAGATTTTTTCACTAAATAATTTAGTAGTTATAAATAGATGAATTTAAGGCCTGAGGCCACTTTAGAGGCAAATAAGGGCATATTTTGTGATTTTTTTCAGCCAAACCATAAAATAAATCGGAATTACAAAATAGGGGTTTTATTATACACGTAATTGACTATACAAAATTATTTTTTTCACAGCAATACGTGTCAAAATGGCGACTGTGCAGCATTTTTCCGATGACGCCTTTTTTTCTGGAAGGTCAACGGCCGGACCAACAGCTCCTATAGTTTTTGAGTTATGATGAGACACTAAAGTTTTTTCGATTATATATAAGAATAGCTATAGAAGTACGTAGGATTTTTTTGATATATTGTTTTTTTTTGTCAAAATGGCGCATTTATAAAACAAAAGATATAAAATGTCATGAGAAAATCGTCAGAAAATTGTTTATAAAAAAGGAACTATGCAATTCAATAAAAAAAATCCTACGTAGTGCCTCAGAAAATGTAATTCTAAATATACAGTTAAAATTTCAAGTGAATTCGTTGAAATTTGTTTGAGTTAAGAGTCCGACCGACTTGAAAAATGTAGTTTTGAGATAAACGCGTTTAAAGTTAGTAGAAAGTCACGACATGAATCGAGAGGGGTTGCGCTAAAATTCGAAAATTGAGTACGTAGAGATTTTTCACACCCATAATCTTTTGGAATATAATTTTATAGGAACTAAGGTAAATTTTTAACAAAAAAAAATCAATTTTTGGAAAATCCTACAGTGGCCTAAGGCCTTAAACACTGTCGATTATGGAAAAAAATGTTGTCTTTATTAAATATGTACCATGCTGTGTAATGTCTTTCTGCCATCTTTCCACCACCATCATTATCGCTCTTTCATAGAAGTCCTGAGATCTTTCGGCAAAGAAGTCATCCAAGTAGTCCATGAAACATTTTTCGCACAGTGTCCAAATTGTGAGGCAGACCCAACTTTATCGAATGAAAAACCTTTTTTTGCTTGTTTCGTTCCGAAGCGAATTATTTTTTCAGTAGCCCATATATAATTTTACTCGGAAATACTCACTGAATGCTGTGTTCCTGAATTATAATAGATTTCCAGGCCAAAGGGTGTCTCTGCTGTGACAGACGGACAGGACGGACACGACGAAATTATAATCCTAGTCGAGCTACGGTACCCCGAAAAATTGGTAGACCGAGCACGGGCCGTGAAGATTGAACCTCGATCGAGGGTTCCATTTGGGATTCAATTCGTGCTGCATATCCTGCTCTTATATATATATATATATATGTGTAATTTTCCAAACCCTCCCTTTTGCTTCGTCACTTGTCTGTTTCTCGTGCAACGAGAGGTTGGATGCATCGGTGCGTGACACTTACGAGTGTTGCAAGCCTTTCCTACGCCCCCTCGCTCCTCCCTTCCCCGTCGACCCCTTCGCCTCTTTTCCCCTATTATCACATGAAGATTCGCACGCACAAAACCCAAACAATGTACTGCAGAAAATGGCACGCTTCAGCTCAAATTACAACCTCGCTCTTCTTCTTTTATAGTTATATGCACACATACACACACACACACACACACACACATATATATATATATATATATATATATATATATATGGCGATTTCAATAAAGTTGAAAAGGCCGTAACTTGCATACCGAGAAGAATGATTTGTTTGAATTAACTCACCACGACACGTTCGTTGGAAGCATCAATAGGGTTGAGAGGGGCATGTTGAGCAAGTTTGGAATTATCGCCCTATAATTCCTTAAGGGGTTACGTGGCTTTCGAAGCCAAAAAAAGCATATATTCTCTATTTTTTTTAAATATAATATAATATTTTAAAATATAATATAACATATAAACTATTTTATTCAAAATATTCAGCACATAAAAGAGCAACATTTCAACAATATTTTTAAAAATTTTCATCCAAAAATTTGGGAAATTCAGCCGATGGGACGTGGTTTCCGGAGACCCCTAAAAAAAAAGTGTCCTCGTGGTGGTCAGGATAACTCATGATAGCTTTATCTCAATATATAAAAAACCAAATTTTTTCCGTTAGTAGATAAGTATGGCTCGTGATGGAAAGAAGGATTTTTTTCAAAAATTGAAATTTGAATTTTTGGCAGAGTTTTATGCAAAAAAGTTCAATTTTTGGTACAATTTACGCTACGTATAGCCTTGTCAAATTAGTTGTATTCGAAAAAAAAAACCTTCGATCAATCACTAGTCAATGCTATTTTGAAGAAGTGTGCAAAATTTCAATGAGATCGGTGCATTTGTTTTTGAGAAATCGTGTCCACCGTCTTCAAAAATAGTGTTTCGAGAAAAATGCGTATACCTGCGTCGCAGATTCACAGACAAAAGTGAAAATGAATTTTTCTAATAGTGAAAAACTTGATATGCTATTAGAAAAATTCATTTTCACTTTTATCTTTCTGATAATAATCACGCACAATCACCGAAGGATACCTTAATACTGGATTACAATCATTGAGAAGATTGTGAATCATGATAAGTGTGTGTGATATGGTAAATGTGTTCATATTGATAAACACTGTGATGTAAACACTGCCATTCAGAAATTTGTAGTAGATTTGAATCTCCAACTTGATATTACGTGAAGAAAATTTTAAAGTAATAAAGTGAAATTACTCGTTAGCTATTAACTCTAGGGCTAATAAAGGTCTATACTTTTTTACTCAGAATTCGATACTCTATCATAATGCGCTATAAAAAATATAGCATTCCATTTGAAAAAATAAAGTTGACCTTCAAATCTTCGAAGTGCCTCCACCTATAAAAAAAATAAATGCACTACATAGTGTAGCCTTATAAACCGTGTAACTTTTGTATAAAACATTTTTTTGTGCAACGCATATTTTGGTCGTAAAAGAGGTGCACACGTTGCGTGGTCCACCCTGTATATATATGGAGCTTCTAATTACCCTAATTAGTTGTAAAGTGATTGATGCTGCATTTCACGTATGGAGACAAAAGAGTGCACTGTCTTTCGGAGGCAAGTTGAGAAGTTTATTGCATTACGTTAATCATACAGGCACAAAGTGATCTCGAGCAAAGTAATATATATATATATATATATATATATATATGTCGTAGTTTACTTGAAGCTAATATAGTCACTCTCGTTCTTCTCCGAGATGGAACAACGCGCTAGCTGCGGTCTCCGCTCCATTTATTATTCTATTAAATTTCCGCACGGTACGTTATGCCGCGTACGTATATGTATATAAGTAGGCTAGGGAGGGGGAGGATTGCGAAGCGGATAAAGTCTCACAAACCTAATGCGGTTATTCATATGCAGACTACAAAAAGGATTGGCCGGCTCGGCGCATCTCGGTATCTCGTACGGAAACGAAAACTTAATTTATGCGCGGCGGTTCATCATCCCGTTTGCGGGAATATAGCATATTACTTTTCTCTATTCCTTCCCACGTTCTATATATACTTGTGTATACGTATATAAAAAATTTAGTCAGTCTGTATGTAAATAAGGATTGATTAAATTCTGGATGAAATTTCGTTCGTGCGAATTTATTATTTTTCCGTAGGTTCCTATACTGACAGAAAAATTCTATTGATGTTAACTAGATGCGTCTATTTGATTTTTTTAAAATTCGAATTAGCTAGATATTTCGTGAAATCGAACTTTTCCTATTGCATTCCATTATTAAAATTGTTTATTTTAAATAGATTTATTTATTCAAATAAAGATCTATTGAACCCTTCGTGGTGACATTCTGCAGTTGAGGAAGGTGGTTATACTTTCTATACATAAATAGTCGCGCCTGTTAATAGAAGGCACGACGATACCTTTCTTTTTTCAAATATCAGCCTTGTTAGTGAAAAAAAAGAAAAATAATTTAACAGAAAAATTCTATTGATGTTAACTAGATGCATCTTTGATTTTTTTTAAATTTGAATTAGCTAGATTTTTCGTGAAATCAAACTTTTCCTATTGCATTCCATTATTAAAATTGTTTATTTTAAGTAGATTTATTTATTCAAATAAAGATCTATTGAACCCTTCGTGGTGACATTCTGCAGTTGAGGAAGATGGTCATACTTTCTATACATAAATAGTCGCGCCTGTTAATAAAAGGCACGACGATACCTTTCTTTTTTCAAATAAGAGCCTTGTTAGTGAAAAAAAAGAAAAATAATTCAACTTTTTTTCACCGCACTTTTATGTCATGAACTATTCCTTTCTCGTATAGGTGCAATATATCGTGTTTTATCTTTATTTATTTAATTTGTATATACACGGAGAGAATTAAAAAGTAATTTTTGTCGTGAATTTCACGGTAAAAATTACCGTGATATATTTCAATTTGGTGACAAGTGAGAAGAGCATAATAATTCGTATGCGACAAGTTTTTTTTTAACTCACGTTACAGAAAATTTCAAATACGTAGCTAAAATTTTACTATACAAGAATGGTAGCGCGCACGATAATTTTTACCGAGAGCACAATACATTTTCCTATAACACTCATTAAATTTTATAATAAATCTTAAAATAACTGTTATAAAGACGATACTTTTTTATAGACATTTTTGAAAGGTATAAAATAATAAAATGCACAGTAAAATTTCGCTGATATTATATATTTTTTAAATTTAAGTTTTGCGTATTTTGTCACACATCAAAATTTACTAGAAAATCTGGTAAAATGTTCTATCTGAAGAAGAAATTTTATTTTATTTTCGTGAAAATTTGTGTTTTACTCAGTAATAATAAGCGAAGTTTTAGGGTTGTCATCTGGTTACCGTTGCTGCACGGTAATTTTTAACATTTAATTCTCTCCGTGTATATAATATTTCAAAAAAATAGCTTGAACAAATAAAAAAAAATATTTGGAACAAATAGAGTCGTAGTAGGCCGCGAGACAAGGAAAAAACCTTCTGATTTAAATAAATCCTATTTATATTAATTATTTTTTTTGGCAGTGTAGAGACCCTTGTAATTGCATCATGTTCGTTTTCCAAAGCCTTCCTTCTCGGGTGTTCTTCGGAACTTGCGGTTAAAAAAATCGCAATAATTCATGAGAACAGCATTGAGTAACTTCGTTTGAATTTTCATCAATTCATTATGAGTTAATTGTCTTAAGTTTGATTCGCAACAAAGGTTTGCAAAAATTCCAAAAATCGACATAGTTATAGTGAATTTTGTGAAGGGTCAGATCGTCCACTCCCCTACGACAAACCACTCCACTGCAATTTACACTTTTTGTCTCCGTTTTTCGCGAAACTATGCTTTATGCAACAGTGTAAGTTGTATTTTAAAATCTATTCGTTCGATTATCTTCAAATTCGAGCAGAGCATAGCTTATAATATATTTACCATCGTATGGGCCGATGATTTTTTTCACACCAGAACTTGAATGTGAAAGATCGATACAGGTTCTCGACAATTTTATACATTTTCCATATCGTCGGCCACTTTTTCTCATACACATTTGTAACTTTCGCAAGAGACTCGGGAAGGCCGCGAGCGCCGGAACTCGACAGATGTTGTATGCAGCCTCTGCAGTTTCGTAATGTTTGTCGATGCCGTGGGCGGGAGAAATAGTGGAGTAGGAGGGTGTACGCGCACGAGAGAACACCCTCACCCTTGGTTAATTACATCTCGTGCCAAATGGACAAAACGCGTCGAGGGTCCGGGCATGAAGGATGCGTCCTCGTCCTCTCTCTCTCTCTCTCTCTCTCTCTCTCTCTCTCTCTCTCTCTCTCTCTCTCTCTCTCTCTCTCTCTCTCTCTCTCTCTCTTTCTCTCTCTTTCTCTCTCACTTTCCTTTCCACTCTATCTATCGAGTGTACGTGACCCTTACAGGTGCGACGAAAATCATGACTACGAGTACGTGTACATGCGTAAACATAATTCTTCTCACTGCGTCTTTATTGGCAGTTCAAAGTAAACTGCCTGATGTGTACGAGGCACGACTTTTGCGCATACATACTCAACGAGGATTAAGGGCGGGGTAAGGTTAATTCGGTGAAAAAAAAAGCATATTTTCAAGAATTTTTTTCGACGATACAGGTAATGCGAGAAACATCTCACCTAATAAACACATTTTGATTTTTTTGTTTCAGATGATCCAGTGACGAGTTATAGCGTACACCGCAAAACAACTTTTTTTCGAGGCACCTGCGGAGATTTGCTGCCAACGGCTTATTTATCAATATTTTGCAATGAAAATTTAGGAAAATATAGTTCAGATGTTGTATTATTATATGGAAATTAATTAAATAAAAAAGCATTACTTGTATCGTCTAAAAAAATTCTTGAAAAAATGCTTTTTTTTCACCGAATTAACCTTATACCCCGCCCTGCTGGTACCTCCTAATTGATCGTACCTTCTAATCTGCTTCTGATTTCAAATCCGTTGCCTCGACCCCATCTAACCTTCTTTGAGCCCAAATTCGATATCTCTTCTGCATGAGCTTGAAGTTTAGAAAGGACGTTTTTTTTTGTTGTTGCATAGTTCTATAGCTTACAGTCTTAGCTTTCAGGTAATTCTTCAGATACGTGACTTTTCCGAAAAATGAGCTTATATTTTTTTCCCTATTTTCTCATTTATTGGGTTATAAATGATGATATTCAGTCGGGGGAAGTTGGAATTCACCCCCCCCCCCCCATAAGAAGTTGAAAAACACACCAAACAAAATTTTGAAATATATTAGCATATTTTAATATATTATCTTATTAATAATTTTAAACGTGGCATTCACCGTTCACACGCACGAAAAAGCGAAGAAAACATTTGTGTCGTTTTGTTCGCGTGGCGTACATTGCAGTTTCACAAGCAAATGCGGTTATTTTTCTTTCCGCGTATAACGTCTCAAAACTTATTTTACTTTCTTTGAGTTTGTTTGTTTGGGTTTGAATTCGAAATTATTTTTAACGATTTTTTGCTCGTAAAAAATTTGTTAATGAAAAATGTCGGTTTCCCCCGACTGAATATCATCATTTATAAATCAATAAATGAGAAAATAACAAAACAAAATTTTAGGCTCATTTTTCGGAAAAGTCACTTATCTAAAGAATTACCAGCTTTAATTTTCAACGAAAATTTTGGAAAAATTGGGAAAACTAACCGAGTAATGATGTTTTTTTCAACTTATTGCTAAATACACGGAGAGAATTAAATGTTTAAAATTACCGTGCAGTAACGGTAACCAGATGACAACCCTGAAACTTCGCTTATTATTACTGAGTAAAACACAGATTTTCACGAAAATAAAATAAAATTTCTTCTTTAGATAGAAAATTTTACCAGATTTTCTAGTAAATTTTGATGTGTAACAAAATACGCAAAACTTAAATTTAAAAAATATACAATATCAACGAAATTTTACTGTGCATTTTATTATTTCATGCCTTTCAAAAATGTCTATAAAAAAGTATCGTCTTTATAACAGTTATTTTAAGATTTATTATAAAATTTAATGAGTGTTATAGGAAAATGTATTGTGCTCTCGGTAAAAATTATCGTGCGCGCTACCCTTCTTGTATAGTAAAATTTTAGCTACGTATTTGAAATTTTCTGTAATGTGAGTTAAAAAAAACTTGTCGCATACGAATTATTATGCTTTTCTCACTTGTCACCACATTGAAATATATCACGGTAATTTTTACCGTGAGATTCACGACAAAAAATACTTTTTAATTCTCTCCGTGTATCAATAAAACTGAATAAGAACGCTTATGACGTCTTCTCTACAAAGAATCACGCTATATATTTGCCGACGCGTGGATAAAAATCCGGAAGCAGTCCCATTTTTTCGTCGTTCATAGACCAAGAGAATCAACAAACGTCTCACATCGGCGAACTCCTCCAACATGGCTGTTCAGACATTCGGCAATAACTGTTCGAAGCGTACTGGGCAAAAAGAAGAGGGCAGAAGAGAAGAAAAAAAAAAAGATCGATCAGTGGATCAATAAATGCTCGAGGCAAATTCTGAAACGATCTGTAGATCGACAACTTTGGCAGATACCAGGCTGTGCTCACGGGTTATAAGAGGATCTCCAATGGGTACTTCCGATAATGAACCCTGCTTCGTATAGCGCGTTGGTGGTGGGACACATCCGGACACGGTCGAAGATTGGACAACGGTACAAGTGCGTACGTGATGCTTGAAATCGCTTGCAGCACGCACATCGGCGGCTCTCCGTTTCTGTTCACGATTTTCACGACTATATATAACAATGTTCATTCGATAACGTCCATGGGCTATTACATGCGAAATTGCGGGTACCTTTTTTTTTTGACCCGGAGATTATCAATTTTGAGGCTTCGAATAATTGATTGGTCTTCTTGGGAATGAGATCAGAGAAAACTTCTGTGCTTTACCTCCGTTTCAAACATTTCATTCATCCGGTCTATATAAAATATTAATTGTGAAACATTGTCCTTTCTGTCTGTACATTCGCTTTTCAGGTTAATATTAAGGCCTTAGGCCAATCTAGGATTTTCCAAAAATCGACATTTTTTGGGAACAATGTACCTTACTACTTACAAAATGATATTCCAAAAGATCATGGGTGTGAAAAATCTCTGAGTACTCGATTTTCGCATTCTAGCGAAATCCCTCTAGATTCATGTCGTGACTTTCTACTAACTTTAAACTTTCTACTAGCGTTTATCTCAAAACTACATTTTTCAAGTCGGCCGGACTCATAACTCACACAAGTTTCAACCGATTCACTTGAAATTTTAACTGTATATTTAGAATTACATTTTCCGAGGCACTACGCAAGATTTCTTTTATTATATTGCATAGTTCCTTTTTTATAAACAATTTTCTGACGATTTTCTCATGGCATTTTATACTTTTTGTTTTAGAAATGCGCCATTTTGACAAAAAACAAAATATCAAAAAAATCCTACGTACTTCTGAAGCTATTCTTATATATAATCGAAAAAACTTTAGTGTTTCATCATAACTCAAAAAATATAGGAGCTGTTGGTCCGGCCGTTGACCTTCCAGAAATAAAGACGTCATCGGAAAAATGCTGCACAGACGCCATTTTGACATGTATCGCTGTGAAAAAATAATTTTGTATAGTCAATTACGTATATAATAAAACCCCTATTTTTTAATTCTGATTTATTTTATGGTTTCGCTGAAAAAAAATCACAAAATATGCCCTTTTTATGACCTCTAGAGTGGCCACCAGTCTAGAGTCTGGACAAAAGGTGAATTTCGATAATTTTTTATGGATACTCAGTTGACAGAATAAAAATTCCGTTTAGTGGTATTTAGTCGACATATCTTTAGGTATATTAAAAAAAAATCACAAGATTGTGTAATAAAATGGCGGTGCTGAAGCCGGATGAAGCGAGTTCGACTTTGTCTGATAATATCCTGCAGCCAGCGAGAGTTCTTCAATTTTTTTATTTACAATGAAAGTTAAAAATAATTTAATTTCTAGTTAAAATTTGCCTTCGAAGTAAATAGGGAAATCGAAAAATATCGATTTTTTAATTAAATAGTGCTTATTTGAAAAACAAATTGTTTTGGGTAAAAAAAATCGCTGTACATAATGTTTTTCGGGAAAAAAAATCAACGATCGAAAATCTCCTACGTACTACGATGTAAAATGTTATAGGCTCAAAAAAAACACGTCAAATCAATCGGAGAAGAAGAAAGTTGAAAATAATTTAATTTCTAGTTAAAATTTGCCTTTGAAGTAAATAGGGAAATCGAAATATATCGATTTTTTTATTAAATAGTGCATGCTTGAAAAACAAATTGTTTTGGGTAAAAAAAATCGCTGGACATAATGTTTTTCGGGAAAAAAATCAACGATCAAAAATCTCCTACGTACTTCGATGTAAAATGTTATAGGCTCAAAAAAAAGAAAAGAAAACGTCAAGTCAATCGGAGAAGAATTGGCGATGTACTGTTGCCGGCTGTCCAGAGTCAAAATTTATAGCCTCTTCTGAACACTCGCAGGATCCATTTCTTTTGTAATTCAGAAGCCGCGCCAGCCTCCGTTGAACCTACCAAACCCCATTTGTCGAGTTCAGTGCCATGGAGAGGCCTCCATTTGGTCCAGTGCAGCCTCTGTTAGTCCTCCCAAACCTTCTTTCGACTCCTAGTTTCAGTGAAACGTGCAAAACACAGGCCTCCTTAAGGAGGTACGACTAATCCCTCAGGGTCAACAAAGAGACTAAATTTATGTTACCCCACGTATTGTCGATCCCAAAGTGCCAAATTCGTGGTCAATATTTTATTTATTGCATGTTTACTAATAAAAAATGAAAAATTAGATCCTCAACGACTCTGGAGTCTTCGCGACGATTTCCAAGCAGTAGCGAGATTCTGTAACTCGGTAGCGACCGTTTTCGTTATCGTTAGCTAGCGACAGCCAATAAGAGGCTCCCTTTCTTCTGATCGTGCATGCGATTGGCTGTCGCTAGTTAGCGACAACGAAAACTGTCGCTACCGAGTTACAGAATCTCGCTACAGAGCTAGGTTATGCTCGCCAAACGAATCAGCTGTTACGCCCGACGTTGGCAAGTCTATGGGTACTATTTCGTCATTATGATAATATTCAACAGGAAGTTGAAACCGTTTTATAATGTAGTGCTTGAACCACACGGTGAAGTTCAACTTTTCGATTTTTTACAATATCTATTATGTCCAATTTATCAAATTTCAGTTTTCCAACTACCTCAGTTGGAAACGTGAGCAGCAAAACCGTGATCACCGCACTTCCGGTCGACTGTCTCCATAAAACGACGTGCTTCACTAGCTCAAAGTGCTCGATTTTGCAAATTTATTACGAAAAAACTGAACGGTCAATATAGCTCAAATTTTTCCAATGGGTGCATAACGTATTCGTTAACAACATATAAAAATTTCAGGCCCGAAAGTTGGATTCTTCTCCATGATCGTACCTCCTAACTTGCTTTTGATTTCAAGTCCGTTGCCTCGACCCCACCTAACTTTCTTTGAGCCGAAATTCGATATCTCTTCTGCATGAGCTTGACGTTTAGAAAGGACGTTTTTTTATTGTTGCATAGTTCTATAGCTTACAGTCTTAGCTTTCAGGTAATTCTTCAGATAAGTGACTTATCCGAAAAATGAGCCTATATTTTTTTTCCTATTTTCTCATTTATTGGGTTATAAATGATGATATTCAGTCGGGGGAAGTTGAAATTCACCCCCCCCCGCCCCATAAAAAGTTAAAAAACACACCAAACAAAATTTTGAAACATATTAGCATATTTCAATATATTATCTTATTAATAATTTTAAATTTGGCATTCACCATTCACACGCACGAAAAAGCGAAGAAAACATTTGTGTCGTTTTGTTCGCGTGGCGTACATTGCAGTTTCACAAGCAAATGCGGTTATTTTTCTTTCCGCGTATAACGTCTCAATACTTATTTTGCTTTTATTGAGTTTGTTTGTTTGGGTTTGAATTCGAAATTATTTTTAACGATTTTTTGCTCGTAAAAAATTTGTTAATGAAAAATGTCGGTTTCCCCCGACTGAATATCATCATTTATAAATCAATGAATTAGAAAATAGCAAAACAAAATTTTAGGCTCATTTTTCGGAAAAGTCACTTATCTAAAGAATTACCAGCTTTAATTTTCAACGAAAATTTTGGAAAAATTGTGAAAACTAACCGAGTAATGACGTTTTTTTCAACTTATTGCAAAATATCAATAAAACTGAATAAGAACGCTTATGACGTCTTCTCTACAAAGAATCACGCTATATTTGCCAGCGCGTGGAAAGTTGGATTCTTCTTCATGATCGTACCTCCTAACTTGCTTTTGATTTCAAGTCCGTTGTCTCGACCCCACCTAACTTTCTTTGAGCCGAAATTCGATATCTCTTCCATCAGGCCACACTCCATTGTGGCCTGATCGGTAACCCGTTCGATGACGAAATAAATACGTTTTCGCTGGATGGAGAGTCCGGAGGATCTACAGTGCGCCTACAGTAGGCTGAATGGAGGGTCCAGAGGGTCTACAGTGCGCCTACAGTAGGCAGAAAGGGGGTTCAGTAGGTTCTGGGGGATCGCTCGAAGTAGACCCACCTGGGGTTTCGCAGATTCAGTTGTGCTCTGCATTGGCCTCCTTTGAGTGACAATGTCCAGTTTCTGCCATTCGGGAGGTTCATCGGAGGCCCTAACGTATTCGTATTCCAAACATTGTACCCTCGCTTAGCCACCCGTTAATCTGCTATCGTCGATCTCTGCTCGGGAAATGAGGCCTTTATTTTGCGGGTTGAACGTGGCTCGAAAATTTTGACTCGGGGTAGCACACACCATCAGACAAAAGTGGTTGGCTTCATCCAGCTTCAGTGCCTCTATTTCGTTACAAAAAATTGCGAAAAAATTTGCAAAGATATTTGAAGATGTGTAGAATAAAGGCCACTGAATGGAATTTTCATTTCATCAACTGGATATCCGTAAAAATATTTCGAAATTCACCTTTTTTTTCAGACTCTAGACTGGTAGTGTTAAAGGACACTTTGTCGTTTGTCTTTAAAAAAAATCTAAAGTAGTCGCTGTTTCACTGATATAATCGAGGACCAACGACTGAGAGATGGAATGGACTCTAAGCCAAAGTGCGTTTCAATTCAAGCGAAACGTGCTATGGAAGAGCCCAAAACGAGAATCCCCGGGCTACGATATATCTCGATTCAGACACACACACACACACTCATCCATTCACTCTCGGTGTTCTCGTATATTTCGTCGTTAACACCGACGGGAGTCCGGTACATTAGTTTGGCTAAAAGGTTTGTGCCATCAGTCTCTTCCCTTGCGGCTCTTCCGGCCAGCTTGAAAAGTCGAAAAAGTCGATGGCAGTTCAGCTCCTCTTATCAGATAACTTTTGGAGTCTCCAATCCAGTTGATACGTATCTAAAATACATCCAGTTTTTTCGGGACCTCCCATTATTACAAACGCCTTTGTTTCGATGTTCAAACATAGCGACCGCGAGGCTGGAAAGAGCTGGAAAAACAAACGGTCGGCATAGACGCGGCACCGGCAGAGTTAATTGAGAGAGTTGCATCAGGCACTCGAAGCCCAGATGGGACCGCGGTGCCTTGCGGTACGTTACACGTCTCTCCGCGTTATTTAAAGTTTAATCATTGGGTGGTTTAGCGACGCGAGAATACGAGGGTGTAGCCTCTGGAAGATTGAAGAGAAATAGAACGAGAGAATCCACCTCGAGAGATGCAAAAGTTTCCAGACACACGAGAGATGTATTAATCCAGAGTGGTTATGCGTCTTTCCTCGCCTCCGTGAACTTATCATATGAGGCTTTTCACGTTATTTCACGTAGTCCGTGATCCTGATCATTTTTTACTTTCCTGATTTTTTTTTTGTAAAATTGGACCCCGTAACAGTAATATCCACACCAATTTTTAGATTTTTATCTGTTCTCTTTTAGGAGTTATAATTTTCCAAAAAATGTCGGCTTGGGAAGTTTTGGAAACGTTTTAACGCTGATAACTCCTGAACTAATTGAGATATCGACAAATGTCCCTATATATTTTTTTTTCATTTTGAAACATACTTTCATAAAAAAATATGAAAAAAAATATCATTTATACTGAACCACGTATTTTTTGCTTCGAAAGGCGAAATTATTTCTTTTAAAGATGTTTGCCATTTTTTATATTTTTCAAAAAATAGTCCAACATAGAATGATCTATTCTATGATTTTTAAAACTAGTCTCACCGTGGGCCCATTTTTCCTTCTATTTTTTTTTCAAATTAATCATATTTTTTCAGACAATTTTTATCATTTTAGTCTCGAAATCATTTTCTCTTTTAATAATTCGAAATTAATAAAGAAATTACAAGAATTATTAAAAGAGAAATTAATAATCTCTCTTTTTTATCGAATTAATAATTCGAAAAAAATAGAAGGACAAATGGGCCCACAATGAGACTAGTCTTAAAAATCATAGAATGGGTCACTCCATTTTAGAAGATATTTTGAATAAAATAAAAATGGCAATCATCTTTAAAAAAAAATAGATGCCACTTTCGAAGCCAAAAATACGTGGACCATATTTTTTCATGAAATTATGTTTTCAAAATGAAAAAATATGTATATTGACATTTGTCGATATCTCAATTAGTTCAGGAGTTGACAGCGTTTAAACGTTTTTAAAACTTCCAAAATGGACATTTTTCGGAAATCTATAACTCCTAAAAGAAAAAAGATAAAAATTTAAAAATTGGTGTGGATATTCCTTTCATGGGGTACGATTTTACAAAAAAATCAGGAAAATAAAAAATGCCTGGGGTGACGGGTTAGGTGAAATGACGTGGAATGCCTCATATATATACAGGGTGCTTCTAAAGTCGTGGATCAAACGAATAGGGGAGGTAGTCGCGATCGTTTCCAACCAAAAAGGTTGGAATAAAGTAATTTCAATAAAGCTATCCATTTTTTTCAATGTTTTTTAAAAATCGGTTCCTAGCTGTACAAAAAATTTGTAAACTACTCACCATATGCAAGTTACCTTTTTTTAAAGCTGTAGCCTGATGATGTGGCTTTCACATGAAAATGTTGTCTTCATAACTGTCATCATGAGTTCTTGAGAATAAAATGAATTTATATAATAACTTTTTGGATCATAATTTTTCCCTTAGATTTTTTATCATTGATTTAAAAAGAAAAATGTACTACCGAAACGTGACCCTGTAGTAGGAAAATGGGTCCACCTTATGAGAATTCTGAAAAGATCCAAACCATAGCCCTAATCCTCGCAAGTCTTTTATTATCGATTTTTATTCACTGCAACTCGTGCAGAAATTTCTTACGCATACCTAAGTTCCGATCAGATCCCGATCAGGATATGATACGAATTCTCTAGAAGGGGTATCCTTCTCGAAATCCAGATCGTGGATCCTCGAGATCCAGAGACGTGGTGACAAGAATTTAAAATACGTATTAAATACATTTTTCTTAGAAAATTGAATACATACTTTCTTAGTTCGAACGATCTCCATTTAATTTAAATATAATTACTTAGAATAAATATCACTTTTCTCCAGGAAATATAAGTCTTTCAAGATCTACATATTATTTTTTCGAAATTTTTTATTAAATGTAAAGAATTTTGTTCGAAATTCTGTTATTAAAATATATAAGTTTTGACAGTCATACTGTAGTACGAATTTTGACCTAATCGTTTTTCGGATCCTTGAATAAATGATCTCAGAAAACGACCAGCGTCTCCAGCTGATACGGATCGGTATCTCCTGGTGACTTATACATTCATGCCTGGGATCCGATTCGACATCGAACTAGATCTTTTTCTAAAAGTTCGGGATTCTAGCATTTATATTACGAAATTATTTGAAATTTTTGCAAAAAATCAAATATTGATTTTATCTCAAATAATAAAAGTACTACTTACCCTCAAAACTCATCAAAACTTTTGTGTTCGCCTTTAGAACTCCGGATGTGCACGGCTGTATGCGCTGTGTGCAAGTACCACAAACTAGAAAAATTCCGAGTGACGTCAAAATTCGATATTCAACTAAGAAATTGATTTCAACGAAAACCGTAATTTTTTTTTGCTAAATTATAGTTATTCGAGTTTTTATCGATTATTTATATTCTTTACATATTTAAAATATAAAATAGCTTTTGTCCATTCACTGGTCGTTGTACCCTAGATCTGCGTCCCGTCGATAATAGAAATTCTTGCAATCTGAAAGTGCAATAAAACGAACGAGGAATTGAGCCCCTTGGAATTCTTTTTGACGGAAGTCTCGCGTGTGGCACAGATTTTTAATGGAGCCGAGGGCGCCGCAGGAGGGACGAGAGGGACAGGGTCGGGAAAAAAATACGAAGATGGGTGACAGAAGAAAGCGAGAGGCGTGTGGAAAGGCAAGAATAAACACGCGATAAAACGGGAGCATATGTTAAGGAAACACTACAATACTCGTGTGTGTATCTATATATATATATATTTGAAGGAGAGGCGCGAAGTAAGCTCTTGGCATTCATAAAGAGATCCATTCAAAGCACAAGCAAAGCAGCTCGTGGCACGTCCCTCTGTCATATAGTAAATAAGAGCTCGAGATGAGTTTAGGGGGTGGCTTATTGCTGCTGTTGATGATACGACGATACAAGACACAGCTGTTCCCTCGTTTGGTCCTCCACCAATGAATGGAAGGAAGAGAGAGAGAGAGAGAGAGAGAGAGAGAGCGACAAGAGTAATTACCTCGTGGAT
>OZ010721.1:11129674-11179219 GCA_963932345.1 Ophion ventricosus
AAAAATTATATTGACAAATACATTCTAGGCCTTGTATAAATATATTGTAGAGTGTGTATGTGTACGAGCATGTATGTGTACTGGCTACGTAAAGAAGTATTGTAAGGACCTGATCAGGTAACATTATGATGACCTGATCAGGCAGCATTATAAATGCCTGGTCAGGCAACCGGATAACGGCCTGATCAGGCAGCCAGATAAGGCCCATATATGTGCCAGAACGTTACACTTTCTATCAGGGCGCTATAGGGTTCCCTTATAAGTGCTCTACTAGGGCAGTCAGGCAACCTGAAAGCGTCCCGAATCTGATCCTATTGAAATTTCTACGTGGGCAGTTATGTCGCCCTGGGTCACTCTGGGCAGAATCGACCCGTCGATCAATTTTTGGTGTAAATATATAATAGTTCCCGGCTTTGAGTGGGACTCAATTCACCATCTTACCTGGAGTTTGAAGTACCCTCATACCATAAACTTTACCCTCTCGGACTATATACAATAGAAAAACCGTGTTTTTTCGCAATTTCAAGCTTATGCAGACCCTTTAAAGTGAAGATTTTGGTGCTTGAGGAACAAACGATTCGGTAATTTTCTGCTCCGGTACTTTCCAGTTAAAAACTGTACTAAACTAAGTTTTACGAAGAACTAGTTCACGAAAAAAAACTTTAGAAATAGAAGAAAAAAAACATATTCTTTCACTGTATGTTTTATTGTTTTATTGTTGGACTTTGAAAGTATCAATATGGTCCAATATCTACGATTCAATTTTTTTGTAATGTAAATGTTATTGGCATAGTCGATAATGGATTTAAGGCCTTCGGCCACTCTAGAGGCCAAAAAAGGGCATATTTTGTGATTTTTTTTTTCAGCGAAACCATAAAATAAATCGGAATTACAAAATAGGGGTTCAATTATACACGTAATTGACTATATAAAATTATTTTTTCACAGCGATACATATCAAAATGGCGAGTGTGCAGCATTTTTCCGATGACGCCTCTATTTCTGGAAGGTCAATGGCCGGACCAATAGCTCCTATAATTTTTGAGTTATGATGGGACACTAAAGTTTTTTCTATTATATATAAGAATAGCTATAGAAGTACGTAGGATTTTTTTGATATATTGTTTTTTGTCAAAATAGCGCATTTCTAAAGCAAAAAGTATAAAATGCCATGAGAAAATCGCCAGAAAATTGTTTATAAAAAAGGAACTCGGTAATATAATAAAAAAAATCCTACGTAGTGCTTTAGAAAATGTAATTCTAAATATACAGTTAAAATTTCAAGTGAATCGGTTGAAATTTGTTTGAGTTATGAGTCCGGCCGACTTGAACAATGTAGTTTTGAGATAAACGTGTTTAAGGGGCCAGTCCACTTTGAAAATTTCAAAAAATCGATTTTTTTTACTGTTTTCGAAAGTACATACATTCAGAGATATTGTGTCAAAATTTTATGAAAATCCGAGCTCTCTAAGTATTTTTTTTTTACGTGAACGTCAGGACCTTATTTCATCTACCTGAGCGATGATGAGCGTGTTCGCTCTGCAAACCGCCGCAGTTCTAAGTGCTCAAAAGAGACCAGAACCAAACGAAAGCAAGCAAGACTTGAAGAAATCGACGATGATGAGCAATCAGAAGGGATTTTGTACGGTGCAGGAATTGCCGATTGAGTTTAGGTAAGAGTTTTTCATAGTATAAACTTCAAACGCGTTTTTCTCGAAACAACGTTTTCAAAATCTAGCTCCATCGTATCTCTAAAACTAATAAACCGATTCTCTTGAAATTTGAACCACATATTGTAAACATAATTCGCAACAAGATGACCCTCGATGGTTTTAAAATTTTGATTTTTACTCATTTTTTTTGCGAAAAGCTGCGAAAAAACGCGTTTTTTTACTTTTTTTCGTTTTTCATCTGCCATTTTTTAATTTTTTGATAAAACTTTATATCCGAGGGTCATTTTGTAGCTGGTGTCATACTGAATCTAATGGACTTTGATTTTTTTGTTTCAGACAAGCCGTTGCCGAGTTGTGATGGAGCTACCTAGCCCACCTATTTTTGAGGCGTTACGTTAAACTATAGTTTTTATACTTAAAAATAAATAAAAATTAATTAAAATTTTTTTTTTAATGTATTTCAAGACTTTATTTATCAAGCCCAACAACTTTTATATTCATATATTTTATAAAATCCTAAAAAAAAAAAAAATCGCGAAAATAGCCTTTTTTCGTGGCTTCAAAGTGGACTGGCCCCTTGAAGTTAGTAGAAAGTCACGACATGAATCAAGAGGGGTTGCGCTAGAATTCGAAAATCGAGTACTTAGAGATTTTTCACACCCATAATCTTTTGGAATATAACTTTATACGTACTGAGGTATATATTTTGAACAAAAAAAAATCGATTTTTGGAAAATGCTAGATTGGCCTAAGCCTTAAATTCTAAAAAAAAGAAAATGTAAAAAGGCCTTGTTTTACGAACGAAAATCGACGTAAAATTTTTTTTTCTCAATGCTCTCCCAAGTTCCTTTCGTTGATGACCCGTTCTTCAACCATTTATTCTATTTATATTGTTCAGGTTTCTTTACCTCAAGTTTTTTCCGTTCGAATTGCTACTTCTTTTATTTTTTTATTAATATCGCATGAACCGTTAGTCGAAGCGTAAATCTTGATCGTTGGACGATCACGAGAAGGAACAGTGTTGCAAGCGGGAGCAAAAACAAATGGGAATGAAGTTTAATTAAAATGGGTACTTTTCGCGTCGAACTTGTACCTCGAAAGATCCGAGAAACGATTAATCATATGAGAGATTTAAATACCTGTCTGCGGCAACGAACATCACCGACGGATTATATTGCTATTAGTTATCGTCGCTCTCTCTATAGTTATTGCAACATCTCCACCAGAGTTATATCCTATCCGTATCGTTCGTCGATGAATTAATTACTCTAAATATTTATTTTCCATAACTAATGTAAAGTATAACTAAACCCCTTCACTCGCCGAATTATGCGCATTTGGTGTATAGCCTGCGAATAAATTATAAAAATTATGCCATGAAAATACATTTCAATTATTTAAGGCCGTCTTCTAGTCTAGAATTTTGAAAAAATCGATTTTTTTTTGTGCATATTTTCAATGTTTAGTATTTCAAGAATATACCCTCCAAAGGAAATTTGGAAATTCCAAATATTAACGGAGTTACAGCTGTAATTAGTGAGGTGGAAACTTAACCGGCGCTGCCGGACCGAATCGAACAATAGACTCCGAATCGAACAATAGACAATAACTCCGAACTTCTGATCATCAAAAAACACCAAAAGACTTCGATTTTGAAGAAGACGGAGTATTTTATGGACCAGGAATCGCCGATTAACGAAATGTAAGTATATGTACCATTATATGACTTAGACTGCTTGAAACTGTACTCGAATCTTTAAACGCGTTTTTCTCGAAACTACTTTTTTCGAGACGGTTGACACGATATCTCAAGTTGTAATGAACCGATTTACTTGACATTTTTTGTGGACCTTCTCTATACACCCGTCTATCGCCCCTACCAGATTTATCGCGAAATTTTGTTACTAATTATTTTTAAAAAATCAACAATCGTGAAAAAAAACGGCAAAAAATGACCTTTTTTTTAAACAGCCACCATTTTGCGAATTTTTTTTTTTGCCTGAGGTAGGGGCTATAATGATATCCTTACTAATTAAGAATCTATTTCTTTTTTTGTCAGATGACCAGGAGGGTTGGAATCATGTCAACCAGGAGAGGCCGTTTTTTTTCCACCCCCACTTTACCAGCCTGCATCTACCAGAATTATGGATTTTTTTTTTCGCCAATTTTTTTATACAATGTCAAAGGATGAATAAATATGTGGTAAAAAGATAGATACGGAAATATTTTTTGTTTTTTTTTTTTAATCGCATGTTGAAAAATCCCCAAATTTTGGCCCTCTAGACTAGAAGACGGCCTTAATTGAGATAAAATAATGACAAGTGTTCCCGGTGCAATGAATAACTGTCTCGTAATTCATGTAATATAACAAATTCGCGTAGTTTAAATATAAATACACAGCAAAAAAAAAAAATTTAATTTAAATCGGATCTATTTGTTTCAAATATATTTTTTTTGTTCAAGCTATTCTTTTTAAATAATAAATATATTCAAATTATAAAAGAAACATGGACAAGGATAAGATGTGGGAATATCGGAAGAGACGGCAAAAAAGGGTATGCAGAATCCAAATGCAAAATTTGCAAAGAGGCAAATGAAAATTTGAGACACAATTGCGAGTGTCCAGAGGTGAAGGGGAAACTCGATAAAGAGATAATAAAGAAATTGGAACAATGGTTGGAAAAAAGAGCGGGGGTATAGAAATAGACCGTAAAATAGAGACGCAACGGAAAAAGCAACCGGCAAAACAATTATGCGACTACATAGGGCAATTCGAAAAACTAGAATATTAAGATAGACGTTAGATATTGAGAAAACCTATGTAAAAATGTATACGTAAAGGTGAAGGGAAGGGACTACTACTACTATATTCAAATTAAATTTGAAAAAGATTAGATTCAAATTAAATAAATAAAAATAAAACAAGATGTACCGCATGAATACGGGAAAGGAATATATAGGTTCACGACATAAAAGTGCGGTGAAAAAAAGTTGAATTATTTTTCTTTTTTTTCACTAACAAGGCTGGGATTTGGAAAAAAATAACGATATCGTCGTGCCTTTTATTAACAGCCGCGGCTATTCATGTATAGAAAGACTAACCCTTTTCCTCAACTTCAGAATGTTACAAGAGTCTTCTAATGAAAACAAAGCCATGAGATTTTGGAGCGACTGAATCGTGTATTATTTTTCCGTTTGTCTCTTTGTCTCATACTACCAGATGAAACCAAATCACAGAATTATTAGAAATAAGTAAAATATTTAGTTATTAGACGATATTAAATAGATCTTGATTTGAATAAATAAATATATTTAAAATAAATAATTTTAATAATGGAATGCAATAGGAAAAAATTGCCTTCACGAAAAATCTAGTTAATTAAAATAAAAAAAAATCAAATAGACACATCTAGTTAATATCAAAAGAATTTTTCTGTCTATGTCGGAAATATTGAGAATCCCGTTTCGGTCAATTTAAATAATCTCTGTACTCTCATTGTTTTCGAATTATGCACACTCAATGTACATCCTCCGAATCGATTACTAGAATAATGCCATGAAAATGTGTTCGCGTTGATTGTATTAAAATAAAAAAACACTTCTTTCAGCATTAATTGTTGCGTCGAAATTTGTGCAAAATTGACGGATGGTGCAGCCTCAAAAAAATTAAGGCCTAGGGCCGCTCTAGGATTTATAAAAAATCGATTTTCTTTTCTTTTTTTCACTGTAAAAAATAAGCGTGTTGTCGGTGTGTTGAAACAACACACAACACGCCTACAGCGTGTGTAGAACCTGGTTAATGTGTTGAAACAATGCGTTTTACTTATTTTGCCGTGTTGAAACAACACGCTCTCTACTATTCTTGGCATCAACACGATTTTAACGTATTGCCGGAGAACACACTTACTGTAACACACATAAAGCGTGTTGAATCAACGCATTTTTTTCGAAACAACACACTTGGTGCAGCTACACGCAACGCGAACGACACATTTCGTCGCGCAACGCGTCAGAAAACAACTCACTTGTACGCGTGTACCACAAACAACACGCGTCAAATGAGTTGATATGACAATAAGGCGATTTTTCATAACCTCACTACATAATTGACGGATGTGCGAAAGAGTTTAAGTGAGAATAATTCTTTGTGAACAACGGTGATCTACTATAAAAGTGACATTTGTCTTATTTTTGTCCCATACATAGAAATTCAGAGCATATTTGTTCTTTGCAAAGGTTGAACATAAAATACTCTAATTTGTTCCTCTGCATAGTTAGTATCCCTTAGTGTATTTTTTGCGGAGACTGGTTACGCCATAATAATTATCTGTGTAGACTGGTTAAGCTAGAAGAATTCTTTGCGCAGGCTCATTACGCCGGATCAATTATTTGCGTAGACTGGTTACGCTAGAAGAATTCCTTGCGTAGACTAGTTACGCTAGAAGAATTCCTTGCGAAGACTGCTTACGCTAGAAGAATTCCTTGCGTAGACTGGTTACGCTAAAAGAATTCCTTGCGAAGACTGCTTACGCTAGAAGAATTCCTTGCGTAGACTGGTTACGCTAAAAGAATCCCTTGCGAAGACTGCTTACGCTAGAAGAATTCTTTGCGAAGACTGCTTACGCTAGAATAATTCCTTGCGTAGACTGCTTACGCTAGAAGAATTCCTTGCATAGACTGGTTACGCTAGAAGAATTCCTTGCGAAGACTGTTTACGCTAGAAGAATTTCTTGCGAAGACTGCTTACGCTAGAAGAATTCCTTGCGTAGACTGGTTACGCTAGAAGAATTCCTTGCGTAAACTAGTTACGCTAGAAGAATTGCTTGGGAAGATTGATTATGCTAGAAGCATTCCTTGCGTAGACTGGTTACGCTAGAAGAATTCTTTGTGTAGACCAGTTACGCTAGCAGAATTCCTAGTAAAGATAACCCCTTGTGGAAAATGGTTCCGCAGTTTTAAAAGTAATTACTGTATTTCTTGCATATAAATTCAGAGCTCACGAATTCTATGCAACAGTTCAGCATAAAACATTACATGTTATGAGAGCTCACGTTATGTGAAAAGCGACATTTTTGTCTTTTACATAGAAATATAAAATGTATTGGTTTTAATTAAAGAAAACTGCTATATGGAATTCTCTTTGGATAGCTAATAATGTGTAGTTGTTTTTTCAATGAGTTTAAGTGAGTTAGTGATTTTTAAAATAAAACCTACGTTTCTGTTGAAGAAAATTAAGAAAATTATTAGACTTGCAGACTTTTGGATGCCTAATTCAAAAATGTTTGCAGATCATTCTTATTTCATTTTTAATAATTTTTTGTTACTGTGTCTTAAAACTACAAATAATTTAAGTTTTATTCCATACAATCGTTTTTTTTTATTAATTTTTAAAGTTGCCGAACCCTCACTTTAAAAAAATAATAATAAAACAATATCTCAAAATAGTTCACTTTTGCATAAAGCATTATTGGGTTAAAAGTATGTATGTATGTAGGTTAAAAGTATATATATATATATGTGTTCGTGTGTGTGAAATGTGAAAGGTTTTAATTACTCCCCTCGTTCGAAGTACGCATACTATCCCTTTTCATCATGAGAAAACCTCAAGTAGCCAATAGCATAATGGTTAGCGTACGTACATTAGGTCTAGAAGTAGGTAGGTTCGCGGCTAGGTTAATGATAAAATTTATTCGCAGGAATCTGTTTCAGGACGACTGGAAGCCATGTAACATGGTAAGTACACCATCGGAATAAAATATCCGTATCGGAAAAGGCGTTTTTTTAATTTATTTTAGAACGTACGCCTACGTGACGTCATATGTATCATTCCCAAGCGTCTACAAGTACACACAAAAAGTGTGCTGCAGAAATAAAAACGCGTGGAAGCGTGTAGAAAGTCCCACAAAGGTAAACCGAATAATGGCCGACAATAACACGCTTGAAGTGTGTTGATTTAGGCTTCGATATATTTTAAACGTGTTGAAAATGGCGACAAGCGTTTACGCGCCTAAAGTGTATTGAAACAACACGCGTAAGATGTGTCGTTACCTCAAACACACGAGTTACCGTGTCGAAAAGAGCGACAAGATTACACACGGGAAACGTGTTGAAACAACGCGCTTGGTTTTTACAGTGTTGTTAAAAATGTACCTTAGTACATATAAAATTATATTCCAAAAGATGATGGGTGTGAAAAATCTCGAAGTACTCGATTTTTTAATTCTAGCGCAACCCCGCTTGATTCGTGTCGTGACTTACTACTAACTTTGAACGCATTTATCTCAAAACTACAGTTTTCAAGTCGGCCGGACATAACTCAAACAAATTTCAACCGATTTACTTGAAATTTGAACTGTATATTTAGAATTACATTTTCTGAAGCATTACGTAGGATTTTTACAATTATATTGCATAGTTCCTTTTTTATAAACAATTTTCTGACGATTTTCTCATGGTACTTTATACTTTTTGTTTTTAGAAATGCGTCATTTTGACAAAAAACAATATATCAAAAAAATCCTACGTACTTCTATAGCTATTCTTATATATAATCGAAAAAACTTTAGTGTCTCATCATAACTCAAAAATTATAGGAGCCGTTGACTTTCCAGAAATAAAGGGCGTCATCGGAAAAATGTTGCGCAGTCGCCATTTTGACATGTAAAAATCATTTTCTATAGTCAATTACGTGTATAATGAAACCCCTATTTTGTAATTCCGATTTATTTTATGGTTTCGCTGAAAAAAAAATCACAAAATGTGCCCTTTTTTGGCCTAAGGCCTTAAGTAAAAACAAGAAAAAGATTCCAATTCTATGGGTTCAAATGATTTCCATAACTCGGGTCTCGTTATAATCTTGCACAAACTTACAAAAAAAAATCGAGAAGCCGTTCAAAGAAAAATACCAGAAGCGTTACAAACCCACGAGGAATTCCCTACCTTTGTGCCTCCCAGACACGTGAATTTTTTTTTTCTTCCGCTCCTTCGTGTCGGGAGGAGAAAACTGTGATGACTAAGAAGGGGAAAGGGGTTGGGGAATCGTGGGCATGAATCACTCGGAAATATCTCAGCTTCTTTACACATTTTTATTTTATTTGATTTTTAAATTGCCTTTTTTTCCACGTTTATCCGAGACATTCCATTCGTACGATATACAAGTGGATGTTTCGCATCACGTTACGACCCTAAATCGATCGTAAAAAACGGTACACCGGAGAAGAAGAGGTACGAGAGAAGGCTTGCGGAAAGAACACGAGGAAAAGCGAAATATAGAATTATGGAAAGAAAAAAAAGAACAGAGGGGGAGGGGCGATGATATAGTTCCTGCACTATAAAATTCGTCATCGTGTTTATAATCTTTTGAAACTTTCGCGGCTTGTACGGCTCCTGCTCTCTGCGTCAGCGATACTCTTCAACTTTTATCACGAATATCCGTAACTGTATACACTGATAGACAAATTCTTTTGATATTAACTAGATGCGCTAATTTGATTTTTTTTTATTTGAATTAACTAGATTTTTCGTGGAATCACATTTTTCCTATTGCATTTCATTAGTAAAATTATTTATTTTAAATATATTTATTTATTCAAATAGAGATCTATTTAATGTCGTCTAATAACTAAATATTTTATTTATTCCTAATACATCTGTGATTTGGTTTTCATCTGGTGGCAGAAGACAAAAGAGACAGACGGAAAAATGGTACACGATTCGGTCTCTCAAAGTGTTCATATTTTAAAAGAATAGCTTGAAATGTCGATAAAATCATGGAAATCTTCGAGTCGGACCGGCATGTGAGCACTTATTCCATTTCCCAGGAACTGAAGATTAGCCAGAAAACCGTTTGGAACCATTTGCACAAGGCTGGTCTCAAGAAGAAGCTCGATGTACGGGTGCCACACGAATTGATGCAAAAGAACCTTTTGGACCGAATTGATGCCTGCGATTCTTTGCTAAAACGTAACGAAATCGACCCATTTTTTAAGCGGATGGTGATTGGCGATGAAAAATGAGTCACATACGAGAACAACAGCCGAAAAAGATCGTGGTCCAATCGCGGTGAGCCGGCCCAAACGATCGCCAAGCCCGCATCAACTGCCAAGAAGGTTTTGCCGTGTGTTTGGTGGGATTGGAAGGAAATCATTCACTATGAGCTGCTCCCATCGGTCCAAACACTCAATTCGGACCTCTATTGTCAACAACTGAGCAGATTGAAGCAGGCGATCGACCAGACGCGGCCAGAATTGGCCAATAGGAAGAGTGTTGTGTTCCATCAAGACAACGCCAGGCCGCACACATCGTTAACGACGCGCCAGAAGCTCCGAGAGCTTGGATGGGAGGTTCTATCGCACCCGCCGTATAGTCCAGACCTGGCACCAAGCGATTATCACCTTTTCAAGCATTTGCAAAATTTTCTTGATGGTACAAAACTGGCCCCAAGAGAGGCTTGTGAAAATGAGCTGGTCAAGTTTTTTACCAATAGGGACGAGGACTTCTTCAATCGCGGAATTATGAAATTGCCTTCAAAATGGACAAAAGTTATCGAACAAAACGGCGCATATTTGATCTAAATCGGATAATCCTAACCATGTTAATTTCATTGTCGAAATAAAGCGAAAAAACGCTCAGAACTTTTTACTTCATCTAATATTAGACTTTCGAAATATGTAAAAAAATCGATTTTTTTAACATTGTAACGGGTTTTCCCCCCTTAAGTACATTCTATTTGAATTAAATTTTTTTTTGGCAGTGTACATATTGGACATTTCACGCCAAACAGACCCAGATTCGATTCTCGATATTTCTGTTCTTTTTCACAACGAACATAATGTAACGAAAACTTCGTGAAAATACAGCCGTCTTTGTCAACACAGGTTTTTCACAGTTTCCCTGTTCCCTGGTGCAAATGCGATACGGTAGAGCATCAGAAAATAAGATCACCATTGGCGACACTCTGTGGAGTCTCTCTCAGGCCACGTAAAAGCCCGTAATGGAATACGAAAGTGCATTGGAAGAGATTTTTTTTTAATGTGAATTCTCTGTGTAAAAAATTCCGTCGCTTCCATAAATTCGGGGAGAACGTTTCGCAGGTGCAAAATGCAAGCGCACGAACACTTGATGTGAGAGAATAATGCAGGTACGAGCTCGAGGGTGCCCTCCAATATACGGGGGTCGTTCGTGAAAAATGCGAGTCCTCGCGCAAGCCACCGCTCCCCCCTTCAATTGTTATTGCTTCGGGTGCTCGGCTTACGGAACAATAAGGGGCGATATGGACATTCGACGAGAAAGAAAGGATTAGCATTATTAATCCGAATCGATATAGGAGACCGTAATTCGACTTGAAAAGATCGACACAGGTACTTTCGGACTTTTCGGAATTCGTCCAAATGGATGTAATCGGAGGGAAGACCTGGCAACAAATAATAATGACACGAGTTGAGGTTGGGAGGAGCATGTTGAGCAAGTTTGGAATTATCGCCCGGCAATTCCTTAAGGGCGGGGTAAGGTTAATTCGGTGAAAAAAAGCATATTTTCAAGAATTTTTTTTGACGATACAGGTAACGCTGGTTTATTTAATTAATTTCCATATAATAATACAACATCTGAACTATATTTTCCTAAATTTTCATTGCAAAATATTGATAAATAAGCCGTTGGCAGCAAATCTCCGCAGGCGCGTCGAAAAAAAGTTGTTTTGCGGTGTACGCTATAACTCGTCACTGGATCATCTGAAACAAAAAATCAAAATGCGTTTATTAGGTGAGATTTTTCTCGAGGTAACGCTGCCGAGTTTTTTTTTTATCGATTTTTTCATTTTAGGTAGCACTTGGAAGTCAAAAACGCGATTTTCGCTAAAAAAAAATCGGCAAATTTGTTATTGTAAGATAAAAAATAATTATAAAAAAAAACTCGGCAGCGTTACCTCGAGAAACATCTCACCTAATAAACGCATTTTGATTTTTTTGTTTCAGATGATCCAGTGACGAGTTATAGCGTACACCGCAAAACAACTTTATTCGAGGCGCTTGCGGAGATTTGCTGCCAACGGCTTATTTATCAATATTTTGCAATGAAAATTTAGGAAAAAAATTATGCAACATGATTTCGTACAATGTAGTAATAAACCAACAACTGCTTGTTAATTAGTTAGGTTTTGAAACATTAACATTAATTGCAATGAATTTTGAAATATTTTTGCTCATACAATGGTAGAAGAAAATCTTTCAATCACGTTTTTTTTTACTTTTGGGTGCAAAAATAATGAAACGTCTCGTGTTACCATCTTGTGCGCCGCATGGTAATGGGCAATGGTGTGATTTGTTCCCCTCCCCCATACCTCTCTTTCCGCCATTTGGTGCACCCGCGTGCGGTGCTTAGTTTTCCAGATATTTAGTCCAGTGAAAGAGACGAAAACCTAGCATTTTTTAGCGTAGAATTATAATTTTTTACTGAAAATAGATGGTTGGATATTGAAAATAACCCAAAAGAAATTTTGCCCCTCAAGTCGCCCCAACCCTAAGAAATAGGGGTTGAAAACTTAAAAATCGCCGTATCTCGATAATTAATAGCCGGATAACAAAATGTTTCAAACAAAAGTTGTTTGGAATAATAAAATACGTATAAAGTTTTCTAACGTCCAATCCCCCATCTTTGAAAATAGCGGCACAAAAACGGTTTTAAATTTCGGTTTCGCTTGAAAATGTATCCCCCTGCGAGAGCACCACTGACCTAGACAAGGAGATACACGCGTTGAGTGTGGAGGAAGCGTAGCTGCGAGTGCGAGCGGTACGGACACACAGGATGTCTCTTTTTTCCAGTGGTGCGCAACTAGTAGATTCGCTAGCTTTATGACGTTAAAACGGACGTTAAAAAAGGCTTGAATTTTTTTTTCTCTCGCTAGAAATATAGAGGAACTTATTCTGATTCGATATATATCGAATAAATTTTTTTTTTAATATATAAATATTTTTAACGATTTTCTAAAGATGTACTGTTTTCGCATCAACCCTGAATCTTCTAATCGTTTTTGTGCCGCTATTTTCAAAGATAGGGGGTTGGACTTTGAGTAACTTTATACGTATTTTATTATTCCAAACAACTTTTGTTTGAAATATTTTTTGATCGGGCTATTAATTATTGAGAGACGGCGATTTTTAAGCTTTCAAACCCTATTTCTTAGGGTTGGGGCGAGTTGAGGGGCAAAATTTCATTGGGGTTACTTTCAGTTTGCAACCATCTAGCTTCAGTAAAAAAAATCTAATTTTACGCTAAAAAGTGCTGGGTTTTCGTCTTTTTTACTGGACTAATTTCGATTGCCCAACTTATCCGACTGCTCAACATGCCCCTCCCTGCCGCACGGCTTTCTCTCTCTCTCTCTCTCTCTCTCTTTCTCTTTACCTCTCCTCACGATCGGAGTCCCCGGAAACCAGCGGGCCAATAAATCTTCGGGCTCTGATCTCGCGTGACCAATTTCTCAAAAAATTGTTCTCTTTACGTCTTCACGCTTGGAATTGGAATGTTCGTCCTTTGGTGTCGCACCCCCCCCCCCCCCTGCCTCATCGAATTATGGTCATGTCGATTGCACGATCTTCTCTAATCGCCCCTGCTCCAACGCAACAGTGATCGATTTTTTGAAAGGCGAGAAATTCGTGGTGATTCCATTTTCCTTTCATCGCTCAGGATGGTAGGATAGTTGGGAATTCCGTCCGCTTTACGTGCGACGCGAGTCTCGCAAACGACGAACTCCTGGTTTTTAAAGACATCAAAAGAAATGCTTGGAAATTTCTGGATACGTGCAAAGCATTTTTGCACTAGTTATTACCACGCCATGGCGACATTTATAACGTAATCATCGTCGGTCTCGTAACGTCTGGGAAATTCTTCGAGATATACGATTACACGTATACGAACACACACACACACACATACACGGAGAGAATTAAATGTTAAAAATTACCGTGCAGTAACGGTAACCAGATGACAACCCTGAAACTTCGCTTATTATTACTGAGTAAAACACAGATTTTCACGAAAATAAAATAAAATTTCTTCTTCAGATAGAACATTTTACCAGATTTTCTAGTAAATTTTCATGTGTAACAAAATACGCAAAACTTAAATTTAAAAAATATATAATATCAGCGAAATTTTACTGTGCATTTTATTATTTTATGCCTTTGAAAAATGTCTATAAAAAAGTATTGTCTTTATAACAGTTATTTTAAGATTTATTATAAAATTTAATGAGTTTTATAGGAAAATGTATTGTGCTTTCGATAAAAATTATCGTGCGCGCTACCCTTCTTGTATAGTGAAATTTTAGCTACGTATTTGAAATTTTCTGTAACGTGAGTTAAAAAAAACTTGTCGCATACGAATTATTATGCTTTTCTCACTTGTCACCACATTGAAATATATCACGGTAATTTTTACCGTGAAATTCACGACAAAAATTACTTTTTAATTCTCTCCGTGTACGTACATTTATATGCAGAAAGGTTATTTTGAACCTGTTATGGCTACGCAATGGTGGCTGTCAGAACATCTGGTTGTTTTGCGAACGATCCTTAAGGAAATGCTGATTTTGGGGAGCGGACAATTTTTGATAGGAGCTTTAAGGCGTTAGGCCACTCTAGAGGCAAAAAGGGCATATTTTGTGATTTTTTTTCAGCGAAACCATAAAATAAATTGGAATTACAAAATAGAGGTTTTATTATACACGTAATTGACTATGCAAAATTATTTTTTCACAGCGATACATGTCAAAATGGCGACTGTGCAGCATTTTTCCGATGATGCCTTTATTTCTGGAAGGTCAACGGCCGGACCAACAGCTCCTATAATTTTTGAGTTATGATGAGAGACTAAAGTTTTTTCGATTATATATAAGAATAGCTATAGAAGTACGTAGGATTTTTTTTGATATATTGTTTTTTGTCAAAATGGCGCATTTCTAAAACAAAAAGTATAAAATGCCATGAGAAAATCGTCAGAAAATTGTTTATAAAAAAGGAACTATGCAATATAATTTAAAAACCCTAGATAGTGCCTCAGAAAATGTAATTATAAATATACAGTTAAAATTTCAAGTGAATCGGTTGAAATTTTTTTGAGTTGTGAGTCCGGCCGACTTGAAAAATGTAGTTTTGAGATAAACCCGTTTAAAGTTAGTAGGAAGTCACGACATGAATCAAGAGGGGTTGCGCTAGAATTCGAAAATCGAGTACTTAGATATTTTTCACACCCATAATCTTTTGGAATAAAATTTTATAGGTACTAAGGTACATTTTTAACAAAACAAAAAAAAATCGATTTTTGGAAAATCCTAGAGTAGCCTAAGGCCTTAATGCTTTGACGTTTTAGACTAGAAAATAACAGACATTTTCGTATAAATAAGAGATAGTTGATCACAGTTAAGTAAAGGGTGTCTCAAAATGACCTGACATTTTTATTTATTAATAACACGTATTATTTATTTGAAAAGTACGAATATTTTTATTTTTATATAAGGTACAAACATGAAGGTTACGTGCGAAAAAACAATGTCCGATAAATGGCCGCCTCGTCCCCGTTTGCAAACGTTCACTCTTTTGACGAAAGTTTCAATAACATGTTGGCATAATTGCGGACTAATTTCATGAATGGTGCGTCCAATTGCTTTCTTCAGCTGCGGAATGGTCTGTGGATCATTGGCATACACTTTTCCTTTTAGAAAACCCTAAAGAAAGAAGCCCAACGGCGTCAAATCGCACGATCTTGGTGGCCAATTTTACATCGCTGCGGCGCGAGATAACACGACCATGAAACTTCGTCTGCAATAACTGCATTGTTTCACACTGCATTTTCGCAATTTCTATGCGTTCCTCGATCATGTGATTCTCCATAACTAAACCTCAATACTTCCCGATGCCAGTTGTACTCTATGTTCGCTCTAAAGATTAGTACTCTATGTTCGCCACAAAAAAAAATGGCGCGCAATTTAAAACGTCAGGTCATTTTGTGACACCCTTTCCATGCATACATAGTACGAGCCCAGAATTTTACACTGGAAAAAATTAAGGTACGTGTTGTGATTTTTTTTAAATTCTTGTCTGTTTTCTTTCCGTGTCACGGAACACTGATTTACGTAGAATTGAGAAAAAACAGACCCCGAAACGGACGCGGGGGAAGAAGATTAATAACGTATAAGCGCAAAAAAACGTATAAGTGGAAAACGTAGAAATGAAACTTGATTACATTCTTTATAGGCGAAATTTACCGGGGACAGAGAAATTTGGCGTATAAATGATAGAAACATATAAGTGCAAAACGTATAAGCGAGGTTTCACTGTAGATGAATCAGGACCGGAACCATCTGCCCCATTTATTGTTTTCTCATGCTACTAGAATTTTTTTTCTTTTAAGTAGACGTCGTATCAAACAGACATTACCTCTCTCTCTCTCTCTCTCTCTCTCTCTCTCTCTCTCTTTCTCTCTCTCTCTCTCTCTCTCTTTCTCTCTCTCTCTCTCTCGCTCTCGCTCTCGCCCACACGTCGACTGTTTTATAAATAAAGACGTTCAGGTATCTTTGCTTGTGTGTGTGTGAGAGAGAGAGAGAGAGAGAGAGAAGGGTTGGCCATAATACTCTCATTATGTAGCAAAGTTACGACCGATGTCTCATAATTGGGTTAATGGCTGTGAAACTGTGGCCGCGTCTCATTGTCCGGAAAGTTATTGAGAACCCGGCCATTTACCTTCTCATTTCATTTATCACTGCGTTGGAAAACTTCCGGCGCATTATAATATTACCGTGCGTATAATTCGATACTCCTAAATGCGCTTTTACGGCCCTCAAAATATTCTTCAAAGCGTACGGAATATATCTTTGATCAGGAATGCACAAATTTTGAGGGGGGAAAAAAAACATCAAATTTTCCATCCAATATTTCAGGATGATTTTCTCGGTTCGTGGCTGCTCTTGGTCCAAGGTATATTTGTCAAACCTGACAATCTTCGGGTTTGTTTTTTTCTCTCTTACTCTCTTTCGGTTTCTCTTTCGCTCGTCCTGTCACTCTCTTTTTCTTTGTAGAGACCCCCTGTGAGCCTTTTTTCGAGAAGGGCTGAAAAATTCACAAGCACGTACCGGCTCAACTAGAACGACGTGAGAAAATGGAAAAACTGAACATTTCGACGTTGGTGCTATTGTGTTATGCGTAGCAGTGACCGGGACCCGCAACCTTCCGACGAAGAATGGAATCTCGCGGACGCAAGACACAGTGGAGTTACGGAGGACGACATAAAAATAAAAGTGAAAAAAAAAAACGAAGGATGCATTTGTTTTGCACACTTGTGCAATTATTATTGCACTTGTGTTGCAATGTTACCGAGCGTGCTTTTCGAGGTTCTTTCTCGTTGCAATCTATTTTATATAACGATCAGTTGAATCTACGGTAAAGGAGAAACGAAAGAAGAAAAAATAATGCGTGTATTATCGGACTGTGAACTTTAGGAAACTTTAGATTCGGATAATTTTAATAACAATGGAAATATATATAAATTTAATTACAATGGAAATATATGAGGCATTCCACGCCATTTTACCTAGCCCGTGGACCCCGACCATTTTTTATTTTCCTGATTTTTTTGTTTGTAAAATTGTACCCTATAAAAGGAATATCCACACCAATTTTTCGATTTTTATCTCTTCTCTTTTAAGAGTTATAATTATACAAAAAATGTCGATTTCGGAACTTTTGCAAACGTTTAAACCCTGATAACTCCTGAACTAATTGAGCTATCGACAAATGTCAATAGATATATATTTTGCATTTCGAAGCATACTTTCATGAAAAAATATGAAAAAAATTATCATTTATACTGGAACACGTGCTTTTTGCTTCGAAAGTGGAAACTATTTTTTTTAAAGATGATTACCATTTTTTATTTTTTTTCAAAAAACTCTGTAAAATACAGTGACCCATTCTATGATTTTTAATACTAGTCTCATCGTGGGCCCATTTTTCCTGTTACTTTTTTGCTAATTAACCATATTTTTTTGAGAAGATTTTTATCATTTTAATCTCCGGATTAAACGGTCTAACCAACAGCTCCTATAATTTTTGAGTTATGATGAGACGCTAAAGTATTTTCGATTATATATAAGAATAGCTATAGAAGTACGTAGGATTTTTTTGATATATTGTTTTTTGTCAAAATGGCGCATTTCTAGAACAAAAAGTATAAAATGCCATGAGAAAATCGTCAGAAAATTGTTTATAAAAAAGGAGCTATGCAATATAATAAAAAAATCCTACGTAGTGTCTCAGAAAATATAATTCTAAATATACAGTTAAAATTTCAAGTGGATCGGTTAAAATTTGTTTGATTTATGGGTCCGGCCGACTTGAAAAATGTAGTTTTGAGATAAACGCGATTAAAATTAGTAGAAAGTCACGACATGAATCAAGAGGGGTTGCGCTTGAATTTGAAAATCGAGTACTTACAATTAGAGAATTTTCACACCCATAATCTTTTGGAATATAATTTTATAGGTACTAAGGTACATTTTTAACAGCAAAAAAATCGATTTTTGGAAAATCCTAGAGTGGCCTAAGGCCTTAAGTGGTGTAGTTGTAGATTCCCTAGTAGCGATTTCCCCACTATTGCTGGACGTTGGGTAGGGGCAAATCTGTATAAATTGCTTGACTAAAAAATTCGTGGCATAAAAATTATCAAGATCCATTAAATATAATAATTAAACTACGCGTTTAATAGACAATCTGTGATGCCTTGAACCAACACACATGCAGTGTGTTCATTGGAGCAACGTCAAAATATGCGACAGAATTCTAAGCCTCAAATGTATTGAAATAACCCATTTTTTTTCACAGTGCACACACACACACGCACGTACGCATATGGCTGCAATAATTTGTTGTGAGGCACCGTTGAGACAATTTTAAAGGCCCCGATTATTTTGCCTTCAATGGCCCTCGGTCGCAAAAGTGTGACCGGCCACTGATGGGCCATGTGATGCTTCCAGACTGGGCCCCCAATAAAGTTAGGGAAAATTAAGATGGGCCCGATCAAAGCCCAAACTCAATTTCCGCACGGGATATCGTTGTTGCAAATCAAAGTCAATACCCTGGGCTATAAAGCTATGCAATGAAAAAAAAAAAATCGTATTTTTGAAATTTCAAGCTTATGCAGATCCCTTGAAGACACTCGCGGGCTTGAATAATGTTAAGCATCGAAAAATGCTACTACGACGACAGTCCTCGAAGTCGGATGTCTTCAAAATCACCTGTGCCGATACGCACACACACACACACACACACACCTTTATATAGGCGAAACTTATTGAAGACTTAGTGCGAACGAATTAAAACGTCTACGAACTCGAGGAATTATCTCTGTCGATTCGAACGAAGCGAAGGTCGACCAGCAACTCCAGTTTGCACTAATATATATATATATATATATATATATATATATATATATATATATATACCCGCAAATAGATAATTCAGCAGCATCAGCAAGAGAAGATGGAGAAAGGCTCCATCAACCGCATCGAGAGAAGATGTAAGAGAGGTAAAAGAAGCGAGGGCGCCAGTACCTTGCCCCTGTGTTGTAAATGCAACGAGAGAAGAGACGCCGTCGTCGTCGTCGACGACGCCAGGAAATAAGAGAATCTCTTGGCGCCTAGACGGAGAACGAGATACACATCCGCGTACATATATACATCAACGTATCTTCTCTACTTTTATGTTTCCTCTTCTTCTCCTGCTCTTTGAATTTAAAAAAAAACGCTGAATTTCTTTTGTTGATGTATAGATGTATGTGTAGAGATATGCGTGTGTATGATTTTTTCATCCTTAGGTCGATTTTTCTTTCGCGCTTTCGCTCCTAGCCCCCCAGCCCCTTCCGACTCCTCACCCTCTGCGCAAAAAAAAAACAACATATTTTGCATGTTGAGAAAAAAACAGAACAAAAATCACCAGATTTCCCTGTAGGAAATGGTAAAACTTTCGAGATGTTCATGTGTTTTTTTTTTTTTTAACGTCGGGATTTTCATCTCTGTCAGTGTGCGAAGAAATTAACTGGGAGGAAACGGATAAAATGAGAAACGACGAGGAGAGGGAAATCGAACTTCGCAAGCTTCAGGAAATAGCACAACTGAGCAGCATTTACTACAGAAATTTGAAGAATTTCGAGAGAAATCCAAATCTGTCACATGTCGTTCAGGCGGTTATGAATGGCACTCAATGCGTAAGTGCACAATAAATATGTATATGCATACGTGTAACAATCTTTTCAAGTGTAACCTGCTGAAGGATTTTTTTCAGCTATTATCCGCTATAACAATTATTATTACTATTATTTTTTATTTTCAATATATTTTTATGTACGCCCTTATGCGCTTTTACGATATTTTTATTACAGCTATAAATATAATTCATGTTATTATCATCATTTTTATAATTGATAGGGTGTTAAAGTTTGCATCGTTGGAACGCAACGGAAATTCTTTTTTCTTGGCTTATGTCTTTATTTTTTTTTATGAACGAAAATGATTTTCTTGCCAATTTGTGTTGTTTCGGGTTTATGCATAATTCCGTAGCGAAATTCCGACAGATGTCGTTCGCAGTTGTTTATCTGCTCGCACATGCGTCAACCATACGAAGCGTCGTATATTAAGTGAAAGCTGAAACTTATGCTGATATTTTTTAAAAAGTATCCATCGAGATCCGTATACGGAGAGAATTAAATGTTAAAAATTACCGTGCAGTAACGGTAACCAGATGACAACCCTGAAACTTCGCTTATTATTACTGAGTAAAACACAGATTTTCACGAAAATAAAATAAAATTTCTTCTTCAGATAGAAAATTTTACCAGATTTTCTAGTAAATTTTGATGTGTAACAAAATACGCAAAACTTAAATTTAAAAAATATATAATATCAGCGAAATTTTACTGTGCATTTTATTATTTTATGCCTTTCAAAAAATGTCTATAAAAACGTATCGTCTTTATAACAGTTATTTTAAGATTTATTATAAAATTTAATGAGTGTTATAGGTAAATGTATTGTGATCTCGGTAAAAATTATCGTGCGCGCTACCCTTCTTGTATAGTAAAATTTTAGCTACGCATTTGAAATTTTCTGTAACGTGAGTTAAAAAAAACTTGTCGCATACGAATTATTATGCTCTTCTCACTTGTCACCACATTGAAATTGTCGTGTATTTGTCGTGTATTGTCGTGAATTTCACGATAATTTTTACCGTGAAATTCACGACAAAAATTATTTTTTAATTCTCTCCGTGTAACGTATAGGAAGTTTCATGATATTTTGAACATGGAAGGAAAAAAAAAGGTGTATTTTAAATGCATCTCGCCTTTTTATTTCCGAAAATGCAAACACGGGTCGCAAACTCACAAAAAGTTATGCGCCGTGTACGGAGAGAATGCTGTAAGCGAAAGTATTTGTCGGAAGAATTTTGCGAAATTTTATTGTGGAGATTTTGATCCCCAAGAAGCTGCTCGCTCTGGTTGGCTAAGTCACTACTGCCCGACTAGAAATTTTGATCCGGCAGCCTGAAGACTGATCAGGCCCCGATCAGGCTGCAGTCCGGAATGCCGTAGTACGGCACGCCTGGTCAGGGCCGGATGTCCACCGGATCAGTGGAACCGTAGTACGGCGGTAAAAAGGCACCCTGATCAGGCCGTAGTAAGGTAGCCTGTGCGGCCGGATCAGGGTGCCTTTTTACAGCCGTACTACGGTTCCACTGATCCGTTGCCTCGTGTGTAACCGAGAAAAAGAGAGAGAGAGAGAGAAAAAAGAAAAAAAGGAGAAAATGAGACATCATCTCCCAGCTTCGGAAGCGATAAAAATCCGTCCGACAAAATGTCAGATTATTTCGAGACACCCTGTATTTAGTTTATTAAAATCGCTTTTTTGGTAAATAATTTGCGTTCGAAGTTTACTCGATTTTCGCTACAGAATTATGCATACACCCAACAGATTTTTAATGAGAATTTAAAAAAACGTTGAAATAATTTTTGTAATTCAAATTCGGCAACAAAAATACTTTGGCAATACATGAGAATGAATTTTCATTGTGTTCCAACGATGCAAACTTCAACGTCATTTATTGATATTAGTAGCGGTAGCATTAATTTTCATCGTCATTTTTATTATTGTTTAATTTTGTAATTGTTGTTATTACTATATCACAAGGAAGTGATATCATTTATTTACACATTTAACTGATGTGTCATTTATGTTTTCTGTTATTATTATTATTATTATTATTTCTATTATGATTGAAAGTATTATATAAAAGTGGGTCACCTGCGCGAGAAAAAGTTGTCGTTACTCTGTGTAATCAAACACCTCGTTCGTTGCCTCGTGTGTAACCGAGAAAAAGAGAGAGAGAGAGAGAGAGAGAGAGAGAGAGAGAGAGAGAGAGAGAACGAGAAAAAAAAAGAAAAAAAAGGAGAGAATGAGACATCATCTCCCAGCTTCGGAAGCGATAAAAATCCGTGTCGGACCACCCGATCTCGGGTTACTTAATAATTGCAGGAAAATAAGAAGAAAATGGTGTCACTGCGTCCTGCCGGGAACGAAACTCATCATTCGGATCACGACACTCTTCGCTTTTTGTAAATTGGGGTCGAGCATACTCACAAGCGTAAAAAGAAAAAAAAAATTCTAATCTAGGCACTTTTATTTCTTGAAATTTAATGCCCATGCTTGCGTAACCTCGTTCTCGTTAATGTGGACGAACAGAAACGTGTTTTTTTTTTCCAACAGTATCACGATTCTTTTGATACTGGATTATTTATTTCTTTCTCCGACTCCAATTACGGTTAGTCCAATTGTATATTGAGATTACTGTCGAATTTCACGGTCTTGACAATGAGTATGACCTATGGCGCAATCCGTCTAAAGGCCCAACTTATTTTCCGCCCGATTTTAATTCTACTACACTGACAGAAAAATTCTTTTAATATTAACTAGATGCGTCTAATTGATTTTTTTAATTTGAATTAACTAGATTTTTCGTGAAATCAAATTTTTCTTATTGCATTCCATTATTAAAATGATTTATTTTAAATATATTTATTTATTCAAATCAAGATCTATTTAATATTTTCTAATAAATAAATATTTCATTTATTCCTAATAAATCTGTGATTTGTTTTCATCTGGTAGTACAAGACAAATGAGACAGATGGAAAAATGGTACACGATTCAGTCTCTCAAAAATCTCATGGCTTTGTTTTCATTAGAAGACTGTTGTAACATTCTGCAGTTGAGGAAATTTCTTTTTATACATAAATAGTCGCGCCTGTTAATAAAAGGCACTACGATACCTTTCTTCTTTTTCATGTAACAGCTTTGTTAGTGAAAAAAAAAAAAAAAATAATTTAACGTTTTTTTACCGCACTTTCATGTTATGAACCTATATTCCTTTCTCCTATTCATACGATATATCGCGTTTTATCTTTATTTATTTAATTTGAATCTAACCTTCATTTATTTAATTCGAATATATTTAATACTTAAAAAGAACAGCTTGAATGACTGAAAAATATTTGAAACAAATAGGGTCGTAGTAGGCCGTGAGACAAGGAAAAACCCTAATTGATTTAAATAGATCCTATTTAAATTAATTTTTTTTTGCAGTGTACGTATGGCTAAGATTTTCATGTAGATTTCGTAGTCTAGTCTGAAGGCCTCAAATATGAGCATTTATTCCGGCTGGATTAAAAAAAATATATATTTTTAGTATCCATTTTTACAGTCTTTTTATTGATGTTTCAAGAGCTTACAGAAATGTGTTTGTGCAAAAAAAAATTAAAATTAACAAAGTAATGGGCCTCTAAATATAATCACGTTGAAGTTTGTATCTTTGGAATGCAACGATATTTATTTCCCTTTTTTATTTCTTCTTTTTTAAGATTGTCCAAAGTCTTTTTTTGCAAATTGAGATCGTAAATTTCTAATAAGAATACATAGAACCGTTTGACCGTTTTTTACAGTCTAAATCGGCCAAAAAAAATTTGAGTAACCAAAAAGAATTAATTTTTTTTGCATTCCAATGGTGCAAACTTCAACGTTATAAAGAGAGCACATCCGAGTAGACGGCGGAAAAAATAGGTGTATTTTGGGAATTATCTCAAAAACGATTTGTCCGATTTCGTCCAAGTTTGTTTTATTCGAAAGTATACACGGAGAGAATTAAAAAGTAATTTTTGTCGTGAATTGCACGGTAAAAATTACCGTGATATATATCAATTTGGTGACAAGTGAGAAAAGTATAATAATTCCTATGCGACAAGTTTTTTTAAACTCACGTTACAGAAAATTTCAAATACGTAGCTAAAATTTTACTATACAAGAATGGTAGCGCGCACGATAATTTTTACCGAGAGCACAATACATTTTCCTATAACACTCATTAAATTTTATAATAAATCTTAAAATAACTGTTATAAAGACGATACTTTTTTATAGACATTTTTGAAAGGTATAAAATAATAAAATGCACAGTAAAATTTCGCTGATATTATAAATTTTTTAAATTTAAGTTTTGCGAATTTTGTCACACATCAAAATTTACTAGAAAATCTGGTAAAATTTTCTATCTGAAGAAGAAATTTTATTTTATTGTCGTGAAAATCTGTATTTTACGCAGTAATAATAAGCGAAGTTTTAGGGTTGTCATCTGGTTACCGTTACCGCACGGTAATTTTTAACATTTAATTCTCTCCGTGTATGTATTGAGGTATATCAGAATTTGTTGTAAATATATATTGACTCGGAGCGCTATTATTGTTGCCGGCGTGAAAAAGGATTGCATGCAGTCGATTGATCTGAAAAAAAAAATCGAAAAGATTCTTCAAATGTAATGTATAAAGACCTGCGCATGGTAGGATATTTTAAAACAAAAAAAGCTTCACAAAATTGCGCCCGATTGAAATTTGCATTCATTTTTCAACCTAAATATCCGACCTTTCGGGTTGATGAAAAAAAAAATCCTACCATTCGAAGAGCTTTATACAATACATTTTAAGAATCCTTTCGAAATTTTTGTTTCAGATCAACCGACTGTATGTAATCATGTGGACCACCAGCGAGGGACATGTTTTACGCCGGTCACAATAACAGTGTTCCCAGTCTATATCTATTTATAACAAATATTTTCAATGTACCTCAATATATTAGGTGTATGACTTCATTTTTACAAATTTTTTTGTTCGAGCTTAAAATTATATTTAAAATAGAAATATTTTCGCGGTCTTTTGTGGTTTTGAATGGATCGGACGCAAGGTTTCAGAACACCGAACGACAAGTCTACGTGAGTTACATAACCTCTCAGAATAGCAGGGTTTACGATGGCAACTGATAAACAGCACATTCGGCACTGCATTTTATACGAATTCCAACAAGGAAAAAATGCTTCTAAAGCACGGGAATCAATTTGTAGTGTTCTTGGTGCCGACATTCTGTCTTATGAAACGTGTAATTATTGGTACAAACGTTTTAGAAGTGGTGATTTCGATCTTAGTGACCAGCCGCGCCCTGGACAGGATATGAAGGGTGTGCTTTATTACGAACTCCTGGAAACTGGTCAAACGGTGACTACGAAACGCTACAGCCGACAATTGAACAAACTGAGCGAAGAACTTGATCAGAAAAGGCTATTTACTGGGCAAGGAAGTAGGCAAGTATCATACTGCTGCATGACAACGCTCGACCTCACGTTGCTCTCGCGACTCCAGAAGATCCTCTTGAACTTGGGATGGGAAGTTCTCCCGCACGCGGCATATTCACCAGACTTGGCCCCCATCCGACTACCATTTGTTCCGGTCAATGCAGCACGCCTCAGTGGATAAACAGTTCAAAACGCTGGACGATGTGCGTAAATTCGTCGATGACTTTATCGCCTCGAAGCCTGCAAGTTTCTTTCGCGACGGCATTCGTATGTTATCTGAGAGATGGCGCAAGGTCATAGAAAACGATGAACAATATTTCCAAGATTAAGTTTGTTGTTCTCTATTTTTATAATATAAAATAAATTTGCTGAAAAATCTGTAAAAATTAAGTCATACACCTAATATATGCGTTCGAACAAAACAAACTTGGATGAAATCGGATAAATAGTTTTTGCGACAATAATCCTCAAAATTCGCCTATTTTTTTCCTTCGCCTACTTAGATGTGCACCCTTAAATGTGACCGGGCAACAGAAACAAAACCATTTTTTTTTAATCAATGAAAATGTCATTATAGCAGATACCAAATGGATTTTTTTTTCTCAAGGGCGACTGTGTAAAAACAACTTAGTTTTTTACCCAATTTTTTTTCAAAGATAACATATTTTAATATAAACAATATTCAAATCGCTATAACTTTGTAGGCATTGGGAATTTCGAAATTTCCTTTTGAGGACATATTCTTAAGACTCTATACTTTAAGAAAATGCAAAAAAAATCGATTTTTTCAAAATTTTAAACTAGAATACTGCCTTAACAAAATGAATGGTAGAACGCTGCTAACAACTAGTGAGTTATGTGAGGCTGCTGCTTTTTACTGCCCATGAAATAGCACCCTGGAGCCCTCAATTCATGGCCAACAAAAGGCAGCAGCACTTCAGTAAATTACTAGCTTGAGCTTGGTGAGTCAACCTGCAATTGCTCTAACGCTAGTAACAGCTGGTAAGTTACTAAAACCTGGATGCTTTCCACTGCCCATGTATTGACACTGCCATGCCAGCATTTGATGGCCAAAGATAGACGGCAGCATTTTAGCTTATCGTTTCAATTCACCGTTTTCTTATCTTTGCGAGGAAATATTGAAAAAGTGAATGAACTCTCAAGGTAGTAGTGTCGCCACAGTCACGTTGAAAAGTTTATTCTCCGCTCAATCGATGAAAGCTTCGAAATATTGCGAAATATCCTTATAATGTAGGTTGTACATCTTATCGGGATGTAAAAACTTATAAAGTAATGATGAAAATGCCTAATATAATGTTTACCTAAGCCTCACTTTTGTATCAGACTATCCATTCCAGCTCCTAATACGTAGACACTCTGAGTATACGGCACACACTACTGTAATCTAGTTTTAGTCTGCTCCAGTCGCTTACTGGCGTTAGCGTCGCTAGACATTGCTCAAGGCCTTAGGCCACTCTAGGATTTTCCAAAAATCGTTTTTTTTTTGTTAGAAATGTACCTTAGTACCTATAAAATTATATTTCAAAAGATTATGGGTGTTAAAAATCTCTAAGTACTCGATTTTCGAATTCTAGCGCAACACCTCTTGATTCATGTCGTGACTTTTTACTAACTTTAAACGCGTTTATCTCAAAACTACATTTTTCAAGTCGGCCGGACTCATAATTCAAACGAATTTCAACCGATTCACTTGAAATTTTGACTGTATATTTAGAATTACATTTTCTGAGGCACTACGTAGGATTTTTTAAATTATATTGCATAGTTCCTTTTTTATAAACAATTTTCCGACGATTTCCTCATGGCATTTTATACTTTTTGTTTTAGAAATGCGCCATTTTTACAAAAAATAATATATCAAAAAAATCCTACGTATTTCCATAGCTATTCTTATATATAATCGAAAAAACTTTAGTGTCTCATCATAACTGAAAAATTATTGGAGCTGTTGGTCCGGCCATTGACCTTTACAGTCGCCATTATGACATGTATCGCTGTGAAAAAATAATTTTGTATAGTCAATTACGTGGATAAGAAAACCCCTATTTTGTAATTCCAATTTAGTTTATGATTTCGCTGAAAAAAATCACAAAATATGCCCTTTTTTGCCTAGAGTGGTCTAACTAAGGCCTTAAGGGCGGGGTAAGGTTAATTCGGTGGAAAAAAAGCACATTTTCAAGAAATTTTTTAGACGATACAGGTAATGTTGGTTTATTTAATTAATTTCCATATGATAATACAACATCTGAACTATATTTTCCTAAATTTTCATTGCAAAATATTGATAAATAAGCTTTTGGCAAGAAATCTCCGCAGGCGCCTCGAAAAAAGTTGTTTTGCGGTGTACGCCATAACTCGTCACTGGATCATCTGAAACAAAAAAATCAAAATGCGTTTATTAGGTGAGATGTTTCTCGAGGTAACGCTGCCGAGTTTTTTTTTTTATAATTATTTTTTATCTTACAATAACAAATTTGCCGATTTTTTTAGCGAAAATCGCGTTTTTGACTTCCAAGTGCTACCGAAAATGAAAAAATCGATTAAAAAAAAAACTCGGCAGCGTTACCTCGAGAAACATCTCACCTAATAAACGCATTTTGATTTTTTTGTTTCAAATGATCCAGTGACGAGTTATAGCGTACACCGTAAAACAACTTTTTTTCGAGGCGCCTGCGGAGATTTGTTGCCAACGGCTTATTTATCAATATTTTGCAATGAAAATTTAGGAAAATATAGTTCAGATGTTGTATTATTATATGGAAATTAATTAAATAAACCAGCATTACCTGTATCGTTTAAAAAAAATCTTGAAAATATGCTTTTTTTACCGAATTAACCTTACCCCGCCCTTAATTTAAATCCCGATATTTCTGAAACTAGACGGTCAAAATGATTTTTTTAATCCACTTCGTCATATGTTCCTCTGTAATTGAGAATTAAAAAAAAACTCTTTAAAAAAGTTTCGAAGTTATTGCGTGAAATGTGAAATTTTCCACTGCTCCCCATAAGAACACATGTAAAACCATGAATCGTTTGATTGCCAATAACGGAATTGTGAATCCTTTTGAAATTTCGCAGGTAGTCATCTGATAGCGTCATGAATGAGTCCTCAAAATAAAAAAAAAATGATGAAAAAACTCCTTGGCGAGACTACTACCTTAACTGGAACAATATTTAAATTGACCAATATATTTTCTCCGTTTCTTGATGTCGGGACAACGAAAAAGATGTGCATCGTATGCATCGAAATATTTCACGTAGTTCATCACCTGATCAACGACAGAATGAGGGAAGAAGATCCCAACGTGCCGAATCTTCCCGAAGACAGAAATCCAATTTTCATCGTCTATCCGGTCTGCATGGTGATAAGTTTAACTCTGGCTATTCTGTGGCTGACTAGGCGGAAGTTTCGACGACTAGTCGAATTGGTAAGAGTTACAGGAGAGATTGACCAAAAAAGAGCTTCGATTTAAGACCTTATATACGCGAAAAGTTTAGTGCGCTAAGCTTCGTTCTGATCGGTCCCTTCGCCCTTGAACTTCGGTTAACTCGGTTAACCGAGAGCTGTGGAACCGAGCCTAAGAGGTGAAGAGATACACTAAGGAAGGATTTTTTGAAAATCAACTCTTAAGCGGGTGAAATGGGCTGCAGGATTACACCCCATATATTTATCGGGATTATTAAAAATATTTTAAGATTTTTAGGATACATTTTACGATTGTTTAAAACAACCCTTAAGGCAGTAGTCTGGTCTAGAAATTTGACAAAATCGATTTTTTTTTCATTTTATTATTCCTTAGACCTTTCTTAATACGCTCGTGAAAACCGTTTATTGATATTTCAAAAATTAGCAAAGTAATAGAAATTATAAGCAAGCCTAACTTGCTAAATTATAAGCAAGATAACTAATTGACCGATCGAGCTCAAATTTTGCACATACCTTCGGTAGCCTCTTTCTGAGGACTGGTAGCAGAATTGAGTCGAACAATAATTTTGCCCACATTTTATAACTCGTCGAATACCCGAAAATGTATGAAATATCGTTAATCAAAGTTTAACAGGCCGCTATTTTGTAACAAAATTTTTTTAAGTACTAATTCTGCTACCAGTGCTCAGAATACTCATACAGAGTGAGAATATATATTTTTTCTTTTTTTCAGATGCATACAACATCACCCAGAGTGGGCGCCGATTGAGGCGGTTTTCGGCGGACCATGTTGTAAAAAAATAAAAAAACTACATGAAAATATTTAAAATAATTTTTTTTTAAATGTAGATACATTCTCAAAGGAACAATAAATACATATGTAAAATTTCATCAAGACAACTTCAACGGTTTAAAAGTTATTCCAACCCAAAAATGACGTCAAAAATCTCGCTCTAAACCAGACTACTGCCTTCACAAGGGGTGCAATGGGGTGTTGAAGTTTGCATGGGAAAATCGAATATCATGATTTTATCTCAATAAAATTCGGAAGGCATGTTCCTTAAAGAGCATAGTGGTGCACTAAGAAAGGATTTTTCGAAAATCAACTCCTCAAAGAATGAAACGGGATGTAAAAGTTTGTATAGAAAATCGTAACCCTTGCGTGAATCATCTTGAAACACGATTAAAAATTCTTCAAAACAAATAACAATTTTTTAAAAATTCTACGTAAGTATAAATATGTCCATTCTCTTTTTCCAATACTCAGTTCAATGCGAGGACTGTTAACCATCAATACGTGCGTCAAGAAAAATCATTCACTTACCGGCCAATAACTCCATCATTTAAAAATATTTCTAATAAATGTTGTAACAAAAATTAATTTGGAAATATTTGGGTCACGTTTTTTTTTTCTTCAGTTTCTGTGAAATCGCGTATATAAGGCCTTAAGGTATTCCTTTCACGGAGGGCCATATTTTGTGGGCGTATAAGCCAGGGCCCTTTTGAATCAATGCTTGATTAGAGGCACTGTAATTTTTTTTTTCATAAAATTTTAAGCTCTTACTGTTGAGACATGACAGTTTAAGGAAAAAAATTGCTCCATAATGGGCGTTTCAAAAAATATATCCATTCTTATATCTGAAGAGCCATTTCGGAGTGAAATAAAGAATGATAATCATGCAAAATGAGCGATTTATTATAAAAAGTGGCAACCAACAACGTAGGGCAGTGAGGGGCATGTTGAGCAGTCGGGTAAGTTGGGCAATCGAAATATCTGAAAAACTAAGCACCGCACGCGGGTGCATCAAATGGTTGAAAGAGAGGTATGAGGGAGGGGAACATATCACGCCATCACCCGTTGCCATGCGGCACACGAAATGGTAACACGGGACGTTTCATTATTTTTGCACCCAAAAGTAAAAAAAAACGTGATTGAAAGATTTTCTTCTACCATTGTATGAGAAAAAATATTTTAAAGTTCATTGCAATTAATGTTTATGTTTCATAACCTAACTAATTAAGGCAGTAGTCTGCTTTAGGAGCCGAAAAAAAAGCGTTTTTTCAACAATTTTTTTGAAAGGGAAGGAAATGATTGCGGTAAACGAAATTTTGAGACGATAGTATATTATATTCAAGCTTTAAAAAACAATTTTTATTATTACAAATTATTGAAATTTGCCAAAGTTGTAACGATTTTTCTGGGGCGCCTGGAGTGTGCACTCGTAAATCGGTGCCGGTGATGGAGGTCGTGCGATGCATCTGAAACAGTGGAACCAAATTTTTTTTTAGTTTTTATAAGTTCCTTTTCTATATGAACTAAAAAAATACCGAAGAAATGACGAAATTCCAAATTTTTTCGAAGTTTGAAAAAAAAATTCACTTTTTTGAAAAAAAAAATTCACTTTAAGTTGCAAAACAAGTAATTTAAATAGTACTTTTGTCCAACTTTTTTAGTTCAAATAGAAGATAATTCAATACTGAAGCTAGATCACTTTGGTTTTTTTCGATCGGACATATATTGTTTTTACTATCGCCGGCACCGTTTTCCAAAACTTGTGAAAATGAAAACTCGAGAAAACGGGCTGTAAAGTTCTGCCCGAGCATTCGCACCTGCTCGACGCTCGGCCACTAAAACTGATCTAGCTTCGAAAATATGTCGAATTGGCCTCTAAAATTTTGAACACATATTCTTGGATAGTTTTGGAATAGATTTAAGACAAAAACGAAAAATCGATTTTTTGAAGCCTGTAAAGCAGACTACTGCCTTAACAAGCAACGGTTGGTTTATTACTGCAGTGTACCAAATCATGTTGCATAGCTCTGATTTTTTAATGCAATTCTTACTTTGCCCAACTTACCTCATACTCATGCTCAACTTACCCGATTATCGGGGCAGGTTGAGCAAATATAGCCTTAGACATTTGAGAGCGATTATCTGTGAAACATTAAGGATGATAACAAGAATTTCGTCTCCAAACTTTTTTCCCCAGATAAATTTCCTATTGACCAAAGTAGGTTTCATTTTTATACGTCAGACTGTTAAGGCTTGAGGCCACTCGAGGATTTTCCAAAAATCGATTTTTTTTTTGTTAAAAATGTACCTTAGCACCTATAAAATTATATTCCAAAAGATTATGGGTGTGAAAAATCTCTAAGTACTCGATTTTCGAACTCTAGCGCAACCCCTCCTGATTCATGTCGTGACTTTCTACTAACTTTAAACGCGTTTATCTCAAAACTACATTTTTCAAGTCGGCCGGACTCATAACTCAAACAAATTTCAACCGATTCACTTGAGATTTTAACTGTATATTTAGAATTACATTTTCTGCGGCACTGCGTAGGATTTTTTTTATTATATTACATAGTTCCTTTTTTATAACCAATTTTCTGACGATTTTCTCATGGCATTTTATACTTTTTGTTTTGGAAATGCGCCATTTTGACAAAAAAACAATATATCAAAAAAATCCTACGTACTTCTATAGTTATTCTTATATATAATCGAAAAAACTTTAGCGTCTCATCATAACTCAAAAAATGTAGGAGCTGTTGGTCCGGCCGTTGACCTTCCAAAAATAAATCTGTCATCGGAAAAATGCTGCACAGTCGCCATTTTGACATGTATCGCTGTAAAAAAATTATTTTCTATAGTCAATTACGTGTATAATAAAAGCCCTATTTTGTAATTCCGATTTATTTTATATTTTCGCTGAAAAAAAATCACAAAATATGTCCTTTTTTTTGGCCTCTAGAGTGGCCTAAGGCCTTAAGGAATTACAGGGCGATAATTCCAAACTTGCTTAACATGCCTCCCTTCCCTACAGTAATTTTGGCTTGAAATTGCGCTTGGGGTCATTTTGACCCCGGGTGACTGCGGAGGGTAAAGATTGGGTGACCCCCTGTTTTTACTGTCGTTGCGGAATTTTCAGAATTTTTATTCAGAGCTATTTAGTACATAAATTATCGGATAGAAATATGGCCAGCATGCCTTCTCCATAAAGTGCTACATAAATAAGACGTTTTTTAAAGTCGCAATTGTTAGTTAAAAATGCAGTAATCTGGCTTGACATTTAACCAGTCTATTTGGACGTATATTTTTCCTTAAATATAGACGAAAATCATTTAATTGTTAAATATTCGGGTCTGTGAGAGAAATACATTAATGAACTATGTGGACGACCGAGTGGAGAGGCTGCCCGGTGTTACTTTCATAATCAAAAGACCCTCGCAGGCTGTGCCATAGGAATCATTCTGATGCTCTCAGCCGGTATAGTCGAGATGAGACACTGTGAGATATATATCGATCTTGAGAAAGTCTCGGACGAGGAGTTAACGGACCATCCGGTATTCCTCCACAACTTTTTTATGTGCATCATATCAATCGTCGTTATGCTCTTCTATCTCATTCAGTTTTGGATTACCTACGACTGCTGGCAATGGGTGAATACGCTATTTTTTATTTATTCACTATATATTTATTTATAATTTATAATCACCGATAATCTTATTTATTAATATAAGGTGTAGTAAAAAGAAATCCATTATTTTTGCATGAAATTGAAGGCTTTATTTAGCATAGTTAGAATGATCCGATTTAGGTCTAATATGCACCGTTTTGATCGATAACTTGTTGCCACTTTGAAGGTCATTTCATTATGCCTTTCTCATAGAAATCCTCGGCCCTATTGGCAAAAAACTGGGACAGTCGATTTTCACAAGCTTCTCTTGAGGCGAATTTTTTACCAGCAAAATCTTTCGCCATAGACAGGAACAGGTGGTAATCACTTGGTGCCAGATTCGGACTATAACGTGGATGCATAAGAACCTCCCAACCAAGCTCCCGGAGCTTCGGGCGAGTCACTATCGATGTGTGCGGCCTGGCGTTGTCCTGATGGAACACAATTCCTCTCCTATTGGCCAAAGCTGGCCGCTTCTGGGCGATTGCTTCCTTCAAACGGTCCAATTGTTGACAGTACAGGTCCGAATTAAGAGTTTGGCCGTAGGGGAGCAGCTCATAGTAGATGATCCCCTGCCAATCCCACCAAACACACAGTAAAATCTTCCTGACCGTCAATCCTGGCTTGGCCACCGTTTGCGCAGGTTCACCGCGATTCTACCACGACCGTTTTCGCTTAACGTTGTCGTAAGTAACTCACTTTTCATCACCGGTCACCATCCGCTTCAGAAATGGGTCGATTTTGTTGCGATTCAGCAGCTATTCGCAGATGGAAATTCGGTCCATGAGGTTTTTTTTGCGTTAACTCGTGTGGCACCCATACATCGAGCTTCTTTTTGTATCCAGCCTTATTCAAGTGGTTCCAAACGGTATTTTGTGCAATGTTTAGCTCCTGGGTAATCGAAACAGTGCTTACATGACAGTCGGACTCGACGATTTCCATTATTTTATCGACATTTTCGACAATTGGCCTTCCAGAGCGTGGTGCATCTTTGACATCAAAATTACCGGAACGGAATCGACGAAACCAAAATTGCGCGTGATTGGCTGTTACAGTATCAGGACCATAAACACTATTCACATTTTCAGCCGCCTGGCTTGCGTTTTCGCCTTTATCCAAGAAAAACTGTAAAATATGGCGTATTTTCACTCTGCTGGTGGCCATCTTTGACGCGCGCTCAAAAAATATTGAGTCAAGCAATCACAAAACTGTCTGAGATGTTTATTTTAGTACGAAATCTTATCTTTCTACCGCCATCTAGCGTAATCCGATCGCACTTATACAACGCGAGATACAGATTACTAAAGCCATCTATTGCAAAAATTATGGATTTCTTTTTACTACACCTAATACATAAATCATGACTATTTTTTTTTAATATATTTTAAAAATCTTCCGTCAATCAGCATGTGCAAGATCTTTGAATCTTCATTCTAAAAATAATCCAGTAAAGTTGGAGTTTTGTTTTTCTTTTCCGTTATTGATTTATTGACTGACGAAGCGAAAAAAGGAGAGTGCTCGCGACATCACAACCGAGGAATCGAGCTCGAGTTCTCAAGCTCAAGAGCCACCGGGACAAATTCCCATGGTCGAAATTTCCGCCAATCGCGAATACCAATCATCCAGCGATCTTGACAGAATACCGCCGTGGGATTTGCTCCCGAAGAAATTATTGAACGGCGATGATTCGGTACGAAAAATTTCTGCTTTATCGAACAGATAGAGTGTTACAGTTACCAAGAACATGTAAAAAAGAATGTGACGCCATCTAGCGAGGTTTCGTGTAAATGCCACCCAACGGTAAGCTACTTTGTCGACAATCACATGTGCAGGTTTGCATGGTCGATAAGTTAAATTTCTGCTTACATTGAGATCATTTCTTGCCGCTTCTCTAAGGCGAAATGACACGAATGTTCTAAGGAACACATACAACCTTTTTTTCATACAAACTTTTACATCCCATTTCACTTTCTCATGAGTTGATTTTCGAAAAATTCTTTCTCGGTGCACCTCTACGCCCTTTAAAGATTATATCTTCCGAATTTAATTGAGATAAGAGCAGGGAATTTGATTTCTCGCACAAACTTCAACACCCCGCCACACCCTTTGTTAAGGGTTGTTTAAAAAAATTCTAAAATATGCTCTTTATTATTTGTTTTGAAGAATATTTATACGAAATTTTAAGTTGATACACTCAAGGAATATCATTTTCCATACAATCTTTTACACTCCATTTCACCCTATTAAGAATTGATTTTCGCAAAATACTTTCTTCTTGTACCTCTAATTGTAAGCCTTCTAACGCACACATCACACAATTTTCCATATAAACTTTTTCACCCCATTTCAGCCCTCTTAGGAGTTTATTTTCGAAGAATCCTCTCTTAAGTTAGTAGTTTCGCCACAGTCACGTTGAAAAGTTTATTCTTCGCTCAATCGATGAAAGCTTCGAAATATTGCGAAATATCCTTGTAATGTAGGTTGTACATCTTATCGGGATGTGAAAACTCATAAAATCATGATGAAAACGTTTAATATAATGTTTCCCTAACCCTTACTTTTGTATCAGACTATCCATTCCAGCTGCGTAGATAATCTGCGTAGACGGATATGCACACACTACTGTAATTTAGTTCTAGTCTGTTCCAGTCGCTTCGTGGCGCTAGCGTCGCTAGACATTGCTTAATTTAAATCGCTATATCTCTGAAATTAGACGGTCAAAATTCATTATTTGTAGCTTTGAAAGTGCTTTTAAAGATGTATACATAGGGGGTCTGATTTAGCGAGATGTCATACGAAACTAACGCTACCCCCCTCCACTGCCGCTGTGTTGCAGCGGGGTGGGGGAGGGGGGGGGGGGGGCAGGCTACGGCATGCTAAATGCCTGTAATTTGTTAAAAAATGCTGCATTACATGTAGACAGATTTGTGGTTACGAGTCATACATTTTAAGGTGTACATTACAATGTTGATGGGTTTGGGTTATTTTAGTTTGGGTTGGTTTGGTTTTGTTTGGGTGTGTTTGGGTTTGATGGATGGATAGTGCTCTCACTATCCACAAACCCAAACAAACCCAAACAAACAAACCCAACCGAACAAACCCAAACGAACCCGACGAACCAGGGGGCTGACACTGTGATAAATTCTCCTAACGTAACGTGTCCCCGTTATTGTCGCCACGTAAACTAACCCACCATGCGGCGCTAGTAGTCGCCCGCATGACCCCCACTCCGCAAAGCGCCTCTCCGTATTATTTCGTCATCTTTTTCGTCGCGTGGACCAAGTGGATATTTTTTTTCGTTTTCTCGATCTGTCGTTCTCGAATAAAAAAATCGTAGTGTGGTGTTACAAAGTGATAAAATAATAAACAATTTTAGTGTAGCGATAAAATAAAAAACAATTTTTGTGGTTTTTGTGCTTATATTTAAGAATGCCTGCGTGCGTGGTCCTTGGCTGCACGTCAGGTTATCAATCAAACAAGGAAAAATCGCATTTTTTCAATGTACCAAAAGATCCAGAAGCGGATGCAGCAATATTCTGCACGTCTCAACGCAGAACAAAAAAAAAGCAATCTCGACAAGAAAAAAATTGCATAACATTGTACAACGTGACTAGTCCATTATTTGAAAAAAAAAATAATGTTATCTGTTTATTTCGTTCAATAAATATTTTTATAATACATCATATTTCAACAAGTGTAAATATTGCATTCCTCCCCATATACACATATACTTTTAAATTCTAATCTAAATAGTGAATTATCTAAACGCGTCGAATGCAAATTATACAGACGCTGCGCGACTGGAGTGGGGGTCATGCGGGCGACTACTAGCGCCGCATGGTGGGTTAGTTTACGTGGCGACAATAACGGGGACGCGGTAGACCCAGCAGTGCCAGGGGGCTGCGACGAACCCAAACGAACCCAAACAAACAAACCCAAACAAACCCAAACGAACCCAAACAAACCCAAACAAACCCAACCAAACACACATAAACAAACCCAAACAAACACACACAAACAAACCCAAACAGAAAACCGAAATTAAAACCCAAGCACGCCAACAGACACACCAAAATTGTACACACCAAAATTCAAACTTACAACTTGTAACCACAAATGACTACATGTAATGCAGCATTTTTCAACAAATCACAGGCATTTAGGATGTCGCAGCTTCCCCCCACCCTGCTCCAACACAGCGACAGTGGAGTGGGCGTAGCGTTAGTTTCGTGTGACCTCTCGCTAAATCAGCCCCCCTATATACATCTTCAAAAGCATTTTCAATGCTGAAACCCTTTGACGGGACTACTACCTTAATCGATCGCTACTCGGTAATTTTTTTGGTCCTTTCATTATTTCAGAATGTGGATGAAGAGCCTGTAACGCTTTACTGCTGTTTCGTCGACTGTTGGCGATACGTCAAAGATCGACACGACCGTAAGCCGATTCACGAATTTCAAGTCGTACACATCAAATGATTACTTCTCTCGTCGCGTCCTGTGTACATCGCGAGCGCCCGATCCCAACAAGTGCAATGACGAGAAGAGAGCTGGAATGTGAGAAATTGAGTTGTGCGGGTAATTGATAAATTGCATCGTTGAGAACGGCGGCTTCAGAAATTCTCTGTCATCTCGTGGCTCAATATTTATTTACAACTGTGACGTAATGCCTCGCGTGGCCTTATGAGTTTGACGAAGAGTATGAAGGAAACGGTGAGAATCGGAGGGGCGGCTGCGAAGCACACGAAGTGGGAAAGTATCCTTCAATCTAGACACGCTTTGCGGCGAGTAGACGTATACACGAGAAGACACGTAATAACGCGGAGCTGTGTGACGTCACTGATTTTATCAGAGATGATGTCAGATCTCGCGATGCTGGATTTAAAAATGTCTATACCTCTCTTATACGAAAATAACACAATCAGCGCTTGGTTACGATCATTTTTTTATTAACCTTTACTTTTTTTTGCAAATTGCTGTTGCTCGCGGTAACGGAATAAAGTGTCGCCAACCGTGAAAAGGCAAACTCCGAATACAAGCAGTGCGCTGTCGCCAAATTTATTAAATAATAAAAAAAAATAGGAAACAATAAAAAAAATGCACATTGGTATAATATTGAAAAAACATTATTAATACGCGCGTGTAAAAATGATAATAATCTTAAATACAGGACTCGAAATTTATTACAGTGAAGTCGTATCGTTTTCAAACGAAATATTGATATGTAGAAGTTGACGACCTACTAGAGAACAAAACAATTCTCCTCCTCCTGATTCCCCTTAAGGGATAACACCACTGTAGAATTTTCAAAAAATTGATTTTTTTTATTGGCTTAAGAGATGCTTTGAACCATCAAGAATAAGGGGAAAAAATGGTACCTGTAAAAAAACACACAAGACGTGATGAAATTTTTGTTTTACCATTTATTCGTAGCCTTAGACTTGTTCTAAGTTACAATAAGTGACTGAATCGTTACTTGGGAGGCTACATGCAAACGGCAACATGAGTTTCAACGCTACTGTTTGAAGCTTGGCTCCAAAGGCCCACTCAAGTGACAAAAAAGTATTAAATGTAGCAACTGATATTGCTGTGTGCGATATTAACGACGGTTTGACTAATATCCTACGAATTATGAAAGTCTTGGAGATGGATATTGTTCTCCAAGCTTACAATTATTGTCTTGAAACTGATGCTAGGCGGATAAACCACGCTGAGCTGTCTTTGATAGATACGGCAAAAGAAGCACGCACCAGCATAAAATCAGGCAGAAAAAAAATGAGGATGAATATTTGAACAGAACAGGGCAGCTTTATGGTCTTGGGATAGCTGATCAATGGTATAAAATTTTAAACAACAAAATTTTTCATTTTTTCACGTCTATAACACATCTCAAAATTTTAAACGCGTTTTTCTCGGAACACAATTTTTCAAAACGGCACGCAGCGTAACTCCAACAATTTTCATTCTATTCACTCCAAATTTTGAACACATGTGTAAAATAACATTCCGAAGAGAAATACGTACGAGCTTTTCCATGAGTTAATTATAACATTATTTATTAACATATGATTGTCCTTTTTTTCTGTCAAATATTGCATTTTTATCTTAAATGCTTGCCAATTACACAAAAATTCATATTTTCAAAATCCCCTACGTATTTCTGTAGCTATACTCATGAAAATGAATAGAATTTTTAATATTTTTTTTGTAGATTCGAATTTGCGTCAGTTATACCAGCTGTACAAGTATGAAATGCGGATTTCAGACAACAGATGGTGCACCAAAGCAGTTTGTGCTATAAAGATTTGATACTGCGCTATTTTGTTGTGTCATCAACAAGTGTCAGACGCGCACGAGTGATAAATTGGAAAAGTGTGTGCATAGTGTTGTGTTGTTGTGTTCAATATGTCGAAATTTATACCGAACAAAGAGCATTCGCGGACAGCATTAATTTTTTGTTTTCATTTGAAGGAAACTGCTGCTGAATCATACCGATTACTTCGAGAAGCTTATGGTGAACATGCTCCATCGCAAGATACGTGTGAACGATGGTTTCGGCGTTTCAAAAGTGGTGACTTCGATGTTGCAGACAAGGAACATGGAAAACCGCGAAAAAAATACGAAGATGTGGAATTGCAAGCATTGTTGGACGAAGGTGATTCGCAAACACAAAAACAACTCGCCGAGCAATTGGGCGTTAGTCAACAAGCTGTTTCCAATCGGCTACGAGAGATGGGAAAGATTCAGAAGACCGGTAGATGGGTACCACATGAGTTGAACGACAGGCAAATGGAAAAGCGCAAAAAACACATGTGACATTTTGCTCGCTCGGTACAAAAGGAAGTCGTTTTTGCATCGTATATTTACAGGAGATAAAAAGTGGATTTATTTTGAGAATCCCAAGCGCAAAAAATCATGGGTAGACCCAGGCGCACCATCCACATCGACCGCGAGACCGAATCGCTTTGGCAGAAAGACGATGCTCTGTGTTTGGTGGGACCAGAGGGGCGAGGTCTATTATAAGCTGTTAAAACCTGGGGAAACGATTAATACTAAACGTTACCAACAACAATTGACCGATTTGAACCGTTCGCTGCTTGAAAAAAGGCCAGAATACCGAAAGAGGCAACACAAAGTCATTTTTCTTCATGACAATGCTCCATCACATACGGCAAAACCGGTTCGCGACACGTTGGAAGCACTCAGCTGAAAAGTTCTACCCCATGCGGCTTAATCACCAGACTTGGCTCCTTCCGATTACCACTTGTTTGCATCGATGGGTCACGCACTTGCTGAGCAGCGCTTTGGTTCGTACGAAGATGTGAAAAAATGGCTCGATGAATGGTTCGCAGCAAAAGGCGAAGATTTTTACTGGCGTGGTATTCACAAATTGCACGAAAGATGGGATAAATGTATAACAACCGATGGAGCATAGTTTGAATAAAGCACTTTTTATCATTCTTCCGAATTTAACGTGTTTTTTTTTTTAGAAAAAAAATCCGCATTTCATACTTGTACACGCCGCAGAGCGTCTCAAATTCAACATGCCTTGCGAAAATGGCTCCAGCGTCACCATTTTGTATAATGTTTTAATATAATTTTTTTTTGTTCACTTGACGATATGACTAATAATATCATTGAATACTATTGTCCTCTTACTTGTCCTTCAACCCCAAAAAAAATCGCGAAAAATCGCTTAATTTTAGACGTTTACAGTGGTGTTGACCCTTAAGGCTAAGCTGTCTCGAAACTCCTTAAAATGCAGTTATTTGGATTTTCAGCGTAACATCCTCGAGACCTCGAACAAACGTCTCCAGCGTGATCGCAAATGTGAAATCAAATAATAATTGAAATAATAGTTTCGTGACACGGAAATAGACAGTCCGAGCGATCGAAACGGGGTTAAAGGCTGGCACGCCTCTACACTGATTCGTCCTCTACGTCCCATACAATGTACAAGTCCGCCCACCTTATAAACGCGGCCACGAAATCCACATTTATCGTTTCTGATAACTATAAGTCGACTTATTTTTACGCCGAAAGCTCTCCGGCCTGCGCCCTTCGACTCTTCACCCTGTGCCTGTAACCTTCACTATAAACATATGTATGCGGAAAACTGACTTTAATAACACTTAAGTCGAATACAGTCCTCGTGGCAGCCAATTGTACCAAACATCAGGCAAACCCTAATGGCTTGAAATCACATTTGAACAACCATGAGCATATTTATATAGGAGTACATTTCTAGAACCGTTCTATGTCCGAAATCAAAAATTCGATTAATAGTAGGGGAGAGTGGTCCTGAGGCGGCCCACTAAGCTTTTTGTCCGAAACAGAAGGTAAATCGGATTTCATAGCGCTACTAAGTTTTTAGTTGCGTACAGCGATCGTTTGCCTACAATTCAATGTCATTTAGGAAGTTGTATTGTGGCTTTTGGAGTCGCAATGCACTGCGGAGTGAAAAAGTACGTCTTGACCATTTCTCAAAATAGTGTTTCTGAGTCGGCACCCCCCTGGTCTTGAGCCGGCACCCCATTTTTTTCGCTCGTATGCAGGAAAAAGCGCAGATTCTCTAAATTACGACAGGAAATGGATGAATTTGAACGATTTAGAAGAATAAAACATGCATTTTTTGTCCAATTTTATATGGAAACATTTTTCGAGTACAATGTTGAAAATAAAAAAATGTGAATTTTGAATTGAATGAAAAAAAAAAAAATTGAAAAAGGGATGATCACTAGGTATCGTCGTCAGATTCGCGGTACGTGGGGCGTACTGAACCCTGTAGCGAACGCGAACGCAAGTGCAATCCACTTGTGGAGGGCTGCGAAGACTGGCGTTCTTATCGTCGTATTTTATCTTTTGTGTCTTGCGTTTGAAATTGCGTCCCATGACTATAGAGCAAAAACACCGAAAATGCAAAAAAAAAAAAGAACAAAAACAATACAAAAAAGCAACAAGATCAAAAAAATTGGTGCCGACTCAGGACCACCTGTTTGGTGCCGACTCAAGACCACTACGACTTTCTATCCGTTTCACGTGATTACGCACGCGAACAAATCCGAATGGAAAATCGACAAAACCAATCCATTAGAACATTGAATAAAGAAACCAATGCACTCACTCATTTCAAATTTTTGAAATATTTACATACCTGTAGCTGCTTCAGAATGAATGACGAAAATAAAATTATGTCACAAACGAAAAATATAAACGCGCTCACGCTGCGCAGAACAATCTAAACTGACAATTGTAAGCATAATTTACGTCAGTGTTTACCAACATGTCGTACGACAAAATAATTGGGCCGACACGCACGCCATCTCTGAGGAACATCATGGTGCCGGCGCAACCCGCAGTGCCGACTCAGGACCACTCTCCCCTACATTTTGTACCAAGGAGGCAAAGTGGGACTTTTTACGACGAGCGCGACGTCTTCCCCTCGTGACTCCTTAAGGCCCTTAAAGGGTCTGCATGTGGTTGAAATTTCCAAATTACGACTTTTTAATTGCACGGTTTTAAAGCATTGGCTTTTAACTTTAATTGCCAACAAAGATTTTGTATAAATATAAATAATCGTCTGTTATGATGAATTTTGTGAAGGGTCCAATCGCCCTCTGCGCTACTACGAACTTTTTCTCGAAACCAAATTTCATGAAACGATGCAAGTCGTATCTCAACATTTATTTGTCCTATTAAGGTAGTAGTCTCGCCACAGTCACGTTAAAAAGTGTATTCTCCGCTCAATCGATGAAAGCTTCGAAATATTGCGAAATATCCTTATAATGTAGATTGTACATCTTATCGGGATGTAAAAACTTATAAAATAATGATGAAAATGCCTAATATAATGTTTACCTAAGCCTCACTGTTGTATCAGACTATCCATTCCGACTACTAATACGTAGATACTCTGCGTATACGAATATGCACACACTACTGTAATCTAGTTCTAGTCTGATGCAGTCGCTTCGTGGCGTTAGCGTCGCTAGACATTGCTTTATTTATATCGCTATATTTCCGAAACTAGACGGTGAAAATTCATGATTTTTTTTTACCCACTACGTCATATGTTCCTCTGTAATTGAGAATTTTTAAAAATAAATCTGTAGAAAAGTTTCGAAGTTATTGCGTGAAATGTAAAATTTTGCTTGAAAATATTGCATGAAATTTTTGATTGCCAATATCTCGAAAACGGAACGGTGAATCCTTTTGAAATTTTGCAGGTAATCATTTTATAATGGCCTGAATAAGCCTTCAAAATTAAAAAAAAATCTATCGAAAAACGTCTTGGCGAGACTACTACCTTATTGCCTTAGGCCACTCTAGAGGCCAAAAAAGGGCATATTTTGTGATTTTTTTTCAGCGAAACCATAAAATAAATCGGGATGAAAAAATAGGGGTTTTATTATACATGTAATTGACTATATAAAATTATTTTTTCACAGCGATACATGTCAAAATGGCGACTGTGCAGCATTTTTCCGATGACGCCTTTATTTCTGGAAGGTCAACGGCCGGACCAACAGCTCCTATAATTTTTGAGTTTTGATGAGACACTAAAGTTTTTTCGCTTATACAGGGTGGACCACGCAACGTCTGCACCCCTTTTACGACCAAAATATGCGTTGCACAAAAAAATGTTTTATACAAAAGTTACATGGTTTATAAGGCTACACTATGTGTTGCATTTATTTTTTTTATAGGTGGAGGCGCTTCGAACATTTGAAGGTCAACTTTATTTTTTAAAATGGAATGCTATATTTTTTATAGCGTAATATGATAGAGTATCGAATTCTGAGTAAAAAAGTATAGATCTTTATTAGCCCTAGAGTTAATAGCTAACGAGTAATTTCACTTTATTACTTTAAAATTTTCTTCACGTAATATCAAGTTGGAGATTCAAATCTACTACAAATTTCTGAATGGCAGTGTATACATCACAGTGTTTATCAATATGAACACATTTACCACATCACACACACTTATCATGATTCACAATCTTCTCAATGATTGTAATCCAGTATTAAAGTATCCTTCGGTGATTGTGCGTGATTATTATCAGAAAGATAAAAGTGAAAATGAATGAATGAATCTCCAACTTGATATTACGTGAAGAAAATTTTTAAGTAATAAAGTGAAATTACTCGTTAGCTATTAACTCTAGGGCTAATAAAGGTCTATACTTTTTTACTCAGAATTCGATACTCTATCATATTACGCTATAAAAAATATAGCATTCCATTTGAAAAAATAAAGTTGACCTTCAAATCTTCGAAGCGCCTCCACCTATAATAAAAATAAATGCACCACATAGTGTAGCCTTATAAACCATGTAACTTTTGTATAAAACATTTTTTTGTGCAACGCATATTTTGGTCGTAAAAGAGGTGCACACGTTGCGTGGTCCACCCTGTATATATCAGAATAGATATAGATGTACGTAGGATCTTTTTGATATATTGTTTTTTGTCACAATGGCACATTTCTAAAACAAAAAGTATTAAATGCCATGAGAACATCGTCAGAAAACTGTTTATAAAAAAAGAACTATGCAATATAATTTAAAAAATCCTACGTATTGCCTGAGAAAATGTAATTCTAAATATACAGTTAAAATTTCAAGTGAATCGGTTGAAATTTGTTTGAGTTATGAGTCCGGCCGAATTGAAAAATGTAGTTTTGAGATAAACGCGTTTAAAGTTAGAAAGTCACGACATGAATCAAGAGGGGTTGCGCTAGAATTCGAAAATCGAGTACTTAGAGATTTTTCACACCCATAATCTTTTGGAATATAATTTTATAATTACTAAGGTACATTTTTAACAACAAAAAAAATCGATTTTTGGAAAATCCTAGAATGGCCTAAGGCCTTAACTTGAAATTCGAGCAGAACGTAACATTTTCCATCGTATGACTGAATCATTTTTCGATACTTTTACGTATTTGTTAATGACGGATAATTAGAGTTGTTTTTTTGGTTGATAATCGCGCTTTTTTTATTCAATAACTTGCCATTTTCGTAATTTTGCAAAATTTCAGAAACTCATCGGGCCATACAAAGGCACCTACACCGATTAGTCATGCAGCAACGGCAGTACTTTGTTTGAATAATAATAATTTTAATGGTTATCAATATTCGTCCATTAAAAAAAATCGATCTGTGCAAGACTATGTATCAATTTCGTGTAAAAGCCCGACCTCTTCATCCCAAAACTCTCATCAGAAAAAAAGTCTGAAAATCGAACCGTTTTTCCAGCTCTAAACGGACCCGTTGATTAATATGTCAATCAATTTTTAATAAAATAAAAACCGACGTCAATTCCCGAAATCCACATGAACCAAATTTACAACAAGCACGCTAGCGAAGCGTGCCGGAGAGCATATATATATATATATATATATATATATATATATATATATATATATATATATATATATATATATATATATATATATATATATATATATATATATATTAGATGAAGTAAAAAGTTCTGAGCGTTTTTTCGCTTTATTTCGACGATGAAATTAACATAGTTAGAATTATCCGATTTAGATCAAATATGCGCCATTTTGTTCGATAACTTTTGTCCATTTTGAAGGCAATTTCATAATTCCGAGATTGAAGAAGGCCTCGTCCCTATTGGTAAAAAAACTTGACCAGCTCATTTTCACAAGCCTCTCTTGAGGCCAGTTTTGTACCATCAAGAAAATTTTGCAAATGCTTGAAAAGGTGATAATCGCTTGGTGCCAGGTCTGGACTATAAGGCGGGTGCGATAGAACCTCCCATCCAAGCTCTCGGAGTTTCTGGCGCGTCGTTAAAGATGTGTGCGGCCTGGCGTTGTCTTGATGGAACACAGCACCCTTCCCATTGTCCAATTCTGGCCGCTTCTGGTCGATCGCCTGCTTCAATCTGGTCACTTGTTGACAGTAGAGATCCGAATTAAGTGTTTGGCCCGATGGGAGCAGCTCATAGTGGATGATTCCCATCCAATCCCACTAGACACACAGTAAAACCTTCTTGGCCGTTAATCCGGGCTTGGCGATCGTTTGGGCCGGCTCACCACGATTGGACCACGATGTTTTTCGGCTGTTGTTCTCGTATGTGACCCATTTTTCATCGCCAGTCACCATCCGCTTAAAAAATAGGTCGATTTCGTTAGGTTTCAGCAAAAAATCGCAGGCATCAATTCGGTCCAAAAGGTTCTTTTGCGTCAATTCGTGTGGCACCCATACATCGAGCTTCTTCTTGAGACCAGCCTTATGGAAATGGTTACAAACGGTTTTCTGGCTGATCTTCAGTTCCTGGGCAATGGAATAAGTGCTCACATGCCTGTCCGACTCGACGATTTCCATGATTTTATCGACATTTTCGACGATTGGCCTACCAGGGCGTGCCTCATCTTCGACGTCCATATTACCAGAACGGAATCGTTGGAACCACCGCTTTGCTGTTGCATTCGATACTGTATTGGTTCCATAAGCAGCACAAAATTTTTTGGCCACCTGCTCCGCCTTTTCACCCTGGTCGTAGTGGTACTGAACAATGTATCGAATTTTCTCTTTTTTTACCTCCATTTTGAAACGCTGTAACACACAACTGGCTTCACCAAACACAAAACTGTCATAGAACTTTTTTTGAAGCGTAATGCCACCTTTAAATCGCCGTATAGTATGACCCGATGCGATGTATACATCGTGAGATTTGGCTCACTGAAGACATCTAGCGGAAAACGCTCAGAACTTTTTACTTCACCCAATATATATATATATATATGCATATATATACATGTGTGTGTGTGTGTGTGTGTGTGTGTGTGTGTGTGTGTGTGTGTGTGTGTGTGTGTGTGTGTGTGTGTGTGTGTGGATCTCCCCCATACAATACAGTGTAAAGCAGCACAGCGCTACGCAGTTGTTTTCCACCTGCCCCTTTTTGTCCGAGCATCAGTCGCTTTCGTGCGTCCATTCAGTGAGCATCGGATCCCGTTTTTATCGAGCCCCACAAAAAAGACGCCTACCTCGCGCGCCGCACCAAGTTTCACCGCAACAACTACGGACTTTCCCGCTTCATTAGCCTTCGGTAAAAAGTAAGTGTATACTCGAATCACGATCCTCGTTGCGAGCCTTTCAACGGAACGAACAAAATACATTCGCGTAACAAAATTCAATTTCTTTTCACTCTTCACTTTTGCAATGCCCGCGGTCAAGGGTGTTGCTCGTATCTCGTGAGAGTAGATGAAAAAGATTGGCGTCAGAAGACGCAGCGTCCGGACGCTCGACGAAACTTTCTCACGCTACTCGAAGACAATTCTTGTTTTTCTACGTGTTCTACTTTTCTTTTTTTTTTTTTTTCTTGTACTGTGAGCATTTGTCGAAGAGTATTGGAGGAATTTATTCCAACGCATTGAATGACGATGAGAGAAAAACAATTTGTAAGGGGACCTTTTGTTTTCGTTAAAATTATATTTAAATTAAATGAAAATATTCATAACGAACGGAAATAATATTTGTAAGGAGTAACGCGTCGATGCTCAATCATAATTCGATGATTGATTCGCGTATTACGTGTGCTACGATGGTTGATTCATCGCGGACGCGGCCGATCTTCGAACGTGTATGATTTCATCGTTTCTCGAAATTGTGTTTATCGGCTGGTCTCTGATATAACTAATACTTAATATTAAATTGTCCGAATTTTTTTCTTTCGTATTATTAGAAAATTTCTACGTTGCGATAAACTACTGATCGATGTGGAAAAAACAACTTTGAAATTAATATTCCATTCGCAACCTTTCTTTTTATTTTATGATTAGACTATTTTGAAAGAAAAAAATGTGAGTTACTCGCACTGCGAAAAATCGTCAAACTCTTAGAAAAAAAACATAAAGTTTAACGTTAATTCCTTTTACCGATGACACATTTACTTCGACGTACGAATTCTTCCAAAGTCAAATGACTTTTTAATTATGATGTTGAAGTTTGTATCGTTGGAATGCAACAAAAGTTCATTTTTCTTCTATCGCGCATTTTTTTCCACCGATTCAGGGTACGACAATCACTCAAACGGTTTTTCTTATCTTTACTGGAGATCCACGAACTCAATCTAAAAAAAAAAATGACATACGATAAAAATGAAGAAATAAAAATAAACTTTCGTTGCAATCAAACGATGCAAATTTCAACGTGATTTAAAAATGTTTTCAACACAAGATAAACGTTTACCGCAATAAAATTAAATATTTCTTAGCCTTAACCATCCCACAGATGTTATTTATTAAATTTCTATAATTAATAATACTATAATATTATTATAATACTATAAAAATTTCATAATACAATGCGTGAATCGAATCGACGTAAATGTGTATTGAAGAGAATTATACCGACATAATAATCCTTGGCTATCTCTCGAATCGACTCAAGAGGCCGGATCTCTGGATCAAGTATGGCCGTGAGTCTCAAGAGTCCAGAGAGACGCTCTCGAGATTTCATGTGAAAAAACATATGTATGTATATATATATATATATATATTTAAAAAAAACGGGAAGCGTTCGTGCCCTCTTGTAATACGATAATACACACTCTTGAGGTTCCACCCAGAAAACATGCGTGTGTCCCACAGCCATATATATGCATACACACACACCCTCGAAATTCTAGATGCTCGCATTCCTTCAGCCTTAATTATAGGAGAGGGGAGAAAATCTAGGGCGCAAAACCTTTCATTAGGCGCGCGTCAGCTTTTGTAACGTCAATAAGCAGGCGCGGTCTCTAGGCTTTTGTTAATCCAATAATCTTATCTCCAAAATGAACTTAGGAGCCTACACTGAAAATTATCGTCTCTACATCCTGCAATGAGAATCAACAGGGTATCTCTTTTCAATTCGTTTTTCAAAGGTGGCAGCCGATTTAAAAATACACATATGTTGTAGCTCATTTACGCGGGATCTTTAATGGGTTAGCTCTAACTCGTAGGTCCTTCGCGGTGACGACTGCTGCTCGGAAACAAATCATCCGAAATAAAAAGAAAACCAAACGCTTTTGCATGAAATTGTCTAGTGCTTGGACGAAGGTTAATAAATTATTGATATGATTTTGGACGATGGATAGTAAATGATTGATTTTTTTTTAAATGCTCGCCGTCAAAAGTGAAAAAATTCGATTTTTGGTAACGAAAAACGCTCTATTTTTATTAATAAAGAAATTTTTTTTTCGTTCAAGCACTGATTTTTTATATGTAAAAGAAGCT
>OZ010721.1:11779419-12223722 GCA_963932345.1 Ophion ventricosus
TACCACTGTCTGGAAGGTACTAGAAATTTGAAACTTGAGCGTCAGTTCTCCCTCCTACATAACTTTTTTAGGGACAGGAGGGAGCGCCCGCCCTTTCCCTCTTTAACAGGTACAAACCGAAATTGATTTTCCTCGGACAAGAACGAACCCCGTTTACAGACGAACTGTTAAACAAACGAAACGGAATAATTTTTTTCTTAAAGCTACACTATTCATCTTTAATTTGCGATTTTTTCAATTACGCTATCTTCATTTTTCTCTGAGTTACAATTTTTTTCGTAAATTTTTTTATCCCAATTTCTTCATTTATTTAACAAAAAATTCACGGAAAAATTTAATTTATGAAAATTTTACGATTGGTGCTTCAAAATCAATGTTTCGAACAGTAGCATGAATTTTTTCAGAATTTTTTGAGTCCATTAAGGGGGTGAAAAGACGGCAGGACGCGAAAGACCCTCGTATACTGACGGAAGCTGCGGAAAAACCGTTTACAGACGGAGTGTTAATGAAAAAAAATCGCAAGGAATGTTTTAGATTTTTTCTGCTGGTGATTTATGTACGAAAAAAACTTGTTTGGACATTTTTACAATAACTCGCTGCGTAATTGTAACGTACTTCAAAATTCAAAATTTCAGTTACTCTTGCCTGAGATTATCTCCCATACTTCCTTGCGGCAAGTGAATCGTTAAAATGTATTTTACAAAATTTGCATTTTCCGCGGCCACCAGTGAATGGAATGATTCAAATAGTGTACAGATATAACGCTGAATTATTTTTTCCGAATCCTTATTTCATAAACGACCGGACTACATTTTTCCCCAAGAAAACTCGCGTTTTTCTTAATTAATGTTAGAACAGTAGGTTTGAAATAATTGATTAACGATAATCTACTTGTTTGGGGGCAATGCGTGTCATTCGATTTCTAGTTTTTTCGCTTTTATTTCACAGACTTGACATTAAAGGTTTATTTTCGATTTTACTTAACACAGATTCTGTAGATTTCATTCAACAGAACGAATATGAACTCTGGGTTTTTACTTAAACTTTAGGTTTTATACAAGAAAACAAAGCGCTGAGTGAGGATTTTTTTTTCATTGCAGAACTTCAATGAAAGCGGTACCGAGAGATTAATCGACATAGTGAGAACTGGTGTACCAGCTGCCACGAAAACCGAAGAAAAACCCAAGGAACACGTAATAACGACGGAGGAATCGTAATTCTGCGACTCGACCCACAACGATGATTTGTCTATCCTTTTTTCTAATTACTTTGTAATATTTTTCACGCCATTTTTGGGACAGTAGGTATCGAGAAAGTCTGTTATCAATCAGCATCTCCTTCGATGCATTACAAATATTTATTAACCAAAAAGCACGAAATATAATATACTGAGAAGGACGAAAAAAAAAACAATTATTATTCGCGACCATCAATTTAAGAAATTAGCGAGAGTGCGTTTCTTGGAATATCCAATATGGCAATTTTGCCCTCCAACCATTTCTTCTCGATTTCGATCACGACGAAAATTTTCGCCACATGAATGCAATGTTAATAATCTACACGTTGAGACGGTAAAAATTCCGTTTCCGATTTCTCTTCACATAAGAGCTCGGAAAAGAGAACTTGTTTATTTAGCTCTGAATAGAGTGAAAAATCGTTGATCTCTTTTCCGAATCATTGTAGTAGTTCAGAAGGAAATTTGAAAACGGATTTTTCAGCCATCGCTTTCCCTCAAGGAGATATCGAGCGTTACACTCACGAATGTTAAAGGATGACGAATGTTTTTTTTTCAACGCGTAGATACGTCCAATTCATTCAACTGCAAAATTTCCGGTAAGTTCTAATACATCGTGTTCAAGAAAAAGAAAAAAAATTATAGTATTTCCAATTTCGTAAAGTTACTTACGAAAAGTCGCGTATTGGAGTGGACTTTTATTGCCATCAAGCGCAATCAATATGTCAGCAAAGCATACAAATTGCGTTTATAATTTAACGTTTTTTTTCATAAGAAACAGTGCCACATTCGACAAATATTTTTTTCCCCCTCAAAAAAAACGATGTAGTACAACTTATGGAGAATACCAAATTTCATTGAACGTTATCTACAGAGTCCGAAAAAAAGGCAGTATCTTTCAACGTCCAACGGTGAAGTGAAGCGTTCGAACTTCCTTGAGCAGTCCAGTCAAGCAGTCCACCCAATAATTTCTTTTCGAATACACAAATCATCGAGTATAAATTCCGTAAAAAGATTAACATTGAAAAGTAGAAGATTGCAAAAAAAAAACACCAAAAAAAGGTTGCAAAAGACGCAGAAAAAAAAAAAAAACGTTTATTCCGAATATTATAATAAAGACGATTGACTTACGGTAAAATGAAGCGCTCCGCAACGCTCCCACGACGTCTCTACATTTTGCAAGGCCTTGATGTCCTCGAGGACGGGGGATACCCCACGACAACGCACCGGCACAGCCGGGCCCGTTTTCACTCGCTTTCTTGTTGTTGTTTATGTTTTCGAGAAGCGACGTTTTGGCCCGATCCGCACGGAGTTGATACAGGGGTGGGGGGGGGGCGGGTTTGAGAGCTCTTCCGGTGTTCCGGGTATTCCGAACGTAGTGAAGGTTTGTTTACGAATGCGCGGAGGTGCCGGCAAGCCGGCCTTTTATAGGCAAGCACGAGCCGGCAGCGGCGCGGGCTACGTGCCGGCTCGCGAGGAACCTTCTAGAACGTTCTACCTCGCGAGAGAGATGGATGATGAGCGAAGGAGAACGAGAGATGGCGACGTTGCCGAGCGACAGAGAGAAAGAAAGACAGATGCAGCGCCCTGCAAAGGCCTTTGACAACGAAATTGCGTACAACCTCGAAACCCCTTGAATCAGCTTCAATTTTACATCTATCTTATCACAATTTCATTACAATAATCATGGAGCTCGAGGATAATATATCCTTTTATCAATGGTAGACGCGATTATATTAGATTTTAAAAAATAATTATTGCGCTTATAACGGTGAGTATTGATCGGACGCTACGCGCCGACGGGATTTCTGGTACGTTCGGCAGGCCCCACCACGTTCATCTAGACCGGGACAGAGAGAGAGAGAAAGAGAGAAAGAGAGAGAGGAGAGAGAGGAGAGAGAGAGAGAGAGAGAGAGAGAGAGAGAGAGGAGAGAGGAGAGAGAGAGAGAGAGAGAGAGAGAGAGAGAGGAGAGAGAGGAGAGAGAGAGAGAGAGAGAGAGAGAGAGAGAGAGAGAGAGAGAGAGAGAGAGAGAGAGAGAGAGAGAGAGAGAGAGAGAGAGAGAGAGAGAGAGAGAGAGAGAGAGAGAGAGAGATAGAGAGAGAGAGAAAACCCTGCATCTCTTCCCATTCCCCCATCGTGCATCATAATACTACGCCTTGGCTCAGTTCCCTTCCACTCTCATGTTTTGATACTTTTACCACCACATCTCCACATGCGTGTAGGTATACGCGGATGAAGGCTGCCTATTCGCGTATATATGAAACCGGCAACCTCCTTTTTTCTCCCGTCAACAACGCAGCCGGCTTTTCGACTCAGGTTCGGTTGGACCGACCCAACGACAGGGCTTGTCCGACGCAATACCGGCGCATCGGCGACGAAATGATGCGGCTAATGGTGATCAGGCACGTAGAAAACTAACATTCCCGAATGTTCGCTTTCGGATAAATTTTGCGGATAATACGATTGTTCATTTCGAACAATCGTTTTATCCGCAAAAAGTGGCCTGGATGTTGTAATTGATTTCCTAACTATCTTTGGCCTTGTCTTCTTTTCTCTGAAAGATCAAGAATGAAGGACCGAACGATCATTCGAGTTGGTAGATAAATTCGACGGTGATACATTGAGATTGGTGTCTTCCTGTCCAGGGGCTTGTTTCAATTGCGGAAGTTGGCGCGATCATTAATATTCCTTTGACGCTGCCAATTGTAAACGAAAGAACACGAATATTTTCGTAATTGTTGTGCCCCGTTTTCTTAAGGCCTTGGGCCACTCCAGAGGCAAAAAAAAGGGCATATTTGGTGATTTTATTTCAGCGAAATCATAAAATAAATCGGAATTACAAAGTAAGGGTTTTATTATACACGTAATTGACTATACAACATTATTTTTTCACAGCGATACACGTCAAAATGGCGACTGTGCAGGATTTTTCCGTTGACGACTTTGTTTATGGAAGGTCAACGGCCGGACCAACAGCTCCTATAATTTTTGAGTTATGATGAGACACTAAATTTTCTTTTTCGATTATATATAAGAATATATAAGTTTTTTTTGTCAAAATGACGCATTTCTAAAACAAAAAGTATAAAATGCCATGGGAAAATCGTCAGAAAATTGTTTATAAAAAAGGAACTTTGCAATATAATTTTTTTTAATCCTACGTCGTATTTAGAATTACTTCAAAAATGTAATGCTAAATATACAGTTAACATTTCAAGTGAATCGGTTGAAATTTGTTTGAGTTATGAGTCCAGCCGACTTGAAAAATGTAGTTCTGAGATAAACGCGTTTAAAGTTAGTCGAAAGTTTGAGTTTTTGAGTTCGAAAATTGAGTACTTTTGAAGTACTCAAGAGAAAATTGAGAAAATTCGAAAATTGAGTACTAAGAGATTTTTCACACCCATCATCTTTTGGAATATAATTTTATAGGTACTAAGGTACATCTTTAACAAAAAAAAATCGATTTTTGGAAAATCCTAGAGTGGCCTAAGGCCTTAAGAATTCATATTACCGGGTGAGTGACAAATGAATGTAGTAGTAGTAGTAGTATTTATTTCTTGTACACCCTTTTAAAGGTGTTTACATTAGTGTCCTTTCCTTCCTACTAACATACGTGTTTACATCGCTTTACTTATATCTATCCTAATATTCTAGTTTCTCAAATTATCTGATGTAATCGCATAGTTGTTTTGCCGATTGATTTTGCAGCTGCGCCTCTGTTTTATTTATATCTTCCCGTTCTTTTCCAACCATTGATCCAGTTTCTTCACTTCTTTTTTTATTTAATTTTCCCTTAACTTCTGTACACTCGCAAATGTGTCTTAAATTTTCAATTGCCTCCTTGCATATACTGCATGTGAGGTGACGAATGTTGCTGCGGTCATATTGGATTTATTGTTCAATTTTTATTTTTATGCCTCTTTTTATTTTTCACATATGGCTGTGTTTCTGGACAGCGAAGAAGCCCGAAAAAAAATATCACCACGTCATTCCCAGAGGATAAACGAGAAAAAACCTCATTTTTTTTTTTAACAGAAATTGGAGTGCGAACGTACCCCAGTCATGAATTCTAGGGTTAATATTCTTCAAAACAAACAAGAAAACGCATTTTTATGATTTTTCGAAACAACCCCTAATTAAAGGTGCAAATTAAAGGTATGGGAAAATCGATAACCCTGCTATTATCTCACTGAAATTCGGAAGATATGTTTCCTAAAGGGCGCAGAGGTGCACTAAGAAAGTATTAGCTTCTCGCACGATCAACTGGCCTGTTTGAGAGTATCGAGTGTCGAAAACTTGAATGTGCTTGCCGAAGACCAGAAATCATACAATTATGTCTACAAAATTATATTGCAAAGCCATATAGTTCTGTAGACAACACTGACACATTGTACGTTACTGGAGTCGAAGGTTGGCACTTTTATCCTACTATTTCATGAATTACCAACTCTTATCCACAGCCAGTCAGTCTACCACTGTGCCTGAGAAATACGACAGTCCATCTTCTTTCCTTATTCCTTACTTCTTTTTATTCTCTCTTTGTTTATCTCCTCGCTGTATCAAATCCCAAAGTCCACGGGAACGGAGTCGCGAGCAAAAACCAGTCTCATATACTCCTATACCAGGCGTGACCCGCGTTGTCCCGTGCATCCCATTTTATACACATGTGGGACGGCCCGAAAGTACTACGCGTCAAGAGAACCGGGTGCGGCTACGGGCTAATATTGTGCGCAGTTACGTATAAAGCGCGGCGTTTGGTGTTTTTATATGCCTTCTCAATCTTCACAGAAATTCAAGACGGTTGCTACCACAAAACCGTCGTGGAAGATAAGTTATCCGTCGTTCGACGCACTACGCGTAACAATTATAGTGCAAATCTTTTATTTAAGATCCACCGCGCACTTGGGGAAGCCGCAGCATATACGTGACGTTTCTTCGTGTTATCGTTGCAGATTAAAAAGCAATATTTCGCGGAGATAAGAATGTTGCTTGGCGAGCACAACGAGCTGTGTGAACAGATTTCTCGCTGGAGAGAGAGAGAGAGAGAGAGAGAGACCGAATGGTACACGTAATCGAGGCTCTTTGTATGACCATCTCTCTCTCTCTCTCTCTCTCTCTCTCTCTCTCTCTCTGTCTGAGCTTCGTGTTAATGAACCAAATGTGGGTTGCCAGATGCCGGTAGCTTGCGTGACTTTTCTAACGTGTGTATTCGGGGGCCATGATCCAAAGGATGAAAAAAAAATTGGGCAATAGAAATGACAGCCTTAAGAAAAACTTCGTATTGTCGTTGGTGACGGAAAACGAAGTGCGTTCGACGAATTAAACAGAATGTACGCGTCGTGACGCAACATTGCGTTTTGCCACGTGACACAGGGAGGCCGGCAAAACAAACCGGCACCGCATCCCACTATCCCGCGGCCTTCTTCGGCCTATTGCGTATATACTTGCGCGTCGTTGCGCAATCCCTCGAACGTGGATATGATAAATCTTCGATGTTCTGCCGTGGCTGATTATTCTCTTTCCAATGAAGATTTTTCGGCTTGGCTAACAGACTGCGCGTCATTGTTCGAAGCTGCGATAATAAAAGGTTTCGTAGTTTGGACAGGAGAGAACGTCAGGTGGGTTTGGTGGTCATTCGGGGATAATAATATTTCCGGTAAAGCGAGGGAACAGGTGAAACATATTTTTTTTTGTTCTGGGGAGTTTTCGCTTGCGGAATATTCATTCACCGGAATAAAGCCAATTGCGCGATGTAAACAATTGGGTGGGTTCGGTGAGGTGTATGGTGCACCGGGTTCTAGAACATTCGGAGCGACCTAGTCGCACAGAGCATACTGGATCGATAAATGGCGTCGCATCTCTCCTCGCTTTTGAAATAGAACGTTGTTACCAAGGCGACTAACCGTTCCTATCGTACGTACCTGAAGATCGTTGAATAATTTGCTCAACTGCGTCTCGTTGAATCGTGTTCGAAGTGGATTGAACTGGACGTGTTAATGGCATGAGCGCGTATCAAAATCGCGAAGCTGCCAAATGCAAGGCGAGATTCGTTCTCGAACTGTCACCGGACAGGTCGAACGAATTTACACGAGCGTCCATTTGGTTGTCTTATTCAGTGTCCGTCGTGCCAGCCATGACACAGATTTCCCATTGTTCCCCATGATCGGATTATAACAAAAAGCGCGGAACAACGTGTTGGTCGAACCGGAAAAAAAGAGTGTCCTTTGCCAATTTGGCGAAAAAAAAAACTGAAGAGCTAACGATCGACAAATCTGGACTGGATAGGTGATCAAATGTCATAGACGGAATCCACTCCAGTGAATTATTGGACATTTATACGATACAATAATTTTCATGTAGCTTCAATATTTTCTTCTAAACAGGTTACATTGAAATGAAAAAAAAAAGACTAAATAATGACGATTAATCCATCAATAAACCTCATTAAAATTGCTTAGTTCGAATAATCTATTTTTCATACAAATTTTTCGTCCCATGTCATCCTTTTAGGGATTGATTTTCGAGAAATCCTTTCTTAGTGCACCACTACGCTCTTTAAGGGGCTATTCTACTGTGATGGCCCAAAAAATAAGCGATTTTTGATAATTTTTCTTTTTAAACTAGCATGAGTCGCCACAAACTTTTATTTTTCACTTATAGGTACACTCTTATAGAATAGAAAACAATTTTTTGTTGTTGCATACAAATGTATATTTATTTGACAACTCATAATCGTGTAAAGGCATGAAAAAAAAAGTATGTCGCTGGCGTTGATGATTCGCGATCTTCAGATAATCTGAAACAAAAAATTCAAAAAAATTCTTAATCTGTATGAGTTTCGCTATCGCCTGAACTAGAATTATTTTAAAAAATATATTTTTACTTATACTTTCGCCCGAATTATGACGAAAAAAAAAACGTGTTTTTCGAACACTTATGCCAAAAAGAACGCCATTTTGTTATTTTGCAATATAAAATAACAATTCTAGTTCGGGCGATAGCGACACTTATACAGATTAAGAATCTTTTTGAATTTTTTATTTTCATATTACCCGGAGTGCGCAAATCATCAACGTCAGCGACATACTTTTTTTTCATGCTTTTACACGATTATTAATTGTTAAATAAATAGACATTTTTATGCATAAAAAAATACTTTCTATTCTATAAAAGTGTACCTTAAAGCGAAAAAAAGCGTGTACCGATACATGCAACAGTTAAAAAAATAGCTTTTTTTTTAAACTATCACAGTCTATCATAGGAAACTATCATAGGAATTCGATTTTCCCACACATAATTCGACACCCCGTTGCAACCCTAATTAGGTGTTGTTTAAAAAAAATCCTAAAACATGTGTTTCATTATTTGTTTTGAAGAATATTTATACGAAGTTTCGAGTTGATACACGCAAGGAATACAATTTTCCATACAAACTTTGACACCTCATTTCACGCCATTAGGAGTTGATTTTCGAAAAAAAAATCCTTTCTTAGTGCACCTCTACACCTAAAGAACATATCTTTGAAATGTATTTCTATCTTCAGCGGCTTAGGCTGTGGATTGTCTATATGTCGGTCATTCAGTCAGTCAGTCAGTCAGTCACGGAACTGTTTTATATGTATCACCATGGCTTATCGATCGAGAAAACAATTTCTAGACGACTTTGCGTCAGATTTCGAACTCCCAATTCCACATAATACACGCCAAGGTTCAACGATATTATCAAAGCTACGTGCTACATTTTAGTCATTTTCCTCTAGGCTCCTCCGACATGTTATCGTACGCAAAAATTCATTTGTGCTTGATACGACAGACAGAATTTTTTTTTTTTTTCCGAATTTAACGTACCTCGGCATTGCGACAAAGCATTTTTTTTTTTCGTATGGCGATGACAAAGGATTCCTTGCGAGCAAGTAAAAATAGACTTGAAAGAGGATACAATGGGAGCGACATATAAATGCGAGCATTCAAGCGCGTAATAACACAGACAAAAAAATTTCTGGAAACGTACCATGAATACCCAGGCTCCATCCGGGGGTCTATCGATCCTCGAGCCAGCTGTAAGTGAATCGTTCTACAAGTACAGCCCCGAAATCAGTAGCTCCGCATTCAATCCAGTATTGCGTTGAAATTTGTAGCTGCATTGAATATTTCGTTGTGACGTCCGACTAGTCGATCTTTGCCGAAATTCTGACACGAATCCATTTACATTGCAGGCCTCATTGGAAAAACAACAATAGTATACATGACAACCTTCTTTTTTTTTTTTAAAGTAAATGAGAAAGATTTTTCATGGATATTTTATAATAATTCATTGGGATCAAGAAATAATTGAAAAGATAAAGGAAAGCAAACAAAAGGTGCCTACGAATTCTTTGTGTTCTGTCTTCAATGAATGCATAAATTTGCCGTATCCAAAAATTCTCTACTATAAATGTTACACTATAATGGCTCGAAGTACATTAAACGGATTTATAATTCGATGTACAGACGGATTATGCATTAATTGATTCAATAAACTTTTCGAGGAGGAAGTATTTTACGAAAACGAAGTATTGTTTGTATTATTTGTTATTTATTTATTTGTAAAAAGCATTACTTTTAGTAATGTAAAATGATTGTTTGGTTCGCAAAGTGTATTATTGTCTAACCGTTTTATACGAATAAGATAAAAGAAAAATCAGTGACAAAAACGAGTTCTATCCAAAAACAAGATTGCGAATGCAGGGCGAGCAGTCTGTCGTTTTTTTGTCTTTTAGGAACCGTTGGTTATCGCTCGAAGCAATCTCCTACGTATTGCGTGGCGTGTGAGCTAACCTTGCCACTCCTTTCAGTTCCCCCTTTTGCCGGATCCAACGGTCAAGTTCAAGGTCATGCAGCCAAGTGCGCAGCTCAATCCTTGCGGGTTTCGTCGTAAGCTCCTCTGCAGGGAACAAGGGAGAAATTGTCCTTTAACCAATTCTTGCTTGGCGGGAAAACTTCTTTGTCGATTGCCGGAAATGTTTGATTCGCTGGGAGACAGAGGGCGCTCGGGGGTTTCGCACGTCAACTTTTATCACAGTACGAAGTGACTATTATCTGCTGATGTACAAGAGACGCGCGACGTTTTCACCACTGTAACACTTTGCGACACCTTGACTCAAAGAGTCCAACTGGAGCATTACTTTCGCTTTCTATATTTTGTTTTCTCCCAACCGTAATGAAAAAAAGCTGAGAAAAACTTTTCATTCAAATGAGATGCTTGAGGGCACGTATCATACGTTGCGAAATTTCGACGCGGTCACGACGCTAATGTAGAATTCGTAGTTTTTGGGCTACGAGCTGCTGCAAACTACCGCTAGATGTCGCAGCAACGGTTTGCTACTCACAGTACAGTAGAGAGCCCAATAGGCGACGGTTGCTATTGACGGTTCACGATGTGGGATCGTCTTCAGTGGAAAAAACTGATACACTAGATTTTTAGAATTGTCGATCATATTTTGAGCTAGGTTGGTACAATTTTGCTAGTTTCCCAGATAACCACGTATTGCTCTGGTGGAGTACGCCTTTTTTTCTGGTTTGCAAAAGTTCGCTTTATTTATGAAATCATTCAGGTACATAAAAATAAGTGTAAAGCAACTTAGAAACACTTAAACCGATAGTGTAATGATGTTTTGGTTTTTTATATTTGTTTATAAATCTCGCCAAAAAATTTATTCGTAGTGTAGCGTCTACTTGGATCTTGGAGTACGCCTTACCAGTGCCGTACCTACCACGTACGTGCGTACCGATACAGTAGGATAGGAAAGATTAGGTCGAGCAGTCGGGTAAGTTGGACAATCGAAATATCTGGAAAACCAGCCCCCTGACACTCCTATGATTACCTACAGGGAACCTCTCTTTGTTCTATGCGCCGTAGTTAGTTCGCACTGCGCGGCGCTGGCGTGCTTCCGCGCCTCTACTCCTCTGCCCGAACACCCCGCCGGCCATGAAGGCTATGGGAGTTTAACCGGCTGATGGGTCTAATCAAGGAGGTTAGAGTAGAAGGATTCCGAACTCTTATGGAGAGACTTGAAAAAAGTGGCTACAAAAACATGCATACACAGGGATGGCGCCAATATCGCTACGACCTCGAGAAGTGAGCTGCGTGTGACAGAGACGGAACAAATGAATTATGAGAAGAAGCTGTCTGTGAGGCTGAAGCTCTGCTTACTTCTCGAGGTCTTAGAGATAGTGGCGCTATCCCTGTTTGTGCATGTTTTTGTAGCCACTTTGAAATGCACAGATCGGACTCCTTCTGCTCTAACCTCCTTGGGTCTAATGCTACAGCACGGACGGCGCGGAGTACTGTCAGCGCCACGTAGCGGCTGGCGTCATCGAGAGACTAGCCAGTGAGCTGAGTGCCAGGGAGCTGTGGAAAACTAAGCACCGCGCGCGGGTGAATGAAATGGCGGAAAGAGAGGTATGAGGGAGGAGAACACATCACGCCATCTCGCCCATTCCCATGGGGCGCACGAGACGGTGAACACGGGACGTTTCATTATTTTTGCACCCAAAAGTAAAAGAAAAACGTGATTGAAGGATTTTTTTTCTACCATTGTATGAGAAAAAAATATTTCAAAGTTCATTGCAATTAATGTTAATGTTTCAAAACCTAACTAATTAACAAGCAACTGTTGGTTTATTACTGCATTGTACAAAATCAGATTGCATACGTCGGATTTTTTTGACGCAATTCTTACTTTGCTCAACCTACCTTGAAACAATTCGCTGTGCGCGCAGAACCAAGTGGCGCCGCGTGCCGGTGTAATATGAAAATTCTCTACTGACGAAATATTATACACGCAAACGCACGAACATTAAAATTATTTATTTACGTTCAATAATTTGAATATTTATAATAAAATAGTTTTTTTTTTTAAGGTAAGTAGAACCACAGCAGTGCAATATAAAAAAATTGTGTTACAGTACCAAACATTTAAAATACGTTTTTCGCTACTTTTCATTCTGTTTTGGGGTTAGGTGACAACTGTCATTCGCGTGACAAAATTACTGGCATGCAATATCTTTCAAAAGACGAATCAACATAACCTCAAAAAATATACTTCGTTTTATTAACTCAATCTATCCACAGTTTTTTTTTGCGCGGCTTTATAACTTGCTGCCGGGAACGAATAAAATTTGATTCCTCTACTCGTGGGTCTCAATATATTTTTGCACGATTTTACACAACAACTAACGTTTCCTTTGCGTGGCTTTTCCATTGCTAAGCTCTATAAGACAACGATTGACTGTCCGGTAGAATGTGCGAATTCCGGCCACCATGAGCGCCCTAAGTCCTAGCCAGACGCTATAGTATGGCATTGCACACAGAGAATAAGAATGACAGAAATTTTGTCTACAGATCAATTTCCTATTTACCAAAGTAGGTTTCATTTTTGTACGGCAGACTGTTAAGGAATTACAGGGCGATCATTTCAAACTTGCCCAACATTCCCCTTCCTACCCTACTGGTAGGTGTTAATATCGTACGGCGTACCGGTACCGTACTAGTAACGCGTGGCAAATCCACCACTACAGTACTGGTACCGTAACGATACGCCGTAGGGTATAATCGCGGTACGCCGTACCAATAGTACGCTTGGTTACCTGGGTTTATGTAAAATAAAAATGCTCTAAACCCTAATTTCTCCGTTAGTTTCCATAAAATCAGTTGAACCAATCCTCAAAATGTCTGTTTTTTTTTTCACCGTCGAGAGCCTAACGTTATTGGAATGTTCTTGAATTCGGTGTATCAGTTAGTAATTCAAAATTTTGGCATTTTCTCAAACTATAGTCTAGGGGTGGCCAAACTTTTGAAGTGTTCGGTCGACACTACGATTCAAAATATTCCTGGCGCTCTACCGCCGGCAACAGTTTTAAACCCAAACAAACCCAAACATATTTATTCAATGAAACATTTCGAAACTAATTTTACAAAGCTCTCACATTAAATTCTTGATCAATAAAATAACTTAAAACTCGTTTATTTTTTACATTCATTTCTAAACATTGTCTTTTTGGCTGGATGTGTGGCATTGCCTATTTTCCGCAAGTTTTTCATGTTGCACGGTGGAAGAACTGACTGCGATGCGCAAACTTTAATCGCGTTTTGCTCAAAAATAATCTTTTCAACCTGGTTGACGTAAAATCTCGAGTTTTATTCAATCGATTGACTTCAAAATCTCGTATGGACCTTCAGTATGTATCCCTCTATCGTCCCGGCTTCTGGCATTGCGAAATTATGATTACTATTTAAGAAAAAATTCATACTTAAAAAAAATAAGGCGAAATATTAACTTTTTTTTTTTCAAACAGTTGCCGTTGAATTTTTTTTTGTCTTTGGTACCTGCCATAATGACATTCTTATTTATCAAGAAAATTGGTATTATTTCTGTTTCAGATGAATGGGAGCTTTGGAATCATGAAAATCGCCTCGACTCATCAATAAAAATACTGTAAAAAATGGATTGTAAAAATATTTTTTGTTTTTTTTTTGTTAAACCCGAAAAACGCTTGAAATTCAGGCCTCTAGACAAGAATACTGCCTTAACACAAACGAAATTCTATAAATAAATGAATTTTATGGCAGACTGCTCAATAATAAGCGCACACTTTGGAAATGAGGTTTTTCCATGTTTTCAACTTACTAGCAATTATAGGAGATTCTCTTATCAGAATTATATCTCAAATGATTATTATTTCTTGCATACTTTTGATTGAATATTTTATTCGATTATTATTTAATAATTGCATAATTCTTCTGGCATTGCGAAATTATGATTACTATTTAAGAAAAAATTCATACTTAAAAAAAATAAGGCAAAGTATGAACTTTTTTTTTTTCAAACAGTTGCCGTTGAATTTTTTTTTGTCTTTGGTACCTGCCATAATGACATTCTTATTTATCAAGAAAATTGGTATTATTTCTGTTTCAGATGAATGGAAGCTTTGGAATCATGAAAATCGCCTCGACTCATCAATAAAAATACTGACAAAAATGGATTGTAAAAATATTTTTTTTTTTTTTGTTAAACCCGAAAAACGCCTGAAATTTAGGCCTCTAGACACGAATACTGCCTTAACACAAACGAAATTCTATAAATAAATGAATTTCATGGCAGACTGCTCAATAATAAGCGCACACTTTGGAAATGAGGTTTTTCCATGTTTTCAACTTACTAGCAATTATAGGAGATTCTCTTATCAGAATTATATCTCAAATGATTTTTATTTCTTGCATACTTTTGATTGAATATTTTATTCGATTATTATTTAATAATTGCACAATAATCTGTTGATACTTTGTATGCTGTAGAGTATTTTATACTTACGTTAATTGAGAGTTTTAGTAGTCGTGGTAGTCGGTCACTTTGCGGCACCGCCGTGCTCCCATATGTAATAGGGTTGCCGTGGGCCAATACTCGGATGGGTGGCCGCTTTGCCACCCATAGGCTGGCACTGAGGCAGAGACAGCTTTACTAATTTTTCGATGGTAACCGAACTGAAATTCAGTTCAATATTGCCGTCTTTATCGGCACAGGTTTACCGCAGTTTCCCTTTTCCCTCGTGCAAATGGGATACAACAATGCGTTATAAAAGGGTACCTGTGGGCATTGTTTTGGGGTGAGTGGGGGTGGTTCTATTTAAAAATAGAAATAGTGAAGTGAGAAACGTGGCGCAAGTCAAAGAATGGGGAATTGGAAGGGAACAAAAATTCTCTTTTTTTTAATTCTCTATTTTTACCATTTTTCGTAATCTTTTTTCGCAGATTTACGTTGTAGATCTGTAATAAGGATCCTGACATTTTTTTTTTAACGAATCAATTAGGTTATTTAAAAAAATGAATTTTCATTGCGTTCCAGCGTCAATCGTGTCTTTGTGCAAAAAACATTAGGAAAAATACTTGCCGTTTTTACGCTCGATGGAATTGTGAGAAGTTTAATTTTTGTTTGGGTATCTTTGTGAAGGAAGATAAAAAAAAATATATACGATGTTTCAAATTGATAATAAAAATAATACAAATTATCGATTGAAATAACAAAAATTAGTAATTAAAATAACAAAAATGAACGGTTAAAATAACAAAAAAATATAAATTAAATAACAAAAAATATAAATTAAATAACAAAAAATAGTAATTAAAATGACGAATATTAACAATTGAAATAGCAAAAATTGGCAATTAAAGTGACAAAAAAAGCAATTAAAATAACAAAAATTAAAAATTAAAATACCAAAAAATAGCAATTAAAATAACAAAAAAATTAAATAACAAAATATAGCAATCAAAATAACTTAAATTAGCAATCAAAATAACAAAAAATAGTAATTAAAACGATGAAAATTAACAATTGAAATAGCAAAAATTGCCAATTAAAATTCCAAAAGAAGCAATTACAATAACAAAAATTAGAAATTAAATAACAAATAATAGCAATCAAAATAACTAAAATTAATAATTAAAATAACAAAAAACATTAAAAAAACATATACGTTTTTGTTGTTGTTATTTTCTTTCTAACAGTTATGGTTACAATATTCAAAAAGATACGTTACACTGACAATTACGAGAAATACAAGATAGAAAAATATTTCATTCATATACTTTGAATAGTCTAAGCTTTTTTTTTTTTCAATTTTTTCCCATTATCAAGTACCAACGGAAATTGTACTTTGATTATTCAGTAACAACTAAACGGCAACATGGCAACCGAAACCATTGCATTGTCGTACAACTCGCTATGAAAAAAAAAAAAAACAATGAACAAAACGCCTTTCAGCTTCAGCGACGCAATAAGAAGACAAGATATGACGAACGTGTAACTTGACCATTGCTTGCATACGGTCCCACGAGCATTCAGTTTTCCATTCTCGAGCGTAAGGAACCCCTCTTAAAGACCAAAATCGCGTATAATACGATACCTTTTGTGTCCGGTGAATGCGAACGAACGAACAATGCGAGCCAGCGAACGTTGTCTCATCGAAGTCTCGTCTCGCACGAGGATACAGTAGAAAATTTGATAATTGAACTTGTCCCCGGTTTGGTTCGTTGAGCGGCTGGATACGTTGCGAGAAAACCAGTCCGGCAAACTCGCGAAGCCGGACTGGCGAATTCGCGGATCGCGACTCATGAAAAAAAAAAAAAAAATTGCAAGTTGTCAATTCCCTCGACGCGCGAAGGGTTGGGATTCGTTCGCAATTCCCCGGGAAGGGAGAATGCAAACAAAAGGGAGAACTTTCAATGGACGAAGAGGAGGCGAGCGAGGGAAACGTGCTCGGTCGTAACTTCGCGATCGAAGGAAAACTTGTTTTCGTTGTTATTGCGTTTGCTGTTTTTTTTTTTCTTCTGTTCCTTTATTACACAAATATACTCGGATACAGTCGCCGATCCCTGTACATCGCTAGGATGCAATTATGCGCTATTATACACCCGAGAGGAAGTCGAATATATGTATATATATATGAGGTATTCCAGCCCAAGTCTGTAAACCCGTGACCCTGACCCTCTCGGATTTCTTTGATTTTTTTTTCATATGATCGCATTGTGTCTAAAATACACCCTCATAATTTTTTTAGATTTTTCCTAACATCCCTTATTTCAAAAAAAAATTTAAAAAAAAACGCCATTTTTTTTAAATCTAAAAAAATTCTGAAAAAACCGTGATAATATATAAAAAATTTCAAGCTATCACCCGTAGCGGGCAGATTGTTTTTTTCTGTGTTTTACAAGCTATTAACGTTCTCAAAATTCCAAAAAAACCTCCAAGCAGCTCACCTTGAGCAGATATTGAATTATTTTGCTACTCAAATTAATTTCGTTGATGATTTTCGAATAATGCAATACGAATTATAAACCTTAAAATGAGAATAATGCCTTCGTATTGCCTGAATAATGCTCCACAACATGATATAGCGTCTGGGGTTCTTAATATGTTTTTTTCAAAATAGGTATAAATAATTCTACTTATTGCTAATTCCTATTTCATTATTCGAAAATCATCAACGAAATTAATTTGAGTACCAAAATAATTCAGTATCTGCTCAAGGTGGGCTACTTGAGATTTTTTTTTGGAATTTGGAGAACGTTCATAGCTTGTAAACACACAGAAAAAAAAATCTGCCCACTACGGGTGATAGTTTGAAAATTTTGATATATTATCACGGTTTTTTCAGAATTTTTTTAGATTAAAAAAAATGGCGTTTTAAAAAAAAAAATTTTTTAAATAAGGGATGTTTGGAAAAATCTAAAAAAATGATGAGGGTGTATTTTAGACTCGATGCGATCATATGAAAAAAAAATCAAAGAAATCCGAGACGGTCAGGGTCACGGGTTTGCACACTTGGGCTGGAATACCTCATATATATATATAATATATACAGACCGATAAAAAAGTTTTAATCGGAGGGACGAGAAAGATAATTGCGAATACGAGTTGGCGATGATTCACGCTTCGGCAGATGGGCTCTTGCAGTTCAAACGCTCCGCGGAGTCTAGAATCTTGAGCTCCAATGGACAAGGCAGGTGTTTACCACCGGGTGGCTCTCTCGGTAGCGCGAACAGCAATTGATAAGTGTAGGTACCCAACAATGCACCCATCACCGGTCCGACGTAGTACACCTGGGATGATAAACGTAAGAACAAGAATACAGCAATCGATTGGATCAATCGATAGTAGTGGATGCGCAATCGTTTTTTTTTTTTTTTTGGGTTGGAAGCGATTCGACAATATCAGTGTCACAAGGGACAGCTTGTGACACTGATCATACTCATATTGTCGCGTAAACTCGCACCGTTCCTAAAGTTCACAAATATACATGTATAGACAAAAATAAAATTCATTTTCTTTATGCAATAAGCGCACTTGCATTAATTAGTAATTGCTTGTGTTTGTTTCAGACAAGCAGAACACATGGTAGTACGGTCGTTAACGCAAGACTTTTTTCTATGCTGTGCTTCGCTAGACACCTCCTAGTGTCTTCATTTAACTAATTGCACTCGAAAAAAATTACTCGTTCATTCGCACTTAAAGGTATAGAATACCTTTAAGTGCGAATAAACGAGTGGAAAAAGCCGATATCCCATTATTTGATAAGACCTGTGAATTAATACTAGACTGCCTCAAGGTAGTATAAACTGGCAAAAAAAAAAAAATTAAATAGGATCTATTTAAATCAAATAGGTTTTTTCCTTGTTTCACAGCCTACTTCGATCCTATTTGTTTCCAATTTTTTTTTTCTATTTGTTCAAGCTATTCTTTTTGAATCTAAAATATATTTAAATTAAATAAATAAAGATTAGATTCAAATTGAATAAATAAAGATTAGATTCAAATTAAAGAAATAAAGACAATCCACGAGATTTTTGAGAGACTGAATCGTGTACCATTTTTCCGTTCGTCTCTTCTGTCTTATACTACCATATGAAACCAAATCACAGATTTATTGGGTATAAATTAAATAAGCAGTTATTAGACGATATTAAATAGATCTGGCTTGAATAAATAAATAAAAAATTTGATTTCACGAAAAATCTAGTTCATTCAAATTTAAAAAATCAAATTAACGCATCTAGTTAATATCAAAAGAAATTTTTTTTGTCAGTGTAATGAAGAGCCGAAAAGGTGCCGAAGGGTGACTTGATTGCAATCAAAATCGTTTCGTGTCGGTCGTAAATCGGAACAGAAATATCCTCGAAACTGAAGTTTTTTCACTATAATTTTAAAAAATTGTTATCACACTCTTTGACCAAGTCGAAACTATATATCGATATATATATATATATATATATATATATAACATACGAGATAAAATGATTTGAGTTCGATTATTGTGCGAATATTATTGAAGAACATAACGGTGCTTGTTGCATGGTGCTATTTTTTTTTCGTTATACAATAAAACATTTCTTTTTCATCACAAAATAAAATTTATAATTTTTTCACTAAAATATAAAAAGTATAGCTCTTGGTATATTTTTTTTTTCATTACAATAGAATGAGGTAAAAAAAAAACAAATTTTTATTCCTACTGGCAGAAGGTTACATTTAATTTTCTTCTAATATAAAAAGGACGATGCTAAAAGAATATAAAAATTTCGAAGCCATCAATTTTTCATCTATGACAATAAATTACTAGGAATTACTACACGGAGAGAATTAAATGTTAAAAATTACCGTGCAGTAACGGTAACCAGATGACAACCCTGAAACTTCGCTTATTATTACTGAGTAAAACACAAATTTTCACGAAAATAAAATAAAATTTCTTCTTCAGATAGAAAATTTTACCAGATTTTCTAGTAAATTTTCATGTGTAACAAAATACGCAAAACTTAAATTTAAAAAATATATAATACCAGCGAAATTTGACTGTGCATTTTATTATTTTATGCCTTTCAAAAATGTCTATAAAAAAGTATTGTCTTTATAACAGTTATTTTAAGATTTATTATAAAATTTAATGAGTGTTATAGGAAAATGTATTGTGCTCTCGGTAAAAATTATCGTGCGCGCTACCCTTCTTGTATAGTAAAATTTTAGCTACGTATTTGAAATTTTCTGTAACGTGAGTTAAAAAAAACTTGTCGCATACGAATTATTATGCTTTTCTCACTTGTCACCACATTGAAATATATCACGGTAATTTTTACTGTGAAATTCACGACAAAAATTACTTTTTAATTCTCTCCGTGTAGTGGATACTTATAATCAAAATAGACTTGTTCGTCTAAAACTTGACATGTCAGAGTATTATTACATTTATATTATTTTTTCGAGAATTTCTGGTTATTCAATTCGATGAGAAAAAGTGCAACGTTCCGCTTATGAGAAGAGTTGTGACCAGCATTCATCCGAAGAGCGCTATCTTTAATAATCAGTACTGATACGAGTCCGCGCGTGCTGCAATGATTTCCGATAATCGTTATTTTTTCTCACTCTTTTCGGTTAACAGCTGATCACGACTATCGGAGATAAAAGAAGATACAATGTACTTCGCGCCCATACGCACTGATTGTACTCTGACACGTGCTTTCGACTCGACTTCCGTGTACTCTGATAATAAATCTTCAGCGTACGATTCGTCATTTTTTTTTTACTTATTTTTTTTTTTATTGCACCGATTTGTCAAAGCGTTACGAAGGTGCGAGGTGAAAAAAAAAATGAGCGAATAATCGCCGATTGGTTGCTGATCAAATTCCTGAGGCATGCGTTGCGTATTGAGTTTGATCGATTTAATCACAGCTCTACTGATGATATTGTGGATAAATAAGATAATGGGTATACAAAACGTTTCAAAATCGTTCGGAAATAAAGATACCACCGATAAAATAACAATTTGTGTAGAGATGCGGAAAATTATTGATTTTCAAAGAGACGCGGTAAAATATCGTTTTTTAAGCATTTTTTTTTATTAGAAAAAAAAGCTCAAAAGAAAAATGTGTGGTTTGTTTGATCAAAGAAACAAAAAACGCTGTTTAGGTTACAAGAGTATCGTTTTGCGGAAATATTTTCCACTTACCCAATGATCCTTCCACATGTTGTTCCAGACTGCTGGACCAAAGGTTCTCGCAGGATTGAGGCTGCAGCCTGTGTACGGACCCTAACAGAGACAAAAAAAGTAATACTTTGGTGCTTGCACCGTAAAACGAAGGGAATGAGATATTTTCTCTCCTTTTTTTTTAATTTTAAAGTATTATAATATTATATTAATATATTATAATTAAAATTTTACATCAAGTGTCAAATCGTAAATTAATATTATATTATTATATTAATAAGTATTATAATATCATCAACTGTACGTGGATCATGCCGTTCTTTCAGACTTTCGCATATACAATTTGCACGAGTTAAGGGGTAACACCACTGTAGAATTTTCAAAAAATTGATATCTTTTATTGGCTTAAGAGCTGCTCTGAACCATCTAGAATGGGGGAAAAAAGTTTGGTACCTTTAAAAAAAGGCTCGCACACGGGCCAGCCACTGCCCGGTGACAGTGGCTGGCAAAGAGACTTGGTGACATTTTTTTTTACCATTTATTTGTAGCATCAGACTTGTTCCTAAGTTACAATGAGTGACTAAATCGTTTCTTGGGAGGCTACACGCAAAACAGCAACGAAAGTATCAATGCTACTATTTGGAGCTTGGCTCCAAAGGCTCACTCAAGTGGCAAAAAAGTATTAAATGTAGCATCTGATATTGCTGTGTGCAATATTAACGACGGACTGACTGATATCCTACGAGTTATGAAAGTCTTGGAGATGGATATTGGCCTCCAAGCTTACAATTTTTCTCTTGAAACTGATGCTAGACGGATAAAACACGTTGAGCTGTCTTTGACAGATCCAGCAAAAGAAGCACGCACCAGCATAAAATCAACAAGGATAAAAATGAGGATGAATATTTGAACAGAGAAGGGCAGCTTTATGGCTCTGGGATAGCTGATCAATGGTATAAAATTTTAAACAGGTAAATTTTTCATTTTTTTTCACGTCTATAACACATCACAAAACTTTAAACGCGTTTTTCTCGGAACACAATTTTTCCAAAATGGCACGCAGCATAACTCCAACAATTTTCATTCTATTCACTCCAAATTTTGAACACATGCGTTAAATAATATTCCAAAGAGAAATACGTACAGAATTTTCTATGAGTTAATTATAACATTATTTATTAACATATGATTGTCCTTTTTTTCCGTCGTAAATTGAATTTTTACCTTAAATGCTTGCCAATTACACAAATATCAATATTTTCAAAATCCCCCACGTACTTCTCTAGCTATACCCATGTAAATGAATATAATTTTTTTTATTTCTTTGTAGATTCAAATTTGCGTCTGTTATACTGCGTGCCGCAGAGCGTCTCAGATTCAACATGCTTTGCGAAAATCGCTCCAGCATCAACATTTTGTATGATTTTTTAATATAATTTTTTGTTTGTTCACTTGAAGATATGACTAATAACATCCTTGAATACTATTATCCTCTTGCTTGTCCTTCCACCAAAAAAAAAAAAAATCGCGAAAACTCGCTTCATTTTAGACGTTTACAGTAGCGTTGCCCCTTAAGCTAATGGGGATTTGTTGATTTTTATTTATTTTTTTCATTTTGTACGTCGCGATTTTCGCACGGAGTTTCATGAACTCTGAAATTTGCTATCATGACAAAATGCAAACAAATTTGTAAAAAATAACGAAAATTATCGTATTCGAATGAACCCTTATCCATGCTGAATTATGGAGTTTTTCAGCTCTTACAAACAAATGGAGCAATTTGTATGATCATACATTTTTTTAGCGGGAATAAGATCGTACTATTTTACTTGTTAATTTTTTAGGGAAATAAAACTGCACAATTTTACGTTATGAAGCATTCTAAAAGTTTTTTAGATTATTAAACTATTGATTTGCAATGCATCATTCGATGCATGAAACTTGTCAACGTTGCAGAAGTGATGTGCACGCACGTCCACGGTGGGTTGACAGCAATTTCGCTGTTTTCGCGTTATGTTATCTCTGGAGCATCAATGTAAAAAAAAAAAAAAAATCAGTTTCCAAAAAACCGACTTCGACAGAATCCGGGATCTTGTGCGTTCAGAGCGTCGGTTGACAGTCCGAATGATCGGGTAAGAGTTGAATTTGACTCGCACCACCGTTCATCAGATATTTACCAATGAATTGGGGATGAGAAAAATTGCTGCCACACAGCAATTTCAATAAACGAGTTTTTGGCAAGTAAAAAAATTCCCCTGGCTCCTCGGCCTCCTTATTTGACTGACTTAGAGTCCTTGTGACTTTTTCCTCTTCTCGAGATGGAAAAATCACCTCAAGGGACGTCATTTTGGGACGCTCGAAAACATTCAAACGGCTGTGACCGACCAGCTGAAGGCTGTTCCAGTATCCGAGTTCCAGCACTGCTATGAGGATTGGAAGAACCGTCCCCAGCGCTGTGTGACATCCCAAGGAAGTTATTTTGAGGGAGACAATATTCAATTGTAATTTTATTCGAATATAAAAATTGAAAAAAATCAGTCTCCCTTAATTTACACACCTCGTATGTAATTAGGAGGTATCTTTATGATTTTTAATCTTGATAAATAGGTGGTCAATCTTGTTGAAACTTTGCAGATGCAAGTGAAATACCTTTCCACAAGTGCTATTCAAATTTCAAGGTTTTCTCACTTTTTTTAAGTTTAAGCAAAACTCCCTTAAGGACTGAGAAAGAAGAATCTTTTATGTCAAGCTGATTTAATCCGGTTCAATATAGGGATGGATGACCATTTAGCGGCGCACTGCCTCGCGCGCCGACTACCGAGCGAGAGGCAGGTCTACCGAGTCTCCAATGCGGTAACGCGACCGACAACACATTCACCCTCACCCATGTCGGTACACAGGTTTTCTTCAGTTTCTCTATGCCCTCGTGCAGAAGCGATACAGTGATGTTTCTAGCAAAGAGTGCCTGTGGGCAATGTTTCGGGGATCTCTCCAGATCGAGAAACAGTGAACCGGCAACATCCCGTGTGAAAAATTGGCATTGAAGGCCCCTAATGAAATTTGGGGCCTTCAACGGATTATTTGAGGATTTCATAGTAGGATTTACCGTGAGAGAGCTGGACCGGGCCCCTATTAGGTAATGGTAGAGTAGGTAGGTTGACTAAAACTATGGTGCTAAGTACGGAGACCAAGTGAAGGCCTTTAACCCTTTGAAGCATACATTTTTCCTTACGTGCAATCAGCTCAAAACTTTGTACCCGGGGGTTTTCGGGGTCGCTGATTACAAATCTGCACTCAAAATTTGAAAATTCAAGATGGCGGATCCACTATGGCGGACCACAAATGCAAAAATTGTTTGATGAAAGCAAAAGTTGGTACTCGGGGGTTTTCGGGGTCGCTGATTACAAATCTGCACTAAAAATTTGGAAACTCAAGATGGCGGATCCAATATGACGGACCAAAATGCTCAAAGTAGCTTGATGAAGATGAAAATCCATATGCAGGGGTTTTTTGAGTCGTTGAATTCGAATCTCAGTTCAAAATTGAACAATAAAAATGCCAGTTCCAATATAGGATAAGAAAACACAAATCTGGCTTGGTCACTGATACTAATCTGAGCTTATAATTTAAAAATAACTGGTGAACTGAAACATAAAATTCTCTTGATGGAGAGGAAACTCGGTGCTTTAGGGTTATTGAAGTCGCTAATTTTGAAACCAGTCAAAATATATAAATTTAAAAAGATCTAAATTAAAAATTAAAAAAGAAACTCGCCACGTCCTCGCCGTTAGCTCCGGGTAATGCTAAAAGCGTAATTCTATTAGAAATTCAGTATAACCGAATCAACATATTGAGCAACTCCGATGTTTTAGTAATTCCAGTAAAATCTCCGGTTTTGGTCCGCCATATTGGATTCGCCATTTTGAATTTCTGGATTTTGAGCTCGAATTCGTAATCAGCGACCCAAAAAACGTCTCTGAATTCATTTTTTGTGTATGGTTTACCTGCTAGATTAGGCACAATTACATTTATTGTCTAAAAAACGTGTTTTTTTTTGTACTGTAGTGATGATCAACATCCACTAAGTGCAACATAAGCCCTTAATAGTGATATTGTAGTAACAATTGATCTCCTAACATCCTAATTATACATTTACATTCGTCGTTATGCGCTAAAAAATTTTTTTATTCAAGAAAAACAGAGTGGAAGTAGGTGACATACCAGTATGTCACTATGCTTCGAAGGATTAAGGGGTGTAGTTGCAGATTCCCTAGTAGCGATTTCCCCAATACTACTAGACTTTGCTATTATAGGGAGAAATCCATATAAATTGCTTGACTAAAGAATTTGTGGCATAATAATTATCGAGATCGATTAAATATAATAATTAAACTATGCGTTCATTAGACAAGCTGTGATGCCTTGAACCAACACGCATGCAGTGCGTTCATCAGAACAACGCGGCATCGAACGTGTCAAAATATGCGCCAGAATTCTAAGCATCAAATGTATTGAAATAACACATTTCTTTTTCACAGTGCACACACACGCACGTACGCATATGACTGCGATAATTTTTATGAGGCACCGTTGAGGCAATTATAAAGGTCCTGGTTATTTTGCCTTCAATGGCCCTCGGTAGCATAGTGTGACTGGCCACTGATGGCCAACGTAAGGCTTCCAGGCTAGGGCTTCAATAAAGTTAGGGAAAATTAAGATGGGCTCCATCAAAGCCCGGACTCAATTGCCGCACGGGATCGGACAGAATGGTATAGAATCGCGAAAGTCCGTATGGGTAGCGGAACTTTGGAAAATGGAAAAAAAAAGTACATATAAAAAAACTTACGGCCGCGCAGCCGATCGCTACGACGGAAAATCCAAATCTGAGAGCGGTCGAATCAGTGGTGTGCGAGCATCTTGGGTCCCAAGTCGCGCATGCCGTGCAAAGTATGATACCGGTGGCGATAGCCTCGACGAGGATGGCCTGGACCGGGGTAACTTCAGGATGAAGGGCGGTCACGCACAACGGTATTGTTGAATTTGGATTTCCGTCGTTGAAGTAATCCGGCGGTGTGACCATCTGAGAAGATTGAATTTAAAAAAAGGCAGTGGGCGACAAGAGACTTGGAAGTTTGCGCGAATGTCGATAGAACGGAGAGCTCGTTTCGTTGTCACTAGACCTTGAGTACACCGTATCCAATGGTTGCACCGATGAATTGTCCGATTATATAAATAATGCCAGTTGGTACGCTTTTCAGACCCCATATAACGGCACCGATCGTAACTGCGGGGTTGAGATGGGCACCGCTCACGTGACCCAGCATCTGTCATTATTATTTTTATTTTTTCAATTTCCAATATCAATAGTATTTTTTTTCTTCGAAATATGACAAAAATCAATATGATTGCGGCTTTATCGCAACACCCGTGCAGAAATTTGTTGGGGGATCCCCAGATCCTACCGCATGTCTATAGGGATTTGATGGGGATGCCGCACATAGGGAATCCACATTGGAATCCAAGTGGATACCGCGCATTTCTTTCCGTTGACGTGGTTTGAGAATTTTTCATTTGAAATTCTCAAACGGAATTTATTGGATTTGCCAAACAAATATATCCTTTTGTGATCCCGTGCATACATTTATCGGGGAGTCCCAAGCTGCACCCGCATCTCCATAGGGATTTTTTAGGGACAGCGCACATAGGGGGGAGTCCAATGAACGACATTTGAGAAGTCTTATCACGTTCAAATTGAATATATGTGAAAAGTCACAATAAAAAAATTCAGCGTGTTGAAACATAACCTGTACGCTTCGTGAACGTATACGTGTGTGCTGATGTATCAAAATACAGTAAAATAGATAACAAATGATAATTAGAGTAGATTTTTAGCGATGCAATTCAAAACGATTTTTAAGATATACGTTTTTTAAACGATTTATACTTTTTTATGATAAGATTTATACTTTCTTTAAGGCCCACTCATTTTTTATAACAATATATTTTGTTGAGAAAATTTAACGTACGAAATGTGATGTGATCCACGAAGGATCGTATCGAATTCTTTGATAAATGTAGGAATCCTTCAGAATTCCGATTGAATTGGTACATTGGTAGCCAATGGGGAATCCCTATTCCAATCCAATCTACGAGCGTGACGTTTTAGTATGTGGATCCAAGGCTATAACCCATTGAAACCTTATGAGGAAGTAGGAAGAAGTATGGGAATTCAATTGGGCACCTACGCCAATTCCAGCACTGGTATACTTGCAATGATTCGATGGGTCATCTCATTGGATCCTTATCAGGAAATAGGGACAAGTATGGGTATCCAATTGGATCCCTATGGCAATTTTTGCACGGGTAATGTTTCTATATTTTCTGTACCCGTTCCATCGATAGACCGAGTGGTTTTTTATATTGAAGTACTATATTGACGAATATATGATAATTTTAGCTGTGCCCTCGGAATGCAAAACTTCCCTCTCTATTTCACGTTTGTCGTTTGTTTTAGAAAGGATTGTGGATAATCATACATAAAATCCTGAGAAAGGTCTGCACTACCTCCGGGTTTCAATCACAAAATTTGACAAGGAAATTCGAAAACTACACACAATTCCTGATTAGGCATGAATTTTTCTTTGCTTGCTTGCTTTTTCATTCATTTGTCATCTTATGTTTGTTTGTTTGTATGCTTGTTTATTATAGTTGCAATTTATAATATAGCGTAATGTTCAATCGTCTAAATCATACTCCACACTCTAAGCTTTGTTTCTCTGAAAGATTCATCGATGTCGATTCAATAGTTCCTGAGTTACGAACGCGCAAACCCACAGATAGACAATTCGTTATTCGTTATAAATACGTTTTCTTTCCCTTGGTGTAGTTAATATAAACAGACGAAGCACCCGTTACCGCGTTAATAATAACGCTGCATATAAACCGATGCATTTATACTTGTAACAATTGTATTCATTTTTTCAGTAAGCAAATTAATCTTTCCACAAAGGGAATTGAATTTACAATTATCCGTTCAAATATATGATCCTTCAGAGCCAATATCTATTTAATTGGACGAACCCCTTTCACTTTTACCCTACACTTATCACATCACAATTTCCTGTTCCCGAGTGACCTCCAAAGTGTTGTCCATATTCATTCTTTTCCAATGCACTACTGTATCGCATTTCCACGAGGGCACAGAGAAACTGTCGAAAACCTGCCGCGATTCGGGCATTTTTTTTCAACCTAGTTTCAGTTGTGTCATCATCAGAAAACCAGTCAAACGACTTTTTGCTCGATAGTAAACACGTAAGCCAGTGCTCGGCTAAGCGGTCCCCATCCGAGTATCGGCTCAGGCGAACACCGCTCAACATGGACGATCCACGAAGCCACAAACCGAACGTGCACCTACTACCGTCAGTTTTTCCCTAGTCAGTAATATTACCAACTCCACCGAACTAAGATTGCAGCGTCAAAGCCTTTCAGTTTATGGGCTTGTGAAAAATGGCTTCTGCTGTATTACTAGCAGATTGTATGTTAACAAAAAAAAAAAAAAAACAATTACTCGTAGTTGAGGTTTTTCGACTTGCCATGATGATCATATTGACTGTCATGCCAAAAGTCAGGGACGATTGCAGAGTCGATGGAGGAAACCGAGTCATCGTTCCAACGCCACCCATACACCCGACGAAAAGCAGCGCCCCCGTGCCAACTATCTCCGCCAAGAACATCGTAGTCGTACCTTTTTGAAGTTTCCATCTTTCCTCTTGCGAAGGAACAGAAAATAATGCCTCGAAATCTCACGTCTTTTAGGTTTTTTTCTTTCCCTACAACTTCTTTCTTACTTCAAGGTTACGTGGATTTTCAGCTATAATTTATGGATAGCTTTTCGATCGGACCTTGTTTAAATTATATTTTTTATTTGTTCTAATAAAAATCGTCATCCCTTTTCACGCAATGCGTTGTCAATTTTTATCATAAAAAACGACTGTGTCACGATTCACGCAATATGATATCAACACATGATTATGATTATCTCAACGAGCATTCGATCGAGTCGATGAAAATGAAATAGCGTTGATGAGCATTTATCATGTTTTGTTTAATGTTTTCACCGTAAGTTTGATCAATAAAATGGCAACTTGTTCAAGTCCTTTTCATTTGGAAACACAACGTCGACGGTAAATCTTGATGTTGTTCGGTTCTTTTTGATGAATCTCACCTTCACTCACGAGTTCCATGATAATGAAATTTAGATGTTGATAAAGAAATATCCAATATACAATGACAATTAAATGAGTTAGTCTCGTAGAAAGACTCGACGAGTGAAGCTCCGGGAGCGCTGCTCTCTTCGATGTTTTCGAATCACTATGAGATCGCGAAACCGTTGATAAATTCATGAACAATCGATATTCCGTATCACGCATGGCACCGAAAAAAAACACTGATAACTTAATCTTCATCACGTAATCGTCTGCCTCTTGCTCTTGCGAGACACGACTGTCATTTTTGCCCTCGGGATAAGTTGATATAAAAAAAGGACAATTAAAATTACAGGTTGATAGTTTACCGAATGGATACTGTGAACAATTGAGACATTTTGAAGCAACTGTCACTCCGAAGCGAAATTCATGATCCACTTCGCGATAAAATAAAATAACAGTGAGAGGTAAAAAAATTCGATATATATGTTGTATGAATATGAAATTCTTCACTGATAAAATCAGAATGTAAATATTTTCCATGTATTTCCACGAGTACTCTTTTTCAATTGTGCCACGTGATTGTTAATGTGAGAAAAAATATTGTGACGAAAAAATGAGAGTGCTTCAAACGTTTACGATCCGCGCGACACGAAATGTTTATTTTGGTGTTTGTACAAGACAAAAAGTGATAATGAATTTACCGCAATTGTACGCGGCGATTAGAATTTTGTATTCCCGAAGAAACGCTCGTTTCAAGTGAATTTTAAATGTTTTCACACTTTGATTTTCGTTTATTAAGTTAGGCCAAATCATTGTGAAGAAAAATCGACAATGAAATGATGTCATGTACAATTGATTGAATAAAATCACGAAATATCGTATACAAAGAGGATTTTATTTTTCGTTCATACATTGCGATTGTCCATTTTTATCTGACGCCATTTTCTTTTTCGTTCTCCACGCTTTCCATACGGCTATATATAAACCAAATGGTCGCAGAGCTCGAAACTTCCAGGCCCGCATTACGATCGCATTATGCACGAGAACAGGGCCATTGCAAATGTCACTGTGCTTTCCTCAAACTTGTAGCCGCTTTGTTTTTTCTGACATCCGGGCGAGTTCGCGTAATGACAGGTTGTAAAAGTTTCTGGATAAGTATCGAGCTGAATTTAGAGTCGGGTTGGCGCGCAGTCCCGGAAAATTTAGTGCGTCCGTCGACCTAAGCTTGACAACAACAAAAAAAAAAACAGCCGGTAGAAGGGTTGGTTCAGTCGTTATTCGAACGTCATTGAGCGAAGATGAAAGAGCCATTGAACGATCACGGAGTTGTCAGCGCTGAGGAATTGCGGAAGAATGATTTCTTCAACGAAAATTATATCAACGACATAGATTTCGTGGTAAAAATTGCGCGGACACTTCTGACGCCAATTGGAATTTATCCGCTGTACGGAAACGACAATTTGACGGGCCGCATAGCGTCGCGAAGCCAAACTTTCGTCGTTTTTTGCCTGATGTGTTTCCTGCTGGTTCCACACTTCATTTACACGTTTTTCGACGCGGAGGATTTGAGTCGTTTGATGAAGGTGATCGCTGCTCAGATATTCAGTCTACTTGCGGTCATTAAATTTTGGACAATGATCATCAACAAGGAGGATCTTCGTTATTGCCTACGCGAGCTGGAGGATAATTGGCGTGACGTCAAGTGCGAAGAAGATCGCACGGTGATGACGGAAAGCGCGAAAATCGGTCGGCTCTGCACGATCGCTTATCTCGGATTGTCTTACGGTGGAGCTCTGCCTTATCACATCGTTCTACCTCTCGTTGCCGAACGAATCGTCAAAGATGACAATACCACCCAAATACCCTTGCCTTATCCAAGCGATTACGTGTTCTTCGTGCCTGAGGATTCGCCCGGTTACGAGATGTTGTTCGTTTCGCAGATCCTCATAAGTAGCATCATTCTGTCGACCAACTGCGGCGTTTACAGCCTCATAGCAGTTTACGTCATGCACGCATGTTGCCTCTTTCAAGTCGTCCAACGACAACTCAAAACGATCTTCGATTACTCCGAGACCATGGAACTCTTGACTGAAAGACTGGCGGTAGTCATTGAAAATCACACGGCAGCTATAAGGTCAGACTCGTAGTCGCAATAAGGTGGAACGGGGCTAGTTGAGCAATTTTTTACTTAATCTGTCGTAACTCTTGAAAGGTGCAGTAGATTTACTTGATACCTACACTACTACATACCTCATTTATCTCGATCAAAACATCTCCAGAAAAAAAAACATTATTTCAGATGTGGCTTAGAAGTTATTGTCATAAATGCGCGAACGTTACGACTTGCTGAACTTGATCTATGGGTGGGGTTAGTTGAGCAAGGGTATGAGAAAAGTTGAGCAATGGAAGGAATTGGCTTAAGGCAGGCAACCACTTTAGGAGACTGAAAATTAGATTATTGTTTGGATTTTTTTTTATTGTGAAAAAAAACACGGACATTTCCGCAACTCTGACAATAATTTATTCATATTTTCATACATCTCTGGAAATTTTTTCAAGTTATTTCATGCATTAATTAAGGTGTAATCCCCTGTGTCCCTTGGCGTGTCTTCATCGTCGTTGTCGATTTGCGGGAATTGTGCAGCTCGCAATTCGCATACGAAATAGTCCAACAAATTTTTATACATTCTTGAGATGTTTTTTAAGAACATGAACCTAAATTATGAAAAAAAAATCGAGAATTGAATTTTGGAACGCACGGAAAGAATTAAATGTTGAAAATTACCGTGCAGTAACGGTAACCAGATGTCAACCCTGAAACTTCGCTTATTATTACTGAATAAAACACAGATTTTCACGAAAATAAAATAAAATTTCTTCTTCAGATAGAAAATTTTACCAGATTTTCTAGTAAATTTTCATGTGTAACAAAATACGCAAAACTTAAATTTCAAAAATATATAATATCAGCGAAATTTTACTGTGCATTTTATTATTTTATGCCTTTCAAAAATGTCTATAAAAAAGTATCGTCTTTATAACCGTTATTTTAAGATTTATTATAAAATTTAACGAATGTTATAGGAAAATGTATTGTGCTCTCGGTAAAAATTATCGTGCGCGCTACCCTTCTTGTATAGTAAAATTTTAGCTACGTATTTGAAGTTTTCTGTAACGTGAGTTAAAAAAAACTTGTATTTACTTCGATCGAAGTATCGATGATACTTGGAGGAGTCGCTATATTTGAAGCAGACCTGTCGTTTGAGGGCAAGCTTTAATTCAGTGTTAATTATGAAAAAAAAAAGAATTTATTTACGTCAAATGAATATTTAATTTTTTACATGAGTATTCATAGTTGCCAAATTTTCTTGGACGCTGTCAGTTTTCAGCTGACATTTCATAGGGACAATAATCTTCGGGTTTTCGAGTACAAACATCAAAAGCAAAAATATTTATTGAAAACACGAATATGGTTATTGGAGACTCGAACGAAATATTGTTAAACTCAAACATATATTTTTCCATCAGAATCAGTATGTTTTTCGACGAAATAAAATATTTGCTCAAGTTGAACATAGGATATCATTGCAGTGTATTGAGGCTGTTTAACAGGTCTGCTTAAGATTGGGGCCCAAAAACGGATCCATTTTCAATATCCTTTTCTAATGAGAATATTGGGATGGCGAGGTTGGGATTTTACACACAATTAATACATAGTCATGCCAGGCTTGAGTTTTTCTTTATTGAAAAATATTGATAAATAATGGAGTTATTATTATTCAAATAAAGCGTCACCGTTGCTAGATGACCAATCGGTGTAGGTGGTTCTGGCAACTAAGGTGATCCGAAGTAAATGATAAAAAATATATTTTTAATAAAATAATGAATCTTTCGTATGACCGGATACTTTTTTGAAATATTAAAAATTACGAAAATGGAAAGCTGCAGGAAAAAGGTTGGATTTTTTACCCAAAAAAAAATGTAACAAGTCAAAGTGGGAATAGCACCTTGGAAATTGACTTCCACATGAGCTGTTGAAACTACGTGCAAAGTATTTACCTAATCGGATGAGTATATTTCTACCCTCCTTATGAAAACTCTGAAAATATTGTTGTTTTCCGATATAGTGGCAAAAGAACTGCATGTACGTTGATGATGTATATGACTTTTTATGTAAAGCTTCACGAAAGCGTTATATTTCATTCGAACAATTTTCTTCTAAGATGAATATTTTCGAAGATACGACGGAAAAATAGTTCAAACTTAGCGTGATGGTGGGGCGGGGGGGATATCGCCAAAAATTCTTCGAGTTTTTTTTAATTATTATTAAGATCAAAAGTAGTTTCTCCATGATTTGGAAAATTCATCCACTTTAGCCATTTCTTGCCATTTATAACCTTCATCAAAATCTATATCACAATTTTTCTTATTTAATCGTAATAAAATAATGTTATAATCAAATAGAGATTATCAATACATCGGATATTACAAAGAGGAATCTTGAATTTCAGATACGCTCAAAGGATCGAAAAAGCACTGAATGTGGTATTTCTCTCGGAAATGGTTGGGTGTACAGTGATCATATGTTTTCTTGAATTCGGTGTACTCAAGGTATCAAATTTTTCAAAGTAGTAAAGATTCATGTCTCAATAGTGACAATATGTAATTTTGTCAAAATTTCTTATCGTCAGGACTGGGAGGATCGAAAGTTGATCGGCGTCATGACCTACGCGGTTCTCATGACTTCGATATTCGTGAACGTTTTCATTTTTTCCTTTACCGGTGATCGACTCAAAGAGCAGGTTTGTGCCCTTATTTCATTTCTTTGAACCACCAATCACAGTTCGTTCGAGATATCCTTATTGGTGGTGTTCTTCTTGTACTTTTAAGAGCGAAAAAATTGGAGAATATAGCTATAGCCTCGAATGGTATGGTTTGCCAAAAAACATAGCCTCCGATCTGATGTTCATCATGGTCAGGGCGAGTCGGCCTTCGACTCTCACCGCGGGCAAAGTATTCGATCTATCACTGCAAGGATTTTGCGAGGTTAGTATATATGTATTTTATAAAAGTTTCTCATTCAATAACATTTGCAATTAATTTGTTTGTTGAACTTGACGGGCTCTTTAGTCCAAGGAGTACGCGATGATAAAATGACCATTAAATCGTACGATATTTTTCCTCCGTCGAGAAAAAAAAAAAACAATGCGGCCTTCATGTTTTTTCCCCTTTCGATAGGTCGTGAAAACTTCGGCAGCGTATCTGAATTTTCTTCGAGCCATGGTGACGTAGTGATTCGTCAGTTCGTGAAAAAAGACCGACGACTAGACTTTCGTCGACAGTTTCTCTTCGTGGACACGACGTATTTACGAAGATCACTGGTTTTATAGTACTTGGAAATGGTTTTGTAACAAGGAAACAATTCCTGCCTGCACAAAAGTTTCGTCGCACTGTTTCCAATCATGAGACTATACTTGATGTTAAAAATTCTGTCGCCGAAAATTATTCGAAACATTGTTATCCTTCTGCCATGTACAATGGTGGCGAATGAAAGAAAAACAAGGAGAAATATTTGGTAATCGTCTCGATCGCTGTTCAAAAGTTGACAGGTCAATCCGAAAATGTCTGGAAAAAAAGCGATACACTGTCGCAAAGTTCGTCTTCCCTTAGTCATTGGGCTAGACGAAAAACACTTACTGGGTTTTGCAAAATATAAAAATCCAGTTGTGCACTAGGCTGCCATTTATGAGTTTGTATTTTCAGGAGATGAATGCGTCACAACTTTTGTGTTGTTTTGGTTGGTCCGGTATGGTGACACTTACACGGAGAGAATTAAAAAGTAATTTTTGTCGTGAATTTCACGGTAAAAATTACCGTGATATATTTCAATGTGGTGACAAGTGAGAAAAGCATAATAATTCGTATGAGACAAGTTTTTTTTTAACTCACGTTACAGAAAATTTCAAATACGTAGCTAAAATTTTACTATACAAGAAGGGTAGCGCGCACGATAATTTTTACTGAGAGCACAATACATTTTCCTATAACACTCATTAAATTTTATAATAAATCTTAAAATAACTGTTATAAAGACGATACTTTTTTATAGACATTTTTGAAAGGCATAAAATAATAAAATGCATAGTAAAATTTCGCTGATATTATATATTTTTTAAATTTAAGTTTTGCGTATTTTGTTACACATGAAAATTTACTAGAAAATCTGGTAAAATTTTCTATCTGAAGAAGAAATTTAATTTTATGTTCGTGAAAATCTGTGTTTTACTCAGTAATAATAAGCGAAGTTTCAGGGTTGTCAATTGGTTACCGTTACTGCACGGTAATTTTTAACATTTAATTCTCTCCGTGTACCTTTAGGTATTCCTTTCACGAACTTGAATATTTAACAATTAAGGCCTTTCTAGGATTTTCCAAAAAAAAACAAATTTTGGCCCTCCGCGAAAGGAATACCTTAATTCGCCACTTTTTTCTGTTCACTCTGATTCTCGATGCTTGGGACGGGGTTTATAAAAGAAAAGCAAGCACCCACATCATCCTCCATGAACGGCACATTGTTTTCAAAATTCCCGAATATCAAAAGAATCATTTTGGTCCGTGATAGTGCAAAAGTCACCAACTCTCTGAGGGTCTGTCGGAAAAATGGCAACAGCTCATTGCCCTCATTGGATCGCGACGTTTCTATCGTATAGACGATTGAAGAGTTTGCAGGCGGGGATGCAACGATGACGATGCCTCGGCCGTTGAACCGTACAATTTATTTCAAGTTTCCAAAGGTATCACAAAAATAGTCCGCGATATGTAAACCCGGTATTTTCAGACAGCGATATCACCGATTTACCCTCGTCGTTTCCGGGACTTCCTGAATATACGTCCCCGTGGTTCAACAACCCGCCAACTTGATCCGAGAACTCGCCAAACCTAATGGGTAAAGTATTGAATATTATATGCGAAACATGCGCAAATCGTGGTGGGTAATTCTCGACGATTGTTCGATCCTTTTTGGCGAGCATCAACGATCTCCACGTCAGTAACATTTGAGTTCTCGACAGTTGCAAAAAGGCCTGAAAGATGTCCGATCACTGTTCGAGGATGGGATCAAAGGTGGACAGGGTTTTCCCGATGAACAACATCAATTGCGAATCGGACGTTGATTACGCGATAAAGCTTAATCGTTGGTTGCTCAAACCATTAGGAATTTGGCCAGCGTTTAATCGCCAGAGTATTGCCGAACATATGTTGAGTCGTGTACTCGTGACTGTCACCACTTTTCTACTCTGCTTCGTTCTATTGCCTGGCAGTCTTTACACATTCATCAAGGAGCAAAAAACTGACGTTAGAGTCAAGCTGATCGGTGCACTGAGCTTTTGCGTAATGGCGATTATGAAGTACCTCGCGTTATTGGCCGGTCAGGATGAGATCGCTCGGTGCATCGATCATTTAGCGAAAGATTGGCGTAACGTTATGTGCGGAAAAGATCGCGACACTATGCTGTCGCATGCTCTCGTCGGCCGTTACGGTACTCTCGTTTGTGCAATTTTCATGTACGGTGGTGGTGCCTTCTACGCAATTGTTATGCCCTTGTTACGTGGCAATGTTTTCATTGCCGAGACCAACACGACAATGCGTCTTCTCGCCTATCCGAGCTACTACGTTCTTTTCGATCCTCAAGTTCGACCCTACTATGAGATCGTTTTTGCGACTCACTGCTGCTGCGCTTTTGTCATGCACTCGATCGCCACTGCCGCTTGTGGCCTCGCCGTTCTCCTCGTCATGCACGCCTGCGGTCAACTCGAAATTCTCGTCATTTGGCTCGATGAGCTTGTCGATTGTTCGAATCCCAAACAAAATTACAGCCTTGACGAGAGAGTCGCCAGAGTCGTGGGCCGACACGTTCGTGTTTTGAGGTACCCCACACGGACGTTCGTCATCTTGCTCATTCTCCACGTCACTTTTCGTATCACTTTTCTTCGAGCGTCGGTTTCCTCTTTTAGGCTTTCCTCTAACATCGTTCTTTTGCACTCACTGTTAATGTTCTTTCTTTTTTGATGATTTTTACTGTCCGATGTGATTTCGTTGCAATTCTCAAGTTCTGGCGATATCCTCGAGCTTTTCTTCTCCGATGATTCGACATATTTTGGTCTTTGCTCTGTGAGTTTTTTTTTTTCTTCTAACGAACACTTTTTCTAGTGTTGCTCGATATCGATTTCGTGAAGCTTGAGAAATTTTGATTCACTTGGACGATTTTTTCAACTCCGAGCGAAGGCTATATAGTGTTTTCTGACTTTTCGTTCAGTCCGTAAAAATAATAATACTTTTTGTGATATATCATAAGCAGAAAACCGTAGAATGGCTACTCCAAGAAGCAAAGTGATTTCTCATACTGCAAAAACTTGTCAAAATTTTATGAAAAATGTTATTTTTTGAGAAAATATAAGCGAACGATAGAAATGTACCTTGAGTCAATGAATGATAAATGAATTTGGCTTTATCGATCTAAAATAGCGCCAAAGATCAGTCAGAGAAGGAAAGAGCAATTGGTATCTGCAAAACTGAGAAACGTTTTTTTTTTCTACAGCTGAAAAACACGTTACAATGAATTCGCGATTAGTGACTCGCCACTTACAGGAATTTATCATTTTTTAAATACTATATGCTTTCATCTGAAAAATACTGTAAAATTGGCAAAATGGCGACGAAAAAATGCTTGGTTGCCAAAGTGTTTTTACCGTTTTACGAATTTTAGGTTCATTGCGTCCACGGAGAAATTACTTCGGAACATATGTCTGGTAGAAATGGCAGGCTGCACATTAAACATGTGCCTATTGGGCCATTATTTTTTGTTGGTACGATTTATATATATATATATAAACATATATGCATATACACGAATATAAAAATACGAGCACCATTATGGGGATTTTTTTTTAAGGGCGATAATATTGTTTGGGTATTATTAATAAAAACAGAAAAAAACGCAAAAAATTATTTTCAGGAATGGGAACAGAGTGATGCAATAGCGATACTGACGTACACGATTCTTCTCGTGTCGTTTACATTCAATATTTTACTGTTCTGTTATATCGGCGAATTGCTCACCGAGGAGGTACAATTTTTCCTGTCCTTTGTCTTCTTTTGGTATGGCAATTATCGGAGTATAAAAAAACGTGTTTTTTTTTTCTGTAAGTATAGTGTAGAAAAATCGGCAAAACGACGTATATGATCGACTGGTATCGTTTGCCAGCGAAAAAAGCTTCCGGATTAATACTGACGATCGCGACAGCCAATCGACCGTCGACCATCACCGCAGGACGATTGGTAGATTTGTCGCTCAATAGCTTTTGCAATGTAAATAAATAATAAAATTGCCTAATGTCTCATCTGTCAAATAATAGGCTAATTAACAACAACAACAAAAACTAATTGATAAATAATCGTGTTCGTGTATTTTTCTTTCAGGTCGTTCGTACTTCGGTCACTTATTTAAATCTTTTGCGAACTGTCATTCTGTAGGACGAATATGCCTGTGTAAATGACAAAAATCGTTAAATTTTCAATTATTTCGTTGAATATTGGTCACACTGTGATTGCGTATGCAAGATAAATAAATCGATCCTTTTCACTGGTCTTGTCTTACTATTTAAAAAAATCCTTACTCGAAAAAGTCTGAATTCGAGATATAATTTTTTGCGAAGGATGTTCAGCGCAATTTTTCGTGAGAGAGTAAAGGTTGCGTCTAATTTTGAGTATTTTAGGAAAAAAACTATTGATCCTTACTTCACAGTGGTGCTACTTTTCGTGGTTTCTTTTGTCCGAAGGCCAAGTTTATCGTCTGCTATTATCAACTTGGTCGTAAAATCATTTTACCGATTTTTACCGATTTTACCGGAATGGCTCGAGGCCTACATTTGCTTGGTTGTTTGAGAAACTGAAAAACTTCTTTTCGTTCTAAGGCATTCAAATGTGAGTGTACACGTAAAGCGTTTATTGTTAGTAGATACGCGATTTTCACATGTCACTCAGAGCACGTTGCACGGAGAGAATTAAGAAGTAATTTTTGTCGTGAATTTCACGGTAAAAATTACCGTGATATATTTCAATGTGGTGACAAGTGAGAAAAGCATAATAATTCGTATGCGACAAATTTTTTTTTTAACTCACGTTACAGAAAATTTCAAATACGTAGCTAAAATTTTACTATACAAGAAGGGTAGCGCGCACGATAATTTTTACCGAGAGCACAATACATTTTCCTATAACACTCATTAAATTTTATAATAAATCTTAAAATAACTGTTATAATGACGATACTTTTTATAGACATTTTTCAAAGGCATAAAATAATAAAATGCACAGTACAATTTCGCTGATATTATATATTTTTTAAATTTAAGTTTTGCGTATTTTGTTACACATCAAAATTTAATAGAAAATCTGGTAAAATTTTCTATCTGAAGAAGAAATTTTATTTTATTTTCGTGAAAATCTGTGTTTTACTCAGTAATAATAAGCGAAGTTTCAGGATTGTCATCTGGTTACCGTTACTGCACGGTCATTTTTAATATTTAATTCTCTCCGTGTGTGAATTCACTGCGAGTTACTGTGCCCTTTCGGCTGTTGTAGACGCTAGTTGTTTTTTTTTTAGATGGACTCCATTTTTAGGTAATTAATGAGTTCGACATAAAATATAATTCTCTAATAAAAATATTACAGGTTTAAGATTTTATTCGATTACAACGACGTTCATTCTACTAAAAAAAAAAACGTACAAATATTTTCGATAAAAAGAAAAAGACAGGATTTTAATTTTAACTTGAAATGTTTTATTTGCTTATTAATTTACTTTCATTCAGTTTATAATGACATTACGGTCGGATCTTATCATTGCGAGATTTTTCGTGATTTTTTTAGTGAATTATTCGTTTTTCCATTTGCCAGAAATAAAAGTCCACCAAAGAGACGAGGAACGAGTGAATTCTTCTTCATTTTTTTTTTTTCGTAATGCACAAAAGAGATCACTGTACGCGACGGTGCCGAAGGTTCAACGTCATCGAACTTTCGCTCATACGTGGACTTGTCGTAATGAGCGTTGTCGATGGGTAATCTAAGATGGCCGAACACCGGAAGAGTCTCAAGTTTCGCGGCAATCCGTAGTTTTGACATCGAGAAAAAGCCTGGTTGCACGCATGCTCAGCAAAATATTCGTTTTTTTTTTATTCCCTTGCTTATTCGACGTGATTATATCCCACCCCTGAAAAATCTGAGCTTCCCCTCGATTGTTTGAGAAAGCGCGTTCTCGTGGCAGTCGACAGTGATCGCCGAAACGTCAGCGGAAATAGGTAAGAAAAAAGGATGAGAAAAAAGGAAGGAAGGAAGAATAGACGCTCGTGCAAATCCATTGTTACAGTTACATCCAGTTTTACAGTAAAATTAAGCACATTTTGGGCGTATTTGTAAATAGTGGATTTGCATTAAGGGTATCAAAATTACATGTCCATTTTAATGTACTTGATAGTAACATGACATGTCAAATTGAAGATACTTAATACCTATTTAACCCTTCGTGGTCAACCTGGGTAAAATCGACCCGTCGATCAATTTTTGGCGTAAATATACTTAATGTAAATCCACTGGCGTTATGGCGTTCCCGGCTTCGAATGGAACTATATTCACCATCTTACCTGGAGTTTGAAGTATCCTCATACCATAAAATTTACCCTCTTCACATGTCGGAATAAATTCCTTTTTTGGAACGCACACTATGCTACTATTTTTCTCAAAAGTAGCATATCTAAGGAGTATTACGTTCAAATTTTAGGTAAAGATGTTCGAAATTCAAGGAACTATGATTTTATGAGCGAAAAAGTGTCTTTTTTGCGTTTTCACCTCTTTATGATTTTTTTTTAACATGATGCCATTTTATTTCTTATAAATACATTTTTCGTACATCATCTAGAAAGTTCGAAGCATGTTCCGTAATTTTTTGAACCACGTCGGACGGATAGTTTGATCACAATGCTTTTTTGAAAACTGACTGGGTAGAATCGACCCACGTGTGATAACACGTGGGTCGATTCACAATCACCACGATTGAATTTGGAAGTGTGACCACGAAGGGTTAAATAAAATTAATTGAACAAGGCTTGTTAATTTTAATATAACGATTAATAAAAATAAATTATCGTATTGACATCTTTCCCTCTCGCTCTCTCTCTCTCACTCTCTCTCTCTCTCTCGCTCTCTTTCTCTCACGCCCCGAATATTGAGGTCCGTAAAATATTTCAAAAAATCTATTCCATGATATTTAATAAAACTCTCTAATTATCGCAATGACATTAAACAAATGATATATTGGGAGTACAAATAAGTCTCCGCCATTTGACAAAAGATGGCCCCACCAGAAGGTTATAGTTGAAATTGTCAGATGTAAAACGTTATATCGTAAGCTTGGACATCTGGCAAGACCATAACCTTGAAATATTAGCGATTTTGTATCAGCATCAGCGAGTTTTGAGCCGAATAAGCGTCATTTGCGGGAACTTTTGATTTACTTCTTAAATTTGAAGAAATCTGCAGGTGAGGCGCATCGATTGCTTGTAGAAGCATATGGTGAGGATGCTTTAAGTGAGAGAAGTTGTCGTGAGTGGTTTCAAAAGTTTAAGAACGGTGAGTTTGACGTCGAAGATAAAGAACGTAGCGGAAGGCAGAAAGTGTACGAAGACGCGGAATTGGAAGCATTATTGGAGGGAGATTCGTGCCAAACGCATGAAGAACTTGCACTTACATTAGGAATGACTCAACAAGCAATTTCACATCGTTTACAAACGTTGGGAATGATTCAACAGCAAGGAAATTGGGTTCCATATGAACTGAAGCCGAGAAACGTTGAACGCCGATTTTGCACATGTGAAATGTTGTTTGCCAGGCATAAGCGGAAGGGTTTTTATGCATCGTATAATCACTGGTGATTACCAATGGATCTACTACGATATCCCAAAGAAGAGGAAATCATGGGGACCACCCGGCCATGCTTCAACATCGACAGCCAAGCCGAATATTCATGGAAAACAAACTCATGTTGTGTTTTTGGTGGGATCAGCTTGGTGGCGTGTATTATGAGTTGCTCAAACCGAACGAAACCATTACTGGGGCTCTCTACCGAACACAATTGATGAGATTGAGCCGAGCACTCAAGGAAAAACGCGCCCACTACTACGCCAGACACGACAAAATTATTCTCCTGCGTGATAATGCTCGTCCACATATCGCAGCGCCGGTTAAAACCTACTTGGAAACACTCAATTGGGAAGTTTCACCCTACCCTCCGTATTCACCAGACATTGCTCCCTCTGACTATCATTTATTTCGATCGATGGACGCACGGCCTGTCTGACCAGCACTTCACATCAAATGAAGATACCAAAAATTGGGGCGATTTGTGGATAGTCTCAAAAGATGAAGCGTTCTTCCGAAGCGGTATCCACATGCTGCCAGAAAGATGGCAACAAGTAGTGACTAGCGATGGACAATACTTTGAATAAAACATAAAGTACCGTTCTTTCACAATAAATGGCCAATTTTTGACAAAAAACGGCGGAGACTTATTTGTACTCCCAATAGTTGATGTGATAGGACAAATAATTATAGAAATTCCTTTTGTCTGTTATGCCATATGTGCGATTAAAAAATAAAATGCTGCAAGCACTCGACAGCGCAAGGGCATCGTGCGTAGTATAGGTAACCGTGGAGAAATTTCTTAGCGATACCTAAGTCCCGATTAAATCCCGATCGGAATATGATACGGATTCCCTAGAAGGGGTATCTAGATCGGAAACCAAAAGGCGACCACTACGTAGCACAAGGTGGAGACGTGGTGGCAAGAATTTTAAATACGTATTGAATAGATTTTTCTTAGAAAATTAAATACATGTTTTCTTAGTTCGAACGATCTCCATTTAATTTAAATATAATTATTTAAAATAAGTAACCTATATGACTTTTCTTAAGAAAATATAAGTCTTTCAAGGTCTATATATTGTTTTTTTTCGAAATTTTTTATTAAATGTAAAGAGTTTTGTTCGAAATTCTATTATTAAAATATATATTTTTCGACAGTTATACTGTAGCACCAATGTTTACCTAATATTTTTCAGATCCTTGAATAAATTATTTCAGTAAACGTCCAGCGTCTCCAGTTGATAAGGATCGGTATCTTCTGGTGATTCTTACATTCATCCCTGGGAACCGATTCCATATCGAACTAGATCTTGTTCTAGAAGTTTGGGATTCTAGCCTGAATCCTATGCAAAGTTTCTATTTGGATTCTGTTTAGAGTCCTTAATATTTCCGGATTAGGATCCTGGCTGGAATCCGATTTGCCAGCGTTAAATTTCGCTCTCGGGTTCGATCCGATGTTCGACTGGATCCCGATTGAGAAACCAGGATCCTAGTCCGAATCGGATTGTATCCATGACAATATTTTTGCACGGGTAGGTTGTAGGTTTGATTCCATTTGTACGCGAAATGTTTTTTTTTTCGAAAAAAATCTATTTTCGGACGTTTGGGTATAACGAATTATAATTTTTTAAATCATTGTTGTAAAATTCTGAGTTGAGTATTCCATTCTATTTTGTATTTATGAAATATTTTATGCATTTAAGGTCTTAGGCCATTCTAGGATTTTCCAAAAATCGATTTTTTTTTGTTAAAAATGTACCTTAGTACCTATAAAATTATATTCCAAAATATTATGGGTGTAAAAAATCTCTAAGTACTCGATTTTCGAATTCTAGCGCAAGCCCTCTTGATCCTTGTCGTGACTTTTTACTAATTTTAAACGCGTTTATCTCAAAACTACATTCGTCAAGTCGGCCGGACTCATAACTCAAACAAATTTCAACCGATTCACTTGAAATTTTTAATGTACATTTAGAATTACATATCCTGAGGCACTACGTAGGATTAAAAAAAAATTATATTCCATAGTTGCTTTTTTTCTAAACAATTTTCTAACGATCTTTTCATGGCATTTTATACTTTTTGTTTTAAAAATGCGCCATTTTGACAAAAAACAATATATCAAACAAAAATCCTACGTACTTCTATAGCTATTCTTACATATAATCGAAAAAACTTTAGTGTCTCATCCAAACTCAAAAATTATAGGAGCTGTTGGTCCGGCCGTTGACCTTCCAGAAATAAAGGTGTCAACGGAAAAATGCTGCACAGTCGACATTTTGACATGTATCGCTGTGAAAAAATAATTTTGTATAGTCAATTTCGTGTATGATAAAATCCCTATTTTGTAATTCCGATTTATTTTATGGTCTAGCTGAAAAAAATCACAAAATATGACCTTTTTTTTACCTCTAGAGTGATCTAAGGCCTTAATAGACGAGCTGTGATGCCTTGAACCAACACGCACGAAGAGTGTAAAAAAACAATCAAATAACACACCAAGTATGCATAGAAATAATATCCCTTAAATGTGTAATATAAAATGCATGAAGCGAATCCTGAAGTTGAGAACTCGGAAATTGTGTAAAAAGTGACCACAAGGTGTGACCATGTAACTGTATTAAAATAACATACTTGGATTTGCAGTGCGGATGAAAAAAATGTCGATCGATTCGAGCCCCAACCGATTTTACGAGGAGGATTTTTCCTACGACATCGAATTGAATCGTTTTCTTCTACAAATAATTGGCGTATGGCCGACGACTTCGCGACGTTCAAGAATTATTTCACGTATATCCGTTACCATGAGCACCATTTTGCTCGTATTTTTCTTCGTGCCACAAAGCTGCTACGTATTTCTCGTCGAGGAAGATTCGGCTATGAGATTACGCGAATTTGGTCCTTTGAGCTTCACGACAATGGCGATCGCCCGATACGTAATAATCCTGTCGAGGCTCGATCGGTTTGCGTCTTGCATCGATTTAATAACGAACGATTGGCGTCAAGCGGACGAGACGATTTGTCGTCCCGTCATGTTGCGCTACGCAAGAGCGTCAAGATTGTTCACGAAACTCTACGCTTCCGTTATGTTTGGTGGTGTTGGTTTTTACACTTGGATATTGCCTTTCGTTAACGATCACGACTATGGCAAAAACGTGACTACGAGACCTTTGCCCTATCCGGTGGAATTTTTCTTCATCGATGCGCAAAGATCGCCGATTTACGAGATCGTTTTTGTCGGTTATTCGATAAGCATGCTCGGAATCGTTTGTACCGCGACTTGCGGCATTTGCACCGTCACCGTTAAATTAGTAATGCACGCTTGCAGCCAGTTTGCTATCGTCGTTGCATTCGTCAAGTCCATCGACAATTATCGCGTCGATGATGAAGACGATTATGAGGAATCCACGAGGAGAAACATTCATGTCAAATGACTAATCGCTGGAATCGTTCAACGTCATTTGTACGCACTTGCGTGAGTAAATGTCCACGAGTATACGAATTATTTTATTGAGTAGCTAGGCCTAGTCGAAGGGCCAATGGAGAACGGCTAAATTCCTGACCAATTGTTCTGGAAATGAATCATTTGGTCAAGTGCTTGGGTATTAACTCCATTTTTCTTGTGATCCTTCAATTACTTTCGCAATAATTGCAACTTTGAGTAATGATTGTACAATCGTTCGGAAGATGAGCAATCTCACTTGTCATTGGGATCTCGATATATTTCGACGGCAGTATGGAAGAACGTGCTATCTCAAATTGTGATAGAAGAACGTGCTATCCCAAATTGTGATAGAAGAACGTGCTATCTCAAATTGTGATAGAAGAACGTGCTATCTCAAATTGTGATAGAAGAACGTGCTATCTCAAATTATGAGAGAAGAACGTGCTATCTCAAATTGTGATAGAAGAACGTGCTATCTCAAATTGTGATAGAAGAACGTGCTATCTCATATCATGAGAGAAGAACGTGCTATCTCAAATTGTGATAGAAGAACGTGCTATCTCAAATTGTGATAGAAGAAAGTGCTATCTCGAATTGTGATAGAAGAACGTGCTATCTCGATCAGTCAACATATTTTCATTGATACAGCACTGGTATTTGGGGCACCTCAGTATACAGAGCACTTTTTCTGTTAGGTTATTTAATTTTCTAATATGATTTAGCTCGATAATAGAAGAAAGTTGAGATATGTTTGAATAGACATCTTTTTTTTAATCATCAATATATTTATTTATATGGAATTTTTAGAACCTACAGTAGTTTTTTTTTAATCATCAATATAAATAAATATATTCATGATCAAAAAAAAGTTGTTTATTCAAACATAGCTTAATGTTTATTATCGAGCTAAATCTTAATCTATTATTGAGCTAAATCATATTAGAAACTTTTTTTTAATCATCAATATATTTATTTATATGGAATTTTTAGAACCTACAGTAACTGTAGGTTCTAAAAACCCAAACAAACCCAAACTACTTTTTTTTAATCATCAATATATTTATTTATATGGAATTTTTAGAACCTACAGTACTGTAGGTTCTAAAAATTCCATATAAATAAATATATTGATGATTAAAAAAAAGTTTCTAATATGATTTAGCTCAATAATAGATTATGATTTAGCTCGATAATAAACATTAAGATATGTTTGAATAAACAACTTTTTTTAATCATCAATATATTTACTTATATTGATGATTAAAATAAAGTTGTTTATTCAAACATATCTTAATTTTTTTCTATTATCGAGCTAAATCATATTAGAAAATTAAATAACCTAACAGAAAAAGTGCTCTGTATACTTAGGTGCCCCAAATACCAGTGCTGTATCAATGAAAATATGTTGACTGATCGAGATAGCACGTTCTTCTATCACAATTCGAGATAGCACGTTCTTCTATCACAATTTGAGATAGCACGTTCTTCTATAACAATTTGAGATAGCACGTTCTTCTCTCATAATTTGAGATAGCACGTTCTTCTATCACAATTTGAGATAGCACGTTCTTCTATCACAATTTGAGATAGCACGTTCTTCTATCACAATTTGGGATAGCACGTTCTTCTATCACAATTTGAGATAGCACGTTCTTCCATACTGCCGTCGATTTGTTCTCCAAATAATTGGGCTGAATGACTCGTGACCTTGGAGAATTAGCACGACTCCTTAAGAATTGATAAGCCATCACAGTATTTCAAAATCACAATAAAATGCTGATACTTTGGATTGCTACTCGCGTTTTAGATTTTTTTCGGGTTTGGTCGAGTAGGGGAGAGTGGGGCACAATGAGTCACGGGGCACCGTGAGCCACACGCGGTTTCTCGGAGGTTTGTAGCTCGTAAATTCTGAAATTTTATGTGTTGGACCGCGATTTATATTTGGTTTCGTCAGATCTAAAAGACAGTCGATAGAGCAGCTCACAAAGAATTATTAAAAATTGATTTGGGGCTTGGAAACAAATATTTCGCTCGCTGGGAAAACGTAAAATATAACGACACTTTCTGTAGCGGCTCGGGTTTTCGGTCCTAATCGATATCTTTATTATTTATGATCCACTCAGTGACTTGTGTTTTTCCATTCGTAGTTTAATTAATAGTTATTTTCATCAATAAACAAATATTTTACTAGTGGGGTACAATGTGTTACCGAGTTGTGGGGCACAATGTGTCGACTCCCAATGAGGAAACAAAGAAATTACGACGCTCCGAAGAAGCGCAATGTGTCACGGGCCAACCACATGCGATTTCTCGGAGTTTGGTAGCTCGAAAATAAAATTTGGTAAAATTCGAAATTTTCTGTGTTGTACGGTGACTTATATTAAGTTCCGTCTGGCCTAAAAGAATGTCAATAGCAGCTCACGAAGAATTATTAAAAATATAAAATTAACTTGAGTCTCGAAAAAACAATTTCGCTTGCTGGGAAAAAGTCAAATATTGTGGGGCAATCGTGTGGGGCACAATGTGTCATCGCGTTTGTTGAGCACGATGAGTCGACTCCCAGTGTTATTGGCAAATAATACTCGTTCTGAAATTATCGGTATGTATGAAAATCTGTTATCTATGTTAGGAAAACATAAGAGTTTCAATCGGCTCGTTGTACCCTACGTTTCGCAGCACCTTGACACACTGTACCCACCTATCTGACACATTGTACCCCACCCGTGGGGCACAATGATCCAATCCGCAATTTTTTTTCGATCCCCTTATTATAGGATTTTTAATCTTTTTGCAAAAAATATGGCAGCTTTATTGCACGCGCAAAGGTCTATAAATGCGGTTATGACCTTTTTTTTTCTAATCAGACTACTTTGGTACGAGTAAAAAATTCGTTAGGAAAAAGGTGACACACTGTGCCCCACCTTCCCCTATATTTAATTTTCTTCGACTGAAGATCGACGCTTACTGAGCTGGGATTTTTTTTTCTGCAAGTGCTGCTTTTTTTTTACAAATGCTTCTTGCCATTCGAACGTTTATTTAGTTGCGATATGTCATTCGAGATGGATTTCAGATTCGTGGAACGAATAGAGGAGATCTTAAACGAGATTTGCCTCATCGACGTGGTTGGAGGTACACTAAATATATGTATTGTTGGGTATTACTTATTGACGGTAGGCAAGATTTTTATCGTTTTTTTTTCCACACAATCTAATTAGGATTCTTTATCGTTAATTATATTAATTCGTTCCAAGCCTCTGTGATTTATTATTAATTGACAGCTTGTTTAGCCACGTTTATCAATATTGCGATGAACAATAATGAGCATGATTATTGACTTTTGTACTTAGAGTTTGAATGAATTAAAACAATTTGTCATTGTGTATTATTTTGAGCGTCGATCGATTGTACCATAAGGTCCATTTTTCGTGACCAGGAATGGAACAACAGCGAGGCTATAGGTCTTATCACTTACTTTATGCTATGGTTGACTATGGTGTCAAACGTTTTCGTGTCTTGTTACATCGGTGAACATCTTCACGAGCAGGTGAGATGGAAGTTTTATTTTTCTTCAGTATACCATACGCCAAGTATTCAATTGTCCAATGCTCTGATACAAAAACAGTTTGAAAAAGTTGGCGAGGCAAGTTACATGACGAATTGGTGGAGACTGACGAAGGATCAAACACGGGCCTTAATACTCGTCATAGCAACATCGCACAACCCTGTGAAATTTACAGCTGGCAAGATGACCACCCTGTCACTTTCGACATTTGCATCGGTTAGTTAACAACAACCAAAAAAATCAACCATAACAGCTCTTTCATTTCTCTATTGCTTTAGCGATTGGTCTTAACTTTCGTCCTTATTACAGGTGATGAAAGCATCAATGGCATATTTAAACGCACTTCGGGCTGTTGTTTGAAGCAAACAATACTGAACCCAAAAATAAAACTCGCTTTTGAACCTTTGAAGAAAAAAAAAACTTCTCTGCCGTTACGTAGCACTGGTCAATTCTTGCTTTCAACTAATTTACGCGATCAATTCTCAATTTTCAATTAAACGTTTATCGTGATTTTTGTTAACTTTCACAAAGATCCTCGTTGTTTTATTTGTCAAAAAAATTTGGCTCAGAGACGAGGAACGACTGAAAGCTTTTTTCTTGCTTGTTTTTTTTTTTTTACATAAAGCACAAAATAAAAGTACACGGCAGACTCAGAGGTTGAACGATTATCGAACTGTCCTTCGTACGTGAACTTATCGTAATGGCGAGCGTCGTGGGTGGATGATTCAAAATGGCCGATCATCGGAAAAGTCGCGGGTTTCAGGCTATCCAAAGTTTTGACATTGCGGATAAAAAAAGTTCGTTCTCACGCATGCTCCGTAACACACGAGCACTTTCACGCGATTATCCCCTCTTCCTCGATCTCCTGACAAATTCAAAGCTTTTCCCCGAACGGTTGAGTAAGTGCACACTAATAGAGCAGTCGACAGTGATCGCTGATGCATTGTAACCTGAACACGTAAGAGAAGAGATAAAGGGAAAAAAAACAAAGAAATGTCTTTCGATTCAAAGATCAACAAATTTAGCGAGAAAGATTTCTCCTACGATTTTGAGCTTAATCGCTTTTTTTTGCAAACAGTCGGCGCATGGCCAACGATCTCGCGACGCTCCAAAATTCTGTCTCGAATCGCTATATTCGTAAGCGCTACTTTGCTATTATTTTTCTTCGTGCCACAAGGCTGCTACGTGTTTCTCATTGAGGAAGATTCGGCAACGAAATTACGAGATTTTGGCCCTTTGAGTTTCACGGCAATGGCGATTGTCCGATACGTCATAATACTATGGAGACTCGATCGTTTCGGGACTTGCATCGATTTAATAATGAACGATTGGCGTCTTGCGGACGAGACGATTTGTCGTCCCGTTATGTTGCGTTACGCCAAAGCGTCAAGATTATTCACCAAACTCTACGCTTCGGTTATGTACGGTGGTGCGAGTTTTTACACTTGGGTATTGCCCTTCGTCGAAGGCCACGATGATGGAAAAAACGTCACTGTCAGACCACTGCCTTATCCGGCCGAATTTTTCATCCTCGATAGCCAAAAATCGCCGACATACGAAATTGTTTTTGTCGGATATTCAATAAGCATGCTCTGCATTGCTTGCACCGCAACTTGTGGCATTTGCACACTTACCGTAAAATTAGTAATGCACGCATGCAGCCAGTTCGAGATCGTTGTCGCTTTCGTCAAATCCATCGACGACTGTCAGGTCGATGACGGCGATGATGATGATCGTTACACTGCGGAATCGACGAAGAGGAACACTTATGTCGAATGCCGTATCAATGAAATCGTCCGACGTCATTTGTACGCACTCGCGTGAGTAAACGAGTACAGCAATTAAATCACTACGTCGATGTAAATACGATTATACGTGAGCGAATGGACAAATGAAACTTTTCATGAAATATTCACGTGCAGAAATTTGTTGGGGTGTCCCCAGATTCTATACTGAAAGAAAAATTCTTTTGATATTAACTGGATGCGTCTATTTGATTTTTTTTTTTTTTAATTAACTAGATTTTTCGTGTAATCCATTTTTTTCTATTGCATTCCATTGTTAAAATTATCTATACTGAAAGAAAAATTCTTTTGATATTAACTAGATGCGTCTATTTGATTTTTTTTTGTTGAATTAACTAGATTTTTTCGTGTAATCCATTTTTTTCTATTGCATTCCATTGTTAAAATTATTTATTTCAAATATATTTATTTATTTATATCAAGAACTATTTAATGTCGTCTAGTAACTGAATATTTTATTTATCTTACTTCTTACTAATATAATAAAAGTGAAAGTTTGCGTGTTTGTCCCGATGTTTGTTCCACTGTCACGCTTAAACGGCTGAACCGATTTGGATGAAATTTGTCACGCATGTCGAAAGTTACTTGGAATAACGCATAGGCTATGAAAAATACATTTAACATTTTTCTAATTTTAATATTCGACTCGAATCTAACTCAATTATGAAATAATCAATCTTATATAATTCTTATTATAGGATGCAAACAAATCAAATCTAATTAAAATCGAAGATAATATAATATCAAATCTAATATAAATATAATATCTAATATTTTTCTGATTATAACATTCGTGTCAAATCTCATGTAATTATTAAATTAAAATTCTTATAGAATACAAACGAATCAAATATAATTTGCATTGGATAAAATCTAGCGTCTAATATTTTTCTAATTATAATATTTTTTTGAAATCTAATGATGAAATTACAATTTTCATAGAATATGAACGACTAAAATATAATCAAAGTCGAATAGAATCTAATATAATATGACATATTTTACTAATATCAAATAAAACATCTAATATTTTTCTAATTATATTATTTAAATTCGCTCGGTGGGTAAAATTGTTAATATAATTTAGTATGGAAGTTCAGTTATTTTTTTAAAAGTAAAAACGATTGTAATTGATCCTCAGACTATTGGCTATAAATTCGGAATGGTGTATGTCAGCCTTTGAAAAAAATCATACACCAAGGGGTTGACAAGTATTTCAACAAAAACGTAAAGATCCACGCAGACGAAGTCGCGGGCAAAAGCTAGTTCCTTATGAATCTGTGATTTGGTTTCATCTGGTAGTATAATACAAAAGAGGCAGACAGAAAAATGGTATACGATTCAGTCTCTCAAAAATCTCATGGCTTTGTTTTCATTAGACGATTGTTGTAACAATTATGCAGTAGATGAAAATGGTTAGTCTTTCTATACATAAATAGTCGCGTCTGTTGATAAAAGGCAAGACGATACTTTTCTTTTTTTTCCAAATAACAGCCTTGTTATTGGATCCCTATACTAAAACGTTACGCTCGTGCACGGGAGACTAATCGGGATTCCTCATTGGATTCCGATCTACGAATCCAATATGAATTCTGAAGGATTCCTACATTATAAAATAATTCGATACGATCCTTCGTGGATTACATTGAATTCGGTATGTTAAATTTTCTCAACAAAATATATGTATATACGAAACGAGTGGATCTTGAATATAAATAAACATTATTTTAAAAATATATAAATCGCTTGAAAAACAAATATCTTAAAACTCGATTTGAATCACATCACTGAAAATCCACTGTAATTATCATTTGTTATTTATTTTACTGCACTGTTACGCAATAACACCACACACACGTACATAAGCTCACGGAGAGTGCAGATTCCAATTGAATCCCGAGAAGGACTCCCTATGTGCGAAATTCGTATAAAGACGTGGGTGCATCTTGGGACTTCCGAATAAATTTATGCACGGGATTAGAAAATCATATATTTTTTTGGGAGATCCAATAAATTCCGGTTGAGAATTTCAAATGAAAAATTCTCAAACGACCTCAATCGGTAAATAGCGCGGTATCCACTTGGATTCCAATCCCTAAAGGGATGTGGTACACCGGTGGAATTAAGTTCCACTACTTAATAATTTATTAAGCACTGGATTTTAAAATAACTTGCACATTCGATAATTATCGCACAATTGTTCGATATGAGATCAATGTCACCTAACATCTAGATTTCGATACTTGGTCTTCAAGTCATCGTTTTGAATGACACTAATCCCAAAAACGGTGCTCACGATGCTTTAAAAAATTATGAAGCATCCAAGCTTTCGATATCGCGATGAAATGCTAATAGTTTTGGATAGCCGTTGTACTTTAATTTTTTTTTTGCTTATTCTGTGTTTATTAGGATTTTTGTTTGGGTTTATGGAACAGGTCCATGAAATTACATTTTTTATTTTGACCGTTCCATTATTTTGTTTTCCGACAAAACGATTGTTTCGTTTCGCTATATCGTTCGAGATGGGTTTCAGATTTGTGACGCGAATAGATGAGATCTTAAATGAGATTTGTCTAATCGATGTGGTCGGAGGCACACTTAATATATGCATGGTCGGATATCACGTACTTTTGGTAGGCACGATTTTTATCGTATCTTCAATATCTAACGCTATTAAGATTGCGTAATTTTTAACTTCCTGTTTAATCTTTAGTAACAATATTTGTGTGAATTTATTTGCAGAATTTCGCAATCTATCGAAATTTTTGGACATTCGTCTAAAGAATAATACAAACGTTGTCGATCGCTCATTATATTTGTTTATTGTAATCATCCGTAATTTACATTTGATTGGCAGTTTGTTTAACAACATTTATCGACATTAATGTGAAAAATAATAAGAATGATTAATTATTTGCATCCTCAATATGTGCATGATTTTAAAAAATAATTTGGCCTTATGTTATTATTTTGATCGTCGATCGAATATAACGTTCATTTCTTTTGACCAGGAATGGAACAACAGCGAGGCTATAGGTCTCTTCACTTACTTCATGCTATGGTTGACTATGGTGTCAAACGTTTTTGTGTCTTGTTACATCGGTGAACAACTTACCGAGCAGGTGAGATCGATGTTTCGTATTTTCGCACACGGCACTACGTACGCGAATGATTGCATTTTACGATGCTTTTTTTTTTTTTAAATTAAAACAGTACGTACAAGTTGGCGAAGCGAGTTTCGCGACGAATTGGTGGAGACTGACGAAGAACCAAACGCGGGCCTTGATACTTGTCATAGCGACGTCGCAAAACCCTGTCAAATTTACAGCCGGCAAGGTTACCACCCTGTCGCTTCAAACTTTTGCATCGGTCAGTTGAAATAAAATAATTATCAAAATAATCTTATCTCTTCGATAGATGCAAATAAAATTAAGGCTTGGATGGCACTCCTATACGTGAAGCTCAATGTTCATCGTAATTATGGAGTTTCTTCCTTGTTATTACAGGTGATGAAAGCATCAATGGCATATTTGAACGCCCTTCGGACTGTTATGTAAAATGAACAATGTCAAAAAACCAAAAAAAGAACTCCATCGTACTATCAGCTAGAAAGGTCTATATATATATCCCATTAGGTAAAAACGACCAATACACAATTCGAAATCACTGAAAGTTACGTATAAGTTTTATTTTCCACAGCAAAACATCGATCATCCGTGAAACTTTGTTGCAAAAACGTTAGGTTTCAAGGTGCTTATCCTGCACTTTTTGTTTATTGATCACTTGTGGAGGATTTGATAGACCGTGATACAGAGGGAAAAGTAAAGTTTGCCGTAATACTCGTTCATGCAAGTGCTTTTAGTTTTCCAACGATCGTTCGATAGATATCCTTTCTGGCTTATTCCCACAAAGCGATCATCCTTTCGCATGGTGGTTGAAATTGATTTTTCACCGACGCAAAGGTGCGCGAAGTTGCACGAAGTTTGGGCAGCTTAGGCCAATCATCCGGTGACAATAATTCGTAATGATTGGAAGAATGCTACGTTGTTTTTTTTTTTCCATTCGCTTGATAACTATTTATGATATTCTATCTTTATCATTTTCACTGCAGTGTGGATTTATCACGGAAATTAGCAACCACGTCGCTTTATTTTTAACGATCGATGTACGCGATTGCGGCAAAGATGTAATGGCTGATAAAAAAAAAGCAAATTTAAGTCACAGTATTTCCGACCATTGGGGGAAAAATGACTTTACGTCTTTCACTTGTCGTATTTTTGACAATTTGTATAATACTTCGCGAGCCAAGACATTCCTCTTGTGGATAATTAAGGTGGTCATGATTTATCGCACGAACATCGTCGACGGAATATTTAAAGAGTTTCGGGACAAGTGACGAAATGTTACCGTGTGATTTAAATGCATGCAGCAGATGTCTGAATGCACCCTCCAAATTTGAAATCGATCGTCTACAACGTTTCCATAAAGTTTCCAATTAAAAAAAAACACTTTTTAACACAGAGAGACGTCTACACTCGTCGCTGATCGGCAGTTTTACGGACCAAATACTGTGAAGAAATGTTAAGATCGTCATGAAAAATTGCCAAACGACACAGCACATGATGACAATCATACCACCCAAAAAATTAAATGATCCCTCTGTACTGTTTAGTAATTATTGACATTTTTGTGAATGAAAACGTTCAGTTTTTTCCCCACCGACGAAACGAAAAGGTGAAGTGTGGCAACGTCACATGAGTGCTAAATGGCGCGCGTGTTTAAATACCAATAGTCGCCGCAACTATACCTTCAATCAAAACGCACTTTCAAAGAGAAGTAATATATTTTATCTTTGACACTTGACAGTTATTCAAAATTCCTTTAGTTTAATAAAGAATTGTAAACTTTTTTTTTCAATGAACTGCGTGAGCTGCTGCTCTCGTTGATGCTCGCGGTAACGGAACAAGTGGCTCCTAATCGTGAAAAAACAAATTCGCAATCCAACCAGTGCGCTGACGCCAGATGTATCAATTTTTTTTTTAATACATAATAATCGAAAAACTCATATCGATATAACGTTAAAAAAAATTATAATCTGAAATGCACGACTCGACATTCATTACAGCAATCGTAACGTTTTCGAATGAAATATTAATGGGTCGGAGTTGGCGCTTTGCTCAAGAACAACAGAATCTCCCCAGGATTCCCCTCAAAGATAAGTTGCCCCCGAACCTCCTTAAAAGCGCGAGTGCCGGAAATTTTTTTAAATGATAATATTCTTGCAATAAATTCTGGATAATATGCGTGGCGACAATAGTTTTTTGAAAATCATAAATTCAAGTGACTTATTGTTATCGAAACGAATCGAAGCAAATGCGATAACGTTAGAGCTGACGTGGATATCACAGTTACCGGAAGCTCGTCTTCCCGGTTCGAGTTGCGAGAATCGACAAGTTTGCTTGTTTTTTTTTTTTTGCAACATATACGGGATCTTTATCCCTAGAATTCAATTACTTATTGATGTCGCTTCATTGGCTCGTCCGTGGCCTTATGTCTCTCCCCTTTGCTTTTTTTTTTCACTTCCTGTATTATTCGACCGTGAGCGTGCGCAAAGAATCCCCCGAAGTGGTTATATTCGACGATGACGTGGACACGAGCAAGAACGTTCAGGGTAAAGTGAAAACTGTCCAGTGATGTTTTAAGCATCAATAGTGCAATGTCGTGTTGTAAGAATGGAAAAATTTCGAGGAAACCCGAGGGGAAAGGATCGTCGAGATATTTGAACGAAAAGCACGAGACTGACGTGAATTTCGTCATAAAAATTAATCGTTCACTCATGAAGCTTGTGGGCTTGTGGCCTATGAGCTACGACATTGAAAATCGTCTGGAGCGATACATTGCTCGCTTTCTCACGTTGTGCTGCATCATTACCCTTGCTTTCGTTCTCGTAACGGGCAACCTTTACACGTTCATTCAAGAGAAAAATTTGGCAACGCGAATCAAGTTGATCGGTTTTATGAGCTTTTGCGTTATGTCGAGTATCAAGTATTTGTCGCTGATGGCGAAACGTCGTGTGATCGGACGTTGCATAGACGATCTTATTGAAAATTGGGGTCGATTGCTCGAGAACGAGGAACGTCAAATTATGTACGATTATGCTCTGTACGGACGTTACGGGGTCACACTTTGCACGTGTTTCACATACGGGGGTGGAATGCTGTACGGAATTGTAATGCCATTGTTGACTGGTGAAATTGTCATACCGGATACCAACTTGACCATACGACCACTTCCATGTCCCGTTTATTTGATATATGCCGATCCACAAGTTAGTCCCACGTACGAAATCGTCTATGTCATTCATTGCTGTGCATTCTTGATCATGCACACATCGTCGATCGTCTCTTCCACTCTGGGCATTGTTTTCGTCGTTCACGCTTGTAGCCAACTCGAAATTGTCGTTTCGTGGCTTGATCGCTTAGTAGATCGTGATGGAAAAGAAAATTTGTTCCTCGAGCATAGCTTCGATGCCAGGATTGGACTTATTGTCGATCAGCATGTCAGAACTCTCAAGTAATTATCCATTTTTTTTAATGTTCGATGCAATAAGCCTTGGGAGGCCTGGACGTTGTTTCCTTTGGCGCTCATTGTTTACGGTCGACGGAAACGTCGACCGCGTTAAAAATGAAGCTTTTTTGTTTTTCATTTAGGCAAATATTTCTCCGAATTTCTTCCAATTATAGCAGGTGGGTGGAAGAATCAGAAAAGAGTGATTCATTTGGAAGATTGTAAAGAATTCACTGCATCGCGATAATTTTTTTTTTTTTGGGGCTTATCAACGATTACTCCATTTATTTATTGAGGAAATAATCGACGTTCGGTTCGCAAAATAAAGAGAGCATTCGATTATAAAAAGTTTCATTTCTTTTAGTTTATATTTTTATCGAGCAGGCGTACGTTTAATTTGGTTTAAATATTATACACAATTATTTCTTATACAAATGTATGTTTCTTTCGCAGTTTTATATCTTGCACGGAAAAGATTCTTCGCGAAATATGCTTCGTCGATATGTTGGGTTCGACACTGAATCTTTGTTTATTGGGATTCGATTTGTTAACGGTAAAAATAAGAAAGATTAATATACTTAAAAATAAAAAAGATTAATATTAATATACTTAAATCTTGGTCGTCCATTTTTTTTTTATTCATATGTGACATCTGATTGTTCGGTTGAAACAAAAAGGAATGGAAACACAGTGGACCAGTTGCGATGTTCACTTACGCTAGTCTCATATTGGAATTTCTATTCACTATTTTCGTGTTTTGTTACATCGGAGAGATGCTTACCGAAGAGGTAAAAAAACCGTTTGTTCGTTACACTTACTTTTCTCACAATTGACAATTGCAAATTTGTAAGTGCAACAATTTTTAAACCAGTGCCTAAAAGTTGGCGAAAAGACGTACATGATCGATTGGTACCAATTGCCGCACAAAACGGCTCTCGGCCTCACTCTAACGATGGCAACTGCTAACAATCCAGCCTCCATTACTGCGGGAAATTTGACGAAGCTCTCATTGACGACTTTTTCCACCGTAAGTTCAGACATGAGCGTATCATTATTATTCTATCTATTTGAGAAACAACCAATAATTAATTATACGTGTACGAAAAAAAAAAATTGCAGGTGTTGAAAACATCGGTCGGTTATCTCAACATTTTAAGGGCACTCACCGCATAGTTGCCGCTTTAGTTTTTAGCGAATAAAAAATGTTACGAAGTTGTATAGATTTTGGAACAACATTTCGCATACAACAAAAATGATATTAATAAAAAGGTTTGCAGGCAATGAATGTGGAATTTATGAAATTTTTTTTCGTAATTTGCCAACAATTTGTGTGCATGTGTGGGGGTGTGTGTGTGAAAAATGACTTTCAACGGAATGTTTGCAAACGGAAAATAGAAAAATGACAACATATTTTTTTTCATATGTTGAAAAAAATCTTCATAATTTTCGTGGCACTGTGGATTGTCCGTGTATATTATCGTTCACATTTTCTTTTCTTTCACAATGTGACTGCACCGAATACTCAATGGCTGGGAAAAACAACCAAAATGTATGGTATCTGGTAAAATTGTCATAGCGGATCCCAACTTGACTAAATGGCCACTTCCTTGTCCTGTGTATTTGATATTGATCGATCCATAGATTAGCCCCACGTACGAGATCGCGTATGTCGTTCATTGCTCTTCATCGTTGGCCATGCACACGAAGTCAATATTCGGTTGCAGCCTTGCTTTGTTTTTTGTGCATGCTTGTAGCCAACTGAACATTGTCGTTACGTGGCTTGATCGCTTAGTAGACCGGTGATAGGAAGAAACATTTCTTCCTCGAGTATAGCCTGGACTCCAGGCTCGGACTTATTGTTAATCAGCATGTGAGAGCTGTCAAGTTATTGTAGATTTTATATGATTGATTCGATGAACTTTGCCATAGGCCAGAACATTGCTTTTCCTGGCCCCCAGCTATCACGGTCAAGTAAAAGCTCAAACACATTAAAAATGGGGCATCTTTTGTTCTTCATTTGTTTAAATCAAAGAGGCTGATCTACTTGGAAAAGAATGGGAGGCTTATCCACTTGGACGATCTTTATAAATGAATTTTGTCGCGTTCGCACGTGACTTTTTTCGAAGCTATCAGTAAATTTTGCAGTTATCCAGTCAGTGAAAAATGTCGTTTGATTGGAGAAATAAAAAATATATATTTTTCTAGTACGTATGAAACATTAATTCATTTTTCATTTACTTTCATATTAAACGATTGCAGGTACATTTTCGTTTAAATCATATCATTTTCGTACGAATATCTGTCTCATTCGCAGTTTTATATCTTGCCCGGAAGGGATTCTTCTTGACATGTGTTTCGTCGATGTGCTGGGTTTGAGGCTGAATCCTTGTTTATTGGGGTTTGATTTATTGCAGGTATAGGCGAGTAACATTTTAAGATATTTAAACAAACGGCCAATTTTATGATCGTATATGATCGGATATGACGTATATGATCGAATGGTAAAAATTGCCAAACAAAGTGGCCCCTCAGGCTTGGTTTGACGATCGCAAGTAGCGATAAACTAATTACCATTACTGCGAGAAATTTGACGAAAGTCTCATTGACAATACTTTGCATCGGACGTTAGGACATCGGTCTGTCACAATCGCGACATCGTCTCGAAAGACCACGAATAAATATTCATATGAGCACAAAAAATATTTCCACAGGTGTTAAAAACATTGGTCGGTTACCTTAACAGATTACGAACACTTACTGCATAATTGTTCATCAATCTATTGGTATGAGAAAATAAAACACTTTTATAGATTTTGGAACAGTATTTTGGATACAACAGAAATAAAAAGGAATATAATATTTCGCAGCCTATCAAACTAGAACTTTCGAAACTCGATTTATTAGCTTGGCAACAATTTGTGTGTGTGGGTGTGTGTGAACTCGTGAAATCTCTATTAATATAATATTCACGAACAAAGAAAAGAATGAATGAAAGTACAACAAAATATTTGTGACCTGCTGAGAAGCTCTCAAAATTTTCAGTTTCATTTTGATGATGATTACACGATGTTTTGGAACGATAGACTTGTTCCTTTAATTGTTTTGTAGAACTTTGATCAATCGTTCCGGAAGAACGGTTCGATGGATCAATTTGAAAATTTGCTGGGCTTTTGGGGTACATTAAGCTGAAAAAAAACCTGGCAACGTTAGTCTTTCCATGAATATTTGTAAAGTAGTGGTAGATTTACTGAAACCCCAAAAAAGTCATTTTTTGTACTTTTTTCAAATTGATGTTTAGGGTAGAAAAAAAAAATATTTCTCAAAAATCAATGAAAGGGTCTTGTAGGAAATGTATTCAAGTTTTCAAAACTGCCCCTTAATTCTCGGTGCGATTATTGGTTGCTGAGATATCGATGATCAAAGACAAAAGGATCCTTTTTCATTCAAAGTCGGATATCTCAAGAAAAAATTGACGTAGAGAGACTGACAAAAAATGAAATTGTAGCTGAATAAATAAGTTAACTGACTTATCCATTGAATCAACTGAAAAAAAATTTTCCGAGCCCGTGGACCCTTGAGAAATAAACACAAAAAATTTTAAATTTTTTGTCTCGTGCTATTTCTTATGAGTGCGAGATAACCGTAGCTCACAAAAAATGTTTGCGAAAAGACCTCAAAACTAGAGACTTGAAACTTCAAAATGCTTTTTTTTTCATCTCGATACGACCATTTTTCACAGCGATGCAGCGCTTCAAAAAACACTAAAAAACGGGAAGAAATGTTCTGTTCCTTTAATTCTTTGGAGTAGCGTATAAAACACAGGAAGCATTTTTTTTTTAATCCACGATATGAAAAAACCTTTTGTCGACACATTGCAAACACATTTTTCGTTCTTAACACACTTGCGTTGACGCGTACGCTCGGCTTTTTACGTGCATGCAAAAGTTGCTTCGAAGTACTGTTCGTTCGGAGACGTTTCTCCGATAATGAAGAACTAAAAGTTTTTTTCGCAAATCGCGCACATTGTATCGTTCAAAGGAGAGAAGGAAAAAAAGGTAACTCGTGGTTCATCGGGGAGTCGCGTACATTGTTCAGACCCCTCTGTGTCCGATAATGTGATTATCCCCACGATGAATATTCTGCCATGACAATATGGAAACTTTGATCTGACGGTAAACTCTGAAAAAAAAACACGCATGCCCATTTTGCATACTAAATTAAAGTGGCGCAACCAGGGGGGAAGTTTCAGTATTTTGTAATGCTTGGACGAAGATTTGGTTTTTTTTTGTTCACCACATAACCATTTATTAAATATCGAGAAAAAACATCTTCCTGTTTTTCGGGGCCCTGTGAATTTTCAGCCTAAATAATCAACTTCATTTTAACGATGCGAGTTCATCGAAGATATACAGGTTAAAAAAACGATCCAATTAAAATTGCAGTTTATTTATGTAATGGGCAAAAAAATCGCTTAAATAAGAACATTCCTCTCGCGAATAACTGAAGTTATTATAAATTACCTCAACGTACTCCGTAAATGTGCTACTCAAAACTATAAGTGGCGAAGCATGAGATTTTTTTTTCCCGATAATACATGTAGATACAAGTTTTTTTGCAAAAATCACAAACATAAGTTGTTATCGAATTGATTCGAAGAGAATACAGAGAAAATCAAGTCGCCAAGGATTTCTGAGACACTGAAAATGACTACGAGTCTTTCCGGTTCGAATCGCAAGTGTCATGAAGCGTTCGCGTTGGTTTTTTTTTTCCCCCACTATGGGACTTCTATTTCCTGAATGCAATGATTCATTAATGTCTCGTGTCTCTTGGTTTCTTCCCTTTGCTTCTTCTTTCTTTTATTTCCTAGATTATTTTATCGCGAGCGTGCGCGCAAAGTATCCCACCGAGTATATTCGACGATGACGTGGACAACTGGAAGAACATACAAGAGGGGGTGATGTATAGTCAGTGAAGTTTGAGGTATCAGAGGTGCAATGTCGGGTTGTGAGAATGAAAAGATTTCAAGGAAGCTCCAGAAGAAAGGATCGTCGAGATATTTTAATGAGAGACACCGGATCGACGTGAATAACGCTGTAAAAATAAATCGTTGGCTCATGAAACTTCTGGGATTGTGGCCAATGAGCTGGGACACTATAAATTATAACGAGCGTTATATCGCTTGCGTTCTCACTTTTTGCAGTATATTCTTGCTCGCGTTCATGCTCGTGACTGGCAGTCTTTATACGTTCATGAAAGAAAAAAATTTGGCAACGCGTATCAAGCTGATCGGTGTTTTGAGCTTTTGCGCAATGTCCAGTATAAAATATTTGTCGATGATGGCAAATCGTCAAAAGATCGGACATTGCATACAAAATCTCGTTGAAAATTGGAGTCTTTTGCGCGACGATGAGGAACGTCAAATTATGTACAATTACGCTGTTTATGGACGTTTCGGCGTCACTCTTTGCACGTGTTTCATGTACGGGGGTGAAATTTTATACGTCGTTATAATGCCATTGTTGGCTGGTAATATTGTCATACCAGATACGAATTTGACCATACGGCCGCTTCCTTATCCCGCCTATTTCATATTTATCGATCCACAAATAAGTCCCACTTATGAAATTGTTTACGTCGTTCATTGCTGTTCATCCTTGGTCATGCACACAACCTCCATCGTCGGTTGCAGCCTAGCCGTTGTTTTGGTAATGCACGCTTGTAGCCAACTTGAAATTGTCGTTTCGTGGCTTGATCGCTTGGTCGACCGTGAGGGAGAGGTCAACTTGTTCCTCGAGTACAGCCTCGAAGCAAGGCTCGGACTCATCGTCGATCAGCACGTCAGAACTCTCAAGTAATTTTGGATTTTGTGTACAGTGAAACATTGTTTATACGTTTTTTTTTTTTTATCATTTATACGTCAAATTTTTCTCTGGCCCTGGCAAATTCCGCCTATAAAGAATTCAATAAAGTTTCATTTCTACGTTTTTTAATTATACGTTTTTCGCGCTCATACGTTATTTATTTTGTTCTCCAGTATCCATTGTATTCCAGTTTTACGTTAATCAGTGTTCTGTGACACAACAAAAAAAAACAGACAAGTATAAAACCATTTATTATAACTCGAACCTTGATTTTTTCCGCTGTAAAACTCTGGAATCGTATTATGTGGGTGATCGTACTGTGTGATAAAGTATCTCTTATTAATACAAACATGTCTGTTATTTATTAGTCTAAAACTTCAAAGCTTTGATGTTGTAAACTCGCATTAAAAAACCGTTCAGGTTCAGTGCGATATATGAAAATATATAAAATTATTGTTATTTAAATATTTACAATACCAAATGACTTATTTTTGGAGTCGGTGCCAGCCACGAACGAGAGATTGACGTCACGGAAGAAACGAGATTGTAAATTAAAAAAAGACGGTAGATCGTATATTTCATTTATTCTTCTTCGCCTCCTCTTTGTCTGCGAAAAATGTGACAATATTGGCTATTGGCTGGTACTGACTCCAAAAATAAGTCATTTGGTATTGTAAATATCAAAATAACAATAATTTTATATATTTTTATTATAAATTTATTGTCTATTAACCATTCAAAAAATATTATTTTTATATTTTTATTAGTTCAATTATACGTGGAAGCAAATTTTTGAATTTGGTTTATTTTTCTTTATTGTAAATTTGTTTATTTTAAGTCTACTTTTAGGGAAATTTTTGAAGTTGGTTTTAATTTTTTTTCGTAAAAATTTAATTTATTTAATTTGCAATCTCGTTTCTTCCGCGACGTCAATCTCTCGTTCTTGGCTGGCACCGACTCCAAAAATAAGTCATTTGGTATTATAAATTTTTTAAATAACAATAATTTTATATATTTTGATTATACATTTATTGTATTATGTAAACAATAAATTATTGTATACACTACATTATGATTCGGCGTTTTCAGTATTTGTTGTTTAAATGCCGTATATGTTGCATAATATACAGAAATTCCAAATTCCTAATTAGTTTAGTTTAGTAAAAAAAAGAATAAAAAAATATACTTGTACTCTACTTAATAAGCTTTAGACAATGACACCCCACATTCCAGGGTAAGTTATTTTTTATTTTTCGTGTACGGGACACCCCATGAAAAATAATTTAACTGATTTTCTAATTCAATATTCGGTTTTAGGTCAAAATTTTACACAAAATATCCATATTTCAGGTCTGTAACTCATTCCGTTTACGAGCTAGAGACCCGTGACATACGGACGGACAGACCGAAAGACAGCAGAGTGAAAGCAATAGGGCTCCGTTTTGCCCTTTGGGTACGGAACCCGAATAAAAATCCTAAACGAAAGATGAAAAAATTGAATTGGCTCATTACTTCATTACTACCAATCAAATTTTCAATTGGAAACCCAAAAATTAGCACAATAGAGATACTGCCATAAAAAAAACATCGCGAATTATGCACTAATCTCCATTTTCGAATGCTAAAGAGTTTCTCATTTATATGTCATCCTCGTCCCTTGACAAACGTATAACTAAAGTTTCACTGTACTTGATTGGATGAGCTGTGGCCAGAATATTTTTTTCCCCTGGCCTCTATCCTTAGTGGTCGAGCAAAGATCCAACCAACCAAAAATGGGAATATTTTCTGTTTTTGCCTGATTACATTGAAAGGTGCTGCTCTGTTGGACAAGACTCGATTTAAAAGAGGCTGACTCAGTTGGAAGATGGTTAGAAATGAAACTTGTCACCTCCGAACATGAATTTTTCAAAGCTATCGACAATTTTTTAGGTTATTTAGTGAAAGGAAAAATTACGTTGAAATGTTACGTTGAATATTCGTGTATATATTTTCATATAAAGAAAATGTAAGATTCATTTTTATACACACCTGTGTCTCTTTCAGTTTTATATCTCGAACGGAAAAAGTTCTTCGCGACATCTGTCTTGTCGATGTGTTGGGTTCGACGCTGAATCTTTGTTTATTGGGATTTGATTTGTTGACGGTACGGACAAGTAACAAATTAAGATATTTTAATCGTCCGGTCAATTTTTTTTTTCACTTACATGTGACATCTGATTATTCGATTGAAACAAAAAGGAGTGGGAACACAGTGGTCCATTTGCGATGTTTACTTACGCTAGTCTCATAACGTCATTTCTATTCAATATTTTCTTGTTTTGTTACATCGGAGAGATGCTTACCGAAGAGGTAAAAAATCGTTTGTTCGTCACATTTAATTTCTCACAGTTGACAATTACAAATTTGTAAATACAATGATTTTTCGCCCTCGCCTCCTCCCCCCTTCCCTTCCCGTCGATGATTTTGAAACAGTGCGAAAAAGTTGGTGAAAAGACGTACATGATCGATTGGTACAAATTGCCGAGCAAAACGTCCCTTGGCCTCACCCTTACGATCGCAACTGCTAGAAAACCAGTCACCATTACTGCAGGAAACTTGATAACGCTCTCATTGGCAACATTTTCTACCGTAAGTTTTGACATTGGACTGTCATCATTGTTTCCTCGATTTCAGCAACAACGAATTGATAATAACGTGTGGAAAAATTTACATTTACAGGTGATAAAAACATCGCTCGGTTATCTCAACATTTTACGAACCCTCACCACATAATTGCTGATCCACTTTTATTAGCAAACATTAAAACAAAGTTGTTTAGATTTCGGAACGGTATTTTGGATATAACTGAAACGAAGAGTAAAATAATAGAGGAAAAGCTATGGAGGCAATGATTTTTTTAAATTTCTTTTTGGCAACTGGCCGACCCTTTGTTTACGCGTGCTCGGGGGTGTACGCGTAAAGTCTCTTACAATACAACATCTTCGAGCGAAGATTAGAAGAAGAAAAATGAAAATACAACAAAATATATACAACTCTCGAAATTTTTCATCGTTCGTTCGATCATGTTCCCGAAAAACTCGGTCAGCCATTCATAAAAACACTGATAGCACTTTATTTTTCAATTCCAAAGGTTAATCATCCTACGACGTCATTATTTCCAACACCTTTTCCGTTTTGAACACGCTTGCACGTAAGTATACAATACATACTTCGAAGCACTCAGACTATTTTTTTTTTTTTTTTTGGAGATGTTTCTTCGGTGAACATAAACTGCAAGGTTTCCGCGAACCCTGTACATCGTATCGAATTGAAGGATTAAAGGACAGAAAAAAAAAACTTGCCTCAGAGACGCTGCGAATTGTCAATCCTCTCTTTGTCCGACTGTGCAATTATCCCTACGGGCAATATCGTACGACGACAATTCTTTCATTCGAAGGCGAACTCTTTGAATAAACGCGCAAGCGCATTGTGCATATAAAATGACGTGGCGAAGGGAAGTTTTTCTTTTTGTTTGCTTTTTTTTATAGATCGCACAAATATTTTCTAGATATCAGAAATCATTATCCTATTTTTCATGACACTGTTAATTTCTCGCGTAAACAATCTTATTTTTTTTTAACAATGTGATTGCACGAAAAATGTAATGGCCGGAAAAAAAATTAAATTTTCGTCGAACTTCTCCATTCAATTCAATTTCGTATTTTATTTGTGGCAGTATTTTTGCCACTTTGTACAATTTATGACGAATCAAAACATTCTGCGTGCAGATAATTAAAGTGGCCATAATTGATTTTAACGAACTTCGTTGACGCTCTAATAAAAAACCGGAAGTGCTGAAGCATGAATAATTGAAAAATACTGGATAATATATGTGAAAACAAAAACGTTTCGAAAAATATAAAAAAACAGCAAATTATTTTTATGAAATCGTATCGACGATAGTACAAGGACGATAAAAATGACGTGGATTTCTCAGCACTCACAAATCGCACAAGTCTCTAAAGTTAGGCTAGCAAGTACGATGAAACTTTCTTGTTTTTTTTTTCCTTTCGATTATAGGATCGGTACCCTCTGAATTCAATGATTTATTAACGGTTTTTCAATGACTTCCATCTGTGTTCCGTGACTCTTGGCTATTATTTTCTGCTTCTTCTTTCATTTCCTGGATTGTTTGATGGCGAGCATGCGCAAAGCTTTCCACCAAGTATATTCGCCGATGACGTGGACAACCGGATGTACGTACGGTGAGTGCTACATGGTCAGTGAAGTTTGACGCATCAGTGCTATAATGTCGGTCTCGAAGAATGGAAAACTTTCGAGGGAGCTCAACGGGAGAGGAGAGCCTTTGTATTTGAGCGAAAAGCACGAGACTGATGTGAATTACGCGATACAAGGGAATCGTTGGCTTATGAAAATCATGGGATTGTGGCCGTTGAGCTACGACAGTAAAAGTTCAAACGAGCGTCGTATCGCCCGCGTTATTACCTTATGGTGTAGCTTTTTTCTTATTTTCTTCCTTGTGACGGGCAGTCTTCATACATTCATAAAAGAAAAAAATGTCGCAACACGTATAAAAATGATCGGTATATTGGGTTTTTGCATCATGTCGACTTTCAAGTATTATTCTGTGGTTATAAAACGCCGAGAGATTGGCCAATGCATATACGAACTTATCGAAAATTGGGGTCGTTTTATCGGTAACGAGGAGCGTCAAATTATGCACGATTATTCGCTTTTCGGTCGTTATGGAATCTCACTTTGCACGGGTTTTATGTGGACGAGTGGTGGACTGTACTACATTATAATGCCAATTACGACTGGTCGTACTATTGTAACCGATGCCAATTTGACAATACGATTGTTTTCTTGTCCCGTATACTTGATGTTCGCCGATGAACAATTAAGTCCCACTTACGAGCTCGTATACACAGCTCATATGGGTTTATTCTTCGTTACGCACACAACGTCCATCGTCGGTTGTAGCTTGGCTATTGTTCTTGTCGTTCACGGATGTAGCCAACTCGAAATTGTCGTTGCGTGGCTCGATCGTTTGATAGACTGTGATGGAAAGGAACATTTGTTCATCGAGTACAGTTTTGAAACACGTCTCGGGCTTATTGTCGATCAGCACGTCAGAAGTCTCAAGTAATCGTCGTTTTTCATATTTTATTTTAACAACTTTGGTGAGAACGTTACTCTCGATGACTTTCATCCTCAAAGATCGGAGAAATAATCTACCGTGTTGAAAATGATGTGGCTTATGTTTGTCATTTCGGCTAATTTTGTTCTGATTTTTCTTCCAACTTTAGCGGGTGGGCGAAAGAATCATAAAAGACATTGATACGTTTGGAAGATCGTTATGAATGAATTCTGTCACGTTCAAGCGTTAATTGTTTGGCGTTATTAACCCTTCGTGGTTATACATACAAATTCAATCGCGGTGGTCATACTTGGGTTGATGCTACCCAGTCAGTTTAAAAAAAAAAATATTGCGACCAAACTATCCGTCCGAAGTGGTTCAAAAAATTACGTAACATGCTTTGAACTTTCTAGATCATGTAGAAAAAATTTATTTATAAGAAATAATATGGCGACATGTTGAAAAAAAAATTCATAAAGAGGTGAAAACGCAAAAAAGACATTTTTTCGCTAAAAAAATCATAGTTCCGTGAATTTTCAACATTTTTATCTAAAATTTTGACGTGATACTCCTTAGATATGCTACTTTTGAGAAAAAAAAAATAGTAGCATAGTGCGCGATTCAAAAAAGGTATTTATTCCGACATGTAAAGAGGGTAAATTTTATGGTATGAGGATACTTCAAATTCCAGGTAAGATGGTGAATACAGTCCCATTCGAAGCTGGGAACTATTATATATTTACGCAAAAAATTGATCGACGGGTTGATTCTACCCAGGGTGACCACGAAGGGTTAACTATTTCTTGACGTTTGACGTTTTTTAACGATTTTTCTTCTTCAGTGGTTCTTTTGTTTTTTGGTTATTCAGTGATAGAAATAATTACGTTTGATTTGAAAAATGAAAAACATCATATCAGCATATATGAAAGATTGGTTAACTTTTCGTTGTCGTTTTTTCTAAAAAAAAAATAAAGATGTTTCTTTAGTTTGATTTTAACCAAAACACATCTTCAATTTTTTAATGAAAACGATGTGTTTCACTTTTGTACAATCGTGTGGCGGCTCTTCCAGTTTCATATCTAAGACGGAAAAAAATCTTCGTGAAATCTGCCTCGTAGATGTGCTAGGTTCAACGCTTATTGTTTGTTTATTGGGATTCGATTTGTTGACGGTACGAACGAGTAACATATATTTATATATTTTAGTTTCTCCTTTCACAAGTTTATCTACTATAATTATGTTTGATGAAATAAAAAGGAATGGGAAATCACTGGTACAATTGCGCTGATAACTTATGCTTCTCTGATAACATCATTCATGTTCAATATTTTCGCGTATTCTTACATGGGAGAGATGCTTGTCGAAAAGGTAAATAAACGTTTCTTCGTAACTTGTCATTCGTTACAGTTGATATTTGCAAAGATTTTCAAGCACAAAGATTTTCCATTTTACTCGATGATTTTTAAGTGCCAAGAAGTTGGCGAAAAGACGTACATGATCGATTGGTACAAATTACCGGGCAAAACGGCCTTCGACCTCACACTAACGATCGTAACTGCTGGCAAGCCAATCACGATTACCGCGGGTGGTTTGGGGAATCTGTCATTGACGACATTTGTCACCGTAAGTTATCACATCGGACTGGCGCAATTGTTTTATGAATTTCAGAATCAACTAATTGAATTATATATATATAAAAATAATTATTTTCAGGTGTTAAAAACATCGCTCGGTTATCTCAACATTTTACGAACACTCACCGTATAGTCAATGATCCTATTTTTACTGGCCAAAAAAAAATATATATAAATTACGGAACAAATTTTTCAGTCGATAGAAACAAAAAGTAACATAATATAGAAAAGGGTTTGTTTGGGTTATAATAATAAAAGATAATGTATGTACAATTTTCTGGACCTACTTTCGTCAACTGCCGATAATTGTTGTGTGTCTGAACTCGTAGAGTCTCTTCCAGTACAAACATTAACGAACAAAAAACAATCAACGTACAACATTTTTGCGAGTACTTGTTCAGATGATAATTCTTCAAATAACGTTCGATCTTAGTCTCAGCGAATATAATAATCAACGTACAGAGCACTAGCAGCGTTAAAAAAAAAGAAAGTAAAAAAAAACCTTCGTTGCATTTAATTAAAAATGTCATCCCGATCGCGCTTGCGAAAGATTTTATCAAGCACTCGGACCACTTTTTCGAAGATTTTTGTCCGATAAATACGAATCGTTTTTCGTAATTTCCACATATACAAATTAAACGATAAAAGTAAAGAAAAAAGAAACTTTCTCGCAGTGACGCTGTGAGCAGCCGAACCCTCTCTTTGTCCGATCACGCAGTTATCCCCGCGATGAATATTGTACGATGAAAATATGGAAACTTTGATCTGACGTCAATCCCCTTGAACGCACGCGCAAGCGCATTTTGTATGGAAAATCGAGATGGTATAGGATGAGAGAGAGAAGGGGCGTGGGGGAAGAGAGAAAGAAAAAGATTGTTCCTCACGGAAGCTTTTGTAAGGAAGACATACATGAGCGACAATCGTACGATCCCGTGATTATGTTCAATCCACCGTTAAACTCGTCCAACGACGAGACTGGCCGTGATGAGATCGTCACGTCGAACATTACAGAGGTACGTGCAACGAGGAATGACGAGTCATCGTTGAGACGCGATTTCGAGTATACGACGGAATTGAATCGTTTTTTCTTGAGGCCGATCGGTATGTGGCCGAGCGAACCGAATGCCGGTATCTTCGAGAAGTTGACGATCAAGATTCAGACATGTTGCTGTTATTTTCTTATATTTTTTCTTCTCCTACCGTGCGGTCTGCACACATTTTTGATCGAGCAAGATTCAGCTTTGCGATTGAAAATGATCGGTCCACTAAGCTTTTGCCTAATGGCTGTAATGAAATTTAGCTTTCTCGTTTTACGTCGTAACGACATATACCATTGTCTCGAGCATATCGCGGTTGATTGGACAAGCGTGAGATCGTCCGAGGAACGGGAAATAATGCTGCGAGATGCAAAATTTGGACGTTTTGTGGCCAGTTTGTGCGCCGTTTTTATGTACGGCGGTGGCTTTTTCTATCACACAATAATGCCACTCTCGTGTGGCGTTATCGTGACGCCGAACAACATAAGCCTGAGACCTCTCACATATCCGGTCTATGATCCGTTCTTCGACGCCCAAACGAGCCCTACTTACGAGATTGTCTTTGCCACTCAATGGTTGTCCGGTTTTGTCATGTACACGATAACGATAGGGGCGTGTAGCGTTGCCGCGATTTTCGCGATGCACGCTTGCGGACAATTCAAAATACTCGGTCGTAGATTGAACAAATTGGTCGACGGGGACAATGAGAGATGCGACAGCGTCGACGAGAGAATGGCCGACATAGTGGAGCTTCATCTTCGAGCATTGCGGTGAGCGAAATTTTATCGATTTTTCTAATCTTAAATGGAAATTTTTCTTTACCAATCGAACTAGTGTTGGCTTGACTTTTAAAATTTTGTCGATTTTATAGCCTTGTATAGGAATTTGTCGATTTTTCTAACCTTCAATGAAAATTTGTCGTGTCTGGAATTTGATCAATTTTCCAGCCTTAATGAGAAGTTTGTCGATTTTCTAACTTTGAATGAAAATTTGTCGATTTTATAGCGTTGTCTGGAATTTTATCGATTTTCCAGCTTTAACGAGAAGTTTGTCGATTTTCTAGCTTTGAATGGAAATGTATTGATTTTTCTAGCCTTGAATGGAAATTTGTCGATTGTCTAGCTTTGAATGGAGATTTGCTGATTTCATAGTCTTGAATGGAAATTTTTCGATATCATAGTCTTGAATGGAAATTTGTCGATTTTCCAGCCATGACTAGAAATTTGTTAATTTCCTAGCCTATAATGGAAACTTGTCCATTTTCTAGCTCTGGCTGGAATTTTATCGATTTTATCGCTTTGAATGGAAATTTGTCGTTTTCCTAACCTTGAATAGAAATTTGTCGATTTTTTAGCCTTGAATGAAAGTTTTTGATTTTCATTCTTAAAAGGAAACTTGTAAATTTTCTAGCCTTGACGAGAAGTTTGTCGATCTTCGTTCTTAAAAGGAAACTCATTAATTTCCTAGCCTTGACGAGAAGTTTGTCGATTTTCGTTCTTAAAAGGAAACTTGTCAATTTTCTAGCCTTGACGAGAAGTTTGTCGATTTTCTAACCTTGAATGTAAACTTATCGATATGAATAGAAATGTATTGATTTTTCTAGCCTCGAATGAAAATTTCTCAATTGTCTAGCTTTGAATGAGAATTTGTCGATTTTCTAGTCTTGAAAGGAAATTTGTCGATTTCATAGTCTTGAATGGAAATTTGTCGATTTTATAGACTTGGATGGAAATTTGTCGATTTTCCAGCCACGACTAGAAAATTGTCGATTTCCTTGCCTCTAATGGAAATTTGTCTTTGCTAATCAAACTCATGTGTACTTAACTTCAGTGTAAAACTTAATGATAACAATGTAACGAGTATAAAAGTCCGAAAAATTTGCCAAAAGCTACTAGAACATTAAGAAGGAATGGAAGGTATAATTTTCCTTCTCAATAAGAAATACTTTTTCTATAAATATCGTTATACCCGTAGATTTTTGTGAGTTTTTAAATTCACGACTTCAATCGGTAACGTCGGCGAAAATACAATCGGTGGCTCAGAATTCGTGAGAATTCTGTTGCAACCAACCTCGGAAAATTTCGATGCAACAAACGAACAGTGTCGATGAAATTTAAGACGGGACATTGCAATTTCTATTCCATTAATTTATAATACTTTTTATAGTTTGATCGGCCGTGTGGAAAGTGTACTGAACGAAGTGTGTCTCGTTGAATTCGTTGGATGCACAATGAACATATGCTTTCTTGGATATTATTTCATGACGGTACGATAGATTTTCCTTAGAATGTCAATATTTGTCGAATCGTTTATTCGTGTATTTGTTTCTTATTGAATAATTTCTCATAATTCATTGGCTCGTTATCTTTGATATTTTGGTAGATTTATTAGGTTTTAATTAATTCAATACGATCGGTTTTATTAATTAAATTAATTAAAAGTATTGTTTTACTTGGGCGCTAGTAGTCAATGCCAATCTGTGGTCAGACATCTCGTAAGTCTTTCTTACAAGCATACGTGAAACTTGTGGACATTGTCCCACACATTCCTTGTGCAGTTTTTTTTCAGCACATTCGCGAAAAACAACATGTTTATAATTTTCGTGTTTTTTTTCGAACAGGACGAGTCTTTTCGGGGCGTTGCGCGAGTTTTACAAAAACTAACGGTATACACGATTGTTTGTGATTTTTGTTACGAATATTTCAGGAATGGGAACGCAGCGAGGCCATAAGTACCGTCACGTATTGCGTGCTCCTTGTATCTTTCACTTTCAATATCTTAATATTTTGTTACATCGGCGAAATGCTCACCGAACAGGTAAAATAATTTGGCAATATGTTTGTCCCTTTCACACTTTTTATTCTAACGCGTTAAAATATAAAGCAACTTTGTCACAATAGAGCAAACGAGTTGGTACGATGACGTACATGATCGATTGGTATAAATTGCGAGGAACAAAAGCACGAGGATTGATCCCGATTCTCGTCATAGCGAAATATCCTGCTCGCATAACAGCTGGAAAAATGGCCGTGCTATCGATGAGTTGTTTTTGCAATGTTCGTTATCGTGCACATTAATAACATTTATCGAGTTGTCGCATCTGAACTTGAAATTTTTCAACCTTCGTAATTACTGGTTTTTTTTTTCATGTTCCATTTCTTGATAATTCAAGGTCCTGAAGACTGCAATCACTTACTTGAATTTATTGCGAACGATTGCGAATTGAGATTAATTATCTTTAAATGTATCCTTTTTCCTCTGATGTTCATCAGTGAGCTCAATGAAACAAGCGAAAACAATAAAGAAGTGTAACAAGTAACACGATATTTCGGTGTTATTTTTATTCCTTTTTTGTCTTTTCAATGTTTCACAACAACCTCGCCATTTGACATGGAATGCATCATCGCGGTTCGTGCTATCATTTTTTTTTTCGGGTCACATTGCATGAATGAAATGCAAAAAGTGTGGGCAAGCAAAATGAAAAATGTCGAAACGTACCAGACAAAAAAATGGGTAGTAATTTGACAGTGACGTCATTTTTGCACAATTTCTTATAGCGACTGGGAGCACTGGGCCGAAAACATTTTATTTCGCGGTTGAAACTTTACCCTCTCGTCTCTGGCAATTTATTTAATAAAAAAAATATACCTAAACTGCCCCGTAAAATGATTTTTGTATTTCCGGTGACATTTGTTTCGCAATACAAACACGCGATTCGAGAAAATTGCGTAATTGACATCGGAAACGTTCATGAGCAAACTCGTGACGTCGAAGTGAATTATGAATGTTCAATCTTTCCCCACGATGTCGACGCAAAAACTTTCTTTTCCCCGTGGAAAAGTTCGTCGCGAATGCGCTTGCGCGTTTTTTTTCCCCGCAAATGTGAATCGGTAGGAGGGAAATGACGGAAGAGGGCGAAAAAGAAAAAAAAATCATTGTCCATCGGTCGAGCATTTGTACGACTGATGTAGGCGGGTTGGCGATCGCGTATCACACATTGGACGATCATGTCTGGTCTGGCGGTAAGTCTGATGAGGAGTGTCGCGGTTGATGAAAAATCATTATCGCGACGAGATTTCGATTACGAGACTCAAATGAATCGTTGGTTGCTGACGTTAATCGGTCTATGGCCAACGCCACCGAACGCCAGTATCGTGAAAAAATTACAAATCGTCAGTACAATATGTTGTTGTTACTTTCAAATATGCTTTCTCCTCGTTCCGTGTGGTCTTCACACATTTTTGATTGAGAAAGATACAGCATCGCGATTACGAATGATCGGTCCGCTGAGCTTTTGTCTGATGGCCGTGACGAAATTTAGCTTTCTCGTATTTCATCGAAAGGACATATACGATTGTTTGAAACATATCGCTGCCGATTGGGCGAGGGTGGGAACCGCGGGTGAGCGTGATATAATGCTTGAAAAAGCTAAATTGGGACGTTCCGTGGTGAGTTTGAGCGTCGGTTTCATGTACGGTGGCGTTTTTTTTTATCACACGATAATGCCTCTGTCTTCCGAAACGATCGTGACACCGGACAACGCGAGCCTCAGACCACTGACGTATCCGGTTTACGATCCAATTTTCGACGCTCGCACGAGCCCGAACTACGAGATTGTCTTTGTCACTCAATGTTTCTCCGGTTTTGTTCTGATCACCATAACGATCGGGGCGTTTAGCATTGCCACGGTATTTTCGATGCATGCTTGCGGACAATTCGAGATACTCGTGAGCAGATTGAAGCGACTCGTTGACGGGGACGACGAGAGATGCGACAGTGCCGATCAGAGATTGATCGACATAGTGGAGCTTCATGTTCGAACACTGTGGTAAGCAATTCTTTTCGTTTTTGTTTTCTTCCGAAATTTTTGTTTCTGTCCTTACACTTGTGCATTAGTCGAACGATCGAACCTGAACTGATGAATTATCGGATGGTAATAATTGCAGTCCGAGCGAAAATAATATTATAGAAGCATTGAATGGTTTGAGAAAATTCGAATAATATTACTTCGATGAAAAAAAATGAACGGTTATATCTAAAACAATGATAACGAAAAATTACAAATTAAAAGTATTTCAAAAAATTATTTTGGTTGGCCAAATCCGTTATTGGAGAACGCCAACGAATTATTTATTGGAAAAATAGATTGTTATGTCATTTTGAAAATTGTCTATTCCATGGAGATAACGAATACTCGGAATAATAAAAAAAATGGATTGTTATGTTATTTTGAAAATTGTCTATTCCATGGAGGTAACGAATACTCGGAATAATCAAATATTTCATTGTTTCGTCTTCATATTTTGTTGGCCACGTGTGGATCAACAATTTCGTTCATCCAAGTGACTTCTTTTCTCTTTGCAGAGATAAACTCTATATTTTTTTTCTGGAGTAAGAACTCTACGTTTTCAGAGAAAAAACCTTATATGTTTAATAAAAAACCTACCCGTTTGATGTACAGAAATTATATTTCACCAACAAGTAATCTTGCCTCGATAAACCAATAACTGAGCTTTTACGAGTAAGTTTCATTCTTCTTTTTCCTGGTGCAAGCGAATTGCACGCCCAACAGATCATTTTTATCGTAACATAAAAAGTGCCGCAAATGCACGCGACCCTACAGCAATAATTTTCAATAGTACATCGTTTATAACGTTTACGCATATTCATTCGTGTAATGATTTCGTAGGAATGATTTGTGGTACGTTTGCAGCTTAGTCAGCCGGCTGGAGGATATATTGAACAAAGTATGCCTCGTCGAAATCATTGGAAGCACGATGAACATATGCCTTCTTGGCTATTACTTAATGACGGTATGAATTTTTTTTTTCAAAAACAATGTGACAATGTTTGTTTTTACAAAATGACTATGTATCAAGAAATTAACAAGTTCCAATATTGTTAAAACTGTTAATTCTCGCGGCCCACAGTAGTCAAGATCAATGTATAGTCAGACATTTCCCGAATTCTCCGAAACTTGGATGCAGGTTCTAAAGATACCGGTGGTTTTTTTTTGTTTTATTTTATTCGGTTAACACGGTAAAATATTGTTTATTTGTCAATTGGCATTAGAAATTGTAATTTCATTTTGCAAACAAATTAGTAAATGTGTAATCAGTTGTTTGAAAGCAAATTCGTGATAAAACTACCACGAAAATTTGTAAAAAAAAAAAGGTGAATGCAAACGAATGGTGTGGTACAATTTATAATGATGATGACTTATTATTATTATTATTATTATTATTATTATTATTATTATTATATATTTATTGCTCCGAGCAACACACTTCCTCATTTTGCACGGGGAAACATTCACCTACCCCCGGGGGTTAGGCTTATTATTAATTTTACTTATTATTATTATTATAATTATTATTACTATTGGTATTCCAGGCCTGGGAAGAGAGTGAGGCAATAGGTATCTTAACATTTTGCGTTCTTCTCGTATCATTCATTTTCAATATTCTCATATTTTGCTGCATCGGCGAAAAAGTTAAAGAACAGGTAAGAATTACTACAAAATTGGATCTTTTCATCTGACCTTTTCTCCAAATACGAACCAACAAGAAAAATATATTTTCACGACAGAGCGAAGAAATTGGTACGATGACGTATATGACCGATTGGTACAGACTGCAAGGCAAAACATCCTGCGGATTAATTCTGATTCTCGTTATGACAAAATATCCGGCCCGTTTAACGGCCGGAAGGATGGCTGATCTGTCGATGAATTGTTTTTCCAATGTTCGTATATAAACCAAATACATCTAGCCGGTGAATATTAGTCTTAAGTCTTAAGATCATCGTTTAATAATGATTTCGTTTTTTCGATCAACAAAAAAGGTCCTGAAGTCTGCACTGACGTACTTGAATTTATTGCGCGCTATGGCAAATTGAAAATATCCAGCAGCTCTCGATTAGAAGCTACAAAGATTTCTCCAATGTGTATATTATATGTAAATAGTAATACATAAATATACCATTTGCTTCAATCATTTTTTTCCTTATTTATTTTACAATAGGACGGTAATTTTTTTGCTCAGCAACCAGCTCAGTGACGTCCACACAAATAATCCTTTATAATTTTTATCTCGATGCTCATACTCTTGAAAAAATTGTTCCGTTTTCAACGCATGATGTAATTGCCCCTCGCAGTGAGGATGTTTTACCAAATCGTGCAACGTGTATTGCATTGAAAAGAAAGCTCGTGTCGCCAGGGTGGACAATGAATTTTCAACCATTGCATGGATTCGTTCGATGTTCGTACTTTGTGCGAATTATTTGTGGTATGTTTGTAGTTTGGTTCGTCGACTGGAGGGTGTACGATGAACATATGCTTTTTTGGATATTATTTTATGACAGTGCATCGTTTTTTTTTCATTCGATTTTTATTTTATTTATTTATTTATTCGTTTCCATAATATGCATGTGTTATTTCTTCTTTGATTGTGATTCAAAATTGATCACGTATTAAAATTGATGATGCCTATTGTGGCATCTTTATCGATGCTGTTTGTTTTCACAGCCAGTAGTGAATACCAATATACAAGCAGACATTTTTTAGGAGAATCTTTCGAAAGGGCGAACTTTACGTTCTTGACTCTTTTTTTCAGTGTGCGTTCATTCATAAATTGACAATGAACTCTATTGCCAAAAGCAGAGCTCTTTTTTTAACATAAATGTGGAAACGAAAATGTGTCTCACACATTTTCGTTTCCACATTTCAAATGTGTTTCGTGCATATTTAAGCGATTGCATCAACAAAATGGGTAATTTAAGGAGTTCATTCTACGGGTAGTAATACAGTAAAAACATATCGAGCTTCTGTACGGTCGTTTATAATTAATTTCCGGAATAGGAGCAAAACAAGGCGATAAATACTATTACGTACTGTGTGCTTCTGATATAATTTATTTTCAATATCATACCAGAGCGCAGTTATTGGCACTATGGCGTACATAATAGATTTGTTCTGATTGCAAGACACAAAAGCGTCCGGATTAATTATCATTCTCGTCATATGGAAGTATCCGGTTCGTTTGACAGCTGGAAAAATCGCTGTGCTCTCGATTAGTTGGTTTTCAAATGTTCGTACATAAACCAAATAAATCGAGTCACTAAATACATACATCATCGTAACTTTGATATTTAAATTGTGATTTTTCTTACACGGATAACACAAGGCTGGAGACTGCGTTGACATATTTGAATTTATTGCGAGCAATGGCGGGGTAGGATATGGTCATGATCCATTTCACCGAAATCTTCTACGATTTATACAACGTGTATAATACGTGAATAGTAAAGAAAAAAAAACAAATATGACTACGTGTAATAATAATAACGAACGTTAATTAAATGGCTAGATGAAAAAATATCAGGTGAAAGTTTGCCGTTTATTTATCACGTATTTTGCAAGGTACATGTGATAACAATGTAACATTTATTCGTTAGGCTGATCGGTGAAACATGAAAATTATATTACGTCTTTTTTTACAGCACTGTTTTCAGCAATATTGTTTCTTTCTTATTTTCCACATTGATCGACGTTTTTTTTTTTTTAACAAACCGCGCGAACTGAATTGCATTCAAAAGGAAACTCGTGTCGCCAAGGACGACAGTAAATTTTGAACCCTCTTGCTCTTCGATTACCCGTACCGATTATCCCTACTACGACGTTACGGAAACTTTTTTTTTCCGGTGGAAATCCATAATGTTAAGGCGCAAACGCGTTTTGCCATAAATCGGAACTGGTGGGGCAATCATTGGAATGAGAGAAGAAAAACAGAATGAATCATTCTCTGTCTGACGAGCTTTTATAACGGATAGACGCGAGTTCGCTCGAGCGGACATGTCCATTGAATTATCGTTAAGTCTGATCAACTGTGAGACCGAAAATAACGCGACCATGACGTCGGTCAATGGAAATGAGACGAGTACAATGATTAATGAATCATCGTGACGAGACTACGAGTATACGACTCAAATGAATCGTTGGTTCTTGACGCCGATCGGTATATGGCCAACGTCATCAAGCGCCGGTATCCTCGAAAAAAATTAAAATTAACGCTACGATATGTTGCTCTTACTTGTCCATAAGTTTTCTTCTCGTACCGTGCGGTCTTCACACATTTTTGGTCGAGGAAGATCCAGCTCTGCGTTTAAAAATGATCGGTCCACTGAGCTTCACTATAATGGCTATAATGAAGTTTAGTTTTCTCGTATTTCATCGTGGTGACATTAACGATTGCCTCGAACATATAGCTACCGATTGGTCGGATGTCGGGTCGACGAAGGAACGCGAAATAATTGCCTTGATGAGGCAAAATTTGGACGTTTCGTGACGAGCTTGTGCGCTGCTTTCATGTACGGCGGTGGACTTTTCTATCACATGATAATGCCACTATCCTGCGGTACTATCGTTACTCCAGACAATCGGAGCATAAGACTGCTCACATTTTCCTTCTACGATCAACTTTTCGATGTTCAAGCGAGCCCAAATTACGAGCTTATTTTTCTCATTCAATGCTTCTCTGGCTTTGTCATCGACACTGTTACGATAGGGGCTTGCAGCATTGCCGCAGTTTTCGCTATACACGCTTGCGGGCAATTTAAAGTTGTTGTTAGTAGATTGAACAAGCTGGTCGACGGGGACGACGAGAGAAGTAACACCGTTGACCAAAGAACGTCCGACGTAGTGAAACTCCATCTTCGCGCATTGCGGTGAGTGATTCTCATTTATTTTTTTCTTCACAAGATCACGAGGAGTAAAGGAACGGTTCAATTGAGTCGAATGACGGTTTATGAGATCTATTTTCGTATCTAAACCATAAAAAATTATTATTATAAAAACAAAAAACCCGACTGCTTAAAAATAATGAACTGAAAAGGGAGAAACAAGTATCACAATACCTATATAAAATTCGACTGAGTAATGTATAATTTACGTGCATTGTTTTGTAAGATACTTAATCAAATAATGAAATAACTACATATGTATATTCAAATTAGTTAAACTAAATACTTTAAGGTGCTGGAGGCGGGGACAAACAATACTTTGTTATCTACTGGCACAGAAAGATCTACCAAAACTATGTTTGTCACCGCATGCGGCACCTTAAAGTATTTAGTTTAACTAATTTAAATATACATATGTAGTTATTTCATTATTTGATTAAGTAAGTATCTTACATAACAATGCATGGTAAATTATACATTACTCAGTCGAATTTTATATAGGTATTGTGATACTTGTTTTTCCCTTTTCAGTTCATTATTTTTAAGCAGTCGGGTTTTTTGTTTTTATAATAATAATTTTATTTCAGACTTTTTAGTTTTATTAACCGACAAGTTCTTCAAATATCAATTTGTAGAGTTAAAATCCCGTATTCGTTGCAGCTCTTTCAAAGAATTTTGGTCATGTGGCCGATCTAATAACTTTTTGGTTTTGCCTAACAAAATTTATATAGCCTATGTCACTACCAGAATTCTGACGAATTCAACGACAACCTCATATGTCAAAAACCGTCCAGCCGTTTGGGCTGTAGGGCGTGCCAAAGAAATGGACATACATACATACGCTCGAAAAACATTACCCTCCTTCTGACGCAGTCGGGTAAAAAAATAATGCATTCGAGATATAGATTCTGAAGGTGCTAAGTTTTCATGAAATATATAATTAGAGGGGAAAATTACGCATTTTTATACTTTTATTACGTGAAAAAGAAAATCGTCGTGTTACTACCAGCTTGAAGAAGTACAACATTACCGATGTTTATGATGAAAGAGTCGTAATCTTTTATTAGATTAAAAAGATTAACAATATCAAACCAATTTAAATATTAAAAAGATTTGTATTCTTTTATCAAACTTTGATGGCTCAATATTTTATATACAGTGGGTAAAAAAAATATTATTACACCGCGTGTTTTTCAAATTATCCTGCGAAAAAAATAAAATACTTTACCATTTTTTTTTCGAAGAAAAATAAAATGTTCGACAAAAATTTTCGAAAAAAATAAATAAAATGCTATAGCATTTTATTTTTTTTCGTAGGACAATTTGAAAAACACGCGATGTACAATTACCATTTTTACCCACTGTATACGGTTTTCGATGGGCAAGATGCATTTTTATTTTCTCTAAATATTGACGAAGCTTTAGTTTACGTTAATTCGTTGTTAGAAATGGTTTATTTAGGTGCTGAATAGCCAAAAAAAATTACCCCACGCATAGTGCGCATGTCTTGCACATCTAACGGTACGTGAAATTACGTACATCAAACTATTTTTTAGCTCTGGTGTATTGTGGTCAACATTTTTTTTTAATTCGTAAAGATTCAGTATAGTCTGGACAATAATAGACTATGGGTCTAATCGTGCTGTTTTTTTTTCATACTCGTAATATATTTGCAGATTGGTTCGTCGGCTCGAGAGTGTACTCAATGAAGTGCGCTTCGTCGAGCTTATCGGATGCACGATGAACATATGCTTTCTTGGATATTATTTTATGACGGTACATAACTTTTTCTTCCGAGCAATAATTAATTCATTCTTCGCCTCTAGCTGTTTGTTTATTAGCCATCGGCTTTCGTCCCACTGATGTTCTTTTATTTATTTATTTTTAAATTACTCTTTCGACACTGTCAATCTTGCCATGGGCCAAAAGCATCGCTCGTTGGTCATTAGCCAAAAGCATTTTCATGATTTTTGTGCCATTTAGATTTCTAATGAGCAGCTTTAATCATTTTTCCTACAACTTCCACGTAATGTACCGGAAAAATATTATTAATTTATACATCGGTAAAGAGCTTTATTGGCATAAACATTGCTGTCTTTTAGTCATATGTGATAATAATTAATATTCCAGGAATGGGAACAAAGTGAAGCTATAAATACTATCACATATTGCGTACTCCTGATATCGTTTATTTTCAATATTTTGATATTTTGCTACATCGGCGACAAGCTCACCGAACAGGTAAACAAAGTTAGATGGAATTTCCGTCTCTGTGTTTTTTTTCGATTTTTGCGTGATGTGAAAATAAACATAAAATTATTGCAACAGAGCGAAGGAGTCGGCACGATGACGTACATGATCGATTGGTACAGATTGCAAGGTACAAAGGCACGTCAGCTGATTTTGATTCTTGTCATATCGAAATATCCGGCCCACTTGACGGCTGGCAAAATGGTCGCGCTGTCGATGAGTTGTTTTTCTGATGTTCGTATAGATCGTTGATGTTAATCGAATTAGCGAATATTAGAAGTCGATTAAACATTGCAAATTCCACTATTAAATAATAACTCTTTCCAATCTTTGTTTTTTTTCGCATAAAATAAGGTACTGAAGACCGCACTTACGTATTTGAATTTACTGCGTGCTATGGCGAATTGAAAATATGAAGGAGATCGAGACAACCGTAAACTTCGTAAATTTGACAAAAGATGTATAATATGTGAATATTGATGCATAAATGAATGCTCGATAACATTATCACGACGAACCTTTCCTGAAGTTAAATAATATCCTATTAGAATTTAATGTTTAATTCTCATTTTGCGGCGCAATCGGCCCAACAATGGTATTTATTTATCCGCCTGTTGGGTAAACAACACTGATAATTAAATAAAAAAGAGTTTCATTCTTGGGGCAATGACAAAGATGTTCATTTCTTGATTCGACAATAAACCCTCGCGATGACGTTAAAAAAAGACAAGTACATTTATCGTTAGGTAACAAAAAATGTTTGCTCTTGTCATAAATTAAAAGAGTCAAGTTTCTTTTGACGGGTGGTGTCAAATTAAATAAAAAAAACGTCCCATCAAAGAGACGTTGTCGCAACGAAGGATGAATTATATTGGAGAACAATAAGAAAAAGAACGACTACCTGGATTCGGAGCTATTGCGATGAGAACGTACAAAGATGTGACGGCATTCAAGCATTTCGGTGAGTAATTGTTACTTTATTTACACCGTGTCTTCATTGTAAAAGGATCCACTGTCAATTCAAGCCCACAATGTCCAGAAAAAAATGAATAAGCGCCTCAAAAGATCGAGGACAAACCCGGTAATCGAAGACGAATTGAACAGTGATGGAAAACCCAATCAATTATCGATCAAATTCAGAACGATAGATGGGTCGAAAAAAAAAATGGGAAAGTTATTAAGATAGATCAAAATAAAAACATCATTTCAAAATCATGCCGAAATCATCGCAAGTACGTGGCAGGAATTCTCAAGCGGCGTTCATCGGGGAACAATGCAGAATACAATTAGATCCCAATGAGCGCTCTCTATGTGCGATGTCCCTAACAAATTTGTGCAACGGATCACGAAAGGATATTTTTTCGTGGGCGATTTAACAAATCCCGGCTGAGAATTAAAAAAAAATGTTCAAACGACGTTAACCGGGAAATAGTTTGGAAGCCACTTGAATTCCAATGTGGACTTCCCACGTGCGGCGTCCTATCAAGTCCTCCGCGACAATTTTCTACACGGGTACTTGATCTATAATAATTAAAATAATGATTTATTTGCTTATTTATATCATTTATCTATTGCATATAGCAAATTCGAGACCCCTTTAAATTTTTATGTGATACGGGGAAAGGGTATATAAAAAAAAAACGTCATCAACTACTTAGCTAATAACTCAACTTTTATGAGGCTAAACGTTTCATTTATATATTTTACTTCGTCGGTCAACTACGTACGAGAAAATCGACTGTAATTGTTTAGGGTGAACTTTGCCTTACACGTAATGACGAAACGAAATTATTTTTAAGTGGGAGTATAATGTCGAGAGAACGAGCACAGAAAAGTTTTAATGGGGTTGAAAAGTGTTCGTGACCTTTCCGTGATGACTTTTGATTATTTTGCGAGCTGTTTCTATTTGTATTTTACAATCTGTGTTATGTGTATGATCTGTTGTATATTTATATATATATATATATATATATATATATATATATTACAAAATAAGTTTGGTGGACTTGACCGGATGCAGAAACATATCCATTTTTGAAATATCGTTTCGTGGCAGAACCTTCTCTTTTTCTTCAAATCACAATGAATATTTTATTTTTGCTATCATTCATGTATTATTTTCGATTATACTTTAATCAATATGAAATACATTAGTCAATTTTAATACTGACCGGAATTACGTTTTCTCTCAGCAACCAGTAGTCAAGACCAATATGCGATCAGACACCTTATTATCCGCGCATTTTTTCACACGATCAAACAAATATCATTGAAAATTTTGGAATATTGTTATTTTGTTCAAGTGTACGATGACAAGTGCACAATATTCATGTCTGACAGAAGAAGAAATATCTCGTGATGACTGACTTTCCCTTTTTTACATGCGAACAAACTATACACGGACATTATACATTTCATAATACAGATATTACAATGTTATCATTCTTTTATGCAGCACCGAATATTCAGAGCCAGTGTATGAGCAGATATCCCCTCAATATTCTTTGTGTAGCACGTATATCCAAGTAAATAACCATGTTTCACCATTTCGAATAAATAATCAATGATATTCGAGAAAATAATAAAGTTTCAATAAAATACAGAATTATTTTTGGTACCTTGATTGTTTATGATGGTACATAACTTTTTTTTCGAGCCATAATTAATTATTTCTTCGCCTCCAGCCGTTTGCCTATTGCCCATTGGCTTTAGTTCCAAGGATGTTCTTTTATTTATTTATTTCAATTTACGCTTTCTACACTGTCAAACCTGCCATTTCGCTCGATGGCCATTAGCCAAAAGTAATTTTATGCTTTTTGTGCAATTTCTACGCCATATATTGAAAAATATTATTAATTCATGCATTGTTAATGGGCTTTATGGGCAAAAACGCTCAAATTTTTCAGCCAAATGTAATAATAACTGGTAGTCCAGGAATGGGAATAAAGTGAAGCTATAAACACTATCACATATTTCGCACTCCTTACAGCGTTTGTTTTCAATATCTTGACATTTTTTTACGTCGACAGCAAGCTCACCGAACAGGAACTTGTCGACGTCAAATAAATATTTTTTTTAAAATCCATGGCAAAGAAAACACAAGTCTAGCAGGCTCTTCGCTTTTTTTTTATTAGATTACATTTCAATACGTTTTTTTCGACACGAAACACGACCACTTGTGTTCCATACGATGGAAAATACATTTGCAATTTTTCAAACATAAGTAAAGTTTAAGTAATTCATGAATACGTAACTATAACACAATCACACATCTCACCGTGTTGTTTCCTAGAATATTCAGTAGGATTACGAGAGATATTTCCGTAGCTCGCGGTTTCTCGGTCTGCAAAAGAAGGGATGCAAAACAGCAAAAGAGCGCATGCGGCGTCCGAGAACTCGAAGCCAATTGGTACACCTCTCATGTACCTCGATAAACGAATAAAACTTTACACTTGTACAGGATCTCAAGCGTTTCTTTTGTGCCGGAAAGTTTATCACAGTAGCAAGCGTGCAATCGCACAACGACGATGGGCCTTGATTTAAATCGTGAAAAATCGCCAAGGCGCTACGTGGCGGTTGATAATAATGACACGAAAGAAATGAGTCGAACGATACAGTACACAAGAATATTGCTCGAATTAATCGGTGTTTGGCCATTGGTAAAGAAAAAGCCGGCGAGGGGCGAAATTTTACTGTCAAAATTATTGATAACGATGTGCTCGCTGCTGATGGCTTTTATCATGATACCGTGTGTGCTTCACGTGATAATGAGGGAAAAAAATGCCTCGGTGAAGATCAAATTGTTGGGTCCTATAGGTCTGCGATTGACAAACTTCCTCAAGTATTACTCGATTATTTATCGTTGTAACGTTATAAAGCTCTGTATCGAGCACGTCGAGAAGGATTGGAGAATGGCGACGAGCATTTGCGATCGCGAAATTATGAGGCGTAATGCAAACGTAGGACGTCGAATTACGATAATGTGCATTGTATTTATGTTCACCGGTGGTTTGTCGTATCACACGATAATGCCACTCTGGCGCGGTAATAAATTGAATTCTCTCAATCGAACGATAAGACCGCTTATTTATCCCGGTTACGATATATTCGTTGATTCTCAATCGAGTCCTGAGTACGAAATTATTTTTTACACTACCTGCGCCTCCGCTTGTGTCACCTATACCATTATTACCGCTGTGTGCAGTTTAGCAGCCGTTTTCGTTACCCACGCCTGCGGTCAGATACAAATAATTATTTCGCGTCTTGGAACACTCTTCGATAATATTAACGGCCAGAATGATCTACTGAAAAATCGGATCTCGCTGGTTATACGGTATCACGTTAGGGTGCTCAGGTAATTAAGAGCTGTATGTCTTTCAAAATAAGTTATAAGTGAGAAAGAAATATATTTTTCTTGTGATGCCGGAAAGCTCGACTTATGGGGGGGGGGGGGGGGCATCCGAGTAGGCGGAAAAAATAGGTGAATTTTGGGATTTATTATCTCAAAAAGTATTTGTCCGATTTAACTCTTCGTGGTCACCCTGGGTAGAATCAACCCGTTGATCAATTTTTGGCGTAAATATGTAATAGTTCCCGACTTCGAATGGGACTGTGTTCACCATCTTACCTGGAGTTTGAAGTATCTTCATACCATAAAATTTACCCTCTTCACATGTCGGAATAAATACCTTTTTTGGAACGTGCACTATGCTATTATTTTTTTTCCAAAAGTTGCATATCTATGGAGTATCACGTCCAAATTTTAGGTGAAAATGTTGAAAATTCACGGAAGTATGATTTTTTGAGCGAGAAACTGTTTTTTTTTTTGCGTTTTCACCTCTTTATGATTTTTTTTTAACATGTCGCCATTTTATTTCTTATAAATAATTTTTTTGTACATCATCTAGAAAGTTCAAAGGATGTTCCGTAATTTTTTGAACCACTTCGGACGGATAGTTTGGTCACGATACTTTTTTGAAAACTGACCGGGTAGAATCGACCCAAGTGTGAACACCGCAATTGAATTTGGAAGTGTGATCAGAAAGGGTTAATTCAAGTTTGTTTTATTCGAAAGTATAAATATTGAGGTATGTTGACAATTTTTTTTATAAATATATATTGTCTGGGAGCGCTGTTATTGTTGCCGGCGTAAAACATGTCCCTTGCTGCGCTGTCACGGTCTGCGGTTCCCACGACTGCATGCAGCCGATTGATTGAAACAAAATATTTCGAAAAGATTCTTAAAATGCAATCTATAAAGTCCTAAGTAAGATTTTTAGAATTTTTTTTTTCACAAAATGACGCCTGATTGGAATTTAACATTTATTTTTCAATCTAAACATTTCCGACCTGTCTAGTTTGATAAAAAAAATTGAGTGATTTCAAATCAATTGACTGCATGTAATCATGGGGACCTCCAGCGAGGGACGTGTTTTACGCCGACCACAATAACAGCGCTCCTAGTCAATATATAGTTTAAAAAAATTTTGTCAATATACCTCAATATTATATACTTTCGAATAAAACAAACTTGGATGAAATCGGAAAAATAGTTTTTAAGATAATAATTCCCTAAATTCACCTATTTTTTTCCGCCGTCTACTCGGGTTTGCCTTCTTATGTTTAGTGTTAGAGCATTTGCGGCCATTTAAGAATTGTTCCAGTCTTTAATGAATGCTCGCGTAATTGTTATTTTCTCATTGCACAAGATTACTCAATGTAGCTTTGGTTTTTTTTCCGGCGAATCTTTAAACGAAGTACCTTCATTCGCGCAATTGTTCAATTTCAAGATGATTTTGGTTCGATTGAAATCTCGAGCTTTGGAAGAGAAAAATCTTCGTTAAATCGCAGACTGAAATACCGCGAAATAAAAAATAATACTAAACGGGGCGTGATTTTTTTCCGGCTTCTTCGCCGTAGTTAGCTGTTAATTTTTTTTAAGTAATTATAATCATCAATTTTGTATGCAAAAAAAGGAATAAACACTTCTTAGATATCGTGCCTCGATTGATGATATTGAAAGGTGGTCCAATGAAGAAGAGTTTGTGAAAGAAAATCACGAACATTTTAAACTTTCATATAAAATGTTTTTCTCTTTGTTCATTGTTTTGTTGATTTATAGACTGGCAGGAACGATCGAAAAAGTTCTCAGTGAAATATGCCTCATGGAAGTGGTTGCTTCGACTCTAATAATATGTTTGCTCGAATACTACTGCATGACGGTAGACGATCGACAAAAATATTTCAATATTATATAGGTTCATTCGAAGATGAGGAATTAATTCAGTCTTGATGTTTTTTTTTTGCATTTCAGGAGTGGGAAAACAGCGATACTGTTGCTATTATTACGTACTTCCTGTTACTCATTTCTTTGTCTTTCAATATATTTATATTTTGCCACATTGGAGAACTGCTGAAAGAACAGGTAGACGTTTGAACGCTCTCCGTCAATTATGATAATTTTATTACTTATTCTAGATAGCAAAATCGACAAATACCTATTTCGTATTTTTAAATTTGTCTAAAAGTTGTCAAATTGAGGCAGTATTGTTGTCTAAGGCGTAGTTTTGGAGATTATTTTTAGGATGGAATAACTGTTGAGCTGTTCCACACGGAGAGAATAAAAAAGTAATTTTTGTCGTGCATTTCACGGTAAAAATTACCGTGACATATTTCAATGTGGTGACAAGTGAGAAAAGCATAATAATTCGTATGCGACAAGTTTTTTTTTAACTCACGTTACAGAAAATTTCAAATACGTTGCTAAAATTTTACTATACAAGAAGGGTAGCGCGCACGATAATTTTTACCGAGAGCGCAATACATTTTCCTATAACACTCATTAAATTTTATAATAAATCTTAAAATAACTGTTATAAAGACGATACTTTTTTATAGACATTTTTGAAAGGCATAAAATAATAAAATGCACAGTAAAATTTCGCTGATATTATATATTTTTTAAATTTAAGTTTTCCGTATTTTGTTACACATGAAAATTTACTAGAAAATCTGGTAAAATTTTCTATCTGAAGAAGAAATTTTATTTTATTTTCGTGAAAATCTGTGTTTTACTCAGTAATAATAAGCGAAGTTTCAAGGTTGTCATCTGGTTACCATTACTGCACGGTAATTTTTAACATTCAATTCTCTCCGTGCAATTGTCTTTATTTTTTAAGAATATTTTTAGGATGGAAAGATTATTTTTAGGATTGAACAACTGTTAAGCTGTTCCAGTTTTCTTTCTGAAATTTTTTACACATGTTCATTGATCCTCCAAGAATATTTACTTTTGTACGTTTGTTTACAACGCTGAAAAGTGGAGAAAAAAAATCTGCACATATTCTTAATCTGTATGAGTGTTGTGATTTTTTGTGCCAAATTCAGTAAAAAAAAGTCTACGAAATATGCCGATATGCTAAACTTTGATTGTAAATTTTTCTTATTTTTCTAATCATTCTACAATTTAAATATAAAGAAAAAATTATTTCGATTCAATTTTGCTACCAACGGTGAAAAACAATCTACTAAAGGTATATGCCAAATCTGAGCTCAACTGGCCAATTGGTTATCGAGATATCGTTGTTGCCGATTTGAAAAAAATAGTTTCGGGAAAAAACACGTTTAAAGTTTGCTGTGTCTCGATCGCGTTCCGCCAGCGTACTCTTTATAATTTCTATAACTCGGCTATTTTTATGAGTATTATTAAACGGTTTTTACAGACGTATTCAGAAAGGTATATAGAATAATAAAATTTAAAAAAAAAAACAATTTTTTTCAAAATCTAGACAACGCTAAATGCCTTGCCTAGAAATTAGCTTAAAAAAAGTCTTCGTTAAAAAAGAATAATTTTTTGGTCGAGAGGACAATTTTTTTTTGCAATATCGAAATATACTTGGGAACGAGAATTAATTGTATCAATTATACAGTATAAATTGGAACTGGTCGTATATTTTTCCAAATAAAAAATGACTTACCTTAAACATTATATTAAACATTTTTTTGAAAAACAGAATTAAAAAATTATACAAATGAAGAAAAAGTGACAAATACTAATCTGAAATTTGGCGTACATACGCATGTTTTGTAGAGCGCGTTAAAAATATATCAACTACGCAAAAAAAAATATAATGTTTTTCTTCCTTTTCGGCGAAAGTGCAGTGAAATCGGAAAAGCCACGTACATGATCGATTGGTACAGACTGCCGGGGAAAACTGGCCAGGCATTGATATTGATTATTGCAATGGCCAATTATCCACGAAAATTAACAGCTGGACGAATGATGGAACTCTCGGTCGCCAGTTTCGGGGCAGTAAGTATACAAAAATAAATTCTTCATGTCCATTAATAACCGTGAGTTTCGTAAAAGAAAAAAAATATTACAAAATTAACTCAATTGTTCGTCTCAGTGATTTTTTTAAAATACATTGTGTTTTGAAACATCAATATGTTGGCAAATTACAAATCTTATTCACGTTTTTTTTCCACAATCCTAATTTCACGTATGGCCTGTACGAAACAGAAAATTACATTTTATGTTTTTTTTTCACAGGTTATCAAAACCTCCGTGATGTATTTAAACATGCTTCGTGCGATTGAAAACTGAAGAAAGAAATTTGCCATGCTAACGATGACTTCCATTGAATGTTCATTATTATGAAAAATAAATATAGTATTTTTGGTGCTGCTTGAATTATGGAATGACGAGAAGTCTAGAAAAATACATTTTAGTAATGTTTCTTGCCAATGCGCCTACTTTTTATTCTGCGTTGGGTTCTAGAACTATTTTAACAAAATTGGACTTACTGTAAATATTACGAAACTGGTAATAAGATTGAACACGGTTTTCGCGTTTATAGCAGGCGAAAAGTCCCAAATTATCATCTCAAGCTTTCTTTTTTGTTTGATTATTTTATCAGGTCTATAAGTCACATAGTTATCGATACATGAATATTTTTTGAGAAACGAGACACCGAGGAGATTCGATACAATTTTATGCAATCCAACCGAGACACGTTTTCTTATAGACACGATTTTTCCGAGCACATTTAGTTTTTCCACATTTTTTTTTCACTATTTTCGCGTACTTAAGTCAAAAATTCACTTTATTCGAGTACACTTTTATTTATTTTTTAGGTTATAGGATATTGCACGAATGATTGTCCAAAACTAAAAAGATAAATATCTCAATCCCTAAGGGATCTTGACACGATACGAATGATCCCGACCACCAATCCAAGCTATTCACTATTATCAATCACGCAAGCGCAGCTCATAACTCATTCACCAAAGTTACTTTGTTGCCGTACGCTTCAAATATTAACAATAAAATACCTAAAGTCACAATATTGTTTTCGACACGTTCGAGAACGATTGCGCACTCGTGCAACAAAAGCCGCAACTACAATAAAATCAATAGCAAACAAATAGTGCGGACAATAGCCGTAGCCATGGGAATGAAGTCACAAGAAATAAAAGGGTAAGGAGTTGCACAAATAAGACAATTACTAACTTATAAAGGCATCATTTTCTATAGTATCGAGGCATTATTTTCTAATTTATCGAGGCATCATTTGCCTCCCCTTTGCCTTCCTGTAATCACTTTACAATGACTTCTCAATGCCTAGGATTAAGAATAATATGTTTTATCTTGTTCACTGAATCAAATGACTGATGTCGAATCTCTCTCAAGCGAAATTTATCTTTATCAAGTTGATCCGGTAGTAATCCAATAAGTATCAAAACATTCTTTCGAATAAAAAAAAAATACAGGCAACGACTTCCCGATAGTAATTAACGTTTTCGTTATTGTCAATCCGGCACTGAATAAAAAACAATTTTCAAAACAAAATTGCAATTATCTTCATTAAGTTAATCCGGTAGAAGTTTAATAAGTACAGAAACATTATGTCGAACGAGAAAAAAATGAGGAAACTACTTCCCGATAGAAATGCATATTTTCGTCATCGTCAATGCGGCACTAGAAAAAAACAATATTCCCAATAACTTTTCACAATACATCGTCAACACAGCAAAATGTGATATTGAAAGGAAAAAGAAACCGCCACACGGGTTTGCTCCCTAAAAATTAAAACTGTCAAGTGACCCAACTTAGAAAAAAAAACATTTCCCTATTTTCTCCATAAATCCAAGCTACACTGTCATTTCGAGAAGTCCATTGAGCCCGAATTGAAAACGTCGAAGAGCGCAAACTCGAGCCCGAAGTCCCGCGAAGAACGTATCTCTCCACCCGAGAGACAAGAGTACTCGTGTATATCGAGGCAATAGCCATGGACATCTAGACGTCGAGACGGACAGACAGCCATGCAGAGGCGCAGTAATACGCAAGCTCTCGAGTGGTGCGATCATGAGTGTCGAATCTAATCGCGTTGTTTCAAAAGCAAACGAGATACCGAACTCAAATTTCGCGATGGACGTGGCTCGAACCTTACAACATACGCGATGGTTGCTCGGGATTCTCGGTGTTTGGCCGATCATCAAGAAGAATCCGAAAAAATGGCAATTTTACGTATCAACGACAATAATAACGATAAGCTCGATGCTCATTGCTTTTTTCATGATACCGTGCACCATGCATATAATATTTATTGAAAAAGATCCAATGACGAGGCTGATGCTCGTCGGGCCTATTGGCTTTTGTCTCACCAACGCACTCAAGTATTGCTCGATAATATTTCGTCGCGAAGTAATTAGACGGTGCATGGAACACGTCGAGATCGATTGGATGCGAATCGAGACTGATAACGATCGTAAAATTATGATTCGCAACGTAAACGTTGGACGTAAACTTACCGTGATTTGTGCAACGTTCATGTACACCGGTGGTTTCTCGTATCACGCGATAATGCCCCTCTGGCAGGGCAACAAAATAAACGAATTCAACGAGACTGTGAGACCTCTCGTTTATCCAGGCTACGATATCTTCGTCGATTCTCAGACGAGCCCGAATTACGAAATTATCTTTTACACGCATTGTATTTTTTCCTGTGTCACGTCTACCGTAACAACGAGCGCCTGTAATTTGGCAGCAATTTTTGTCGCACACGCTTGTGGCCAGATCGAAGTGACAATGTCGCGCCTTGCCAGCCTCTTCGACAGCGACGACGAAACCAACCACGAATTGGCCCAAATTCGCCTTCGTTTCGTTGTTAAATCTCACATCCGAGTCCTCAGGTGATTTGGCGAATTGGGTTGCAGAGTAAGACGACAAAAAAAAAAAAAAAGAAAAACCAACACAGGCTCTCATTCGTTTTCGTAGACTTTTATTTCTAACTCTTACGTAGATTGACGTCGATGATTGAGGTGCTTCTTCGTGAGATATGTCTCGTGGAAGTCGTTGCATCGACTCTCATCATTTGCTTGCTGGAATACTACTGTTTGACGGTACAATGACGAAATTGGAACGCGCTTCTTCTGAACTTTCATTCGACTTGAAATTCTTTGTTTCAGGAATGGAACAATAGCGAGGCTATTGCAATAATAACTTATTTCGTATTGCTCATGTCGTTGACCTTCAATATATTCATATTTTGTCATATCGGTGAATTGCTCAAGGAACAGGTATATTGTTCGAATTATTTATAAATTTGGATTTAAGATATTTCTAAATGCCCGTTTAGTACAATTATCTAAGAAATTATTCGCATCGTCAGAGCTTCGTCCGAAACAAAACGAACGCAATTCATTTTCATAATAATCTTTTCGAGCACCGAGTGTGAATTTAATTTTTTTTATCGCATTATTTCTCAGTTACTCCGCTTTCTATTTTGATATCAATTTATTAAGATATGCCTTTTCGCGGCCTAGCCGTATTTTGCGGACGCATAAGCGGGGCCCTTTTAAATTATTAGTGGAGTGCCGCTCAATAAAAAAAAAAGTTACTATCAATAAGTTACAAATTTAGTAGATTTATACATTTTTTCTAAAAGTCGTGGTTACGAAAATCTTCTGCTAGTGATATTTTTCAAAGTTTTATCATTAATATTTTCTCTGAACATTTGATGATGCTCTGTTTGTATTTGTCGTTGCGAAATCTTTAGAATTTTTGCATGCTTAGAGCAGTTTATATCAGACGTCTAGAGTTATTTAGTATATAAATTATCAGATAGAAATGTGGCCAGCATGTCATCTCCGTAAAGTGCTGCATAGGTTAGACGATATTTTAAGTCGTCATTTTTTTTTATTAAAAGTTCGGTAACTTGGCTTGACATTTTACCAGTATACTGCGATGTATTTTTACTCAATTGTAGACGAAAATACGATAATTGTTAAATATTCGGGTTTTGTAAAAGGAATGCCTTGAGGAAGTTGTGCTCGAACTTTGAAGAAAGCGCAGGGCGGAGTGGGCCCCTATGCTTATACGCAGGTCAACCGTACTGGTAAAAAAATCATATCTCATAGCATAAAAAAATCTATATAAATCGTTATTGTTACTTCCAAAATGAATAAAATTGTAGTATTTTAATTTATGGAGAATTCCAAAAGTTTTTATGATTACTAAACTATTGATTTGCAATGCATCATTCGAAGCGTGAAACTTGGCAATTTTGCAAAAGTGATGTGCACGCACGCTCACAGTGAGTTGGCAGCAATTTTGCTGTGTTCCTCGTGTTTATGTTATCTCTTGAGGATCAATTTTTTTTTATATGGAATCAGTTTCCAAAAATCGAGTTCGCTGGAAGGGGAGGTTCGTTAGTGAGACTGTGGTTAATCAAAAAAATGTACGTTTAACCAAAAATTTGTACGTTTCTTTTCTTATTGGCCCATACACTCCTGACAATGCGCCTAGGTGCACCCACCGTTCTCGCTGTCGCAATCTTTGTCTCCCCCCCCCCCCCCACTATTTATGAGATCTCTGGTATAGATACACTGCAACCTCTTCGATCGGCACCGCCATAAATGAAATTAGACCCCACTAGGTACCGAATATCTATCGGTGTAGCGCATGGTGGGAGAAACCTCAAGCCTCGAAGCATGCTAGACAATAAGAGAGGTATTGGAGGGGTACTGCTATTCGCTAGCCCAGCTGCGCTGAGTCGGTTTGAGTTGTTGGTGCGCAACTTCCATGCAAGTGTGATGCGGAGCCGATCCTGCCACCGTGCCGATAGAGAGGTCGCAGTGTAAATCTATATCTCACAAAATTGTCAACACGCCACCATTTTTTTAAGTAATTACGATTTTAAAAATCTTTATGATTTTTTGTATCGATAAATAGGTGGCCAATCTTGTTAAAATTTTGCAAGTGCAAGTGAAATATCTTTCCCCAAGGGCTATTAAAATTTCAAGGCTTTCAGACTTTTTTTTAAGTTCGAGCAGAACTTCTTTAAAGGGTTACGTTACCTTAGCCCTCGAAAAAATAGGCAGAAAAATATTTTTTTTTTTACGCGACTCTTAAATATATTTAAAAAATTCTTTTTCACAAATGCATTATAGTTTTACGAACAAAAAAAAAAGGAATGCAATTTTTTCTGTAATGGCGGAGTTATAAGTCGTTTAATAGGACCTCCTTTTCAAAATGCTAGACACAATATCTCGAGATCTACTCAACCGATTTTCATGAAATTTATACCACATTCTTTATAATATTATCTAGGATGTAGCATAGGATTTTTATCAGATGCTGCGTTCGTTATTTATCTATTTTAAAAATTCTAAGTTTTGGCAAATATAAGAGTTTTTTCAAAGAGCTTTCATCAATACAAAAAAAGTTTTTTTAATTTTTCTCTCTGCTATACCTTAGCTGTTGCCTTGCATTAAAGGAAATTTTTTATTTTTTATTTTTCAGACGATGCCTGACAGAGAAAAAAATTCCACCATCGGCAAGAATTTTTAAAAGAGGGTCCTACTAGGCGACTTTATATCTCCGCCATTTTTTAATTAATTTTTTTTTTAATTTCTTCAAGAAACTATAATGTATTTGTAAAAAATAAAAAATATTTGATATATTCAATAGTCGCGTCTAAAAAAAATGAATACCTATTTTTCCGAGTGCCAAGGTGGTGTAACGCCTTAAATTCAATTCGGAATGAGATTGAATACGTTTCATTCAATACCGAGCATCATTAGGGATACATCTTATTGAAATTTGAGTGAAAATTGTACGAGGAGTTACTTCCAGATGTTTCAACGGAAACCAGAATAATGAAAGCACATTGCTGACAACGTAACGATACGGGGAGATTTTGACAATAATTTATTTGCTGTCGATAAACAGTGCTGCAAAGTTGGGAACGCGGCATACATGATCGATTGGTACCGATTGCCGGGCAAAACCGGTCTTGCTCTCGTCATGATGATAGCCATGTCCAATTATCCGCGTAAGTTGTCGGCCGGACAAATGATGGAACTGTCAGTGAGCAGTTTTGGAGCTGTAAGTACTTCAATGATTTTGCACAACTTTTTAATGATTTTGGATCATTCACAATGAATTTGAACAACTTTTCAATGACTTTGGATCATTCACAATGATTCTGCACAACTTTTTCATGACTTTGGATCATTTAAAATGACGATTACTTTTTTATTTCGTTTTTAGATCATAAAAACTTCAGTAGTTTATCTGAATATGTTACGAACGATGGCCAACTGAGAATATCGCAAGATACGTATGAATAATTTTGTCATAAATGATATACGTGTGAATGGTAATTTATTTCCACATGTATTTTATTTTGTGTTGAAGAGTAGGTAACGATAGCTTTGTGATATGCATTCGAATTGCTCTTCGTTGCGGTACTGTGGAAAGTGACGAGAAATAAGTTTGACAACAATTCTTAAGAAGCAAAACATATATTTTTGTTATACGTTTTTTTTGTGTTACTTTTGCAAGCTTACATCTCTCGTTAATTTTCAATTATATCATTTACAATGGTTGACCCACGTGTTGTTTGTTGTACTGCCCTGGTTAGCCAGTATTTTCAGTCTCAACTCTACAGGCCATCTGAAATCAGAAAATAATTTGTCTTTACAGTCTCGACCGAACAACTTGTTAGATATTCAAATTCATTAATAACGGTAATAGACGGGCGATCAGTGCGCGGTTTCGACGATCACCCATGTCAAGCGGAGTATGCAAATACTTGGATGGGTGACCGCTTAGCCACGCACTGGCTTGTGCCCTGACTACTCAGCGGGAGACAGTTTTACGGAGTTTTCGATTTTTAGTAATAATATAGTCGCTTTTATCGGCACGGATTTTTCACAGTTTTCCTGTGCCCACGTGCAAATGCGATACAATTCTTCATCAAGAAACGGCAAATGGTGGAGTGACAAGTGCCGTGTAGAATTGAAAGGACTAGGATCGTAAAAGACCGCAAGAATTATGAAGGAATTTAAAAAAAAACGTTTGCCGCGAAATTAAATTGATGAACAAAGTAGCTTGTATTACTGGAGTAATTATTAAAGAAAAAACCGAAAATCACCGAAACATTTGAAGTTATTATAAAAGAGATCGAAAATAGATTTAATTTGCCAAATTTTCGAGCGTTTTCACGTTTCTTATATTTCTTTGTTATAGGCAGCGATATTTTGGTATTGGGCTTCATTGTAAAAAAAAGTCTGCGAGACGGTTAGCATCGCATTGTTTGCCACTGTAATTCCCAACACTGCAGTTGCGGATATCATAGTTTCATGTATAAACACACTAATGCCTAAGGATAAAAATCATACTTTCGTGCACCTTTTCATTACGAAATCCAAAGAGTACACGGCAGTTTGTTTTTTGCACGATACGATTCGACTTCTAAGGTGTACCCTCTCATTTTTAAATGACGAATGTAATTTTCTCTTGGCTCAATTCATTGATTTATTTGACGAAGAAGAGCCGCGCAATGATTTGCACGAAATTATCGTGACGTTAAAAAAAAATGATGTAATTTGCATAATGCTAACGCAACGGAAATTTATTTTTAAAAATCATTTTCTTTTTATCATCCAAGGTTTTTCGTAGATTTAAACTGCGCGAATAGCTGAAACATTTTTAAAGGATTCTTGTTTCAAGTTTTGAAACCTAAATCCGCACTAAAATATTTCAAATGATGGAGCAAATAAAATAAAAATAAACAATAAAAAAAGACGTTTCGTTGCGTTCCGAAGATTGGAAACTTCAAGACCCACGAAAGAACGTTTGTGCGTTGACACTGTCCAGATATATGTCCGAAATATTTTTTGCATTCACGTTGTAGATCTAAAGCAATTGCTAAAAAAATTGGGCGATCAGAAAAAAAAAATTGCATTTGCGGCACTTGGTTGCAGCACTAAGCGACTCCACTAACACTCGGTTGTATATTCATTTCGAATATCAGCAATAAACAGGAACGTGTACAAAAACTATTTTCTTTTTGTCCTTTGCGAAAGAACGATTATACGTGCACGACCAATGAAAGTTTCCACTCCAATATAATCAATCGGAAAAAAAGCGTGAAACAGCCGTTGTCACGGGAATAAAGTCACAACAATGAAGGAGAACTTGCACGGAAGATTCTATATTTCGAAACGATCAGAGGCATAATTTTTCCTCCCTTTCTTCCTTCCACTGGCCACTCCAGCCTGACTCAACGCTGGGTAGAATTACAGATATTATAGTCATGAAAATGGACAGGGTATCAGTAGGAAAAAATGGCATAGAAAGCCATACTTCTTATCCGCTGCTGACGTGTTCGTCAACCCTGAGTTGAAAGAGCGGGCAAGCTGCGCAGACTCGTGGCACGAATGTATTCGCTCATTGGGGATAAGAGGCAAAGAACAGTAGCGAACGATTGCTCGAGGTGACCGATCATGAGTCTCGATTTTGATCGGCAAACACCGAACAATGATGAGATACTGAACAAAAATTACGCGATAGACGTGGCTCGTGCATTGCAGCAAACACGATGGTTGCTCGAGATTCTCGGTGTTTGGCGGACAGTTAAGAAAAATCCGAAACAATGGGAAATTCATGGGTCAAGAATTTTGATGACAATCTGCTCGATACTGTTAGCTTTCGTCATGATCCCGTCGACTTTGCACATGATTTTTATGGACGAAGAACCTATGGTCAGACTGATACTGATCGGTCCTGTTGGCTTTTGCCTTACGAACATTCTCAAATTTCGCTACATAATGTATCATCGCGAACTGATAAAGCTCTGCATAGATCACCTCGAGATCGATTGGATGCGGATCGAGAATAATGAGGATCGTCAAATTATGATTCGCAACGTAAACGTTGGACGACAGCTGACTGGGATTTGTGCAATTTTCATGTACACCGGTGGTCTGTCCTTTCACACAATAGTCCCACTATGGCGTGGCAATGAAGTGAACAAATTCAACGAGACTGTCAGACCCCTCGTTTATCCCGGTTGGGATATATTTTTAGATTCTCAGAAGAGTCCGTATTACGAAATGATTTTTAGTACATATTGCTTTTGTTCGTGCGTTATGTATACCGTAACAACGGTCGCTTGCAACTTGGCGGCGACTCTCGTAGCTCACACTTGTGGCCAGATTGAAATAATGATGATGCGTCTTGAGAATCTTTTCGATCGAGTCGACGACACGAGCGAAATTGTCAAGCGTCGCATTGGTTTTGTCGTTAAATCTCACGTTCGAGTTCTCAGGTAATTCCTCGACAAACGCTTTAAATTAAAATTCGAGTGATGAACAAGACGTTTACTGGGTTAGTGGATTTTTCAAAAAATTATTGTAGATTGACGTCGATGGTCGAGCTTTTGCTCCGGGAGATATGTCTCGTAGAAGTCGTGTCATCGGTTATTATAATTTGCTTACTCGAATACTGTCTCATGGTAGTTATTTTGTTTAAACTGTGGGTGCGTGTGGGTTTTATATAATTATATATTTCTCTTAATATTCAATTGTTCCATTTAGAAGTGGCACGACACCGAAACCGTCACATTAATAACGTATATCGCGTTGCTCATGTCAGTGAGTTTCAATATGTACATATTCTGCCATATTGGGGAGATTCTTAAAGAACAGGTATACTATCATCAACTGTACAGTGAACCAAAAAAGTACTTGCACACATCGCGTCTTTTGACATACACGGAGAGAATTGAAAAGTAATTTTTGTCGCGAATTTCACGGTAAAAATTACCGTGATATATTTCAATGTGGTGACAAGTGAGAAAAGCATAATAATTCGTATGCGACAAGTTTTTTTTAAACTCACGTTACAGAAAATTTCAAATACGTAGCTAAAATTTTACTATACAAGAAGGGTAGCGCGCACGATAATTTTTACCGAGAGTACAATACATTTTCCTATAACACTCATTAAATTTTATAATAAATCTTAAAATGACTGTTATAAAGACGATACTTTTTTATAGACATTTTTGAAAGGCATAAAATAATAAAATGCACAGTAAAATTTCGCTGATATTATATATTTTTTAAATTTAAGTTTTGCTTATTTTGTTACACATGAAAATTGACTAGAAAATCTGGTAAAATTTTCTATCTGAAGAAGAAATTTTATTTTATTTTCGTGAAAATCTGTGTTTTACTCAGTAATAATAAGCGAAGTTTCAGGGTTGTCATCTGGTTACCGTTACTGCACGGTAATTTTTAACATTTAATTTTCTCCGTGTAACCCTTCGAAAAAGGGGCAATGCTTTTGCAAATTATTTTATTCGATAGCTCATTTCAAACGTCAATACTGTATGTTAATGCAAATTAACATACAGTTAATGCGAATAATGCAAATTAATGGAAGTTCCTAGAAAGCGCACAGATAAAAAGCCAAGCGTACAATAATACATTATGATACGAGTACGAAAAAAAAACTTTTTTTTAACGAGTGTTGCAATCACACGAGATTAGAAAAAGTTTTTTTGTCGAGTATTGTACGAAATTTTATTTTGCAAGGTGTGAAAATGGGGGTTTTACGCAAAATGTCCATTATCGTACCGAGTGAAATAAATACATTTTACAGGAACGTGTATGTGTAAAATTCAATTTGTTAAAATTCATTAGCTAATGAGGGTGCAGAATTTTTTATTCTATTGTCATGCAGTTTCATTCGTAAGAAAACAGAATAATTTATTATTGTAATTATTTGCGCGTTCAGAATTACCCCAAGTAATATTTGTCCCTGATGCTGAAGTTTACATAGATGGGGTGGAATAAACATTTATTTTTGAATTTTATAAATTCTTTGGTACATTTAGGCTACGAAAACCAGTAGAATGTGTTTTAATGACGTTGAAGTTTGTATTTTTGCAATGCAAAGTTCACTCCTTTTTATTGACCAAATTTTTCTGCGGTCGATTTATACAATGAAATAACTCAAACGTTTTTACGTATCGATTATTGGAGATTTACGATCTGACTTGGTATAAAAAATGAATTTAGATCTTAACAAAAGTTAAAATATAAAAAAATGAGAAGAAAAAAAATCGTTGCTTTTCAACAATGCAAACTTCAACTTCAAGTCTTTTTAGCTTTATTATTGGCGAGCTGCAAACTGAATTAGCAAAAGAATATTTGGGATGCAAATAATAATGAGAAAAAATAAAACGTTTTGTTGAATTTCAATTATGCAAACTGCAAGTCCAGATTCACTTTGATAATTATTTTTCTGTCATGTTGATTTTAATTTATGCCACAATTGCTCAAATTAAATTGACAAAAAGAAAAGACGAAAGTTTGTTAAATAACGTATGGCAATTGGACAACTATATGAGTAGACAAAAAGCAAGTGATCTGATAGGAGCTTGCATATTAAGATTCGAATATAAAGAGAATGATGGTCATAAAACACAAGGAAAAGTAAAGTTCAAATACGATTTATCTTTGATCGACGAACAGTGCTTTAAAATTGGGAAGGTGGCGTATATGATGGATTGGTATCGACTACCGGGTAAGACTGGTCTCGCCCTCGTCCTAATATTGGTCATGGCAAACTGTCCACGTAAATTGACTGCCGGAAGAATGCTGGAACTGTCAGTGAGCAGTTTTGGAGCTGTGAGTGTTGCAGTACTTTGCATCTTTTTTATTTTTCACGTCGTTAGATCACTGCAACTTTTCATTCTTTTCTTCTAGATAATAAGGAGCTCCGTAGCTTATTTAAATATGCTACGAGCAATGACAGATTGAGAAAGTGGTGACAATGAATATACGAGCGGCGGTGACTTCGCCTATATATATATATTTTATATGTCTATTTTATTTCCTATATTGAAACAAAAACACTAAAACCACGAGAAATTATGAGAAATCAATTTTCCAAAATATTAATAGGGCAAAAAAAAAGATACGTCAATCTTCCTCTATTTTTCCATATTCCATTAGATTAGATATGTGCGATAGTCTTCGTACCCTGTAGAAAGCCGGTTATCTTTAGTATTGATCCTAGAGAGTATTTGAAATCGGAAAACAAGTCGTCTCTCCCGTTTCTAATAAAAACGTTTTTCTCTATATCAAAGGCGAAAAAGTATATTTTCAAACACGAGGATTTACCTATAAAAAAACAATGGATTAAGTTGCCATCCACTTTGGAGCCACCAAAAAAAGGCTATTTTCGCGATTTTTTTGAGGATTTTATAAAAGATATTAACATAAAAGTTGTTGGGTTTGATAAATAAAGTCTTGAAATACATTTAAAAAAAAAATGTTATTCATTTTTATTCATTTTTAAGTACAAAACTATAGTTTAACGTAACGCCTCAAAAATAGGTGGGCTAGGTAGCTCCGTCACAACTCGGCAACGGCTTGTCTGAAACAAAAAAATCAAAGTCCATTAGATTCAGTATGACACCAGCTACAAAATGACCCTCGGATATAAGGTTTTATCAAAAAATAAAAAAATGGCAAATGAAAAACGAAAAAAGTAAAAAACGCGTTTTTTCGCAGTTTTTTGCAAAAAAAAAAGAGTAAAAATCAAAATTTTAAAACCATCGAGGGTCAACTTGTTGCGAATCATGTTTACAATATGTGGTTCAAATTTCAAGAGAATCGGTTTATTAGTTTTAGAGACACGATGGAGCTAGATTTTGAAAACGTTATTTCGAGAAAAACGCATTTGAAGTTTATACTATGAAAAACTCTTACCTAAACTCAATCGGCAATTCCTGCACCGTACAAAATCCCTTCTGATTGCTCATCATCGTCGATTTCTTCAAGTCTTGCTTGCTTTCGTTTGGTTCTGGTCTCTTTTGAGCACTCAGAACTGCCGCGGTTTGCAGAGCGAACACTCTCGTCATCGCGATTGTCGGCGAATCCGATGGCGATCGGGCCGAGTTTGACGCCCATTATTTCCATTATTTTAAGCACTGGACGAAATCCTTCATTAAAGACACACGCGTAAACTTTGCAGGCAGTGTCTACGATTTTTTTGCCGTTGAACATGTGTTTAGGTGCCATATTCCATACGCAGTTGTTAAAACTTTCATTATTGTTTTGCGTATGGCCACCTAAAACACCTTTCGAGCAGTTCTGTTTTGGTGAGATCCTCGTAAATAGGTTTTAAAACTTCCTGTACTTCCTCAGAAAGAGCAGGAGGATGTTTGTGGCCGATGGGTCGGCCGAGCGCGCTATACGCTCAGGTAGACGAAATGAGGTCCTGACGTTCAGGTAAAAAAAAAATACTTAGGGAGCTCGGATTTTTATAAAATTTTGACACAATATTTCTGAATGTATGTACTTTCGAAAACAGTAAACAAAAAATCGATTTTTTGAAATTTTCAAAGTGGACTGGCCCCTTAAGTGAAACGAAGCGATATTTTGTCCGCTGCGAATTAACGCACTCGAAAAAGAACGTGCTTTGTACACTCATTAAAAATGTATAGCACTTGAATTTTTTTGTCTTTACCATTCAAAGTATAGGTATTAAGTAAGCATAATTAATTCTGAATTTTTATTTAGACTTCGTAATTGTTTTCTCAATCGTACCAGCTAAGGCAGAGAAAGCAAAACTAGTTTACGAATTTTGCGTCTGCTTTTGTTTTATTTCGATTTGCCCTCATTATTTTGTTCTCGTGTTTTATTCTACTTTTTTCACTTTCATACGAGAAACAAAATTTCTCCTCAAGGGCTCTTATCATTTTCTTCTATAAAAAGTAATTGAACGATGTACCGAAAAAATTACAATAACGGAAGAAAAAAAGTGTAGATTGATTACTGTGCTTAAGATGAATTATTTCGATGTAATCCAGGCACGACAGATTATCAGTCCAATCTATTTGAATTATCGGGTACACTTGAACAAAATCATTACAGAACTCGATCACTGCATCACCCTCATTACATTTTCTTCGATGCAACAGCAAGTATAAATATAAAAACGGAATACTCTTTTGAATTATTGGCAAAAACAATTGTGCATTCGTCCGCAAAGCGGCTACAATGATAGACAGGAAAGAAGCTAGATAACGCGGTATAACCGTTGTCACGGAAACGATGAAGACACAACAACAAAGGAACAGCAAAGAGATTACAACTTGCGCAAAGGTCTTCATAATTTCTAACGTGTGTCGAGGCATCATTATTCTTTGTCTTTCTCTCTTCGCCGTTTACTCTACGTTTGCTTTACATTGATCAGAAGGGAAGATGGTACTGTTAGAATAAAAAAAAAAGTATATGCGACGCCTACGCTGATACTGTGAGAACGGTAAGTCTATAAAAACTCTTTCTTCATATGTTCTATAAAAAGTGAAATACGAAGTTGAAGTTCATCGACCGTGAATTAAACGTCCGGCAAGGAGCGCAGACGCGAAGACTCGTATGCGCGTCCTCTTTTGAGATAAAAGACGGAAGAGCTCGGACAGTAGTACACGGATGCTCGACGTGGTGCGATCATGGGTTCTAGATTAAATTGGGAAATGCCGAACAAGAATGAGATATTGAACAAAAATTACGCGGCCGATACGGCTCATACGTTGCAATACACTCGATGGCTGCTCAAGATTCTCGGTGTTTGGCCAATGGTCAAGCTAAATCCAAATAAACGGGAACGTTACGTTTCCATAATTTTGATTATCACGTGCTCTGTACTTTTGGCTTTCATCATAATACCCTGTGCATTGCACACGATTTTTATGGAAAAAGATCCACTGACAAGACTCACGCTATTCGGTCCTGTTGGCTTTTGTCTCACCAACATACTCAAGTATTGCTCAATAATATTTCGCCGTGAAACAATGAAACGCTGCATAGAACACGTAGAAATTGATTGGATGAAAATCGATACGGAAAAAGATCGGGAAATAATGATTCGCAACGTTAACGTTGGACGTCATATTACCGTGCTTTGTATAGTTTTCATGTACACCGGTGGTTTGTCCTATCACACGATAATGCCACTTTGGCGTGGCAATGAAATCAACGAATTTAACGAGACCATCAGACCCCTCGCTTATCCCGGTTACGATATTTTTGTCGATCCAAAGATTAGCCCAATTTACGAAATAATCTTTTGCATAGATTGTATATCCGCTTGTGTGATGTTTACTGTAACAACGACTGCGTGCAATTTAGCGGCAACTTTTGTTGCCCACATTTGCGGTCAGATTGAAATAATGATGTCGCGTTTTGAGACTTTCTTCGAAAAAATTGACGAGACGAGCGAGATACTCGGGAGCAGACTTGGCTTCGTCATCAAGTCACACGTCCGAGTGCTAAGGTGACATACACTTTCGGTGAAATCATTTTTCATTGGAACATGGTGAAATTCTGCTCATTGAATTCTGGATTTTCAAAATTCTATAGATTAACGTCGAAGATTGAGATTCTGCTTCGTGAGATATGTCTCGTAGAAGTTGTAGCATCGATTATAATAATATGTTTACTGGAGTACTACTGTCTGACGGTATTGCATGATCTTTAACATTGACATTTTCCAAGTTGTGCACATGATGCTCATACGTGTACGCATCTTTAAAATTCTCCATTGCAGACGTGGAATGACAGCGAAACAGTCGCAATACTGACTTATTTCGCATTGCTCACGTCATTGACTTTTAATATATTCATCTTCTGTCATATTGGCGAATTACTCAAAGGACAGGTATTTATTAAACGTATGTATTGAAATTACGAATTTTAGAGTCTTAAGGAGGTTGTGGCGTTACTCACAATCCAAGATTTGAAAGAAAAAAAATGTTATTGTCCAGACTATACTGAGTCTTTCCGAATTAAAAAAAAAATCGCCACAAAACACCTGAGCTAAAAAATCGTTTTTGCATGTAATTTTACGTGCAGTTAGATGTGCAAGACGCTCACGCTGCGGGTGACGTATTTTTTTTTTTTGCTATTTAGCGCAAAGATAAACCATTTTCAACAACGGATTAAAGTAAACTAAAGCTTTGTAAACATTTGGATTTAAAAAAGCCATCTTGCCCATCGAAGACCATATATATTCAGTATTGAACCATCAAGGTTTGATAAAATATTACGAATCTTTTTAATTTTTTCACTTTTTCAATATTTTGAATCTTTTTAATCCTTTCAATCTAATAAAAGATTACGACTTTTTCGTAATAATCGTTAATAATGTTATACCTTTTCAAGATAGTAGTAATACGACAGTTTTTCTTTTTCGCGTAATAAAAGTATAAAAATTCATAATTTGCCCTTTAATTATATATTTTATGAATACTTAGTACTTACAGAATAAATCTATTCCTCAAATGCATTTTTTTACGCTTATAGAAATAAAAACTCATAAAGCGTCACTTGACTCAACTGGACCGCTTAAACCTCCTCAATATCGTTGAAATACAATATTTCCAAGAACAATATTTCCAAGTGTAGAATTTTCTCGTCATTATAGAATGGCGTTCACAAGAAAACAATCATGATCCATTTTCGCGATAATATTTAAGTATCAAATTTCACATTTATTTGTTCGGTTACTAATATTTGTTTCGATTATTATTTTTTGTATGTGTTTTAATGAAGGCATGAATTGTGCGAATCCCATTCGCGATATAATAAGGAAAGAACACTTTTTCGAAACTGGCGATTGGTCACTTTTTAAGTGTGCAAATAAGTTCTCGGCCTTTTTTCATGAAAATAATGATTTATTTTCTGTTAATCGGGAAAGGTACATTTCTAGGTGTATTTCAATCGGGAAAACAATCTCCGTTTCCTTCCACACATTTTCCCCATCTGTCAGGCAGATTGCGAAGTTCTTGGCTGTAAAAAGATGGTGGTTTTGAGTCGATAAAATCGGTATTGGAATGACTTCATCGAACGTTTTGAAGTGGCTATCCAAATAATGTTGGAGCGATCGGAACAAGCGAAAATCCAATAGAGCCAAGTTTGGTGAATACGCCGGGTGTGGCAACACTTCCCAGCCCAACGAATCTAAAGTGTCTCTGGTCCTTTTTCCTGTTCGTGGCCTGATATTGTCATGCAGCAATATAACCAACCTGAGTCTTTTGCCTGTGTAAGGCCGTTTGTGCTTAATTTAGTCAATTAAACGCTGCAGTTGGTGTTTACAGCGCTCAACCGCCAGGGTCTCACCAGGATTGAGCAGCTCAAAGTACAGAACACCCTTAAAATCTCACCATTTCCACAGAAGTAGTTTCTTCCTGTGAATATTGGATTTCGCTATCGATCTGGTTGGTTCACCCGGGTTAACCCTCGATTTACGTTTTTTTTTTTGGATCATCATACAACACCCACTTCTCATCGTCAGTCACTATTTATTGCCAAAAGTCTTTCTTTTTCTCGTCTCGCTTTGTTGCTTTCCGAAAGCACGTGTGGAACCAAGCGCGGGCCTCCTTTTGAATCTTGCCGAGCTTTTCCAAACGACTGGAAGTGTCTTGTTGGATAACTTCTAATGCACCCGAGCAGAAATCTAATCAGGCTGCCTGAGGATCCATCAGGGCCGGATCAGGGATCAATAAGGCGCCCTGATCAAGTACGCCTGATTTGAGCCAGACAGGGGCCTGAGCAGGGATCAATAAGGCGCCCTGATCAGGCACGCCCGATTTGCGCCAGACAGGGGCCTGAGCAGGGATCAATAAGGCGCCCTGATCAGGCACGCCTGATTTGCGCCGGATAGAAGCCTTATCAGGTATCAATAAGGCGCCCTGATCAGGCATGCATGATTTGTGCCGGACAGGGGCCTGAGCAGGGATCAATAAGGCGCCGTGATCAGGCACGCCTGATTTGCGCCGTATAGAAGCCTCATCAGGTATCAATAAGGCGCCCTGATCAGGCACGCACGATTTGCGCCGGACAGATTGGGCCGGAAAGATTGGGACGGTCATCGCCAAAACCGCGAACAAAAACTAAACGATCAAGTCAAGTAAAATAAAAACTTAAACTTAAAAAAAATGTTTTCATATGTTTCATATTTTTAATAACGTTAGTAAACTTGATAACGTGCAACTGCGATAATAATTTAATAAATGTTGATCTATTTTTAAACAAAAAATTAATCAAATGATTGAGCCAGATGACACGCATGTCTCAGGCAGGATGAGGCACTTGATCCGGGCCAGATAAGTTGCTTGATCCGAGCCAGATATAGTGCCTAATCCGAGCCTGGTAAGGTGCCTGATCCGGGCCTGATAAAGCGCCTGATCAGAGCCTGATAAGGTGCCTGATCCGGACCTGAATTTGCAAAAGCGTTACATCCCTGATCAGGGCCGGACTAAATTTGCCTGATCCGGCCCGGATTTGCTATTGTGGCAGCCTGATCCGGTCCGGATTTCACCCTGAACAAATTTCTGCTCGGGCAGTAGCAAGCTCCGATTATATTTGGCAAGGATCTTGGTCCAACAACTGCGCTAAATCCTCGTCTTCAAATTTTTTTGGTCGTTCTGCTCTCTCGTCATTCTCAAGGTTGAAATTTCCAGTTCAGAATCTTTGAAACCTCTTCTTACGGTACTAATGGATACGGTATCTTCCCCAAGGCTTGACAAATCATCCCCTTAGCCTTTGAAGTATTTATTTTTTCAAATCGATCGCGAAAAGCATTGAGTGCCTAATATGCGCGTTATTGCAACTCATTTTGCTCACTGTCATCACGATGTATATTTTTAGGTTATTTTAAGCCGTCGGTCCGGAAAAATAGTCTACTGGATTGGTATTATGCGACACCAAAGCTGGATGGATTATTTTTCGTTTAAATATTCAATATAGCTGTTTTTCTTCTCATGCCAAGAACTTATTTGCAAACCTAACATTTGACTGAAGATCATATGAGACGGAACCTGCGCTTTCACTATTGGTGAAAAAGGATATGCTAAGAAAATATGCGTAATCTCAAGACAAGTGGAAAAGTAAACATCAATAACCTTTCTTTCTTTCTTCGATCTACAAACAGTGCGCTCGAATTAGCGAGGTGGCGTACATGATGGATTGGTATCGGTTACCGGGTAGGACTGGTCTCGCTCTTGTCATGATAATAGCCATGGCTAATCGGCCGCGTAAATTGACGGCCGGACAAATGATGGAACTGTCAGTGAACAGCTTCGGATCTGTGAGTACTGCTATAATATTTCATGAGGGCTTTTTAATGACTTTTGATCACGAGTAATTGCTGTTATTTTATTTTTAGATAATAAAAACTTCAGTGGTCTATTTAAATATGTTACGAAAGATGGCTGACTGAGAAAATGAGGACTACTAATCTGTAATTAAAAATGACTGGCACAAATCTTTCAAATTGATTTTAAAAAAACGAAAATAAGTAATGTGGGTAACCAATATTGAAAGTAAATATTTGTAATATTGTCCACTGAAAAAAACATGGACAAGAAAAAGAGGGAATAAACGTATCGAAATTTCCTTAGCAGTGAATAACGTACAATTTTTAAAAAAATAATTCAATAATAAATTGAAGCTACTCGGTTAACTTCCAATATTACATATGCGTCTACAGCGTCGTCGCCATCAAGGCAATGGCGTTGAACCTTGGCATAAACTATCGAGAGTTTTCTACGCTCAGAAAATATATTTATTTATTGTATTTATATGAACAAATACACAAAATTATTTCCATGCATGCCTCTGTGAGGCAGTGGATATGAATCATGTGGATCTTGAACTGTTCTCGATCAAACGAAGACTACGATGATGAATACTGATTCGTGCTTACACTATAGGTTCAGAAATCACAAAAAATATCAATATAACATGACACTTACAATGTTACTCGATCCATTGAGGCACAATACGTGTGGTATATTTTACACATATGTTGCTTTTACGTATTTCATGAAATTTCTTCTGAAATACTTTTGTAAATTGTCGTGTAAAGATAATCGTAATATAGCAAAAAAAAACGTATCGCTAACAAATACGAATATCTTACAATCAACGGATGATTAGATTAAGAATCCAAACTATGTGAACTGCGGGCAACACAATATCGTTTACGAGGCCAATCGGTTTAACTAACTTATTCCAAGCGAAAGTTTTCATATGACGATTAAAAAAAAATAAGTTCCAAAAGTTTTTAGGTATTAAGTAAGCATAATTAATTCAGAACTTTTTGTTGGACTTTGCAATTTTCTCAATCTAGCATTTAAAGTGAAAGAAATATATTACAAGTTTACAAATTTTTCGTCTGGTTTTGTTTTATTTTGATAAGCTTACATTATGTTTATTGCACTTTTTTCACTTTTCGAAAAGAAACGAAATTTTCCTCTCAAAGGCATTCGTCCTTTTTTTTTATGAAAAGAAATTGAATGACGTACTAAAAAAAAAATGGAAATAACGAAGGGAAAAAGTTTAGATCAATCACTGGGCACGCCTTTGATGTAATCCAGAAGCGATAGATTATCAATCCAATCTATTTGAATTATCGGGTACACTTAAACAAAATCATCACAGAACTCGATCACCACATCCCCCCTGAATGTTCATAGATGTAACACCAAGTATCGATATAAAAACACAATTCTCCTTTGAATTATTTGCAACAACAATTGTGTATTTTTCTGTCAAGCAGCTACAAATGATAGACAGGAAAAGGAACAGAAAAGAGAGAACCGTTGTCACGGGAACAATGAAGACAACAACAAAGGGACAGCAAAGGGGTTACAATTTGCGCAAAGGTCTCGATAATTTGTAACGTATATCGAGGGGTCATTATTCTTCCTCTTTCTACCGTTTACTCTACGTTAGCTTTACATTGGTCAAAAGTGAAGAACGTATTGTTAAAATTATAAAGAAAAGTATATGCGACGCCTGCGCTGACACTGTGACTACACTAAGTCTAGAAATTCTTTCTTCATATGTTCTATGAAAAGTGAAATTCGAAGTTGAAGTTCATCGACCGTGAAGTACACATGTCCGGGAAGAAGCGCAGACGCGAAAACTCGTATGCGCGTCCTCTTTTGAGATAAAAGATGGAAGAGCTCGGACAGTAGTACACGATCGCTTGAAGTGGTCCGATCATGGGTTCTAGATTAAATTGGAAAATGCCGAACAAGAATAAGATATTGAACGAAAATTACGCGGAAGACACGGCTAATACGTTGCAATACACTCGATGGCTGCTGAAGATTCTCGGTGTTTGGTCAATGATCAAGCAAAATCCGAATAAACGGGAAAATTACGTTTCCATCATTTTGATTATCACGTGCTTTGTACTTTTGGCTTTTCTCATAGTACCCTGTTCATTACACATGATTTTTATCGAAAAAGATCCACTTGTCAGACTCACGCTATTCGGTCCTATTGGCTTTTGCCTTACCAACATACTCAAGTATTGCTCAATAATGTTTCGCCGCGAAACAATGAAACGATGCATAGAACACGTAGAAATTGATTGGATGAAGATCGAAACGGAAAATGACCGAGAAATAATGATCCGTAACGTTAACGTTGGACGTCATATTACCGTGATATGTACAATTTTCATGTACGCCGGTGGTCTGTCGTATCACACGATAATGCCACTCTGGCATGGCAACGAAATAAACGAATTTAACGAGACCATAAGACCTCTTGCTAATCCCGGTTATGATATTTTTGTCGATTCCAACACAAGCCCAATTTATGAAATAATATTTTGCACAGTTTGTATATCCGCTTGTGTGATGTTTACTGTAACAACGACTGCGTGCAATTTAGCGGCGACCCTTGTCGCTCACATTTGCGGTCAAATTGAAATAATGATGTCGCGTTTTGAGACATTCTTCGACAAAATCGACGAGACGAGGGAGATACTCGGGAGCCGAATTGGTTCCGTCATCAACTTACACGTTCGATTGCTAAGGTGACATTTACTATCAGTGAAATCAATTTCGATTGGAACATGTGACGTAATTGTGCCAATTGCATTCTTGATTTCTAAAATTCTATAGATTAACGTCGATGATTGAGATCCTGCTTCGTGAGATATGTCTCGTAGAAGTTGTAGCATCGATTATAATAATCTGTTTACTGGAGTACTACTGTCTGACGGTATTACATGATCTTTAACATCGACATTTTTCAAGCTGTGCACGTGATGCTCATACGTGTACGCATTATGCAAATACTCCATTGCAGACGTGGAATGACAGCGAAACCGTCGCAATAATGACTTATTTCGCATTGCTCACGTCATTGACTTTTAATATATTTATCTTCTGTCATATTGGTGAATTACTCAAAGGACAGGTATTTATTATATGTATTGAAATAGCGAATTTTAGCGTGTCAAAATCGTTGACAATCTCGCCTAAATAATATCCAAGTGTAAGATTTTCTTGTCTTGATAGAGTAGCGTGCACGAGAAAAACAATCATAATCGACTTTCACGATAATATTCGAGTACCAAATTTCACATATATTTGTTCGGTTACTAATATTTGTTTCGGTTACTATTTCTCAACACGTGTGTTTTAATGAAGGCAGAAATTGTTCAAATCCCATTTGCCATATAATAAAGAAAGAACTTTTTTTCGAAACTGTTTGGCGATTGATCATTTATTCGAGTGTAGATCATATGAGACGACACCGGCGCTCTCGCTGTTGGTAAAAAAAAGGATATGATGAGAAAATATGTGAAATCTCAAAACAAGTGGAACATTAAATTTGAACAACAATTTTTCTTTGATCTTTAAACAGTGCGCCCGAATTAGCGAGATGGCGTACATGATGGATTGGTATCGATTACCGGGTAGGACTGGTCTCGCTCTTGTCATGATAATAGCCACCGCTAATCGGCCGCGTAAATTGACGGCCGGACAAATGATGGAACTGTCAGTAAGCAGTTTCGGATCTGTGAGTAATGCTATGATTTTTCATGAGTATTTTTTAATGACTTTTGATCATGAGTAATTTCTGTTCTTTTATTTTTAGATAATAAAAACTTCAGTGGTCTATTTAAATATGTTACAAAAGATGGCTGACTGAGAAAATAAGGACTGCTATTGTACAATTGAAAAGTGACTAGCAACAAATATATCAAGTTCATTGAAGAAGAAAACTAACAATATTTGTATACCAAGATTGAAAGCAAATAACATTTGTAACATTGTCCACTGAAAGAACATGGAAAAAATGTATCGAAATTTCTTTAGCATACAGTAAATAGCATAGAGCAGTAAATAGCATACAATCTTTGAAAAATAATGCAATAAAAAATTGAAGCATCTCGGTTATTCAACTTCCAATATCACATATGCGTATTCACCATCGTCGCCATCCAGGCAATTGCGTTGAACCTTGGCATAAAATGCTGAGGGTTTTCCCCACTCAAAAATTTATTCACCGTTCTATACACGGAGAGAATTAAATGTTAAAAATTACCGTGCAGTAACGGTAACCAGATGACAACCCTGGAACTTCGCTTATTATTACTGAGTAAAACACAGATTTTCACGAAAATAAAATAAAATTTCTTCTTCAGATAGAAAATTTTACCAGATTTTTTAGTAAATTTTTATGTGTAACAAAATACGCAAAACTTAAATTTAAAAATATATAATATCAGCGAAATTTTCCTGTGCATTTTATTATTTTATGCCTTTCAAAAAAGTCTATAAAAATGTATCGTCTTTATAACAGTTATTTTAAGATTTATTATAAAATTTAATGAGTGTTATAGGAAAATGTATTGTGCTCTCGGTAAAAATTATCGTGCGCGCTACCCTTCTTGTATAGTAAAATTTTAGCTACGTATTTGAAATTTTCTGTAACGTGAGTTAAAAAAAAACTTGTTGCATACGAATTATTATGCTTTTCTCACTTGTCACCACATTGAAATATATCACGGTAATTTTTACCGTGAAATTCACGACAAAAATTACTTTTTAATTCTCTCCGTGTATATAAATTTAAAAAAATTGTTTCCATGCATGCGTCTGTAAGACAGTGGGTGAATGAATCATTTTGATCTTGAACTGTTCTCGATCAAGCAGAGACTACGATGATAAATACTGATTCTTGCTTACACTATAGGTTCATAAATCACAAAAAAATATCATTATATAATAATATGACACTTACAATGTTACTCGATCCATTGACGCACAATACGTGTGGTATGTTTTACACATATGTTATTTTTACATATTTCATGAAATTTCGTGTGAAATACTTTTGTAAATTGTTGAGTAAATCTAATCGTATCTTATGTAAAAAAAGTATCAGTAATAAATAAGAATATGGCACAATCAATGGATAATCAGATTAACAATCCAAACTATGTGAAGTGCGGGCAACGCAGTATCGTTACCGAGGCCGATTGGTGTAACAACCTTATTCCAAACGTACGTTTTTGTATGACGGTTAAAAAAAGTGTCAGATTCGAAAGTTTCTTCTGCATGATAAAAAAATATACAAATAGGCATTACGCATGTATAGTTGTACCACAACTTTTATTTGGGCCTTAGTAAATGTTTTTTTTGAGCTCAGCGGTTAGAAAAAAAAAGAATAGTCTGCTGTTTTGAGAAATTGACCTTTCCGTTATCATCACCGAGCATTCTGTCTGAATTAAGGCTCGCAAAAATGGAAAACAGTGCAAGCAATATTTTGCTTTTATTCGTGCGTGTGTGCGATGGTAAGTACCAATTCTTTTATATCGCTGTTCCTGTGCCTCACTGTCAGCTTTCATAATAAACACTGCGTTGTGTTTATACTGCGGGACATGTACAGAGTCAGACGATGTTGCAGGAGACTTAACCGTCTTTGCACAATTTTCATTAATCGATAAAAAAAATGAATTTTCTTCTCGATAAGTTTTGTAATTTTTTCAACGCAAACGAATTACATATGACGGCGGATAGTACGATATCCGTGGCGAAAAGTTTTGACCATTGATTCCCGATATTGCAACCGAAATAATGAGAATTTCAAAAATAAAAAATTTGTCGTTTCGGCTTCCTTAAAGAAATATTAGCGATTAGCGGGCGAGCGTCAAATAGTACATTATGATACAAGTACGAAAAAACGTTTTCTAACGAGTGTGAGTTTGCCGCACGTGCCGGAGGCGAGCGTTGCAATCACACGAGATTTGTTTTAATAAAAAAAAAAGATTTTAATTTCTTTCGGTGCTTTCTTTTTTTAACCCCTCGTCTGTAAATGTGGATGTTTCGCGTCCGGGCGAAAACGGTGCCGGTTAATAATTTTCCAAGAAGCGAACGGGTAGGGCTGCTATGCCCACCTAAGCTTATCTAGGAAGGAGAACCGACCCCCAAAGTTGAAGGACTCAGACCCTTCTGAAGAGTTGCTGTGAGCAAGTCAAATCCGAAGTGGACACTAAATACCCACCAGTACAGACGGCGTATACCAAACTCGCAGGTGAGTGAACAATTTTCTTTTGGTTTTAACGTTTTTTTTTTTTGCATCAGAGAACCTACGGAATGAGAAATGAGGATTTCTTTTTTTTTTTAATTACATATATTTCTCATGAATGTAAGATTTTTTTATAATTTACAATTTTTTTTTGTAAAAAAAATTGTAAACATTTTTTCGCAAATTTTACAATTCCATGAGACAGGAAAAAGCAGTACTGCTGCGTAAAGTGTCAAAAAGCGGTCTGTAAAGATCATCGTCTTATGTGTTGTGCACATTGTGTAGAATAGAATAGTCTTACTTGTGTCAAAAGAATTTTGTTTAACCATGTACAATTTAGTATGTAATCTAAGAATTGACGAATATAAGTTTTTAATTATTTAGTTTGTAAAATAGACGATAAAAGAAATTATTTTTTATGATAAAATGTGTGAATACTAATTCCTAATACATGATTTATTGCTTCTTTTACTTGTCCAAACTTAAGCATTTAATTTTAAATAAATAACGCGAAATATTTTTTTTTCTTAAAGCTGCATTATTAACCTTCAATTTGCCGTTTTTCAAAATACGTTAACTTAATTTTTCATAAAATTACGATTTTGTGAGTAAATCAGTATTTTTCTGCCGAGTTCCTCCATTTGTCAACAAAAAATATATGAAAAAAAATTATATTTCTACAATTTTATGATTGATACATCAAGTTGAAGTTTTCGAATATTAGCATGAATTTTTTCGGAATTTTTTGAGTGCATTAAAACCGTCGGGCGTGAGATACTCACGTTTACAGACGGGAGGTTCCGAAAAAACGTTTACAGACGAAGAGTTAATTTTAGATTTAATTTATTTTTTAAATTGTATTTCATTTTTTATTATTTATTTTTTAATTGGGTCCGTGCGGTTTTCCTTGGGTTATTTTTGTTATGGTTCTGGTATATGTGTTGTGTGTTTGGTTTCTTTCATTTGTTTGGGTTTGGTTGTGAAGGTGTTATGTACGTGGAAAGTGTGTCGTAGGCGGAAGGTGCTTGCTACTGAAGCGCGGGGGAGGGGGGGGGGGGGGGGGGGGGGTCCGAGGGGTGCAAGCCCTTGGCGGGAACACGGGGCGGATTCCCATGCGGGGGTGGAGGTGGCGGAGCCCTCCGACGTACAACGAACGTAGTATTTAAATGATTATTAACATATATTACGAGATTATAATTCTTTATTTATTTATAACAATAAAATAGTTACATATAATTACTACGACGAATTTCTAAACGATACCTCTTACATAAACTTTTACTTTTAAGTAAAATTGCTTGAGGTTCAAATAATAGTGTTTATATCGTATCGTCTCTTAGAAAAAAAACGATTATTGGGGCAATCGTTTTTCATAACAATCGTTTATTTTTAACAATCACAATATTATATCAACGCTTTTGTTTGGGGTAAGGTTTATGATTCTTCGTGTCGCCGAACAGAAAAAAAAATCCACTCTTAAGGCCTAGGAGTCACTTTAGAGCTTTATGAGTTCGAAGATGGATGAACAATATACTTTTAATCCCCCTTTGGACTCCTAGCGATTAAAAATACTGCTTTAGTCCCTGTCTAGGCGCACCCATTAGCGAGGGAAAAATGGTAGTGGTATATAAAATACATTTTTGGCTTTTCAGACACTGCTTAAACTATATATTTCCAAGTTACCTTGCCGGTTTTTCATTATTAGTGATAAAATAAAGGTATCTTCGCAATGAGCACAGACAATATTTGCAGATTCGAAAAATTCGTAATTTTTAATAACTAAAGAAAAATTCTTATTTTAACGCAAAATAATCGAAATATCAAACTTTTACCACTCTGCAAATTGTGTTTATTTTGACTTGATAACCCAAAATTCAGCATCAAATTGTAGTGCTACGGAAATCGTACGCGTGCCAAATGACGTATTGAAAAAAATTGAAACAGCAAAAGAAAGCAATCCAATTCGATAGTTTGAAATACCTGGTACACTTGGACAGTTCCATCGCAGAAGTCCACCCCCCCCCCCCCCCCCCCCCCTCGCCCCCGCCCCACTCTATGTCACGTTTTCGTTGATGTAACAAGTATTAAAACTAAAAAGCGAGTCTGTTTTCAGTTATTTGCACAAAAAAAAAACGTTCGTGCATTCTTTCGACTGCAGCCGCACTTGCATCGATATATAATAAAAAAGAAGAAAATATCATGAGGAAAAGTCGTTGTCACGGAAACAAAGTTTCAACATCAACGGGGTAACAATTTCCGCAACGGAGTTAATAATTTGCAACGTGTATCGAGGCATCGTTTATTTTACCCTCTTTCTCCCGACCGTTCGCTTTACGCTGATAAGAAATGAAGATAATATGTTAGCAATTGAAAAAAAAGTTTGTCCCCTACGTGGCCGTCTCACGTCCAATGATTCTACGTATAATCTATGAAAAGTGCACATCGAATTATGAGTTCATCGACCGTAAAAGAACGGCAAGCAGCGCAGACGCGACATTCAAGAAACACGTGTCCGCTTGGTCTTTCGAAATAAGACGTGACAGAGCTCGAACAGTAGCACAAGATCACTCGAGGTGGCGCAATCATGAGTTTTAATTGTAATGAAGAAATTCCGGAAGAGCACGAAACGCTTAACAAAAATTACGCGCGGGACACGTCTGAAACGCTGCGATACACGAGATGGTTGTTCAAAATTCTCGGTGTTTGGCCATGGATGAAGCTAAATCCAACGAGACGGGAAATTAGCGTGGCAAAAATATTTACTTTCATCTGTTTGTTACTCATGTCTTTCATCCTGATACCCCTCTCGTTACACACGATTTGTATAGAAAAGAAAATACTCGTAAAAATCATGCTGTGCAGTCCTCTGAGCTATTGCTTCGGAAACATGGTGAAGTATTCCTTGATGATATTTCGTCGTGAAGACATAAAATACTGCATGGAACACGTTAAAATTGATTGGATGATGATCGAGACGGAAAATGATCGGGAAATTATGATGCGCAACGTCAAGGACGGAAGGCGTATCTCCATGATTTGTGCACTCTTTCTGTACATCGGTGGAATATCGTATCACACGATATTGCCACTTTGGCAAGGCAGTACAATAAACGAGTTCAACGTGACCACCAGACCTCTCGCTTATCCTGGTTACGATATATTTGTCGATAGCAACGCAAGCCCAAATTACGAAATTATTTTTAGCACAATAACTGTGTCCAGTTGCTTGTTGTTTACTCTAACGTTGACCGCGTGCAATTTATCAGCAACTTTTGTGACACACATTTGCGGTCAGATTGAAATAATAATGTCACGATTTGAGACGTTCTTCGACAAAATTGACGAGGGTGACAAGATACGCGAGGGTCGCATTGGCTCCGTCATCAAGTCACACATCCGAGTGTTGAAGTAATACTCTCTATGAGTATGATCAATCTTGATTTAAACATCTGACGAAAAATGTGACAATTACATTCGAGATTTTTTTTTCAAATTCTCGTAGATTAACAACGATGCTTGAGACCGTGTTTTGTGAGCTATGTTTCATTGAAATCGGAACATCGGTTATCGCAATTTGCTCACTAGAATACTCCTGTCTGATGGTATTACACGTTATTTAACAACAACATTTTTCAAGCTTCACCTGTACTGCTGATATTTACATACATGTTTTTTTTTTTTTTTTCTTCAAATTGTCCATTTGAGACATGGAGCGACAGCGATAACGTCGCAATATTTACTTACGTCGTATTGCTCGTGTCGACGTCTTTCGATGTATTTATCTTCTGCTACATCGGCGAATTACTCAAGGAACAGGTAATTGTCATCTGTATCAAATCTCTGCCTTTTCATAGTCCCAAAGATCTTTAGGGCTCTGGCCTAAATTTTTCCGCGTATAAAATCTTGGATCCATTTTAGACCGTCGATTGTGAGGAAGAAATGGTAATTGATTTTCGCAAAAAACTTCGAATATGAAATTTTCGAAACAATATTCGTGTCGTTTATTGCTTTTGACAGTACTTTTTTTCTTTTCAATAAAGCCAATAATTGCTTATATTCCATTTACTATGTAATGGGAAAAGAAAAAGTGTGCGTAAATGCTCGGCAGCCGGCCAAGTATTTGAGTTGAAGTTGTACGAGAAAAAGCTAGCGTACGCCCACCACTGCCGAGAATAAATATAATCAGTGGAGATTTGGAGTGTCAAAATGGAAATAAAAGTAAAATTTGCTGACAATATTCCTTCGATTCGCAAACAGTGCGCACAAATTGGCGACGTAGCGTACATGATGGGTTGGTATCGGTTACCGGGCAAGACCGGTCTCGCTCTCATCATGATAATCGCCATGTCTAGTTCTCCGCGTAAATTGACGGCTGGACGAATTCTTGAACTGTCAGTATACAGTTTCGGAACAGTGAGTAATGTAATGATTTTTCATGTTGACTTTTTAATAACTTGGATCATGGGAAACTTCGATTATTTTCCTTTTAGATAATGAGGACTACAGTGGCATATCTGAATATGTTAAGAACGATGTCTGTCTGAGGAAATCATAACATCAACTGTGTAACTAAAAATGACGTCACACATATTTCAAGTAACAACACTAGTATAACAATAAATATTAGTATAACAATATTAATAACAAATCATGTTTCTGATATTGTCCACTGATGAACGATAAAAACATAAGAGGGAATAAACTCAAATTACTTTAAAAGCAACAAGCAACACATTGCAACTGTTCTGTTGTTTATTTCGAATATTCCCTTTGCAGTTTCGCCGCAACCAAGCAAAATTTTGCCATGAAATCCCGGTTTCTTTCATGCTAAAACATTATTCGTTGTCCCAGACCTAACTACAACGTATATCGCTTTGATGCATGAGTCTGTCAAGTGGTCAGATCGAGTCATTTTCTCTGCAGCCGATTCGTATTAATCGTACGCAATATGATTATGAGTATGTAGGCTATATGCTCATAAATGGCAAAAAAAAAAATACGATAAGTCAGGACACAAACTTGCTTGAGGCACGACTTCATGTATACTTTTTTTTATACTTATTTATCATTTTATTACTTTTTTATCATTTTTTTTTAGGCATATCGTACGATTGTGCCCGCTATACTTTCATCAATTATTAATGTAGAACATAATGGTATTTCACAGCGAAAAGAAGTATCATCAGTAAAAAAAAATCTAATAATGATCGGATTAGTAATCCAAACTGTCTGAATTTTTGGCAACCCGGGATTGCTAGAGAAATTGATCACTGTATGCACCTTATTTCAAACAAATTGAACACCTGGAAAGATATCATGACAAAAGTCCGTTACGACAGTCCCATCGTTACATTTCCTTTAATTACATTTAAAAGAAACAGAAGTATCGAAGGAATCGATAGGGAAAATGAAACAATTGTGCGGTACAGCCATTGTCATGGGAATAAAGTCACAACAATAAAGGGCTATTGTTTGATTCCCAGTTTAACTTAGGGGCTAATTTCCGAAAAAAGTAATCCGTTGATCGAGTTAACGTTTATGCAAAGACTTTCTCTTTGACGTTCTAAGAGAAGACATAAAAGGATTTTTTTTTTTCAACTCGCAATAATTTTCGAAATACTGAGTTTTCTCTCGAAATAATCTCACCTAGTTACGAAAGATGACTAACTGAGAAAATCAGGACAACTATAGGAAAATTAAAAACAACTTCGAAATATATTTCACGTTTATTAAAAAAAAGGAAACTGGTAATGGCATAATAATTTTGAAGGCAAATAATAGTTATAACATTGTTAACTGTAAAAGCGGACGAGAGGGAATAAATTTATCGAAATTTCTTTCGCAGCAAAAAGCATCATTTTTCCTCGTTTTTTTTTTATTATTGCAACAATACATTGAAGCTTCTCGGTTATTTTATTTCATAACTCATAAATTCTCGAGTGTTTTTCAATTCTTGTACTTACACGACAGGTCCATAAATCACACTAAAAAAATCAATTAGACATGACACAATGTTACTCGATCCATGGATGCACGATTCGTGTCGTATCTTCTTACACATTATTTTTACGTATCTCATGAAAAATGTTCGCAGATACTTTTATAAATTGTTTTGTAAAGAAAATTATCGTATTTTATGCAAAAGAATGGCCGGTAAAAAAAAAACAAATATCACAATCAATTGATGGTCTGGTTAAAAATCTTAACTATGTAGACCGCCGACAACACAGTACTGTTACGGAGGCTAATCGCTGTAACCACCTTATTTCATGATTCAAAATATACAGAAAGGCATTATGCATATAATACTTATAAAATTTTTATTCGACTTTAACTTTTATTAAAAAAAAAGATATGACTAGTTTGCCCATTGGATCAACTGAATTTTTCGTTATCGGCACTGAGCATGGAATGGAAAATTGTGGAAGCAATTTAGCTTTGATTCGTGAGTGTGTAAGATAGTAAGTACCAATTGTCTTTTTATCGCTGTTCCTCTGATCTCTGTTAGCTGTTATGATAAATACTGGATTATATACTGCGGGACCATATATTACGAAAGAAAAAATAAACACGAGCTGTTTCACACGACAATAATTACAGAGCCAGTTGATTTTGCTCGCGACTATACGTGTTTTCACTTTTTTTTGTTGTTGGCAGGTAAGATATAAATTTTCTTCTCGAAGACTTTAGTAATTTTTTCAATAAAACGAATTAAATGTCGTACAGAAAGAATTAACTAAAATAGGAAAAGAAAAAAAAACGTACTTGAAGAATTCCACCACAGATATTGGTCGCTAGACCCACACGGAGAGAATTAAATGTTAAAAATTACCGTGCAGTAACGGTAACCAGATGACAACCCTGAAACTTCGCTTATTATTACTGAGTAAAACACAGATTTTCACGAAAATAAAATAAAATTTCTTCTTCAGATAGAAAATTTTACCAGATTTTCTAGTAAATTTTCATGTGTAACAAAATACGCAAAAGTTAAATTTAAAAAATATATAATATCAGCGAAATTTTACTGTGCATTTTATTATTTTATGCCTTTCAAAAATGTCTATAATAAAGTATCGTCTTTATAACAGTTATTTTAAGATTTATTATAAAATTTAATGAGTGTTATAGGAAAATGTATTGTGCTCTCGGTAAAAATTATCGTGCGCGCTACCCTTCTTGTATAGTAAAATTTTAGCTACGTATTTGAAATTTGCTGTAACGTGAGTTAAAAAAAACTTGTCGCATACGAATTATTATGCTTTTCTCACTTGTCACCACATTGAAATATATCACGGTAATTTGTACCGTGAAATTCACGACAAAAAATTACTTTTTAATTCTCTCCGTGCACCTAGTCACATTTTCTTTCACGTAACAACAAGTATTTACACCAAAAGAAAAACAAGTTTCCTTTGAGTTATTTGCAACAACGATTCGGCATTTTTCCGACAACACCCGTGCCTGTATCGATATATAAGAAAAAGAAAAAAAAATCCATTATGCGGAACAGTCGTTGTCACGGAAACAAAGTCACAACATCAAAGGGGTAACAACTTACGCAACGGACTCGATAATTTGCAACGTATACCGTGGCATCGTTTATCTTACCCTTTTCCTTACCCGCCGTTTGCTTTACGCTGATGAGAAATGAAAATAATAGGTTAGAAATTGAAAAAGCGTTTGTCCCGTACGTTGTTGTCGTTTCGCATCCAGCAATTCTTCGTATACTCCAGGAAAAGTGCAAATCGAATTATGAGTTCATTGACCATAAAAGAACGGCAAAGAGCGCAGACGCGACATTCACGAAACTCTTATGGGCTTGCTTTTTTCGAAATAAGAGGCGACAGAGCTCGGACAGTAGCAGACGATCACTCGAGTTGGTGCAATCATGAGTTTTAATCGCAATGAGGAAATACCGAAGGAGCATGAGGCGTTGAACAAAAATTACGCGCGGGACACGTCCGAAACGCTACGATACACTCGATGGTTGTTTAAAATTCTCGGTGTTTGGCCATTGGTGAAGCTAAATCCAACGAGATGGGAGACTTACGTGGCAAAATTGTGCAGTGTCACGTGTTTTTTCCTTATGTCATTCATTCTGATACCCCTCTCGTTACACACGATTTGTATAGAAAAACAAATGCTCGTAAAAATCATGCTCTACAGTCCTATGAGCTATTGCTTCGGAAACATAGTGAAGTATTCCTTGATGATATTTCGTCGTGAAGATCTAAAACGTTGCATGGAACACGTTAAGATTGATTGGATGATGATCGAGACGGAAAATGATCGAGAAATTATGATGCGAAACGTCAAAGCCGGAAGGCGTATATCCGTAATTTGTGCACTTTTTTTGTACATCGGTGGATTATCGTATCACACGATATTGCCATTTTGGCGAGGCAGTGAAATAAACGAGTTTAACGAGACCATCAGACCACTCGCTTATCCCGGTTACAATTTATTTGTCGACAGTAACGCAAGCCCAAATTACGAAATTATCTTTAGCACGATAACTGTATCCAGTTGCTTGCTGTTTACTCTAACGCTGACCGCGTGCAATTTATCAGCAACTTTCGTAACTCACGTTTGCGGTCAGATTGAAATAATAATGTCACGTTTTGAGACGTTCTTCGACAAAATTGGCGAGGGTGATGATATACACGAGGGTCGCGTTGGTTCCGTCATTAAGTCACACGTCCGAGTGCTAAGGTAACGATCTATGATGAGGGAGGGTTTTTTTTTATTTGAACTGGTGACAAAAATCTGGCTATTTGTTTATAGATTTTTTTTTCTTCTAATTCTCGTAGATTCACGTCGATGCTCGAGACCGTGTTTTGTGAGTTATGTTTCATAGAAGTCGGAACATCGGTTGTCGTAATTTGCTCATTAGAATACTCCTGTCTGAAGGTATCGCACGTTCTTTAATGCCAATATTTTTTAAGCTGTACGGATTCTGTCATTATGTACATACATTTTTTTTTCATATTAACCAATTGAGACGTGGAGTGACAGCGATAGTGTCGCTATATTTACGTACTTCATATTGCTCGTGTCGACGGCTTGCGATGTATTTATCTTCTGCTACATTGGCGAATTACTTAAGGGACAGGTATTTATCATCCGTATTAAATTCGTGAATTTTGATAGTCCCAAAAATCGTTAGCACTCTACCCTACATATATCCGCGCACAAAATCTTCGAGTCATTTTAGCGCATCAATTACGAGAGAGCAACGGTAATTGATTTTTGCGACAAATTTCGAAATAACATTTTCAAAATCTTATTCGTTTCGTTTATGATTTTTGGTAACAATAGTTCCAATGAAGGCACGGTTTGCCATTAGATTTTCTATAGAATGACAAAAGAAAAATTCTGCAGTAATAAAGTATTATAGAAAAAGGTAACGTACGCCCACTCTTGCCGAGAATAGATATAATCAGTGGAGATTTCGAACCTCGAAATGGAAGTAAAAGTAAAATTTAATGACAATTATTTTTTGATCGATAAACAGTGCGCTCGAATTGGCGACGTAGCGTACATGATGGGTTGGTATCGGTTACCGGGTAAGACCGGTCTCGCTCTCATCATGATAATCGCCATGTCTAATTGTCCACGTAAATTGACGGCCGGCCGAATTATTGAATTGTCAGTATATAGTTTCGGATCGGTGAGTACTGCAATGATTTTTCATTATAATGTTGCAATGACTTTGGATTATCGAAAACTTCGATTATTTCCCTTTTAGATAATGAGAACTTCGGTGGCCTATCTGAATATGTTACGAACAATGGCTGTCTGAGGAAATCATAAGAACGACTGGATAATAGAAAATGATGTCATGCATATTTCAAGTAACAGGATCATGATAATCATGTTATTAATAACTAATATTAGTATAAGAATATTAATAACAAATCATGTTTGCGATATTGTTCACTGACGAAAAATAGAAAATAAAAGGGAATAAACTTAAATTATTTTACAAGCATGCGATCTTTCCAATTTTTAACACTAGATTTACCAGACCAGGTACTGGTATAAGTGTCAATAACAAAAAATATATTTGTTACGAATATATATAAAGTAACATTAAGTTCATAAAATGTATTCTCTACTTATAGCTACAAAAGTCATAACATCATTTCGGAAAGCAAATTTACATGCAGTAGGAATTTTGAATTGAAATTGCACGACCAGTCAAAATGACTGGTCTGGTAAATCTAGTGTTAATATTGTCATTACACATTACAGCTTCTCCGTTGTTTATTTTGAATATTCCGTTTGCAGTTCCAACGTCCCCATAATATCCCCAAAGTATAATTGAAAAAGCCTTTACTCGTAGCACAAAATCTCGGTTTTTTTTCAAATAAAAAATGATTCGTTGTTACGGACCTAACAATTTACTATGAATATTGGTACGATGCACGAAGCTGTCAAATAACGAGTTCGAGTCATTTTCTCTGAAGGTGTTGCTGAACCGTACTCAATGATTACGAGGATTTAACCTATAACAGATGGGTCATTAAGTCCCGAGACTTACCAGTAAGAGTACATTTTTTTTGCAAAATTCGACTTTATTCATCAACATAGTCACCTTCCATAGCGATACAATAATTCCAACGTTTTTCTAAACTTTCGATGCCTTTCTTATAGGACGATTTGTCTTTTGCCTCAAAATAGGCTTCAGTTGCGGCTATAACCTCATCATCGGAGCCAAATCTCTTTCCCTGGAGCATCTTTTTGAGATCTACGAACAGGTAGAAGTCAGATGGGGCCAGATCTGGTGAATATGGAGGGTGTGGAAGCAATTCGATTCGTAAATCGTTCAATTTCACCATCGTTTTCATCGACTTGTGGATCGGTGCATTGTCGTGGTGAAACAGCCGTTTTTTTCTTTGCCATGTGAGGCCTTTTCTGCTTGATCGCGTCATCCAATCGATCCAATAATGCGATGCAGTAGTCGCTGTTGATCTTCTGGCCCTTCGGAAGAAAGTCGATGAGCAAAATTCCGACTTTGGCCGGCTTTCGCCCTCTCCTCTTCACTCGGCTGACGCTCTTTTCGACTCCGGCGTATAGTGATGAATCCATGTTTCACCCATTGTTATGTACCGACGCAAAAATCCTTTTTATCACGCGTAAACAGCTTCAAACAGCACTCCGAATCATCAATTCGTTGTTGTTTTTGTTCCACTGTGAGCAAACGCGGCACCCACTTGGACAAAAGTTTTTTTCATACCCAAATTTTCATGCACAATTTTGAACACGGTGCCTTTTGATATCTTTAGGATGTCAGCTATCTCTTGCAACTTCACTTTACGATCGGACATAACAATTTTCCGAATTTTTTGGATGTTTTCGGCCGTAGCCACCGCAATTGGACGACCTGAACGCACCGCGTCTTCGGTGGTTGTTCGACCGCGTTTAAAATCTGCATACCATCGGCAAATGGTTATTTTCGATGGGCACTTTTCCCGGTAACACTTTTCAAGCCATTGCTGACCTTGAATTGTATTTTTTCCCATTAAAAAACAGTGTTTGATTAACACACGAAACTCGTTTTTATCCATCGTTTAAGCAAAAACAAATGTAGCGTCACTTAATATCTCGACAACGACTGAACCGAATGACATGAAATTTTTACACATATATTTTGAAGGTGGTACTACCGAAAAACAAAAGCGGCATAGCATTGGTGGCGCCATCTGTGTGTCAGTCCCGGGACTTAATGACCCATGTGTTAAATGGTTAAAAAAAAGATTTGACAGAGCACCAAATAACTCGAGGCATGATTCGATTTATACTGTTTTGGAATTTTTAAGCATATCATGAGATTCAGCCTGCAATAATTTTAGCAATTCTTTTAAATAGAAAATAATAGTATTTTACTGAAAAAAAAGTATCAAGAAACAAAATCTCTTACATAAATCAGGTTATCTAACCAAACTATTTGAATGATTGTCACCCCAAAAAAACGTAAAAACTTCAAAGATAATATGCTTCTGAATGAAAATTTTGTGACGTAGGATATAGGAGGTTATGTTGATGGAATGCTGAGGCAGTTGTAACGGCAAGCCCCAATAGGGCCTTATTAGGTCAAGCCCTAGTAGGGCCATATCCGTATTGCCTGATTTACGGGAGTAAAAAGGCACCCTGATGAGGTCGCAGTAAGGTAGCCTTCTTACTCCCGTACTACAGTTTCACCGTTCCGGTCGGCATCCGGCACCGATCAGGCGTGCCTCATTACGGCATTCCAGACCGCAGCACGATAGCGGCCTGATCAGTGTTCAGGCTGCCTAATCAAAATTTCTAGTCGGGTTATTAAGCAAGAAACGATTATTATTCTCGAAGACTTTTATAACTTTTTTTATGAATAGATATTGAATAAACCTAGTTCAATAGCTGTGCAGGTACACTTGAACAATCCCATCACAGACCTCGGTCACTAGAGTCCCCAAATCACATTTTCTCTGACTTAGCGACAAGTATTGAAACTAAAAAGCAAGTCTCTTCTGAGTTAATTGCAAATATACAATTGTGCGTTATTCCGACACAGTTACGCCTGCTATGGAATCGACAGACAATAACATGGAAATGATCGTGCGGAAGAGTCGTCGTTACGGAAACAAAGTCACAACATTAAAGGGTTACAAATTACACACAGGACTTGATAATTTGTATAGAGTTATCCAACCCTCGAGCCCCGCCCCCGCCGCCCTCCGTCGTTCACTCCAACGTGGCTTTACGCTGTTATGAAATGACGATAATACGTTGGAAATTGAAAAAAGTTTTAACCCTATGCTAACGTCGTAACCGTCTTTCGTTCAACGACTCGACGTATATCCCAGGAACGGTGCAAATCGAATTATGAGTTCATCGGCCGTGAAAGAATAGTAGCAAGCAGCGCAGACGCGAACACTCATGAAACTCGTACGCGCTTGCTCTTTCGAAATAAGACACGACGGAGCACGGATTAGTAGCACTCGACCACTCGAGGTGGCACAATCATGAGTTTTAATTTAAATGGAGAAACGCCAACGGAGAATAATGAGGCGATGAATAAAAATTACGCTCGGGACACGGCTAAAACATTGCAATACACACGACGATTGCTCAAAGTTATCGGTGTTTGGCCAATGGTGAAGCTTAATCCAAAGAGATGGGAGATTTACGTTGCAACAATGTTTATCGCCACGTGTTTTATACTTATGTCTTTTATTCTGATACCCCTGTCATTACACACGATATACATAGAAAAGCGAACGCTCGTGAAAATCATGATGTACAGTCCTATGAGCTATTGCCTTGCTAACATATTGAAATATTATTCCATGATATTTCGTCGCGAAGCCCTAAAACGATGTATGGAACACGTTAAAATTGATTGGATGTCGATTGAAACGGAAACGGAACGGGAAATTATGATGCGCAACGTCAAAAGTGGACGTCACATCACCGTGCTTTGTGGAATGTTCCTGTACATGGGTGGTGTATCGTATCACACGATATTGCCACTGTCGCGAGGCAGTGAAATAAACGAGTTCAACGAGACTATCAGACCTCTCGCTTATCCTGGTTACGATAGATTTTTCGATAGTAAGACGAGCCCAACTTATGAAATTATCTTCGGCGTTATTACTATATCCTGTTGCGTGCTATTCAATATAACGACGACCGCGTGCAATTTAGCCGCGACTTTCGTAAGTCACGTTGGTGGTCAAATTGAAATAATAATTTGGCGTTTTGAAACGTTCTTCGATGGAATCGACGAGACTAACAAAATACGCGAGAGTCGCATTGGTTCTGTCATTAAGTCACACGTCCGAGTGCTAAGGTGACACTCTCTATGGGTGAGATCAATTTTGATTTGAACAATCGAGAAAAAAAAAAATGTGGCAATTTCATTCTAGATTTCTCAAATTCCCGTAGATTAACGTCGATGATTGAGACCCTACTTTGTGAGATATGTTTCGTAGAAGTCGGAACATCAATTATAATAATTTGCTTACTACAATACTGCTGTCTGATGGTATTACTCGTTTTTTTAACGCCAACATTTTTTCAATCTGTGTGGATTTTGCTGATACGTGCAATTAATTTTTTTTTTTAAATGTTTCATTTGAGACTTGGAATGACGGCGAGACTGTCACATTATTTATTTACGTCATATTACTCACGTCGACAAGTTTCAATGCATTTATCTTCTGCTACATCGGCGAATTACTCAAGGGACAGGTATATTTATTATCAGTATTGAATCTGTGAATTTTTATAAAACCAAAAATTGTTAGCGTTACAAGCCTAAAAATCTCGGCTTAGGAAACCTTCAAGTCTTTTTCGAGTGTCGAGCATGAGAAAGCAGATGCAATTGTTTTTCACGATTAACTTCGAGTAAGATATTTTCAAAATAATATTCGTTAACATTTTTTTTTTTCGTAAACGATTGTTTCAATGAAGACACGAATAGCGGACATTCGAATCACTATATAATGATTCATCATTATATAATAAATTGTGCAAGTTATACGAGAAAAATGCAGCGTACGCCCACGCCTGCCTAGAACAGATATAATCAATGGAAATGTAGAATGCCGAAATGGAAGTGAAAGTAAAATGTTATAGATTGTTCGAGACTGTATTTGTATGACTCAAACTGCAGACTATCTAAATACATGTTCTCGATTAAATAATAAGGTTTAATATTTATTCGATTTCGTCATCGGTCGAATGAGAAAATTTCGAATAATTTAACCTTCGTTATTTTGAGTTTATGATTACGTGATTACGAAATCTTTGTCGTTCTATATTTGGCCATTCGAACTTTTGACCCCCACCCTTAATAACAATCATTCTTCGTTCCGCAAACAGTGCGCTCGAATTGGCGACATAGTGTACATGATGGGTTGGCATCGTTTACCTGGTAAGACCGGTCTCACGCTCATCATGATAATAGCCATGGCTAATTGTCCGCGTAAATTGACAGCCGGACGAATGATTGAATTGTCAGTATACAGTTTCGGATCTGTGAGTAACTGTAATGACATTCCATGAGGACTTTTCAACGACGTTAGATCATCGAAAACTTCGATTCTTTCCATTTTAGATAATGAGAACTTCATTTGCCTATCTGAATATGTTACGAACGATGGCTGTCTGAGGAAATCATAACGTCAAACTGTGTAACTGAAAATGACGCTACACATATTTCAAGTAGCAACACTAGTATAACAATATTAATAAGAAATCATGTTTGTGATATTATTCACTGACGAATCATAAAAAAGTAAGAGGGAACAAACATAAATTACTTTAGAATGAAAAAGCATGCAATCATTCGAATTTTTAATATTGTGATGACACATTGCAACTTCTCTGTTGCTCACTCTGTTTGTTTCACCATTACTACAATTAAGGTTGTAGCATTGACTATTACCGAAAAATCGGGGTTTTTCAAATTTAAAAAAATTATTTATCGTTGCCGACTCAACTACAACGAATATTGCTACGATGCATGAGGTTGTCAAACAGTGAGTTCGAGTCATTTTCTCCGAAGCTGTTTCAAATTAAACATGCTCAACGATTACGAGTATTTAACCTATAAGCATTTAGACTTATAAATGGCGAAAAAACAATATAGTGCAAGTCAAAGAAACATTATCTATGTGACACGACACTTACTGAACTAGTCGATTATACTGAACATTGCCCTCGGAGACTTGTACAATTTTCTTTATGAATAGCAATTCACTGTAGTGAAAACATGAAACAATGAAAAAAAAAAAAACTTGAATTATCGAGTATGCTTGAGAAATAGCATCATAGAACTTGGTCAGAAACTTCTTCACTGCTCCATATGTAAATACAAAAAATTTTGCCTCGTTATATGCGTCTGTAAGAGAGTGAGTGTAGATCATTTTGATTTTAAACTGTTCCGGATTAATCGTAGACTATGGCGATGAGAACTTTCGTGTACATACACGATAGGTTCATAAATCACAACAACAAAAATATCAATTTCACACAATACTTACAATATTACTAGATCCATCGATGCACCGTATCGTACCTTTTTATACATATGCTATTTTTACGTGTTTTATGAAATTTCTTCCGAGATACTTTTATAAATTGTGTTGTTAAGAAGAAATTGTATGTTATCCAAAAAAAAGTATCGGAAATTCAATTTGCGGGGCGATCATTGTTTTTTTTTTCAAAAATTGATTTAGACATATTTTTTCGTTCTTTCAAGCAAAAAAAAACTGGGCAAAAAAATTGGGTTTTTTTTTCAAACGACTGCGATTTTATTATCCAGGGTTTTTCAGAAAACAAAAAACGATAAGGCCAAATTTATTCTAGTTTGATAATTTTTAACCCGTTTTTATTTAAGACGAACTGGCTGTGGAGCGCCCCGTGCAAACCAAAACACGCCGTGCATGGCTTTATGTGACAGGAGCTGGAACCGCCATTTTGGATTTTTTAAAAATAGATGAACTCGGTATTTACTCTCCATTGATAGAAGAATAAAAAACGTTGAAACCCGCTTCGAAAAGTATTAATTTAATATAAAAAAAAGAATTGCTGAAGTTGATGCATTTTTCATGTCTCTCGACGGTAACCTTCCCTTAAATTATAAAGTTATTCACCTGACAGACCTCATACTGTCGCAGGAATAAGAGGTGATTCTGATCAATGGCAATAATGTCCCCTTCACAGAAGTCCCCTTTAGAAGCCACAACCTTCTTCCAATAATTCTTCCACTTTCTTGTCGCATTTCTTTCTGTTTCCTCCTCGTCGTCGAATTTTCTTCCTTCAAAGAAATGTCTCACACGTTCAGTTGCGGAAAATCCTACGACCAAGTTTTTTCTTAGACTTAGAAAGTGTTAGCTCTTAGAAAGAGTTAGCAAATCTTCCTCTAACAGAGAGGAAAGTGTTTTTTTGTTCCAAAATGTCAGCCGCCTCGGAAAAAATTGGGAATTTGCTAAAAAGCTAGGTCAGACTGTACGAAGCCGAATGATGCTGAGCAACGTCGTGTTTCATGCGAAATTTCTAGATCAAAAAGGCCACTCTAGGATTATCGAAAAATAGATTTTTTTTTTGTTAAAAATGTACCTTATTACCTATAAAATTATATTCTAAGAGATTATAGGTATGAAAAATCTCTAAGTACTCGATTTTCGAATTCTAGCGCAACCCCTCTTGATTCATGTCGTGACTTTCTACTTTACTTTAAACGCGTTTATCTCGAAACTACATTATTCAAGTCGGCCGGACTCGTAACTCAAACAAATTTTAACCGATTCACTTGAAATTATAACTGTATATTTAGAATTACATTTTTTGAGGCACTACGTAGGATTTTTTTATTATATTGCATCGTTCCTTTTTTATAAACAATTTTCTGACGATTTTCTCATGGCACTTTATACTTGTTGTTTTAGAAATGCGCCATTTTAACCAAAAACAATATATCAAGAAAATCTTACGTACTTCTATAGCTATTCTTATATATAATCGAAAAAAACTTTAGTGTCTCATAAAAACTCAAAAATTATAGGAGCTGTTGGTCCGGCCGTTGACCTTCCAGAAATAAAAGCGTCATTGGAAAAATACTGCACAGTCGCCATTTTGACATGTATCGCTGTGAAAAAAATAATTTTGTATAGTCAATTACATGGACAATAAAACCCCTATTTTGTAATTTCGATGTATTCAATGGTTTCGCTGAAAAAAAAATACAAATTATGCCCTTTTTTGGGCTTCTAGAGTGGCCTAAGGCCATGACTGGGCAGGTGCGTTGTCATGGTGAAGCACCAAGTTGTCACTTTTCCTCAACTCAGGCCGTTTCCTTCTCATTGTTTCACGTAATTCTTTGAGAACTTCACGATAATACTCTTTAGCCGGTGTTTCTAATAAATCACTTCTCCTTGATCGAATAAATGATCGTATTGATAATACTCTTCACGATAATACTCTTTAGCCGGTGTTTATAATGAATCACTTCTCACTGATCGTATTTTCGTGATATCGCTTCGGCTCTGGTAGTCTTTCTTGGGTCGTTTCTCATCAGTCGTTTTTTTCTGTGAAGATTCGCCTTTCGCCTCTGAATTACCAACACAAACTCCATGACTCATCCCTAATAATGATCTTTTCAAACATTTGCGGCGTCTTTTTTTTATTGTTTCCACATTGTCCGGAGCGACTCCCAACAAATAAGTATTATGCATGCATACTTGTACCACAACTTTTATTCGAGCTTAGTAATTGTATTTGTCGAACTCAGCGTTAAAAAGAAATATCAATAGTTTCCGCGTTCGATCAATTGAATTTTTAGTTATCGTCATCGAGCATTGTGTCTGGATTGAGGCCCATAAAATTGAAAAACGTGTAGGCAATTTTACGTTTATTCGTGACCGTTTAAGAGAGTAGGTACCAACACTTTTTTCGTTCCTGTTCCTCTACTCGACTATGGCCTGTCATGATGAATACTGGGTAACATTAACACTGTGAAACCATAGATCACGCGCAGAAAAAAAAATACATTCTATTTGACACGACAGGTATGGAGTTTGTCGATTTTGCAAGGGTCTAAACGTTGTTTCACTTTTTTTTTCACTGTTAGGCAAGAAATGAAGGTCTTTCGTAATTTTCTCAATAGAAAATAATTAAATGGTGTATTGTAAAAAAATCTAAAACCAAAAATCCAAAAAAAGAATCTTGTTCCATAGCTGTGCGGGTACACTTGAACAATCCCATCACGGAACCTGGTGACAATTTCCTTGGTACAACAACATGTGACAAAAAGTATTTGAACCAAAAAGTAAGTCTCTTTCGAGTTATTCGCAAGAACAATTGTGCATTATTCCGACAACAGCCGCGAATGAAATCGATTGATAGACAATAGACATGGAAAAAAGTCGAGCGTAACAGTCGTTGTTAGGGAAACAAAGTCACAACATCAAAGGGTAACAACTTGCACAAAGGACTCGTTCATTGAAAGCGTATACCGAGGCATCGTTTATCCAACCCTTTCCCTCCCCGTCTTTCACCCTAACGTGGCTTTGCGCTGGTAAGAAATGAAGATAATATGTTAGCAATTGAAAAAAGTTTGTCCCCTATGCTAACGGTGTAGCCATCTCGCGTTCAACGATACTTCGTATGTCCCAGGAAAAGTGTACATCGAATTATGAGTCTATTGACCGTGGAAGAATGGCAAGCAGCGCAGACGCGAACACTCAAGAAACTCGTATGCGCTTGCTCATTCGAAATAAGAGGCGGCAGAGCTCGAACAGTATCACCCGACCGCTCGAGGTGGCGCAATCATGAGTTTTAATATCAATGCGGAAACGCCAAGAGAGAATAACGTGATGAATAAAAATTATACGTCGGACACAGCTCAAACATTGCTATACACTCGACGGTTACTCACAGTTATCGGCATTTGGCCAATGGTGAAGTTAAATCCAAAGAGATGGGAGACTTACCTTGGAAAAATATTTATTGTCGCGTGTTTCCTACTTATGTCTTTCGTCCAGATACCCCTCACATTACACACGGTTTGGATAGAAAAAGGAACGCTCGACAAAATCGTCATGTACTGTCCTATGAGCTTTTTCCTTGCTAGCATATTCAAGTATTTTTTGATCATACTTCGTTGCGAAGCCCTCAAACGTTGTATAAGACACGTTGAGGTTGATTGGATGTCGATCGAGACCGAAAATGATCGTGAAATTATGATGCGGAACGTCCAAGTCGGACGTCGTATCACCATGCTTTGTGGAATGGTCCTGCACATGGGTGGTGTATCGTATCACACGATATTGCCTCTGTGGCGAGGCAGTGAAATAAACGAGTTCAACGAGACTATCAGACCTATCGCTTTCCCTGGTTACGATATGTTTTTTGATATCAACACAAGTCCAACTTACGAAATTGTCTATGGCACAATTTCTATTTCCTGTTGCCTGATACTTACTGTAGCGACAGCCGCGTGCGACTTAACAGCGATTTTCGTGAGTCACATTGGTGGTCAGGTTGAAGTAATAGTTTCGCGTTTCGAGACGTTCTTTGACAATATCAACGAGACTGACGAAGTACGTGAACGTCGCATTGGTTCTGTCATTACGTCACACGTCCGAGTGTTGAGGTGACACACTCTATGGGTGAGATCAATTTTGATTTTAACACGTGACAAAAATGTGGCCATTACATTATCGCTTTTTCGAATTCCCGTAGATTAACGGCGATGATTGAGACCCTCGTTTCTGAGATATGCCTCGTTGAAGTCAGCTCATCGATTATCACAATTTGCTTACTAGAATACTGCTGTCTGATGGTATTACACGTTTTTTTAGCGCCAAATTTTTTAAATACGCTGGGTATTGCTAATACGTGCATACATTTTTTTTTTTCAAATTATTCATTTGAGACTTGGAATGACAGCGAGACTTTCGCAATATTTACTTACGCCCTATTGTTCGCGTCATCGACTATGAATGTATTTATCTTCTGCTACATAGGCGAATTACTCAAGGCACAGGTATTTATTATTCCCATCGAATCTGTGGATTTTGACAGACACAAAAATCTTTAGCACCCTCACTTAAAAATCTAGGCGCATAAAATCTTCGAGTCATTTTTTATTGTCAAGTATGAGAAAGCAATGGTAATTGATTTTCGCGATACACTTGAAGTAACGTATTTTCAAAATAATGGTCGTTTCGTTTATTGTTTTCGGAATCAATTGTTTCAAATAAAAGAAGAATTGCATATATTCGATTTTCTATAAAATCATCGGCGTAGCCAGGGGGGGGGGGGGCACGACACGCCCTGAAAGCCCCCCAAAAAATCTTTCTAAAATAACTAAAGTCAGATAATCGATTAATTTTGTTCAAGCTTCACCCCAGGGTAGAGCATGAAGAAAAAATGTCATAAAACTTGAACTCTTTTCTTCGTCGCAAATTCGTAATTTGTATAAAAAGTGACTATTTCATTATATAAATTAAATGGATATTCAAATTTCACAATTAAGTAAATTGTGGGCAAAAGCAATACATTAGATTTGCCGGCCAACACACAACCAGAAGAATACTGAAAGATCGATATTTACTACCAAGTCGTAGAAAATATCATTGTAAATCTAAAAAAAGCCGATTTAAGAATCTACCGTAAATTTTGAAAACTGGTGGCTGGATTAAAGAATGATGAAAAATCAGTTGTTTATTTTTTAAGCTATTGCAAAAGTTTCATATTAATGATAACATGAACGATTAAAGGAGGTTTCATATTTCATGTGCGTTACGTGATTATCGACTATTATGTAAATATTATTTAAAAAAAAAAGATGATTGTGATCCAGTTTTTGGCAGACGGGCCCCTCCTAACCCTCCCACAGAAAAAAAATTCTGGTTACGTCAATGTGTATAATGAGAAGAGAAATTGTGCGAAAATTGCTCGGCAATTGGCCAAGTATTCGAGTGCAAATTATACGAGAAAAGGAAGCGGACGCCCACTCCTCCCCAGAACAGCTGTAATCAATGGAAATTTGAAATTTCGAAATTAAAGTAAAAGTACATTTTAATGAAAATCTTTCTTCGATTCATAAACAGTGCGCTCGAATTGGTGACGTAGCGTACATGATGAGCTGGTATCGGTTACCGGGTAAGACCGGTCTCGCTCTCATCATGATAATAGCCATTGCTAGTTCTCCGCGTAAATTGACGGCCGGGCGAATGGTTGAACTGTCAGTATACAGTTTCGGTTCCGTGAGTACTGTAATGATTTTTCATGAGGACTTTTCAGTGTCTTTGGATCGTGTGAAACTCCGATTCTTTTCCTTTTAGATAATGAGAACTTCAGTGGCCTATCTGAATATGTTACGAACGACGACTGGCTGAGGAAATCATAGCGACAAATGTTTAACTGGAAATGTCGACCTGCATATTTCAAGTAGCAGCATCAGTATCACAATATTATTGATAATTAATATCAGTATGACAATATTAATAATAAATCATGTTAGTGATATTGTTCACTGAAGAACTATAGAAGGATATGAAGGAATAAAAGCAAATTAATTTAGAAGCAAAAAGCTCGTGTCTTTCTACTTGATGTTACAATGACACATTGCAGCTTCTCTTTTGCTTATTTCGAATCTCGCATGCGCGTATTGACTGTCCCCGCTATCCAGGCAATAAAATCATCAAATTGGAAAATAATAATTTCGATACAACCCGTAGACAGTTCTTTCAATAGTTTTGTATAAGAGATGCGGTTTATTTAAACAGTAATAACGATAAAAGCGCTATGGCATATAAAATCAACAGACAGACCTGCACGAAGAAATGTTTGCTATCGTCTCTTCCCTGACGTTCATCAAATGCATACCACGATATTTGATCATGCACTCTATCACTACGATATTAATTAATCCATATAGTTTATGTGATACAATAAAAAAATTATTGCAATGACTTTTGTCTCTGTCACATCTGTCGTTCGAAACTCACAAATACTCGGTGGTTCGGCGGATAGGTTCGATTACAAATATAGGTGGAACATCATCGAAAGAAAATCGGATCCAGAGGCCACGGAATGATGAAATATGATAGAAAATCATTAGGAAAGAACTCTCGGTGAAATATTGTATTATTTTTTTGGAATTTGCACTCAGCAAACGTTCAATCAACCTCACGAGATACTGCGTTATAAATTAAAAAACGAAGTACCATCTCGTAGATGAAATTGCTAAAGAATCGCTCTACAAAAGAACAGTGGAATTTTAGAACTGTTTATTGTTGAACAAATAGGTTCGGGCTATCTCTCTCCTTGATGACGCTTGTCTTCTAGGGGTTCGATTAGAATCGAATTCTCTGCCAATCGAGATCCTTAGAGATTCGCCTTTTGAAGTTTAATTTGTTTAAACTGCGCTGAAAGTAGAACGTTGTCCACAGTATCTATTGAAGGATGCTCGCTCTTCTCATAGGAGAAACGTTTAAATTGTTTGAACTGTGTCGAAAGTAAAACTTTGTTAGTAGTATCGTACCGTACTACGAAGCACTTTGGATCAGGGTGATAGAAACTTAAGGATAACTGTCTAAAAGTTTCTTCCACAGCCATACAGCATTCTTTGTAGTTCTTTACTTGTTAGGGAAATTCTATTTGTTCTCTACAACTGCTATCATTTAACAGTCTTTTGTCTCGGGGTGAACTGCTCGCTAATGTATGAAGCCCTAAATTATATAAGTAGCTAAAATGGGGACGAGAGCATACTGATATAAACAAAATAAAAATACATAACCTCAATATCCATCTGAGAATAAGTCGATTGGGACAATCAATTTTTCATCAATTCTCACCAATGAAAAGTCTCGTTTTATTGTTTAGGTTTGTTTGGGTTGGACGGCATAATTTACGCGCGGGAAATTCGCGAGGACTGAATTTGACGATTGTAACACGAGATTCTAGCAAAATTAATAATAAATACTTACAAAGTATAGTTACTCAATGATCTCTCGGCTTGCTTGATCGAATAAAACGACTGAGCTCTAAGTTTGTTTTGTCAGGTCTATGTTTGTTTTTACATATTTTTTGCTATATTTTTTTTTACATATGTTACTCAGTTTGTTTATCAAGTCTATGTTTTTTTTAGCTTGCTATGTTTTTTTTTACTTTGCTATGTTTGTTTTAAATATGTTGACCATGTTTGTTTCTACACATTGTACTCAGTTTGTTTGGCAGATCTATGTTTGTTTTTACTCAGGTTACAACGCCTTCCGTTTTATTGGACGGTCACGTCCACCCAACGTTTTTTTTCGTTACTGTAGTTACGAGCCTTTCGTGGTAGAGGGCACTGTCCATTTTTTCGTAAAATGGAAAAAATGATGGGATAGACGCTGTTCGATTTGCCGCCGACTGGACAAATTTACGAACATCCTGTGGAGCCGCTATCGAGAACACTTAACCCTGTAATCGTGTTCTTTTGTGCCAACTATTGCAGTAGCACATAGTCAAAAATTCCATTCGCGGAATAATGGGTCATTGGTAAAGTATTCGAATGCGAATCATACGCGACAAAGCAAGTGTACTCTTGCCGAAAAAAGCTATAATGAGTGGAGATTTTGAATTTTTTAATGGAAGTAAAAGTAAAATTCAACGACGATGTTTCTTCGATCCACAAACAGTGCGCTCAAATTGACGAAGTAGCATGGAGGATGGATTGGTATCGGTTACAAGGTGAGACCGGTCTCGCTCACGTCATGAGAATAGCCATGGCTAATTGTCCGTGTAAATTGACAGCCGGACGTATAATGGACCTGCCAATGAACAATCTCGGATCCGTGAGTACTGTAATGTTTTTTATGACGATTTTTCAATAACTAGGTAATCGGACATTTTGATTTTGTCTCATACAGACAATGAAAACTTCAGTGGTCTATCTCGTTGTGATACGAACGGCGGCTTTCTGCGGAGATAACAAAAATGTTGTGCTTAAAAATGACTCCACACATATTTCAAGTAGCAATATCACTGTAATCATATGAATAATGAATTATTGTGATATATTAATATATAGATCTATATAATAATATGTATACATATAAAAGAGTGCCGTGATTGACTGACTGCCTAGACAACGCACAGCCTAAACCGCTGACGACAGAAATATGAAATTTGGACGATATGTTCCGTAGAAGGTATAGAGATGCAGTAAGAAAGGATTTTCCGCAAATCAACTCTTAAAGGGGTAAAATGAGGTGTAAAAGTTTGTGTGGAAAATGATATTCCTTTCGTCGATCAACTTGAAACTTGGAAGATGTGTTCCTTAGAAGATGCCAGGGTGCACTGAAAAAGGAGTTTTAGAAAATCAACTCTTAAGGGGGTGAAATAGGGTGTAAAAGTCTGTAGGCAAAAATTTTATTCCTTGCGTGTATCAACTTAAAACTTGGTATAAATATTCTTTAAAACAAATAATAAAACGTATGATTTTGGATTTTTTCAAACAACTCCTAATAAAAGGTGCAACCGGTCATGAAGTTTCCATGAGTCGAATTCCACGCGGGCGAAACTGCGGGTGAAAGATAGTGTAACTACATATTTACCTTTGCAAATCAATGTTAATAACGAATGATTGTTCCCCGAAGAACGATAGAGAAGAAAAAGAAAAACCCTTGCAAATTGATCTAAACGGAAAAAGCACGCAATCTTCTTCTTTTTTTTTATATTGCAACACTACAGTGAAAATTCTATGTTGTTTTTTTTTCAAATATTTTATAAGTAGTCCCACTGTCACCATAATGGAGATAATGACGTTGACTTTTTGCATCAACTTTCTTGATCGTACTCTGCATATGGCATATATTTCGTATCGAAAAAAAAATCCCCTGGGTCAAACTCATGCTTTTTGGTCCGGTCAGCTTTGGCCTTACCAACAAACTTAAATACTGCTCCAATAACTTTCGTCCGCGCCTTCGCCCGTGTGGCATTTGGCTTCAAACTATTAGCTGTTTGGGTTGAGCACTTTAACACCCCGTTGCACCCCTAATTTATTATTTATTTATTAGTATATATGTCAGTCAATCACAGAACTGTTTTATCTTTTGCCGTACAAACTTTCCCTTTCTCCCTTAAGATTGAATTTTCAAAAACGCTGAAGTTTCATTAATTATGTCTAGGAACAGTTATACAAATTTTCAAGTAAGTTACAGCCGATTTTTTTTATTTTTCATGCAAACATTGCTACCCCTTTTCTCCCCTTCAGTTTTGAATTTCGAAAAATCCCTTCTTAAATAGTGCCTATTTAATAAAATCAACATGCCCTTCAAATTTCACATTTCTACATTCAGCGGTTTAGGCTGAGCGATGATGAGTCAGTCAATCAGGACTTTGCCTTATATATATAAAGAATTCCGTTGGGACACAATAAAGTGCTGTATGGAACATATCAAGGTCGATTGGATGTGAATCGAGATGGAAGGTGATCGAGAAATCATGATTGGCAGCGTTAACGTGGAGCGCAGCCTTACCGTGTTTTGTGCAACTTTCATGTACACATGTGAAATATTCTATGTGACGATAATGTCGCTTTGGCGGGGTAACGAAATAAACGAATGTCACGTGATCATCAGACCTCTCGCTTATCTCGATTACAATTTATTCGTCGATTCCCACACAAGCCCATATTACGTAATCATTTTTTGCACCAATTGTACTTCCCTGCGCGTTTTATATATAACAAGAACTACGTGCAATTTGGCAGTGAGTTTTGCAGCTCACGCTTGCGGTTATTTAGGAATAACGATGTCGCGTCTCGACACTATCTTCGAGAAAATCGAGGAAAAGGGCGAAAGACTTGAGGATCGTGTTGATTTCATTGCTCAGTCCCATTTCAGGATGCTCAGATGACCACACCGTCAGAGAGATCAGATTTCGTTTGAGCGCGACAAAAATATGTTTTTCGATTTCTATACATTTCATGAAATACTTTTAGACTAACGTCGTTGATCGAAACGTTTCTTCGTGAGATATTCCTCGTAGAAATCGTTGCCGCAGTCATCATAATTTGTGTACTCGCTTACTGCTTTATTGTGCTTTATTGTGCAGAAATTTACGTAGATATCCAATTGGATTCCTATACTTAAACCTGCTTTCTGACAGGGATCCAATTGGGTGATCGCATTGGATCCGTATAATAAAACGTCAAGATCGTACATTGGATTATAATCGGGATTCCCTATTGAAATACAATGCACGAAATTAATTTAAATTCTAAAGGATTTGGATTAGCTTTATCAAACAGAATCCGACACGATTTCTGACGGATCCCATCGTCTTCTGTACGCTCAATTTTCTAAACAAAATATATAGATATATATATATCATGAATTGAATCTTAAAAAGTATAAATCTTATACCAAACCGTTTAAATTGAATCACATCACTGAAAATTTACTGTAATCATTTATTTTACTACACTCTGACATAATATCACCACACACGTACACGCTCACGAAGCGTGCAGATTATGTTTCATCAAGCCCAGTTTTGTTCTCGTGACTTTTCACATTTTTTCGATTCGAACGAATTCTTTTAATCTTAAGCTGCCTTAGATCAACTTACGTCGCGTGAGAATGCTGACTCGCATACTCACTGTAGATTAATGTATAATAAAAAAAAAACCGCAAAACACGATCTGTCTCTTCTTTTATGTTTACACTATTACATTACGCAAGGTGCGGGATTCAAATTTATCCTCCAAGATGTTTGTAATTCATTTGGCAGCGAAAGATTGTATGTGGTACGACGGAAGAAAAAAAAAAAAGTTACTTAAGGGGCCAGTCCACTTTGAAAATTTCAAAAAATCGATTTTTTTTTACTGTTTTTCGAAAGTACATACATTCAGAAATATTGTGTCAAAATTTTATGAAAATCCGAGCTCTCTAAGTCAAACTCGGCCCGATCGCCATCGGATTCGCCGACAGTCGCGATGACGAGCGTGTTCGCTCTGCAAACCGCCGCAGTTCTGAGTGCTCAAAAGAGACCAGAACCAAACGAAAGCAAGCAAGACTTGAAGAAATCGACGATGATGAGCAATCAGAAGGGATTTTGTACGGTGCAGGAATTGCCGATTGAGTTTAGGTAAGAGTTTTTCATAGTATAAACTTCAAACGCGTTTTTTCTCGAAACAACGTTTTCAAAATCTAGCTCCATCGTATCTCTAAAACTAATAAACCGATTCTCTTGAAATTTGAACCACATATTGTAAACATGATTCGCAACAAGATGACCCTCGATAGTTTAAAAAATTTTATTTTTACTCTTTTTTTTGCGACAAACTGCGAAAAAAACGCGTTTTTTTTACTTTTTTTCGTTTTTCATCTGCCATTTTTTAATTTTTTGATAAAACTTTATATCCGAGGGTCATTTTGTAGCTGGTTTCATACTGAATCTAATGGACTTTGATTTTTTTGTTTGAGACAAGCCGTTGCCGAGTTGTGATGGAGCTACCTAGCCCACCTATTTTTGAGGCGTTACGTTAAACTATAGTTTTTGTACTTAAAAATGAATAAAAATGAATTAAATTTTTTTTTTAAATGTATTTCAAGACTTTATTTATCAAGCCCAACAACTTTTATATTCATATCTTTTATAAAATCCTCGAAAAAAAATTCGCGAAAATAGCCTTTTTTTCGTGGCTCCAAAGTGTACTGGCCCCTTAACGAAAAAAATTTCATAAAAACAATCACTAGGTATGCCTATTTGACGCGATTCGCGATATCAATTTGAATGGCTCGAGATACCGGTTGCACTTGAAGAATATTTCCGCGAAACTCAGTCACTGCATCCATTTTTTTTTTGCATTTCGTTGCATATTTTAACAATATGTAAAAGCACGATTTCTCGCTATTTGAAAGAAAGAAGAAAAAAAAAAACGATTTTGCGCTCATTCGACACAAGACGCGACTGCAATGGAATCGATAGGGAGAAGAAAAAAACGATGCGGCTGTGCCGTTGTCACGGGAGAAGAATCGCAACAACAAAGGGGTAACCTGCGCAAAGGACTTGATCATTTTTAACGCGTCTCGAGGCATCGTTTTCCTTCCCCTATTCCTTCGCATCGTTCACACTAACGCATTCATACGCAGGTCAGTTCATAAATACGGTGTTGCTATGAACTAAAAAAAAAAAAAAAAACAATGTGCAGCGACTCTTCCTCCTCATATTCGAGGAAAAGTTCCATTCGAAGTTTAAGTTCATTGGCCATCAAACAGCGCAAACTCGAACGCTCTCGAGATCCCAGTCTGGCTCTTCTTCCGGAATAAGATGCGGCAGGGCTCGAACAGTTGCACGCGATCGTTCGAGCCGTGTGATCATGAGTTTTGAATTAAATTTGGATATTCCGAACGAGAATGAGATACCGAACAAAAATTACACGAACGACGTGGCGAGTACGTTGCGGTATACCCGTTGGTTCCTCGAGATTCTCGGTGTTTGGCCAATGGTGAAAAAAAATCCAAAAAAATGGGAAAATCACGGGTCAAAAGTGTTGATCGCAATGTGCTTGGGACTTTTGGCTTTTGTCGTGATACCGTGCACCTTGCACATTATATTTAAAGAGAAAGACACGATGACGAGATTAATGCTTTTTGGCCCTGTTGGATTTTGCCTGACGAACATACTCAAGTATTGCTCGATGATATCCCGTCGCGAAACAATAAAATCCTGCATGGGACACGTCGAGATCGATTTGATGGGAATCGAGACGAAAAATGATCGTGATATTATAAATCGTAACGTTACCGTTGGACGTCATCTTACCGTAATTTGCGCAATTTTCATGTACACCGGTGGCCTCTCGTATCACTCGATAATGCCACTCTGGCGTGGCAATGAAATTAACGAATTAAACGAGACTGTCAGGCCCCTCGTTTATCCCGGTTACGATAGATTCGTCGATTCACAGTCAAGCCCATATTACGAAATAATCTTTTTCACAAATTTCATTTCCTCCTGCGTAATGTATACCGTGACAACAGCCGCGTGCAATTTAGCTGCGACTTTCGTAGCTCACGCTTGCGGTCAAATTGAAATAATAATGTCGCGTCTTAAAAGCCTATTGGACGATGATATCGAAGAACCGAGCGAAGTACTAAAAAAACGCGTTGATTTCATTGTTAAGTCACACATCAGAGTGCTGAGGTAGACACACTTGTCAAACATATGAAATTTGCCTCAAACGACACAAAAATTACCCTTGGTTTTTCCTAGATTTTATAAAAATCCTTATAGATTAACATCGATGATTGAGACGTTGCTCCGTGAGATATGTCTCTTTGAAGTCGTAGCATCAGTCATCATTATTTGCTTACTCGAATACTACTGTCTGAGGGTATTTTTCAGCTTTTTCCAAAGATTTATCAATATTTGTTAAACCTTTGTCGATTTTTCTTATTTACACACTCACATCTATATATATACATTATGTGTTATTTTTTTAATGATTGATTTCAGACATGGAATGATAGCGAGACTATCGCAATAATAACTTATTTCGTTTTGCTCTTATCGTTGAGTTTCAATATATTTATATTTTGTCATATCGGTGAATTACTCAAGGGACAGGTATATTATCCAGATTAAATGTGCGTATTTGAAACTCTTGGCAATTGTGAGCATTTGAGTCTCGAAACATCGCGAAATTATTTTCTCATATCGTCACAAATGAAGCTATCAATTAATAGTCAAAGAAATATTTAGTTTTTCGAAATCATCCACGAAACAGTATTTCGTAATTCTTGCCAACGGCTCTTATTACGGCAAGCATTGCGCAAATATAATTCGCATTTGAAAAAAAAAATCAAATATTCGCGTCAAAGTCGTCACAGGAAAAACAATTGAGATAAACAATTTTTTTTTTATCGAACTAAGATAATTTTCTAATAAGAGTTTCACAATTTCGAAATATAAATATAACAGTACAGTTTGATAATGTCTATTCAATCGACAAACAGTGCTGCGAAATTGGCAAAGTAGCGTACATGATGGATTGGTATCGATTGCCGGGTAAGACCGGTCTCGCCCTCGTCCTTATATTGGCCATGTCTAATTGTCCACGCAAGTTGACGGCTGGACGAATGATGGAACTGTCGATAAGCAGTTTTGGTTCTGTGAGTACTGTAACGATTCTTTATACGCATTGTTACACGGAGAGAATTAAATGTTAAAAATTACCGTGCAGTAACTGTAACCAGATGACAACCCTGAAACTTCGCTTATTATTACTGAGTAAAACACAGATTTTCACGAAAATAAAATAAAATTTCTTCTTCAGATAGAAAATTTTACCAGATTTTCTAGTAAATTTTGATGTGTAACAAAATACGCTAAACTTAAATTTAAAAAATATATAATATCAGCGAAATTTCACTGTGCATTTTATTATTTTATGCCTTTCAAAAATGTCTATAAAAAAGTATCGTCTTTATAACAGTTATTTGAAGATTTATTATAAAATTTAATGAGTGTTATAGGAAAATGTATTGTGCTCTCGGTAAAAATTATCGTGCGCGCTACCCTTCTTGTATAGTAAAATTTTAGCTACGTGTTTGAAATTTTCTGTAACGTGAGTTAAAAAAAAACTTGTCGCATACGAATTATTATGCTTTCGTCACTTGTCACCACATTGAAATATATCACGGTAATTTTTATCGTGAAATTCACGACAAAAATTACTTTTTAATTCTCTCAGTGTAATTACTGCGGATCATTGCAAATACAATTTTTTTTTCTTTTCAGATAATAAAAAGTTCGGTGGTTTATCTGAATATGTTGCGGACAGTGGCTGGCTGATAAGATCAGGGGAAGTAATTAAAAATCACGTCCACACATATTTACCGTTTAATGAAAACATGGCAATAACAATATTATTGATCGCGTTTGAAAGGGATAGGAAATAAATTCTATGAAATTTCTTTGGCCGTATTTTATCTCTTTTTTTATATCGCGCAATGAGCCGCGCTATCCGAATTATTTTACTTCTAATATTTCAAATTCGTGTGTATTTGTAATATTATTTAACTGCTCAGCACTAACAGTTAAGCGTTTTTTTTATTTTTCATAGTTTTCAATAACCAATCATTTTTAAGCTGGTGAGTAACGAATATTTTTTATTCTTAAGCTGTTTCAGATCAACTATACACTACAATTTTGAATACTGGTTTATATTTTTACCGTAAATTCCCCAATCGCGAAAGGAAAATACGATTCGACACGCCGCTTGCAGTGTAACTTGATTCATCGAAAAACTACTCCGTGAAATGATCATGAAATTTCTACTGCGATATTTTTATAATTTATTTTATAAAGAAAAAAAACGGATATTATAGCATAGGGACAAAAGGATCAGTAAAAAAATGCATGAAGTTTCTACTGCGTCATGTTTATTATTTATTTTTATCAAGAAAAAGCGGATATTTTAGCGTAAGAACAAAAGATCGATAAAAAAAAGAATGAAAAGTCTACGGCGGTCCTTTTGTCATTTATATTATCAAGTAAAAATGGATTTTATAGCATAGGAACAAAAGGATCGGTAAAAAAATGAATTACCATTCTACTGCGGTATTTTTATCATCTATTTTATCAAGAAAAATCGGATTTTCTAGCATAGAAACAAAACGATCGGTAAAAAAATAAATTCAATTCCATATAATGAAATTTCTGCTGCGATGCTTTCATCGTATTCTTTGTTAATAAAAAACGAATTTTATAGCGTAGAAACGAAAGGATCAGTTACAAAATAAATCCATTTGCATATAATGAAATTTCTGCTGTTTTTTTCCAATATTTTCTCATTCTCTGGTGAAGAATCTCTCCCTGAAGACGCTTATCATTTATTCAATGGCGATACATTTTGCTATATAATCAAACGAAAGTTCAATAACTAAACAACAAATTAATATGTTGATTACTGTACGCGTTTGACACAGTCCGCAAGCAATAGGGATTATCTATGCAAAGTGATATGATTATCGGTACCAAAAAATTGATTCGATGAATGAGACATTAAGATGCTGAGTATGAATTCCTTCTCAAAGTGTTCGAGATGAACTTACGATTCCGAATACAAACTCACCGTCTCACTGTATATCCACAAATCACATTCTCCAAAATACGATTAATCTTTTCTTTCATTTCACCACTATTTTATCGCTCGTCGAGAAATCAAATTTATCCTTCAAGATTTTCTTATTCGACGAGGAGCAATTCCACGATGTACAGCGAAAAAGTGAAATTTCATGGAAGAAGACAAACACTCAATCACTATACACGACTGTGACGGACCAGGACGATGCATAGGACCAAACAGATCTTATTATTGACTGCATAAAAGAAAATATCACCGCAAAACTCGATCACCGCATACTTTTCGTTGCCCACTTGCGAAGGATATATACAGAACTCGGTCACCATCCCGTCCTTGTCACGTCTTCTTTTCAGCGTTGATAATAAAAAGTCATACTCGAAACCACAATTCCCGGTGTTCCGTTTACAAGAACGGTCGTGCGTTCACGTGACAAAAGTCGCGACTGCGATGAAATCGATGGGAATAAAAAAAAAACGTGGAATAGCCGTTGTCAAGGGAGTTAAGCTACAACAACAAGCAGGTAAGAACTTGCGCAAAGGACACTTGGTATTTTTTAGCCTATCGAGGCGTTATTTTCTTCCCCTCTTTTCCTTTCTCCCGTTATTCCACCATGACTGTCCGCATTGGCTAGCCAGAAAGACGGTAATTGAGCAATTCAAAGCTACATCAGTAGCAAACACCAATTGTCTTTACGATCGTGTGTTGGCTGCCTGGCATCTTATTTTCCCAATGCTGTAACGAAGTTCCGACTGGAAGCTCGAGTTCATTGATCCTAGAGGTAGAGGAACGTCGAGTAGCGCAGACTCGAAGCCTTGCGAGGCATAAACCTGTCGTCAATGCTCTTTGGGATGAGAGACTTAATCGGGATTAACTCGCGATCGTTCGAGGCGTGCGCGTGATCATGAGCTTTGAACATGTGACAAGAAACGGGAATTACACAGCGGACGTGAGTCGAACGTTACAGTACACGCGATGGCTGCTGGTGATTCTTGGTGTTTGGCCAATGGTGAAGACGAAGCCGGGAAAGTGGGAAAGTTACGGATCCAAAGTTTTGATGACACTGTGCTCGATACTGATGGCTTTTATCATGGTACCGTGCACATTGCACATGATTTTCATAGAAAAAAATCCCCTGATCAGACTAATGCTATTCGGGCCAATTGGCTTTTGTCTGACCAACATACTGAAGTATTGCTCGATCATATTTCGTCGCGGAGTAATAAAACGTTGCATGGAACACGTCGAGATCGATTGGATGAGAATCGAGACTGTGAAGGATCGTGAAATAATGACCCGAAACGTCAATGTCGGACGTCATCTCACCGTACTATGTACAACTTTCATGTACACAGGTGGCCTCTCCTATCACACGATCATGCCACTTTGGCGTGGCAACGAGCTGAACGAATTCAACCGGACGATACGTCCTCTCGTTTATCCCGGTTACGATATTTTCGTCGATTCTCAGGCAAGCCCGATCTACGAATTTATCTTTTTCACAAATTGCATTTCCGCGTGTGTCACGTATACCGTGACTACGGCCGCGTGCAATTTGGCCGCGACTTTTGTCGCCCACGCTTGCGGCCAGGTTGAAATAATTATGGCGCGTCTCGATGCACTCTTCGACGGGATCGACGAGACGAGCAAAATCGTCGAGGCTCGGCTTGGCTTCGTCGTTAAATCTCATGTCAAATTACTCAGGTGATCAGAATAATTTCTAGTACGAAGAAAGAAAAAAGAACAAATAGACAAAAGTTTATAGTCTTTGTCGATTTTTGCTTCTTCGAATCCCCGTATAGATTGACGTCCATGATTGAGACTATGCTTCGTGAGATATGTCTCGTGGAAGTTGTAGCATCGACTCTTATTATTTGCTTACTAGAATACTACTGTCTGACGGTATAACCATAATTTGGTTTTTTTTTTTTGCATTTCAATAATCTTGAAATCGAAATTGTCGGGAGTGTTATTTTTTTTCGTAAGTGCTCAATCGATTTGAAATGCTTGATTTCAGGAATGGAACAATAGCGAGGCCATCGCTATAATAACTTATTTCGTATTGCTCATGTCGTTGAGTTTCAATATATTTATCTTTTGTCATATCGGTGAATTACTTAAGCAGCAGGTACATGGTAATCGTATTACCTCGGTAAATTTCGATACATTTGGTCGAAGTAGCTCGGCACATTTGAAGCTTCGTACATGTGGAAGCCAATGCAATTGGATTTCTTAATCATTTTGGAATTTTAAACGTCTGTAATCGATTTTTTAGCCTCATTATACCAAAATATTGCTTTTCAGCTCTGTTTTTCATTTCGTAAAAGACTCAATTCAATTTTAAATTAAACTAGATGCAATTGATCATGAATTGCTCAAGAAAGAAAAAAAAATGCATTTGGCTAAAATTGACAAGGAAAACGTATAAATTTTATGTAGAAAAGAAATAGAACGTTAAGTACACGGAGAGAATTAAATGTTAAAAATTACCGTGCAGTAACGGTAACCAGAAGACAACCCTGAAACTTCGCTTATTATTACTGAGTAAAACACAGATTTTCACGAAAATAAAATAAAATTTCTTCTTCAGATAGAAAATTTTACCAGATTTTCTAGTAAATTCTGATGTGTAACAAAATACGCAAAACTTAAATTTAAAAAATATATAATATCAGCGAAATTTTACTGTGCATTTTATTATTTTATGCCTTTCAAAAATGTCTATAAAAAAGTATCGTCGTTATAACAGTTATTTTAAGATTTATTATAAAATTTAATGAGTGTTATAGGAAAATGTATTGTGCTCTCGGTAAAAATTATCGTGTGCGCTACCCTTCTTGTATAGTAAAATTTTAGCTACGTATTTGAAATTTTCTGTAACGTGAGATAAAAAAAACTTGTCGCATACGAATTATTATGCTTTTCTCACTTGTCACCACATTCAAATATATCACGGTAATTTTTACCGTGAAATTCACGACAAAAATTACTTTTTAATTCTCTCCGTGTATATAATTGTACTATTTGCAATTGACAAACAGTGTTGCCGTATTGGCAAGGCAGCTTACATGATAGAGTGGTATCGAATACGGTGCAAAAGTGGTCTTGCCCTCGTCATGGTTATAGCGATGGCTAATTCTCCGCGTCGATTGACGGCCGGAGGGATGATGGAACTGTCAGTGAGTAGTTTCGGAACTGTGAGTATTTCGATCATTCTATTACCTCGAATTTCTTAGCATATTTAAAAAGTTTCATTTCTTAAAGTATTCAAAGCACATGATTTTTTTGCCAATTTTTTTTTTTTAGATATTGAAAACTTCGCTTGTCTATCTCAATATGTTACGAACGACAGCCGGATGAAAAATAATTCGTGACGTGAGACGCGTAATTGACGAACAATGAGTGACTAGTATTTTGTAGAATAAAAGCATCCCAGTAGCGTTAATTAAATTTGGATGGCTTTTTACTGTACTCTATTGAATCGTAAAAAGAAAAGAAATTTTCTCAAATTTCTTCAGAATCAAGTCGTATTTTTGGATTTTTTTTAAATCTCTTTGAACATTTCTTGCCTTTTTTTCGATTTTTCGTCGAATTGTGCGAGAATATAGGACGTCTTCGTTACATTTATTGCCAACGATATGGGCACCGAAGATGTTCACTGTAGACTTCACTAATAAGCGCTTAGTGCAGAAAATTATATTAATTGGTAGATCGATTGACTTTTGGTTTAAGCGAGGATCCCGAGAAAATATTTTATCACTCCATAGTTTCGAACAATGACTTTTTCGGTAAAATAAGGAGAAAAAAATCGAGTCGCACTATACGATTCAAATGTAGAGAGGACAATTTCGATTTGCACACGAATATTTCAGTCACCAAAGTGTACATATCATATTTGAGAGTAAGATATATTTCTCCATAGGAAATATTTATTTTCGATTTTAATCTAGTTTAAAAACAAAAATCCATAAATACGCGAGCATTACTTTTTTAAATTCCGAAATGAATTTCATTTGAGAGAAAAGGTTGCGTGTTAGAAAAAGGAGTTCGGGTCTTTATATCACAAAACACACAGATATGAATTTCACGTTAATGATTATAGATTATTTTTATTATATTTTCAACTTTGTCAATGTTTTTTTTCGTAATATAGGTACAGGAACACAAAAAGATACGTATTTTGGAGATCCCAATAATTTAAAACTTAAGAAAAACATGGAAAAAAAATAGTTGTTATCACAATCGCCTGCGACGAGGAATACATTTTTTTTGGATACCGAACGGTGGAAATTTAAGGCGGGCAACCACTTTAGATGCTTCAAAAAATCAATTTTTTCACCCTGAAAATTTCAAAACGATATTCAGATTCCTTCTAACGGTATGTATATAAATGACTCTCCGCTCGATTCCCAAGCGCGCTCAGGTATCCAAGAGCGCTCAGTTAGGTAGTTTGTTTGGGTTTGTTTGGGCTTTCATAATCCAAACAAACCCAAACTCGACCGTTTGGCGATTAGCTCCAAAACATCTCCATTCTGGGTACAAAATAATCGAGGTAGTGGCATTTCTTGCTGCAATTTTATTCAATGAAGGAAATTCAGCCCTACTTATGGTTATGAATGAACTACAAATCGTAATTGGCAGACAGAGCTACGGATATGCCGAGCAAATGGATCAGATGCGTGTGACTCGGCAAAATAGAAAAAGTTTATTAGAGACAAAAGAAGCTCGAAAAGCTCGTAAAGAAGAAATGCAAGCTTCAAATGAGTTGCATGAGGAGGAGGAAGGACTGCTGTATGGTGCTGGAATCGCTGATTAATCGGTAAGACACTTTATCATTTGATTAAACACATTTGACTTGGAGTTTTTCGTTTGTGAAACTTTAAACGTGTTTTTCTCTAAACGACATTTTTTCAATTTGCGGGAATCATAACTCAAAAACTAATTCATGGATCATCTTCAAATTTGGAACACGTTTACATAATATCATTTATTAAAACATGAACCTAAAGTTAGAAAGATTAGATTGTTTAAAACATATTTATTATTGCAAAATGCCGGGAAAAAAATGCTAAAAATAGATCATTTTTTTTCAAACACGTTCCAACATTCAATTCTCCATTTTTTTTTCAAAATTTAGGTTCATGTTCTTAAAAAACATCTCAAGGATGTATAAAAATTTGTTGGACTATTTCAGATGCGAATTGCGAGCTGTACAATTCCCGCAAATCGACAACGACGATGAGGACACGCCAAAGGACACAGCGGATTACACCTTAATTGATGCATGAAATAACTTAAAAAAATTACCAGAGATGTATGAAAATATGAATAAATTATTTTCAGAGTTGCGGAAATTTCCGTTTTTTTCACAATTAAAAAAAAATCCAAAAAATCATCTAATTTTCGGTCTCCTAAAGTGCTTCCCCGTCTTAAGAAAAATACATTTTACGCATTTTATTGAGAATTTAGTCACCGACATTTTTATTCAACACTTTTTTTATCGATTTCTCAGTGATCGAGTGTTCTTCGAGGCCAACCAGAACGACGAGGGAAGGTACAAAATTATTCCTCCCATATGTTCTCAGGTCGATTCTCTTGCACTATCATTATCTAAAGTGGCCTGTAGTTTCACCAGGTGTATAAAGCCACAGAACACAACAAACATGAAAGTTCCAATAGAACGAGGCCTGCACAGCTAAAGACTTTGATGTAACTTTAGAGCTGTCCGCCTTTCGAATACGACGTTCCGCTTACATCAACATGATTATTCGAGGCACCATTCCGCGCTTTCCATTTTTTCCCATAATTTTCTGACTCTCAAGCGAAAAATGCATTTTCACTCGTAAACTTTAATCGAATTTAGAGAAAAAAAGGCCCGATTGTACGGAACAAAAAAAAATATATATTGGGTGAAGTAAAAAGTTCTGAGCGTTTTCCGCTAGATTTCTTTAGTGAGCCATATCTCACGATGTATACATCGCATCGGGTCATACTATACGGCGATTTAAAGGTGACATTACGCTTCAAAAAAAGTTCTTTGACAGTTTTGTGTTTGGTGAAGCCAGTTGTGTGTTACAGCGTTCCAAAATGGAGGTAAAAAAAGAGAAAATTCGATACATTCTTCAGTACCACTACGACCAAGGTGAAAAGGAACAGCAGGCGGCCAAAAAAATGTGTGCTGTTTATGGACCCAATACAGTATCGAATGCAATAGCAAAGCGGTGGTTCCAACGATTTCGTTCTGGTAATATGGACGTCGAAGATGAGGTACGATCTGGTAGGCCAATCGTCGAAAATTTCGATAAAATCATGGAAATCGTCGAGTCGGCATGTGAACACTTATTCCATTGCCCAGGAACTGAAGTTTAGCCAGAAAACCGTTTGGAACCATTTGCATAAGACTGGTCTCAAGAAGAAGCTCGATGTATGAATGCCACACGAATTGACGCAAAAGAACCTTTTGGACCGAATTGATACCTGCGATTATTTGCTGAAACGTAACGAAATCGACCCATTTTTGAAGCGGATGGTGACTGGCGATGAAAAATGGATCACATACGAGAACAACAGCCGAAAAAGATCATGGTCCAATCGCGGTGAGCCGGCCCAAACGATCGCCAAGCCCGGATTAACGGCCAAGAAGGTTTTGCTGTGTGTTTGGTGGGATTGGAAGAGAATCATCCACTATGAGCTGCTCCCATCGGGCCAAACACTCAATTCGGACCTCTACTGTCAACAACTGACCACATTGAAGCAGGCGATCGACCAGAAACGGTCAGAATTGGAAAATAGGAAGGGTGTTGTGCTCCATTAAGACAACGCCAGGCCGCACACATCTTTAACAACGCGCCAGAAGCTCCGAGAGCTTGGATGAGAGGTTCTATCGCACCCGCCGTATAGTCCAGACCTGGCACCAAGCGATTATCACCTTTTCAAGCATTTGCAAAATTTTCTTCATGGTACGAAACTAGCCTCAAGAGAGGCTTGTGAAAATGAGCTGGTCAAGTTTTTTACCAATAGGGACGAGGACTTCTTCAATCGCGGAATTATGAAATTACCTTCAAAATGGACAAAAATTATCGAACAAAACGGCGCATATTTGATGTAAATCGGATAATCCTAACTATGTTAATTTCATCGTCGAAATAAAGCGAAAAAACGTTCAGAACTTTTACTTCATCTAATATAAGAAAAGATTAATTATACCAATGACACGATTCGTACGATTCAGTTTATCAATAAAAACTGTTGAAATTATCCTCATCACGCATGAGTAAGTTCGTCACGAAACTCGAGTACCGACTTTTTTTCATTTAGTTTTGAACGCTGATAACGAGTGTCGTACCAAGCCGGAATTGGCATTCCGACGTTTGCAAGTACGACTGCACGTTCATCCGACAAAGATCGTGACTGGAATGGAATGAATAGAAAAAAAATGATGGTGCGGAATACGTTGTCACGGTAACAAAGAAACAACAACGATGGGATTAGAACTTGCGCAAAGGACCCTTGTTCGTACCGTTATCATATTATTCTTCTCCTTTTTCCTTCACCATGGAAAGCCACCCTGGGACTGTACATTGGCTGGAAACCAAGTCTTCGCGTCTTCATATTCGCATATTTCAATGGAAAACAATTTGGAGATAAAGGCTGTCCGAGTCTTTCGTATCAATTATTCATTTTTTTTACACACATTACGCGAAACGTATAATTCTGTTCGTTAATTACTCGATCGGTCAAATTATACGAAAATAAAAATTCTCCACACTCTACGAACACAAGCGATGACACCCTCGAAAATGAGCAGCACCGTGAATCCGTTTTTCGACACGACGTCTCTAAAATCCGACTTGAAGGTTCATTTTTTCCCCTCCTCGTGTACGTTCATTCGTGGGCGTGAAGGCGCGAGTCCGTCGACCTTAAGGTGAAGAATCCAAACAACCCAAACAACGGAAAAAATTCGATCGAGAGACTCATGATTTTCTTTTTGTTTCATCAATCTGCTCAAGTATTGGGTTATAATATTCTGTCGTGAAATGATAAAGCATTGCATGTAATACGTGGAAATCGATTAGACGTGGATCGAGACGAAAAAAAAATCACGAAATAATTACCCGAAACGTGAATTTTGGCCACGACTTCACTGTGTTTTGCGCTATTTTCGTGTACGCCGGTGGCTCGTCGTACAATATGATAATGCCAATTTGGCGTGGCAATAAAATTAACGGAGTAAACGAAGACGGTGAGGCTTCTCGTTTATCCCGGTTACGATTTATTCGTCGATCCACAGGCAAGGCCAAATTACGAAATTCTATTTTATACGAATTGCGTTTCGTTTTTTGCCATGCATACGGTGACAACGGCCACTTGGAATTTAGCCGCCAACACTTTCGGTCAGATTGAAATAACGATAAGATCAACGAAACGAGCGAGATTCTTCAAAATCGCCTCGAACCATACCGAGATCAAATTGACTATGAGTATGAAGAACAAAAATTAGGTCTCCCCGTATCGAAATTTTTTGGGGAGTCGCCAGATCCTACCACATCCGTATAAGGATTGATTAGGGACGCTGCACGTGGGGAGTCCACATTGAAATCCAAGCGGATTCCGCGCCATTTCGCGATTCACGTAGTTCGAGAATTTTTTATTTAGAATTCTCAACCGGCATTTGTTGGATTTCCAAAAAAAAAAAGTATATATATTTTCGTAAACCCGCGCACAAATTTGTTGGCAAGTCCCAAGATGCAGCCACACCTCTATAGGTATTTGTAAGAGACACCGCACATAGAGAGTCTTCGTCGGGTTCCAATTCAATTCTGCAGTGTTCCTCGATTAACCGTGTTTGAGAATTTTTACCACGTTCGAATAGAAAATATGTGAAACGTAACGTGAAAAAACTCGGCGAGTTAAAACATAATCTGCACGCTTCCTGAGCGTGTACGTGTGTACATTGATGTTATGCCAAAGTGCAGTAAAATGGATAACAAATGAGAATTACGGTGGATTTTCAGTGATGTGATTGAAATCGATTTTTACTATATACGTTTTTTAAACGATTTATACTTTTTTAAGATAAGATTTATATATTTTTAAGATCCACTTATTTTGCATGTCTATATATATATTTTCGAGAAAATTTAACGTACAAAATGCAATGTGGTCCATGAAAAAATCGTATTGAATTCTCTGACAATGTAGGAATCCTTCAGAATTCAGATTGGATTCGTATATTGGATTCCAATGGGGAATTCCAATTCGAATCCAATGTACGAGCGTGACGTTTTGGTACAGGAAAATCCAATGAGCCATCCCATTGGATCCCTATCAGGAAGTAGGTACAAGTATGGGAATCCAATTGGATCACTACGACAATTTCTGCACGGATCGTTCGTGGATTTTGTTAAAATTTTATCGATTGACGTCGATGCTTGAGATGCTTGGGGAAATATGTCTAGAGGAAATCGTGGCATCGACTATCATAATTTGCTTGATCAAATATTATTGTGTAAAGGTAATGCTCGTTTTTATTTTTATTTTATTCGATACTGTGCTCGTCTGTTTTTCACAACAATTTTTATTGTGGCTCCAAACGCTTAGTTTCAGACGTGGACCGACAGCGAGTTCATCGTGATAACGACCTACGTCGTATTGCTCGTTTCGTTAAGCTTAAATATTCTAATATTTTGCCAAATCGGTGAATCGCTCAGAAAACAAATGTGTACAAACCGAATCGTATTCGCAATTTTCTTCTCAAACATTTACATGAAAATCCAAAGATAATCATTTTTCTTGACAACAATTGATTCCAGAATTTGTATTATGACCACTCTTTGCAGTGGCACGCATTTTTATTCAGGCAATAGTATTGCCTGCGCGAGGAAAACATTTGATTTATAATAAAATTAATAACATAGCGAATATCGTATCGTCTTTAGGTCGATTGCTTGCTAGAAAATCCTACGAGAAAAACGAGCGACACACAAAAAAGGCAACAAGACAACAAAACATGTAAACAATAAATTGGAACGAAGAGGAAAAGAAATAAAACATTTACCGATAGTTTTTTCCTCGACTTGGCAGTGCTATCAGATTGGCAATGGATTTTGGCAGTGCCTAATTGTCCGCAAAAATTGACGACCGTTGGGATGATCGAACTCTCAGTCAATACTTTTAGAGCTGTAAGTATATTTTGTACTCCGTGTACGTATCTCAGCACTCCTTCGATTCGTTGGAAAGTTGATCAATGTTTCTTTACTTTCTGGATAACAAAGACTTCCGTAGCTTATTTGAATATGCTACGAGCAATGATTCGATTGACAGAGTCAAATGATTACACACGTAATCGTCGATGACTTCCACATACAAGTCAGTTTTTCGTTTGTTTGCCAAAAGGAAACTAATATCGTTATTTTCTGATGACGTTTTGACTATTCCTCACGCCAGAACTATGGAACATGGCAGAGAATAAATTTCCCAAAAATGTCTATAGATGCAACGTATATATTTGTTTGTCCTTCGGTTTTGCAAAAGTATGTACATTGTGTCTGTTGATCTTTCTATTGTCCAATTAATCGCATTAATCCTTCATCCGTTATATCTGAAATCAGAAAAGTATTCGGCGTTGAAATTTCGAAAGAACACTTAAGGCATTACTGTCATGATGTCAACAAATTTATGTAGCGTTTTAATTAATCGAGATTTCGGAGAATCAAAGATTACGTGAAGCAACGAGTACGAGTTTAATATAGAGCGAACAATTTCTGTTTTTTTTTTTGGCTGCCACACTTTCGATTCGAGGGAAAAAAAAATACATTCAGTTTTTAAATAGCGCTGATGCAGTGAGCTCAATCAGATGACCAAGTTACTGGATTCGAATAAATTTTACCCGCAGTATCTTTGCAATTGTAATAAAAAAATCTTTTCCCTGGGTACCATCGCGCAACGTGAATTGAAAAATCGATAAGAATGGCGTTGGGTGATCAAATTCGTATCGAAGTGAGGCAAAAAAAAATATACACGAACATTGAAAAATCAAAATAATACATTTTCCGAACACATAATTCTGCGGAAATAAATCATATAGTTAAGTATTGATTTTCATAAAAATTCAATCCAACAAGTTTGCTATTAGCACGACAAGCTTTGGAGTGAAATAAAATGTCCGAGGGCGTATTAATTCGCAGATTTGTGGACCGAAAAATCGTTATAATTGTTTTTTTTTTTCTTCACTTCGATTATTACCCAAAATCTCTTTGTACAGATTCAGGTTGCAAATCACTAATAAGCATCCCAAAAACACTTCGCGATTTTCGTAGCCTAAAACGGTTAATATAAATTAGACGGAAAAAGAAAATTTAGTGTCTTCCAGTCGCCTTTAACATCATTACGATTCACCAATAAAATCCACGATGCATTGTTTCATCTATTTATTACATTTCATTAATCTTAAAAAATGCATAATTATGTAATTAATTATGTAATTTATAGCTCTTAATTATGTAATTAATCTGTTAATTAATAATTAATTGTGATTAATCTGTTAATTGATAGCTCATACCTATGTATTTAATCAGTTAATTAATGATTCATAATTATGTAATTAATCGGTTAATTAATGGATTCATCGCAAAATTAAGTAACAAAACTGCAATGCGCATTTCTAATTCAGTATTTGCAATGCAGTAATTGTAGTTATGAAAGTCCAACCAGAGCCTATTTTTGCAAAAATTCATACGACGATATGCAATTAATCTGTCCACAACATCGCGATAAATTAGTTTCTGAAAGAAAAGTACGAAAATTTGCATGATCAATGGGGCTAATGAAAAAAAAAAACAAATCTCTCAACTCAGTTTAATATTTGTTGGTTAGTTTCGTCGTTCTTCTTTCAGTAAATTTAGTAAATTTCAGATTTATATCCGGCATTGATGAACTCCTACGAGACATACTATTGCTGGAAGTTGCCACCTCGACCCTAATAATATGTTTGCTAGCGTATTACTGTCTCGAGGTATAAATTAACGATATTACGCTCTGAATATCGCAAATGCTGCATATATACACTACTGATGGAACACACGAATGCTTTATTTTCGGATGATCTGAGTACAAGAGAGGACGGGCATTTATTTTTTTATTTATTTTTTTAGACCTGGATGATACGATTGTCAATTCACGTATAGGGAAGCTGAAAAATTGACAGAGGGCAAGTCGAATTTGATAACATGAGTTTTGCTATAAATACAAGCATTTATAGCAAAATTCATATGATCAAATTTGGTTTTTCATCCATATCCGGTCAAACGTTTCGTAGGGTGAAAGTACATGGTAAGCAATTGTGCATTTCTGGCCATGTCAACGATGTCGAGGAGACCAGAGATATATTACAAAAAGAAGTTAACATTACCTCTAAAGTTGTGGCTAAAATGAAAATGACGAAAAAAAAAATAATATTTCGTTATCAGTTGATATCATTATTCATTATAAGGGAAAAATTATATATATGAAGCTTACAGTGATCACTTTTTAATGGAGTAAAAGCTGCAAGCACATCAAGGGCTGTAGTTTCTTACATCAATTTCTCCACAAGCCCCACTTCGCAAACTTCATATGCTCAACAATTGTCTGCTCACGTATTTTCTATAATTCGAGCTACCCACTATTGACGCTTCTTTTGCTGCCAAGAAGCATAATGACATTCGGACGGAAACGAATAAAATTTTATTTTCGTTTAACCAGCTTCAGCATTTTTTTCATTATTTTTGCATTCTTTGATGCAAAATTGATGCAAAAATCAATTGATGCAAAAATTTCGGCAAAACGTGACAGCGAAGTGGAACGTATGATTCTTTATACGCGTTGGATCCTCGAGTTTTTGGGTATTTGGCCTCTCGTTTCGGGAAACGCGACGAGACAAGAGACATTAGTGTCGATGTTGTTCGGTATAATTTGCTTGATCGGCCTGACGTTGAACATGATCGAACGTGAAAAAAAAAACCGGTCGCGAGATTGATGCTCCTCGGACCCCGGTGGGTTCTTGCGTCACGAGCTTCGACAAATTATTGTACAAATGGAAATGGATTGGACGAGAGAGACAAGCAGCAAAGATCGTGCCATAATGAGACGAAATCTTATGGTCGGACGTGGATTGACCCTCGTCTCCTGCATATTCATGTACACTGGTGGCATGTCCTATCACACGATAATGCCGATACTCGAGGGCTCGAGAATCGATCGGTTCAATCGGACTATAAGACTGCTCGTTTATCCGGGATTCGATATATTCGTCCAGCCGCAAATCAGCCCCAATTACGACATCATTTTTTGCACCACTTGCGTATAGGCCTTGTAGCCAAACGCAAATCGTCATTTCAAGATTAGCCAAAGTCTTCGACGGTATCGATTCGCGGGAGGGCCGACCATCAACTCCAAGAAAGAATATCGATCGTTGTGCGGTGTCACGTCAGCGGAATTCGGTGACGATACTGTTACTTTTTTTTTCCTCGTAAATGGAGGTTTTTTTTTATTCTCCTTTCGTCGCGAACTTTCTAAGTCGAAATCATTAACCAAAGCTCTCTTTGTTGAAGCAGGTTGAATCTTTGAGCCGGGCTATTTTAGCTTGGTGCTAATTCGGTGCACTTCTAGCTTAACGTATACACGAGTATGCAGCAATTTTATTTTTAAAGTGAAACTTTTTTAGCCCCTTTTTTTCGTTCGCTTGCGCATGTCGAATCTTTCACTTTCAATGATTGCCGTTTACACGCCATGGTGGTGGAGACACTTCGGGAAGTTATTATGAAAAATTTGAGAACATTCCATGCGTTTGAACTTTGAATTAGAACCGCTCTCACAAAGTCGTGATATTTGCGCCGTTTATAAATATTGTATTATTTTATGCTTTTCGTTTATTGCAAGTTACTCATAATATATTAAAGAATTAAAGAGCAAGTATTCATTTTAAATTAATAAAATGATATCATACTATAATATGGATACAATTTTAAATTATTATTTTAATTATTTAAATGTTTCTATCGTGTTTGCTAGTAGAATTCTGTTTATTTTATTCACTGCAATTATAATCAATAAAACATTTATAAAAAAAAATACAAATACTTAATACTTTTTTTAAATACATTTTAATAGGATTTTAATTAATAAACGCAAAATTATTTAAATTTTTCGTTTTTGGGCCGCTGAAATTTCGAATAATTTACATTGTTATTCGTTTTTAATTAAAGAGCTTTTTCTGTGTTATTTGGTGGAGTATTTACTTATCTTTTTATTTTTAAGTTATTTTAACTTATAATAATAATATTTTACCTTTTTTAAATTATTAAAACTTAAATAATTTTTTTTTTATTTATTCAAGATAACTGTTTCAATGTTATCGAAATTCGTGAAGTATTTTTAAGCCCTATTTTTTCTTTAATAAACAATAACAAATTTTGCATCGCACAAATGTTTTTCTGTTGCTCAATACTTTTTTAGCTAACGTGATTTTGCATTATCATTATGATTATTACAATTTAAAAAATTAAAAAACACTTCTAACTGCATTTATTTCCTTTCTTATCGACTATTAATAATAAAACGATTAAACCAAAACGACGAAAACAAAAGTATAGACTCTCGGCGATTTCGGGATAATATCGTTTAGGATTATGCCAAAAAAATGTCACTTACACCGTGGTTTCGTAAAACCGCACCCAATTTTTTTTTTTACATTTTGAAGATTCATGTTGACAAACATTTCCAAATTTTTTTTCTCGTCAATCGGCATATAATCATTTTCCCTAAATTCTATATTTTTATCAAATTTTCTAGCGTGTGAAGATTTCTAGTTAATCACGATCTACTGAGCGAGAAAAAAAACGCGGTTTTCCAAAATTCTGTTGGGGGACCGCGCACTGAAGGAAGAAAAACAGACGCGGAGAAAAATGACGAAAGATGCGCTCTACGATCAGGAGCTTAGAATTTGTTGTCCCGCTCAATTATTCTTTCTCTCGCTTTGGTTCGGTTCATTAAGGATTATCTTGGCCCAAAGATGATGTTGAAGTTGGCATCGTTGGAATGCAACGAAAATTATTATTTTTTATTTCCTAAATTTTCTTCAGCACATTTAAGCTGCGAAAATCACGCGAATATTTTTTAGGATCCTTATTTGGCGATCAAGAACGTAAATTTGCTAAGTATGATTTTAATTAATAATAAAAATATGGAATGATAAATGATAATTGGTTACATGGAAACGACGCAAACTTCAACCCCATTTGGGACGATGAGCTGCGAGTTTCTTTTTTCATTTTTATTCATTCATTGTTTTCGTTGTAGATTATCATCGAGAATTGACGAGAGTCTGCGAGAGATATGCCTTGTCGAGGTATTGGTATCGACACTGAGCATATGCCTGCTCGAATACTACTGTATGACTACTGTGTGGCGCTCATAACATATTTCATACTACTGATATCGTATGTTTTTAATATTTTTATATTTTGCCACACGGAGAGAATTAAATGTTAAAAATTACCGTGCAGTAACGGTAACCAGATGACAACCCTGAAACTTCGCTTATTGTTACTGAGTTAAACACAGATTTTCACGAAAATAAAATAAAATATCTTCTTCAGATAGAAAATTTTACCAGATTTTCTAGTAAATTTTCATGTGTAACAAAATACGCAAAACTTAAATTTAAAAAATATATAATATCAGCGAAATTTTACTGTGCATTTTATTATTTTATGCCTTTCAAAAATGTCTATAAAAAAGTATCGTCTTTATAACAGTTATTTTAAGATTTATTATAAAATTTAATGAGTGTTATAGGAAAATGTATTGTGCTCTCGGTAAAAAATTATCGTGCGCGCTACCCTTCTTGTATAGTAAAATTTTAGCTACGTATTTGAAATTTTCTGTAACGTGGGTTAAAAAAAAATTGTCGCATACGAATTATTATGCTTTTCTCACTTGTCACCACATTGAAATATATCACGGTAATTTTTACCGTGAAATTCACGACAAAAATTACTTTTCAATTCTCTCCGTGCACGTGTTTACGATTGAATTATCGACAAGTTGAAAATGCCCAAAATTACAATAAAAATATTTACGTGAGTAATGGAAAATTACGATGTGACGAAGCACTGTACACTCGCGAAGAAAAAAAAAACTTAAGAGCCTTTTGTCTGTTTTTTTTTTAAGTTACAATAGTTATCGTCCGTTATCAATATTTTTTGCTTTCACACGCTTCGTCAATCCAACAAACCGGGAAATTTCGTCTTTTTACGCAGAGCGCGTAGCCGCATGTGCACTGATCCGTCATCAGGAAACATATGGCCGAATCAATTAGAAAAAAAAAAAACGACGAGTCCAAGCGTTTCTTCCTTGTAAGCGGAACGCGTCGTCAGGGGATACGATGCGACAACAAATTGCATAAAAACTTGAGCAAATTGTGGGAGGGGTCTTACTTGTTAAGACAGCGCATGCGTTCACGTAGTGTTTCACAATGGGAAATAATTCTTTACACTTAGCTACATAGAAAAAGAAATGGATTTTTCATGAAAAAGCCGCAGAGACTGTATATACCCGGAAGACTGGAAAGAAATGATTCATCCGGTTGAACGTGGATGCGGCGAAACGAGTTTTGACAACTGACGATGCATCATCGGCAAGGAATAGCCGACAGTGCGAGAGCAAGCAGAAGAGTAAAAAATATAAATTACGAAAAGGACGTGAACCGGACGTTTCAATATCCCCGATGGTTTTTCACTTTTCTCGGTGTTTGGCCAATGATAACGAGATACTCGTCGAAAAAATCGAAATATCATTCGATATTTGCCATTCTCATTTGTCTATCGATAATCGCTTTTACATTCGTTCCGTCCGCACTGCACACGTTTTTTCGTGAAAAAAATCCCGTTGTCCGTGTCATGTTATTGGGGCCTGTTGGTGCCTCTTTTGGGGCTATGCTCAAATACGCTATAATCATATCACGTGCGAGCAGAATAAAGTTGTGTGTGGAAAAAATGAAAATGGATTGGATGAGCGTGGAGAACGACGACGAGCACGCCATAATGACGAGAAACGTAACGATCGGACGAGAAATTACAGTGTTCTGCACATTTTTCTTGTACACCGGTGGCATGTCTTATCACGCGATGATACCGATTTTAAAAGGCACAAAATTGAACGAGTTCAACGAAACGATAAGACCTCTCAGTTGTCCAGGCTACGATATTTTTATCGAGACCCACACCAGTCCGACATACGAAATCATTTTCTTCCTCATTTGTGCCTCGACCTTCGTCAGATACGTCGTGACGATTGGCATATGCAGCTTGGCTGCGGTTTTTGTCATTCACGCATGCGGACAGGTACAAATCGTAATGCTGCGATTGGGAAAACTCTGCGATGGCATTGACGAACGTTTCAACAAAAGTGAAATGGAAGAAAAAATATCAATCGTTGTGCAGGGACACGTCAACGGCTTGCGGTAATGACAATTATCTTCCTTAATTTTTATCAAAATTATTTTTCAATTTCGTATATCGTTCAATTTTTTATCAATTGAATCGTTAAGGGGACACACCCGGGTAGACGGCCGAAAAAATAGGTTAATTTTGGCAATTATTATGTCAAAAACTATTTGTCCGATTTCATTCAAGTTTCTCTTATTCGAAAGTATATTGAGGTATATTGACATATTTTTTTGTGTAAATATACATTGTCTGGGAGCGCTGTTATTGTGGCTAGAGTGAAACATGTATCCCGCGTGGCGGTCTTCATGATTGCATACAGTTGGTTGATCGGAAACAAAAATTTCGAAAAGATTCATAAAATGAAATATATCAAGCCCTTCGCATCGTAGGATTTTTTTTCCCAAACGGGAAAGGTCGGAAATTCAAGTTGAGAATGAATGTAAATTTCAGTCAGGCGCCATTTTGTAAAAAAAACTTTTCTCAAAAAATCCTACGATGCAAAAGGCTTTGTTACATTGTCAGAATCTTTTTGAAATTTTTGTTTCAGATCAACTGACTGCATGCAATCATGGGACAGACCGTGCCAGCGAAGGACATTTTTTTATGCCGACCACAATAACAGCGCGCGCAGTCAATATAACTTCTTTTTTTTTATATGTATTCCTCAGAGGTACGGGGTCCTTCCCCTTTTTACCATCCCCTCCTTTATTCCTTCCATTCCTTCCGACATTCACAATCCTTCCAGAGTTCCCTACATTCCTTCCAGAGTCTCCCCCCCCCCCCCCCCCCCCCCAGAGTGTTGACCGCAGCCACTCTTTCCTAATGCACTACTGTATCGCATTTGCACGAGGGCCCAGGGAAACTGCGGAAAACCTGGGCCGATACAGGCGGCTATATTTGGCTGAGTTTCAGTTGTATTACCATCAGAAACTCAAATAAACTGCCTCCCGCTCAGAGGTTGACGCGCAAGCCAGTGCCCGGGCAAGCGGTCACCGCTCCAAGTATTGACAGCCTCCAATGCTGCTTAACTTCAGTGACCGCCGAGCTCGCACACCGACCGCGCGCCCACCACTGTCAGTTCTGCGCAGGCAGTCAATATATATTCATAAAATAAATTGCCAATATTCCTCAATATTTATACTTCTGAATAAAATAAACTTGGATGAAATCGGACAAATAGTTTTTGAGATAATAATTCCCAAAAGGCACCTATTTTTTCCGCCGTCTACTCGGATGTGCCCCCCCTTAAGATCTTCTGTTTATTCGAGAATGCATTTGACAGATATTCGTCTCTGTTAATTTGTACCTATGCAATGGATATAGATCTCTCGTCCACATTCGTTTTATTTCAAAATCTTTTGCACTGCCATAATTGGAGAAAAAAAATAATCTGGTATTGCACATTTCTATTCGTACAAAATTGCCGCACGTTCTTTGACAGCCAGCTTGAAAAGTTTTCCAACATTCGTTCGTTTAACTTTGGGCACAGACTATCAGCGAGGATCGAAGAAAGTTTGCGGGAGGTTTGCCTCATCGAAGTGATGTCATCGACACTGAGCATATGCTTGCTCGAATACGCCTGCATGATGGTACAGACAATATTGACAGCCGTCCAATCATGTTTTTTTTTCTCATTAAGCCTCACACTCGTGTATGTATGTAAATCTTCAGGAATGGCTGCACAGCGAGCCAGTGGCTTTTGTAACGTACCTAATGCTACTGGTATCATATGTTTTCAACGTATTCATATTTTGTCATATCGGTGAACGCCTTCAAGAACAGGTACCTCTCATTTTTACGAAAATTCAATAAACTCGTCTTTTTATAAGGAGAGCACACGATCTTTTCAACTTTTTGACAAATTTGGGGGGGGGGCAGGGCTGGATAAGTATGTGAATTTTTCGAACAGTTTGGTCAGCCTTTGACAGCAGTTTGGCTACTCTTCGTTAACTTTGACTCGATTGGATTGGCTTTTTTCAAAATAATCTATCCCTGTCTTCGAAAAAAAAAGCGTATGATTCGAGTAAGAAAGAATCAAGAATGTAAATACGTGACAGCAAAGACGTTTGGCTAAGAACCGTCATTTATGCCAATCCCTTGCCCCATTTTCGAAACTTGAAAACTGTAAAATCTTTGCTATTGCTGACTCGTTATCTTTGGTACTTTGGGAATGTTTTTCTGTAAGAGTTATGAAGATCAATATAAAAATGCATAATCTTGTCTTCAGTATCACAGGGTCGGATGTGCCGCGTATATGATCGAATGGTACAAACTGCCTGACAAACTTGGCCTTGCTCTCGTCATGATCATGGCTATGGCTAGTTATCCACGTAAATTAACAGCCGGACGAATGATGGAGTTATCGATACGTAATTTCGGCACTGTGAGTAAAGTCAATAAATTACTACTTTTACGCGATTTCGCCGTAAAATCGACTCGTGTCTTCGAAACCCGCACAACTATACCGTAATATTTTAAACTTCTGTTTTTTTTTAGATAATCAAAACATCTGTCACGTATTTGAATATGTTGCGAGCTACGACAGCCTGATTAGGAGTAGAGCATTATGAACACAATAGCAAAAATGTCCCTCAGTGATCGAAATAATAATAGATCAATGTGTATTGTTATGGTCCCTATTAGCGTCACGAAAAAAAGGAGTTTTTCAAAAACTGCTTTGAAATGTTAAATTGTTGTTTACGCGGAAGAAATAAATACTGTTGGCGATTAAAGTAAAAATAAATGTGTGGGCGGGTGGATAAAAATGGCAAGAAACATTAACGAGAAAAATCGACCGTGTGGAGAAGAAAAAGATGATCGTATAAAGACATATGTTTTGATGTTTTCCCTTTGCGGAGGGCTGTATTGTGTGGGCGTATAAGCAGAGCCCTTTTGGATCATAAGTCGATTACCGTAGCGCTCAGGAAAAAAAGTTACGTTCAAATATTATACCCAACGATGGACTCGAATGAAAGATTTCGCATAAATTTTGTAGATTTAGATATTTTCTCTGAAATGGTCGCGGTTACGAAAATTCTTCTGCTAGTCACATTTTTCTACGTTTTATCATTAATATTTTTTCGAAACATTCGGTGACCCCCTGTTTTTGCTGTGGTTGCGAAATCTTCAGAATTGTTTACATGCTTAGAGTATTCTATGCCCGACATCCAGCGTTATTTAGTATTTAAATGATTAGATAAAAATGAGGCCAACATGTCATTTCCATAAAGGGCTGCATAAATTAGAAGATTTTTTAAGTTATAATTTTTTGTCAAAAGTTCGGTAACTTGGTTTGATATTTTACCAGTATACTGGGATGTATTTTTACTTCATTGACGACGAAAAACAGTTAATTGTTAAATATTCAGGTTCGTGAAAGGAATACCTTAAGAGATGACAGATTGCAACAAAAATAAAATTATTACACGTCGCAGTACATTGTCATGAAACGTGGAACACTTCATTAAAAATAAAAAAGAGACTTGCTTTATTTGCGCTTTAAAAAATGAACGATAAGTTAGCCTTAACACTTCCTATGAGCGATTCTCTCCGTACAAATTTGAAAAACCGAACGTACTTTCGCGAGAGAGATATCGTCCTCGTACACATTTGTTTGTCGGCGCGGCACGATTTATTGAATCCATTATGAAAAGAAGCAAAGGATCCTTTCGGTTCGTTGTAGGCGGTGCGTCGTCATGGGAGACTGCACACGAACACAATATATGAAGCTTGCGCAATTCGTAAACGCCTTTGTGCACGCATCGCGCATGTTATTGCAATGGTCCGATGGGAATAATTTTCCATTCTTCGCTACATAGGAAAAAAATTGATTTTTTTTCTTCATAAAAGCCCCGCGGTTGTTGTACGTGTCTGAAAGACTCAGTGAAATGACTAGACTGCGCTTGTACGTCGGTGGCGAAACAAGTTTTAGGTATTGACGATGCATAACATTGAGAAAATAATTGCCAGTGTGGCGATAAGTGAAAAAATAAAAAAAAACGCAAATTACGCGAAAGACGTGCATCGAACGTTTCAATATCCACGATGGTTTTTCACTTTGCTCGGTGTTTGGCCCATGTTAACGAAATACTCGTCAAAAATATCAAAATATCTTTCGATATTTTCCATTTTCATGTGCCACTTGATGATCGCTTTTACATTCGTTCCGGCTGCCCTCCATACGTTTTTTTCGTGAAAAAAATCCTGCTGTCGAGGTAATGTTACTAGCACCCGTTGGCGCTGCTTTCGGAGCCGTCCTCAAATACGCTCTCATCATATTGCGAGCAAACAAGTTGAAGATATGCGTGGAAAGAATGAGGAAGGATTGGATGAGCGTCGAGAGCAAAGAGGAACGCAATATAATGACGAATAACGTAACGACTAGTCGTGAAATAACGGTGGTGAGCACGTGTTTTTTGTACACCGGTGGTATGTTTTATCACGCGATGGTACCGATCTTCAAAGACACGAAAATGAACGAATTCAACGAGACGATGAGGCCTCTCAGTTATCCCGGCTACGATATTTTCATCGATGCTCACACCAGCCCGACATACGAGATCATATTCTTCCTCATCTGGGCCTCGACGTTCGTAAGATATCTCATTACAATAGGCATATGCAGTTTGACAGCGATTTTCGTCATTCACGCTTGCGGACAGGTACAAATCGTAATACTGCGATTGGCGAAACTTTGCGATGGAATTGACGAATGTTTCAGTAAAAGTGAAATGAAAGAAAAAATATCAATTCTCGTACAGACCCACGTCAACGGCTTGCGGTAACAATTTTTATGACTTTTCTCTCTCAAATTATTTTTTATTTTTTTCACGTCAAATATCTTTTTATTCATTAGGAGTGAAAATTATAAGATTTAACTTATTTGTTTGGCAATGCATACGGCAGATATACGGTTCTGATTATTTATATTTCGACGGTCGTCACACCGAGGGAAATGATTTGTCCGAATTCACTAAATGCAGTACACGGAGAGAATTAAAAAGTAATTTTTGTCGTGAATTTCACGGTAAAAATTACCGTGATATATATCAATGTGGTGGCAAGTGAGAAGAGCATAATAATTCGTATGCGACAAGTTTTTTTTTTAACTCACGTTACAGAAAATTTCAAATACGTAGCTAAAATTTTACTATACAAGAAGGGTAGCGCGCACGGTAATTTTTACCGAGAGCACGATACATTTTCCTATAACACTTATTAAATTTTATAATAAATCTTAAAATAACTGTTATAAAGACGATACTTTTTTATAGACATTTTTGAAAGGCCGAAAATAATAAAATACACGTTAAAATTTCGCTGATATTATATATTTTTTAAATTTGAGTTTTGCGTATTTTGTTACACATCAAAATTTACTAGAAAATCTGGTAAAATTTTCTATCTGAAGAAGAAATTTTATTTTATTTTCGTGAAAATCTGTGTTTTACTCAGTAATAATAAGCGAAGTTTCAGGGTTGTCATCTGGTTACCGTTACTGCACGGTAATTTTTAACATTTAATTCTCTCCGTGTACACTTGACGTATTGTTAAACGACACAAGAGTATTTTTATTTACTTCTATCAATATTTTTATTGTATTGAAGAAAGTAGTTATATTTCAAGCATATACACGTAACTTGAAGAGTCTAGGAAAACATTTATTCAGGTCAATTAAATGTTTCGGTAAAGTATTCATTCATTTACTCAGTGATTGGTTGGAATTTAATAAATGCTCCACACTTTTCGGTGGGACATCGTTTTATATAGTTATTTTATCATCAATCATCATCAATCATCATCATCATCATCAATCAATATATATAAAAGGGAGAGTTCTGTCTGACTAACTGACTGACAGATCAATGCGCAGCCTAAACCTCTGAGGACAGAAACGTGAAATTTGCACAGTAGTTTCCTTATATGATGTAACCTCCCATTAAGAAAGGGTTTTTCGAAAATCAACCCCTAAGGGGGTAAAATGGGGGATGTAAGTTTGTTTGAAAATCCGTCATTATTTAAATTAAAGCCATGAAAATTGGTATTTAACCTTTTGGTTGGAAATTAAGAACTACGTGTTTGAGCGTTTTTGGAAAGTCATCCCCTAAAGGGGTAAAATAGGGGATGAAAGTTTGTGTGTTAATTTCAAGGGCCAATTCGCTTATTTCTACTTATTTCTTTTACTTTTGCAATTTCAATTTCTATTTATTTCGAGATCCACGCGGACGAAGCCGCGGATAAATGGTAGTTATAAATAACCTCGGATCCTAAACTTCGATTTTTCTGATCAGTATTCAGTTACTGATATGAACACTTAAAATAAAATACTAAAAGCGTCAAAGATTCATTTTTCTATCAGATGCACTATTCCCCTTGCTATGATTCGAAATATTTGTTTAAGTTAAATATACAATTGAAAAATTTAGCAGAAATATATAATTGCATCGAATATCAAAGTAAAATCTAGTAAATCGCCAATCAGCTAAGTATCGCCAAGTAGATAAGCCAAATTTTATTTCATACACCTATTTTGTTTTGAAGCCTTTTGTACTATGACAATCATTGAAAAGTATGGCCCGCGAGTTTAAAGATATAATTTCTTCTCTTCTTATAAAATTGTCAAATATTATGCGACGAAAAGCTGGCCATTTTTTTTCAGGGTCCGTTCGTTTGTTTTTGGTACAGACTATCAGCAAGAATCGAGGACAGTTTGCGAGAGGTTTGCCTCGTCGAAGTGATGTCATCAACAATGAGCATATGTTTCCTCGCATACGGCGGCATGATGGTACGGACAATTTTTAATTTGTCCAGTGATTCGTCTTCTCATTGAAGATCACAGACATGGTCTAAATGTGTGAATCTTCAGGAGTTGCTAAACAAGGAGCTACTGGCTTTTGTAGCGCACCTCATTCTATTCGTATCGTACGTTTTCAACGTATTCATATTTTGTCATATCGGTGAACGCCTTCAAGAACAGGTATCTTTCATCTGCGCGCAAGTTTGAGTTCCGCTTTTTTTTTTAAATCTGACAGCACCAAACCTTGCGATAAGCGATCAGAAATGTACGAATTTTTAGTGAAAAATAGATTTTAGAATAGCTCGGCTACGCTTTGACAAGAATTTGGCTAATGCTTGGTAATTATGGTAATAGTTTGTTTATTCCTTGATAACTTCAACTTAACGTGATTCTGAGTTTATTCGACGTAAGTAATTCGGTGAATGTCTTTGACAAAAAAGCACAAATCAAATAATACATTATTAATTACGTAAATAAGTGACAGCGATGACGTATGACTAGTACCGGCCATATATGGCAAGACGTTGTTTTAATTTAAAAAAGTGCAAACTAAAAAATCTTTCTTGCTGCTGACTCGCTATTTTTAGTACCCTAGGGAACTTGACCTGCAAGGATTATAAAAATCAATAGAAATATGAACAATTTTGTATTTAGTATGAGAGGATTGGGACAGCCGCGTATGTGAGCGAATGGCACAAACTACCTGACAGATTTGGCCGCTCTCTTGTCATGATCATGGCTATGTCTAACTATCCCCGTAAAATAACGGCCGGAAGAATTATGGATTTATCGATACGTAATTTTGGCTCCGTGAGTAAAATTAATTGATTAGAATTAAACGAAACTTATTTTCGTGTTTTTTAAATTTTTATTGTTTCCAAACATTCGAACGAAATTTCGCCATAAAATAGACTTGTATCTCCGAAACTCTACAAGCTTTACGTAATTGCTGCATTTTTAATTCCCGTTTTGTAGATAATCAGAACATCTTTGACGTATCTGAATATGTTGCGAGCCACGACAGCCTGAACAGGAGCAGAAAATGATGAAACTGATTGCAAAAATTTATTTGCGTCGCTATTATTGATGTTGTTGATAACTTAAACTTCTTCTGTAGTTTAAATTGAATTTTGATAATTAAAGGCACGAACAGATTACAAAAAATGAACAAAAAAGATCGTCCATATTGAGAAGAGAACATTACCATTAAAAAGTATTGTATACGTTTCAAAAGATGGCGGGTCGTGAGAGATAGAAATAAGATTATTACACAGCGCAGCATTATCGCCAATCAAGAACACTTTGTTTTATAAAAACTTGGGACCTGCTTTATTTTACTTTCAAATAAATGAAAAATTTGTCAGTATTCCAACACATTGTACGAATTGGAGAGATCACACATTGTTTTGCCATAGCTATATCGCCGACGTAAAACTTGTCCGGCGGTGCAACGCGATTCATCGAGAATTCATTGGAGAAAGAAAAAAGACCCGCCAGTTGTAGGCGGAACGTCGTCAGGGGCGACCGCCCATTAAAACAATTTATCAAGCTTGCGCAAATTGGAAAAGTTTTTTCTCCATGGATCGCGCATGTCATGACAATGTTCCGAGAGAATACTTTACTACTTTCCATATACGTATGTTATATGAAAATGTTCTATCAATGTCATTTTTTTTTTTTTTTTGGTTTTCAAACATCTCGAACAAATGTTATATTCTTGAGGGGAAAAAATTACTTAAGACATAGCCCTTTGCGCAAGAAAAAAATCGTGAAAATTAAAAACTCGCGTATTAATTTTTACTATTTTATTTCGCTAGCATAATTTTTTTATGTCGAAGTTGCTATCGTAGATACGAATCGGTTATGAGGATAAAATATTAGTGAGATAAATAAAATGGTGAGGAAAAAGATTGAATAATTTTAATTGACACATTGTTTGTTCCGGTAAATTTTTTGTCCTGCTATATTGTGGAGCCTCTTTCGATACCGAACTTCGAAATTTTTTTCACTTTTTTTATGTCATACGTGTAATCACCAAACTTCATTTGTGAGAAAAATGGATTTCAATGGTTACGTGTCTTCTTTATACAGAAGGGCATCTCCGAGGATGCGAAAAACTGTAAGTGGAAATGCGCATTTTCGAATTTGAAATGTTGTTTACAAAGCCGAAATAAATATTTCCGGAGTTCAAAGTAAAATTTAACGACTACGAAAAAAAAAATCGGCACGAGGAAAAGAAAAGCATTATTTGAGAAAATGAATAGACACGATCGAAAGGATAACACGTTGAGTAAGGCAAAAATGAGATTATTAAACTGTATCTGTATCATGCTCGACAACAAAAAAAAACACTTGTCAGAAGAAGAACTCGAGAGCTACTTTGTTTTTGCTTATTATGGAAAAAAATGTCTCATACACGGAGAGAATTAAAAAGTAATTTTTGTCGTGAATTTCACGGTAAAAATTACCGTGATATATTTCAATGTGGTGACAAGTGAGAAAAGCATAATAATTCGTATGCGACAAGTTTTTCTTTTAACTCACGTTACAGAAAATTTCAAATACGTAGCTAAAATTTTACTATACAAGAAGGGTAGCGCGCACGATAATTTTTACCGAGAGCACAATACATTTTCCTATAACACTCATTAAATTTTATAATAAATCTTAAAATAACTGTTATAAAGACGATACTTCTTCTATAGACATTTTTGAAAGGCATAAAATAATAAAATGCACAGTAAAATTTCGCTGATATTATATATTTTTCAAATTTAAGTTTTGCGTATTTTGTTACACATTAAAATTCACTAGAAAATCTGGTAAAATTTTCTATCTGAAGAAGAAATTTTATTTGATTTTCGTGAAAATCTGTGTTTTACTCAGTAATAATAAGCGAAGTTTCAGGGTTGTCATCTGGTTGCCGTTACTGCACGGTAATTTTTGACATTTAATTCTCTCCGTGTACTTAAACACTCGACCAAAAATTGTTCACGTAAACTTTGTTAAACTCGCATGTACCTTGGAGCGATGTCACTCGCGATAGTGCGTATTCGACGACACAATACATTTGATTAAATCAATTAGCAAAAGTAGCAAACGATGGCCGTTGCGTTCGTTGTAGGCGGAACGTTGTCATGAGAAACCGCGTGACAACAAAATGCAGAAATATTGTATAAATTGTAACCGCCCTTTGCGCTCGTATTGCGCATGTCCTTACAGTATTCCAAGTGAATTCGTTATTACTTTGTACGCGGAGAAATTGATTTTCAAGATTAAAAAAAAAGCCTGTGGTCTCGGTAAACCCAGCAAACGAAAGAAATCATTTACCTCTGGCGCTCAGTTGTGAAAAAAACATTGGCTACCGCTGAAGATGCGTCTTGACCAAAGAATAACGAACAATACGATCGACAAGGGCGTGAAGAATAAAAATTACGAAAAAAACATAAAACGAACGTTTCAGTACACGCGATGGTTTTTCACCTTTCTCGGTGTTTGGCCGATGATAACGAGCGATTCATCGAGAAGATCAAAATATTTGTCGATACTTGCTATTTTCGCTTGCCTCGTGATTATAGCTTTTACATTCGTACCGTCGGCTCTTCACACGATTTTTCGTGAAAAAAATCCCACTGTTAAGGTAATGTTACTGGGGCCAGTCGGCGCTACGTTTGGATCCATATTAAAATATGCTGTGATAATAACTCGTGCCCACACGATTAAATTATGCGTGGAAAAAATGAAAAAAGATTGGATGGACGTGGAGAGCGAGGACGAACATGCTATAATGACGAGAAATGTGACGACCGGACGTGAAATAACGGTAGTTTGTGGTTTGTTCCTTTACACCGGTGGTATGTCTTATCACATGATGATACCGATCTTCAGAGGCACGACAATCAACGAGCTCAATCAGACGATAAGACCTTTGGGCTACCCCGGTTATGACATATTCTTCGCGCCACCGACAAGTCCCCTCTATGAGATCATATTCTTTCTCATTTGTTTCTCGGCTTTCGTCAGATATACCGTTACAGTTGGTATAAGTAGTTTGGCCACGATCTTTGTCACACACGCTTGTGGTCAGATAGAAATCGTAATGTCACGATTGGGAAAACTCTTCGATGAGACTGACGGTCAATTGAGCAGAGACGAATTGCAAGAAAGAATGTCAATCGTGATACGGAGCCATGTCAGCGGCCTGCGGTGACAATCATTTACTTTTGTCTAACTTCCAATCGAATAATTCTTTTTAAATATCATTTTTTTACAACGATTTTTCCGTTGAACGGTTTTTCATTGGATTTTCTGTCATTATTATTTATAAATTTTAAATATTTCTAAATCGTTCTCGTTGAGTCCCAAACGTATTTTGTTTACACTTCCTTTTTTATGGAAATTGTCAGTTTTTGTTTTACTTTTAATGGTTCGTCCTATCCCGTAGAAGGCAATATCGTGCGCGCAATAAAATAATTATTTTGTGAATGAAAAAACTTTTGTGTCTAGTTTGTCAGCGAGAATAGACGAGGGTTTGCGGGAGGTATGCCTCATCGAAATAATGTCGTCGACCGTGAGCATATGTGTTCTCGAATATTGCTGCATGACGGTAGGCAAAATAATCCGAATTTTCGATCAATTCGACATCTCATCGAAAACTTACACTTGTAACTTTGTCATCTTTAGGAATTACTGAAACGCGACCCGGTGACTTTCGTGACGTACTTAATACTATTGGCATCGTACGTTTTTATCGTATTGATATTTTGCCACATCGGTGAACTTCTTCAGGAACAGGTACTTGTTCACTTTCGAATTAAAATCAATTGCATATACAAGTGGCAAATTTGCATCTGTGATATACACTGTCAAAAACTTCATCACATTCGCCACCTCACGAATCGTTATTAGTGCTGGACGGAACTTTCCTGCACCCTCGTCAAAAAAAAAAGCTCGGGCTTTGTGTTAAAAAATATAATTTTTATGCCAGAACGATTCAAGTGTTCCAAGCAATGGCAAAATCTTGATATGATATTGTATGCAAAAAAAAATGTGTCGAAGATAAATGTTGAGATGCTGTTTTTTGAGAATCAATCGAGCTGCATCGGGTGGAAATTTGTGAGAATATCAAAGCAATCAAATAATATTTTTTCGTAATATTCCATGCAGTATTTCAATTCTAGCCTGTTTCAAATTCTTTTGAAATTCACCATAATCTCGTTTTAACCCGTGCAGAAATTGTCCTAAAGATCCAATTGGATTCCCATACTTCCTTCTACCGGATAGGCATCCAATGGGTCGTCACATTAGGTTCTAATCGGGATTCCCTATTGCAATCCAATGCACGAATCCAATTCAAATCCTAACAAATTCTTGACTCTCCAACAAATGTTTGCATGGAAAATCGCGCAAACACTCGCAAAAGTTTGATTTTTTAGATTAATAGGGAACGAGAGTGTTTGGTACTGCATTTGGGAGGTACCGGAGGAGAACGCTTAAATTTTACTAAGCTTTATATTTACCAAAACTTTTTATTTTTTGCACACAACACCGACATCCCAGCTTCTTTTCGTAAATATAATAAAGACATCAAAAAATATCATTTTGAAAGTAAAGAACACTTTCCATAAAAATAATAAATAATAACATTATTGCCAAATATTATTATTCGAAGTATCCTAACATTTCTCAATAGACAAAAAAATCGTGAAACACAGAAAAGCTAAAGAGTTTCTTGATTTGTCCAAAATACTTCGCTCAAATCCGAACAAATTATGAGCTGCATATGTGCTTTTCAAAATAAAAAAAATACGGAATTCGCCTGCCACGGGATGTCTGTCAAAAGATATTAAAACCCTTCATAACTCAACAACGTAAAGATTAAAAAATCGTTGACTTTATGGAAGATTTTAATAAATAAATTAAATAACACGTATTGTTTACTTTTTGAAAAATTAAATCCGGGGGCTAGTTATAAAGCAAAAAGGCAATGTAACATGTCTGTCACATTCCCTTTTTGGTTTATAACTAGCCCCCTGATTGAATTTTTTGTTGGCAACGCACAGTGACCCGTTACCAACAAAAAATAATCATATCCATTAATTTGCCTATAGATTTACAGTATAAACACGTAATTTTTGTAGTTTTTATTTTATTTTTTTCGTTTTTCGCTAACTTTTCGCACACTCGAATCTTGCAATCTCGCGATAAGTGAACTACGAACAAATTTTGATCCAATTAACGCCAACTAAGATTAATTTAAAAAAAAATTAATGTAAATATAGGTTTTTGTGAGGACTTGGATGGCTTGTTACAGAACTGTCACACGGTGATATAAAGGATTTATATTTTTTAATATCTTTTATAAATTGGCAAATTTTAATAAACGAGAAATAAACTCGTTTATTTATTCTTCGACAATTTGAGCACTCCGGAAAATTCCTCTGTGAAAATCGAGCTTAAGTTGAAACGTGAATGATTTTCTGTTTAGTATCAGAGGGTCGGAAACGCCGCGTACATGATCGACTGGTACAGACTACCCGACAAACTTGGCCTCGCTCTTGTCATGATTATAGCTATGGCCAGCTATCCCCGTAAATTAACGGCCGGGCGAATGATGGATTTGTCAATATGTAATTTCGGCGCTGTGAGTAAAATAAGTAGACGAAAAAAAAAAAAAACTCACGTCCATGATTTTCTTTTCATATACGACTACAATGTACCGCAGAATAGTTTCGTATCCTTCGAAGTCCATGAAGCACTGTAGCAATTTAACTCTCTTTTAGATAATGAGAACATCTCTTACATATCTGAATATGCTACGAGCAACAACGGCCTGAGGGAAAACCGCGGACCCGATTGCAAAGGATCTTTAGTCATTGCTACCATCAAAATAATGGATTGCATCGGTAACGCAACAATTACGATTACCATAATTAAAAGTAACTTTTCAAAAATCTCTGTGACAATGTTAAATCATTATTTACATAGTAGAAATCAAGATTTCTGAAGTTATAGATGCAATGGAAAAATGATGTTTTGATAATCTGAAGTTATAGATCCAATGGAAAAATGATGGCGATTGATAAAAGTTACCAGGAAAGAAGAAAAAAGAGGGGAAGGAAAGAGAAAAAAAATAATATCAAATAGAAAAAAAAATACATACGGTAATCGACAAAAAATCATTTTACTTGAAACGATATCGGAGCTACTTCATTTTTTTATTTCAAGTAATAAAAATGATTTTGATCTTAACGCTTTCTTGGAGCTCTCTGTATACATTTCTAAACTCGCACGTACTTTCCCCATCGAGATATCATTGACGTACGTAAGCGTTCGCCGGCGCGATTTAATCGAATCAATTAAAAAGAAAAGCAAAAGTAGACCCTTCGGTGCATTGTAGGCGGTGCGTCGTCAAAGGAACCCGCGTAACAACATTATGTAGGATATTTGTACAGATTGTAAGCACCCTTCGTGTTTGCATTGCGCATGTACGTGTATATATTCCAACACAATAATTCTTCATCATTTGCTACATGGAAAAATTGATTTTTCTTGAGAAAAAAGCCCTCGAGTTCGTCGTATAAGTCTATAGAAGAGGACTCGAAGAAATAATTTGTCTCTGACCACAGTCGCGACGGAAACGTTGGCTATTGCAGAAGATGCGTCTTAACGAAGGAATAACCGATAGTACGATTGAAAAACGCTTGAATAATAAAAATTATGAGAAGAACATAAAAAGAACGTTCCAGTACACGCGATGGTTCCTTACCGTTCTTGGTGTTTGGTCTATGATAACGAGAGATTCGTCGAGGAAATCAAAATACACATCGCTATTGGTTATTTTCACTTGTCTCGTGGCCATCGCCTTTACGTTTGTACCGACCACCTTCCACATGATTTTTCGTGAAAAAAATCTCGCTGTCAGGATAGTGTTGCTGGGCCCCGTAAGCGCTTAACTCGGAGCCATATTCAAATACGCGATCATCGTATTACGTGCGGACACGATTAAGATGTGCGTGGAAAAAATGAAAAATGATTGGAAGAACGTCGAGAACGTAGACGCCCACGCGATAATGACGAAAAGCGTGACGACCGGACGAGAAATTACGATAGTTTGCGCTGTGTTCCTGTACACCGGGGGTGTATCTTATCACACGATTGTACCGATCTTTAAGGGCACGACAATCAATAAGTTCAATGAGACGATAAGGCCTTTGGGCTACCTTGAAGCTTGAAGACAAGCCTCGACCTGGACAGCCAAAAAAATTCGAAGACAATGAATTGGAGGCATTACTCGATGATTCCATTACGGGCGATCGGTATAGACTACAATTGATTCGTTTGAGCCGTGCATTACGAGAAAAAACGGCTGGAATACGAGCAAAGACATGACAAAATTATTCTTCTGCATGACAACGCTCGGCCTCATGTCGCAAAAGTCGTAAAAAAATATTTGAAAACGCTCAAATGGGATATTTTACCGCACCCGCCGTATTCTCCGGACATTGCTCCTTCTGATTACTGGTTGTTCCGACGGATACAGCAGGATTTAGCAGGTCACCGGTTCAATTCTTTTGCAGAAATCGAAAATTGGCTCAAAACTTGGATCGCCTCAAAAGACGAGACTTTTTTCGAGATGGAATTCGAAAATTGTCTGAGAGGTGAGAAAAAGTAGTAGCCAGCGATGGACAATACTTTGATTAATCTATTCATACCTTTTATTTTGAAATAAATGGATTTTTCACCACAAAAAAACGGACCGAAATAATTTGTACTCCCAATATAATTACCAAAATTCATAAAAATTCAAAGATGAATCCTTATTTGATCTCGAACTACTTGTACTTAAACCAACTTTTAATTGACAACCACAATATCGTGCACCACATGTGTATAGTATTTTCTATACACGGAAAATCATATGCACAAATCGTACATTTCTAAATGCAACCGTCATTTAGTAATAGAATTAGTAATGATGAAGAGTAAACTCAGGCAGTTTTCAAAAAAGTATTGTGACCAAACTATCCGTCCGAAGTGGTTCTAGTAATGAAGTCTCAATAGGCGAAATTTCACGCGGGCGGAAGCTAGTAATACGCGTTAGAAAGATAACCAGTTGAACACGACCGAAGTGCAATAAAATAACAGCATAATAAAAGAAGAAAAAAAACCACTTATTTTGGAAAGAACTCGAGAGTTACTTTATTTTTGCTTTCCATGGAAAAAAAAAATCTCATGTGACATTTTTGTTAAACATGACTTGCATAAAGGGTTAAAACTCGCGCGTACCTTTCTCAGAGTGTCGCGCAATCGTACTTGTTCGACGGGCTAACGTTTTACATTAAATCAATTAGAAACAATGAGAGGCCCTTCGGTTCTTTATGCGCGGAACGTTGTCAGGGGAAACGGTGCGACAACAAAATATCGGATTATCGCGCAAATTGTCACCGCCCTTCGCGTTGCCATTGCGCATGTCTGTACAATGTACTGTTGAATAACATATTATTACTTTCTACATGGGAAAATGAATTTTTCATTGAAAGCTTGATGTCGCTGTAGAAGCCTGACAATGTACTCGAAGGAAATTATTTGTCACGAGCCACAGTCGTGATAGAGATATTGGCCATTAAAGAAGATGCATATTGACGAAAGAATAACCGATAGTGGTATTAAGATAAGTGTGTTAAATAAAAATTACGAAAAAAATATAAAACGAACGTTCCAGTACACGGGATGGTTTCTAACGATTCTCGGTGTTTGGCCCATGATAACGAGAGATTCGTCGAAAAGATCGAAATATATGTCGATATTTACTATATTCACTTGCCTCGTATTCATCGCATTTACATTTGTGCCATCCGCGCTACACACGTTTTTTCGTGAAAAAAATCCCACCGTAAGGCTAGTGTTACTGGGGCCCGTCGGTGCTGCATTTGGAGCCATATTGAAATACGCGATTATCATATTACGTGCAGATACGATAAAGTCGTGCGTGGAAAAAATGAAAGACGATTGGAGGAAGGTCGCGAACGAGGAAGAACACGCTATAATGACGAAAAGTGTGACGACCGGACGAGGAATTATAGTAGTGTGCAGTTTATTTTTGTACACCGGTGGTATGTCACGTCACACGATGATACCGATTGCTGAGGGTACGAAGATCAACGAGTTCAATGAGACGATAAGGCCTTTGGGCTACCCCGGTTACGATATATTCATCGAGACACACACTAGCCCGACCTACGAGATCATATTCTTTCTCATTTGCGTCTCGGCATTCGTCAGATACACTGTTACAATAGGAACAAGTAGTTTGGCTGCGATTTTCGTCACTCACGCCTGCGGCCAAATACAAATCGTATTGTTGCGATTGGGAAAACTTTTCGAGGAGCACGACGGCCAATTGAACAAAGCTCAGTTGAAAGAAAGAATGTCGATCGTTATAAGGGGTCATGTCAGCGGGTTGCGGTAACCGTCATTCACATTTCCTCAATTATTTCTTCTATTGAAATAATTATTTATGCCAAATATCTTATAACTTCACTTTCTTTTAAGTAAAAAATGAATAAATTGTCGTGTACTCATTATCGAGAACAACTTGTACATTGAATTATGACTGAAGCAAATGTTGTACTTTTTCTTTCTATTTTGTCGTACATCTGATGATTGTATGGAAATCAAAACATGAGTCCTTATTTGATCTCGAATTATTTGTATTTGAACCGACTTTTAATTGACAACCACATGTACGGAGATAAATCTCATTCCGTTATCGCGCTCAAAAATATTGCGGAATATTGTTCGAGAGTAAGCTACGAAAGTTTTTCACCCTTCGAATATATCTTATTCGTGCTGCATAGTATGTCAGCGAAAATCAACGACGGTCTACGAGAGATATGCCTCGTCGAAGTAATGTCATCGACACTGAGCATATGTCTGCTCGAATACTACTGTATGAGGGTGGGCAAAATTATTCGGATTTGCGAATGACTCATCGACTTTTCGAAATTCACCGATATAACGTCTAATCTTCAGGAGTGGGTGAACTGCGAGCCAGTGGCGTTCGTGACGTATTTAATACTATTGGCATCGTACATTTTCAATGTATTCATATTTTGCCATATAGGCGAACTTCTTCAAAAACAGGTATTTTTTATTCTCAATTTACATTAGATTGTTAATTCGAAGTTACAATTTCCCATTGTTGCGACACACTGAATAAAATCATATGCACGATTTTGTTGATCGTTGTTCGAGTTGTACAGAACTTTTTTGCTGCCTTATAAATGAACCTTGATTTTTGTGCCGTAATATTTTGAGATTTCTATGCCGGAACGTGGCTACAGTAACGATTCAAGTATTCCAAGTAAGGGAAAAATCTAAATACGATAATTTGTGTCTACAGTATTGGCTAGGTGACAAAAATCAAAATCGCGATCATTTGAAAATTAATTGAGCTATTAGGAAAGAATATTGTGTGAGAATTAAACGAGTCATTCATCGGCAGACTTTGCATTATTTTTTCGCCAGACGTGTGTAATATTTTGAATTTTAGTAAATTTAAAATTTTGGAATTTTTTTCATTCTGGCATATTTTTAATTTACTTATTTCGTGAATTTTAATAACAGTGTTTCGCATCTTCAAATTAATACAGTAGGAGACGAAAATGTTTAATACTGAATTTAATGAATCCCTGTAAAGGCACGTTCAAATTGTCTAGAACTTTGTATATTTCAAAAGCCTACGTTTTTTCTAAAAAAATTGGCACGAGTTGTGAAAACTTTGGGAAATGGCGCCAATATTCGTTCTACTGTTCATCAAAGAATATAAAGGCAGCAGAATTACAAAAATTATCATTTATAGAGTAAACAATTATTTACGTAACAATAATCGATTTTATTTTCTTTGCGTATCACCCATGGCAGTAAATCGAATAAGAAATATTGTTATAAATAAAATGGAGAGCTCTCTTGTGTCTTGGTTTAACTAATTGGCTAAAAAAATACACATGTATCTGTCAACATGATTACAAATATATTTGTTCAAAACGTGCACTCCGTTTACACTAAATATTCGTCCATAGCTCCCTCGTAATTTTTCAACGCGATTTATGTCACGTCACGGAACCGTCATTTTTTAATAATATATCGTTCTAGTCTCGAAGTAGCACCAATTTCTTCAGTTCAATATAAAATTAAACAATTATGCGACGTTGGATACAAGTACAGAATTTTATTGAAAAAGTAGAATAAAGAGAAAGCGATGAAAAGAAAAAGAATATCAAATAAAAAATTGATACTTACGATTAGAAAGATAAACGATTAAAAGTCACAAAAATTAAATTATTACACATCACAGCGTAATCGACAAAAAAAACCCTGCGTTGATAATAAGTCTCAAGAGAGCTCAATTTATTCGCTTCCTCACTGAGGATCAAGGATAAATAGAAATGTGCATAATTTTCTCTTCAGTATCAGATGGTCGGAAACGCCGCGTACATGATCGATTGGTATAGACTGCCCGACAAACTTGGCCTCGCTCTCGTCCTGATTATTTCTATGGCCAATTATCCTCGTAAATTAACAGCCGGACGAATGTTCGATTTGTCAATACGCAATTTCGGAGTCGTGAGTAAATAAATAAAGTAGTTTTAGTTTTTTTTTTACATTTAGTAAAGTAAATTTAGTAATTTAGTTTTTACATTTAATAAAGCGAATAAAATATTTAAGTAAATGAGTAAAGTAATAATACTACTGCATGAGGGTGGGCAGAATTATTCAGATTCTTAACGCACGTAAAAAAAAACGTTAAAAACGTCAGAAAACCAACCAGTTTCCTTAAACGACCAAAAAAAAAAAAATGTCTTGGGTAAATTAAAAATTCGGCTACAGGCATCTTTATATTTGCATGCCACGTTGCACAGAATGAATTCGCATCCTCCAATGCTTGTACGCATGGTAGCCACTAAATGTTAAATTCTCGTTTTGTAGATAATGAGAACATCTATTACCTATCTGAATATGTTACGAGCAATGAAATTGTGAGGATCAAAATGTCTCATACGATTCAAAAGATCCCGAGGATACTGCATATGCGAACTGGGTATTTGTAACATTCGTTCTATTTTGTTGTAGTCAAAGTTTTTTCTCATTTCTCTTATTGTGAAGCCCACTTTATTCGCAGTGTATTGCACACTTGAGGAGTTTCGACGCGAAAACCGAAATGCTTGTAGACAGTTTAAATTTATATGACCGAGAAATTAATTTAGGACCCGAGTCGAAAACTAAGGCCTAAAACTTTATTCGATTCGGCCGAAATTGTAAAAGTTGGCCTACGGTTGGCGACTTAGACCGAAAAAACGGCGAATCTTTTAAAATCGTAATAATTCAGGCGACTTATAAACCGGAACGTACCGAAAATGCGCCGTAAAAAAACGCCGGAACTCAGTTCCGGCGTGTTGATCGGCCTAACGGGTTGCAGGTTGAAAGTACGCCGAAACTTGGGATTTCAGCTTACATCAGTCAGCGTTCTGCTCAGGCCGAAAATATGCCGATACTCATTTTTTCGATCTACTGATAGACGTCGCAGGTTACAGGCTCCTCATTATCAATCGAACTCACAAGAACAGTTCAACAGTTGGCAGAATTCAGCTAATCAAAGCTCAAATTTTACATCACTTTAACTCCCAACTAATTTACTCAAGGCTCTGTATAAATTCATTATTTTGAATAAAAAAAACACGGTGAAAAGGATCTTCTTTATTATCGTAGAGATTTAAGAGGAAGCAGGATCGAATTGCACTAATTATCACTCATTATATTATCAAATATTGATACTCGATGGGGAGACCGAAATTCCAGATTTCTGCGTGTTTTCGGCCCGAGCAAGCGGGCTGATGAAGAGGCCGAAATCGTAAGTTTCAGCTTGTTTTCGGCCCGAGAAAGCAGGCTGACGGAGAAACCGAAATCCAGAGTTCAGGCGTGTTTTCGGCCTGCAAAGCCTGGCCGGAATGGTTCGCTATTCCGGCCGGTTTCCAACGTGAATTCGGTCTAGACCGAAAACGCGCCGGAAAATAAGACTTTTATTTTTCGACTCGGGGATGCATTAACTGTCTAAAAATCAATCGGTTCAACAACATAGTTTCAGAGATTTTTAATTCTCAAATTGAACCTTCATCCATTTGGTAATACACATGAATATCGTGTTAAATAATCAAGTGGTTTATCTACTTCATTAATTAATAATACTCGAAAAAAGATATGAATTTTAAGCTCGAATGCTTTGTTTTCGAACATTAACGAAACTTTTATATTAAACGTGGCAACACCGCGTTAACTGGCTCTGTCGTGTAAGCCACTCACAACCAAACATTAACTGGCGGCTATTTCAAAATCGGTGGACGTTTCAAACCTGCATAGTGTCACAGCATTTGAACTTTATAATAAAATGTATTTCGTCCGCTTGACATTTCTTCAATATTTTTTCGTCTGCCTAATCGAGAACTCTTCAAAAAATGTTGTACGTTGAAGATTTTTCACTATGTAAATAGCCTGGAGCCGAAGATGCTTTAGCAATTATCAGTCGTGACAATGGCAGAAAATGCCGCTGTTGCTGAGTCTATCGGTTATTTGTTCTTGAATAAAATTGCAACATTGGATATTTATATTCAATTGGAAAAATGATAAGGATTAATATCATTTCGAAGCTTGGAAATATTTTTCAACCATATTATGAGTTGGAAATTGCCCAATAATAATTTGTTTTTACAATAAATTTTATTCGCAAGAAGTTGGCAGCCTGACGAAAACTCATTTTCATCCCCATTCTTGCAGCTGTAGAACGGTATCGAAATTCCTTAAGGTATTTCTTTCGGGAAAGTGAATATTTAACTACTAAGTGATTTTTTCTATAATTAAGTAAAAATATAAATATAACAGGATCCTGGTTCAATTTCAAGCCAAGCTACCCAACTTTTAACAAAAAATTACGACTTTAAAAATTGTATAATTTGTGCACCACTCCGAGGAGCTGACTCTTGCCATATTTCGATCTAATAATGTATATACTAAATAACTCTAGATGTCTGATATGAAATGCTCTAGGCATGTTAAAGAATCTAAAGATTCCGTAACGATGATCAATAACATTGGGGGTCACCCATTGTTTAAAGAAAATACGAATGATAAAACTTAGAGAAATGAGACTAACAGAAGAATTTCCATAACCGCAACTTTTCAGAGAAAATATAAAAATGCCTAAATCTACAAAATGTATGCGAAATTTTTCATTCCAATTTATCGTTGAGCAAAATAATTGATTATAATTTATTTTATCAAGCTTCACTGTCATCTACTTACGATTCGAAAGGGCCCTGGCTTATGCGCTCACAAAATACGGCCCTTCGTGAAAGGAATACCGTAAGGCGAGGTGTCACACCGACCGAGCGGCCATGGGTGCGAGAGAAATAGCTGATTTACAGATTCCCAATGATTTCTGAAACGGTTAATTTTTGGGAAAAAAAAAAAGAAACACGTTCCGCTCTGTTGAACGACGAACAACCGCTTTCTCTTATTTTCCCCGCAATATGATCCGTCTAGGAGAAAACTTGGCAGTAGGATTTTTACCGACCGAACGTGTGACGCATGGCCTTAATTGCACTATTCTGACACTTTTCTTATGTACATATGAAATAATAAAAGTATTTTTCATATCTCTATGTATATTATTAGACACAGACATTTTCTTTAATAGCCCACCACGTATTTCGTGGGCAGCACATTGATTATTAAAATATTAAGTACTCATTTGTACAAAAGAAATATACTTCTAGGAGTTGAAAATAAAAAAAAGGTGAGCCTCCACTATATTTGTATGTATTTCTCCGGGTGAAAAATAACTAAAAGTAAAATAAAAAAAATCGTCAAATGTGAAATAATATGTATGATCTTAGAGTTAAACGGTCGTAGGACGTCAAAATAAAAATTATAGTACGGCGCGTTACTCTGAGCAAGTGAACAATTACCGTGAAAAAAATTAATAAAAAAAGCATAAAACGATATTGTTTTTTTTTTTCTATTTCTCTGTGAAATAGGAATAAAAATGGGATTTTATCCAAAAGGGATAAAATGCCCCGAAATTCTTTAGTGTAAAAATTTTTTAAAAATCGCCCTTTGTTTTGTGAAAACGTATGTACGTCGAGAACGGATATGAAGACGGTAAAAATAACGAAAATCATAACAAGTAGATAATAAATTGAAGTTTTTCTGTGCCCTCGTGGATGCGCGTATCTTTTATTGAGAATGGTAATAGAAATTTCTTCTTAGGAGTCCTCGAGAGTTGAGATTCACCTCCAAATTGCGGGTGAAAACATATTTTTTTCTCATTTTTTTTTCCGCAACGTTATTCAGCATTTTGTAAAGTTGCCCAGTTTTCGAATATTCGCTGTAACGCGTCAGGGGTGTTTAGTTAAATATATAGAGAAAAAAGGGTTCGATTATATAGAATTAGAGTTGAAAAAATAGGAATAAAATTTTTTGTTATTTTTATGACGGCTTTGATTCGAAAAACCGCGACATGCGTGTGCATATTTCCGTCCAGTGCTGTATACGTATATTATGTGAAATTTTTCTATTAGTCTTTTTTTTTGGTTTTCAAACATCTCGAACAAATGTTATATTCTTGAGGGAAAAAAATTACTTAAGACATAGCCTCTTGCGCAAGCAAAAAATCGTGAAAATTAAAAACTCGCGTATTACGTTTTATTATTTTATTTCGCTAGCATAATTTTTTTATGTCCAAGTTGTTATTGAAGAAACGACTTGTTTATGAGGATAAAATATTAGTAAGAAAAATAAAATGGTGAGGAAAAAAATTGAATAATTTTAATTGACACATTGTTTGTTCCGGTAAATTTTTTGTCCTGCTATATTGTGGAGCCTCTTTCGACACCGAACTTCGAAATTTTTTTCACTTTTTTTATGTCATACGTGCAATCACCAAACTTCATTTGTGAGAAAAATGGATTTCAATGGTTACGTGTCTTCTTTATACAGAAGGACATCTCCGAGGGTGCGAAAAACTGTAAGTCGAAATGCGCATTTTCGAATTTTCGTAATATCCTTTTAATATGGTAAGATCGAACAAGCTGCTGCCATTTCTGAAAATGGCTATAACAATGATGAAATGTTGTTTACAAAGCCGAAATAAATATTTCCGGAGTTCAAAGTAAAATTTAACGAGTGCGAAAAAAAAAAACATCGGTACGAGGAAAAGAAAAGCATTATTTGAGAAAATTAATATACACGATCGAAAGGATAACACGTTGATTAAAGCAAAAATGAGATTATTAAACTGTATCTGCATCATGCTCGACAACAAAAAAAAACCACTTATCAGAAGAAGAACTCGAGAGCTACTTTGTTTTTGCTTATTATGGAAAAAAATGTCTCATACACGGAGAGAATTTTTACCGTGAAATTCACGACAAAAATTAACGTGATATATTTCAATGTGGTGACAAGTGAGAAAAGCATAATAATTCGTATGCGACAAGTTTTTTTTAACTCACGTTACAGAAAATTTCAAATACGTAGGTAAAATTTGACTATACAAGAAGGGTAGCGCGCACGATAATTTTTACCGAGAGCACAATACATTTTCCTATAACACTCATTAAATTTTATAATAAATCTTAAAATAACTGTTATAAAGACGATACTTTTTTTATAGACATTTTTGAAAGGCATAAAATAATAAAATGCACAGTAAAATTTCGCTGATATTATATATTTTTCAAATTTAAGTTTTGCGTATTTTGTTACACATTAAAATTCACTAGAAAATCTGGTAAAATTTTCGATCTGAAGAAGAAATTTTATTTTATTTTCGTGAAAATCTGTGTTTTACTCAGTAATAATAAGCGAAGTTTCAGGGTTGTCATCTGGTTGCCGTTACTGCACGGTAATTTTTAACATTTAATTCTCTCCGTGTACTTAAACACTCGACCAAAAATTGTTCACGTAAACTTTGTTAAACTCGCATGTACCTTGGAGCGATGTCACTCGCGATAGTGCGTATTCGACGACACAATACATTTGATTAAATCAATTAGCAAGAGTAGCAAACGATGGCCGTTCCGTTCGTTGTAGGCGGAACGTTGTCATGAGAAACCGCGTGACAACAAAATGCAGAAATATTGTATAAATTGTAACCGCCCTTTGCGCTCGTATTGCGCATGTCCTTACAGTATTCCAAGTGAATTCGTTATTACTGTGTACGCGGAGAAATTGATTTTCAAGATTAAAAAAAAAGCCTGTGGTCTCGGTAAACCCAGCAAACGAAAGAAATCATTTACCTCTGGCGCTCAGTTGTGAAAAAAACATTGGCTACCGCTGAAGATGCGTCTTGACCAAAGAATAACGAACAATACGATCGACAAGGGCGTGAAGAATAAAAATTACGAAAAAAACATAAAACGAACGTTTCAGTACACGCGATGGTTTTTCACCTTTCTCGGTGTTTGGCCGATGATAACGAGCGATTCATCGAGAAGATCAAAATATTTGTCGATACTTGCTATTTTCGCTTGCCTCGTGATTATAGCTTTTACATTCGTACCGTCGGCTCTTCACACGATTTTTCGTGAAAAAAATCCCGCTGTTAAGGTAATGTTACTGGGGCCAGTCGGCGCTTCGTTCGGATCCATATTAAAATATGCTGTGATAATAACTCGTGCCCACACGATTAAATTATGCGTGGAAAAAATGAAAAAAGATTGGATGGACGTGGAGAGCGAGGACGAACATGCTATAATGACGAGAAATGTGACGACCGGACGTGAAATAACGGTAGTTTGTGGTTTGTTCCTTTACACCGGTGGTATGTCTTATCACATGATGATACCGATCTTCAGAGGCACGACAATCAACGAGCTCAATCAGACGATAAGACCTTTGGGCTACCCCGGTTATGACATATTCTTCGCGCCACCGACAAGTCCCCTCTATGAGATCCTATTCTTTCTCATTTGTTTCTCGGCTTTCGTCAGATATACCGTTACAGTTGGTATAAGTAGTTTGGCCGCGATCTTCGTCACACACGCTTGTGGTCAGATACAAATCGTAATGTCACGATTGGGAAAACTCTTCGATGAGACTGACGGTCAATTGAGCCGAGACGAATTGCAAGAAAGAATGTCAATCGTGATACGGGGCCATGTCAGCGGCCTGCGGTAATGATCATTTACTTTTGTTTCACTTCAAATCGAATAATTCTTTTTAAATATCATTTTTTTTATAACGATTTTTCCGTTGAACGGTTTTGCATTGGATTTTCTTTCATTATTATTTATAAATTTGAAATATTTCTAAATCGTTCTCGTTGAGTCCCAAAACTTTTTTGTTTACACTTCCTTTTTTGCGGAAATTGTCAGTTTTTGTTTTACTTTTAATGGTTCGTCCTATCCCGTAGAAGGTAATATCGTGCGCGCAATAAAATAATTATTTTGTGAAAGAAAAAAACTTTTGTGGACGATTTTTCATCAGTAAACTATTTTACTTTGTACTTGTTTTCTGTGCGCGGTCTAGTTTGTCAGCGAGAATAGACGAGGGTCTGCGGGAGGTATGCCTCATCGAAATAATGTCGTCGACCGTGAGCATATGTGTTCTCGAATATTCCTGCATGACGGTAGGCAAAATAATCCGAATTTTCGATCAATTCGACATCTCATCGAAAACTTACACTTGTAACTTTGTCATCTTTAGGAATTACTGAAACGCGAGCCAGTGACTTTCGTGACGTACTTAATACTATTGGCATCGTACGTTTTTATCGTATTGATATTTTGCCACATCGGTGAACTTCTTCAGGAACAGGTACTTGTTCACTTTCGAATTACAATCAATTGCATATACAAGTGGCAATTTTGCATCTGTGATATACACTGTCCAAAACTTCATCACATTCGCCACCTCACGAATCGTTATTAATGCTAGACGGAACTTTCTTGCACCCTCGTCAAAAAAAAGCTCGGGCTTTGTGTTAAAAAATATAATTTTTATGCCAGAACAATTCAAGTGTTCCAAGCAATGGCAAAATCTTGATATGATATTGTATGCAGGAAAAAATGTTGAGATGCTGTTTTTTGAGAATCAATCGAGCTGCATCGGGTGGAAATTTGTCAGAGTATCAAAGCAAAAAAACATTGGCGCGCACTTTTATTTTTTTTTCGTAATATTCCATGCAGTATTTCAATTCTAGCCTGTTAAAAATTCTTTTGAAATTCACCATAATCTCGTTTTAACCCGTGCAGAAATTGTCCTAAAGATCCAATTGGATTCCCATAATTCCTACTACCTGATAGGGATCCAATGGGTCGTCACATTAGGTTCTAATCGGGATTCCCTATTGCAATCCGATGCACGAATCCAATTCAAATCCTAACAAATTCTTGACTCCCCAACAAATTTCTGCATGGAAAATCGCGCAAACTCTCGCTAAAGTTTGATTTTTTAGATTAATAGGGAACGAGAGTGTTTGGCACTGCATTTGTGAGGTAGCGGAGGAGAACGCTTAAATTTTACTAAGCTTTATATTTACCAAAACTTTTTATTTTTTGCACACAACAACGACATCCCAGCTTCTTTTCCTAAATATAATAAAGGCAACAAAAAATATAATTTTAAAAGTAAAGAGAACTTTCCATAAAAATAATAACATTATTGCCAAATATTATTATTCGAAGTATCCTAACATTTCTCAATAGACAAAAAAATCATGAAACACAGAAAAGCTAAAGAGTTTCTTGATTTGTCCAAAAAACTTCGCTCAAATCCGAACAAATTATGAGCTGCATATGTGCTTTTCAAAATAAAAAAAAATACGGAATTCGCCTGCTACGGGATGTCTGTCAAAAGATATTAGAACCCTTCATAACTCAACACCGTAAAGATTAAAAAATCGTTGACTTTATGGAAGATTTTAATAAATAAATTAAATAACACGTATTGTTTACTTTTTGAAAAATTAAATCCGGGGCCTAGTTATAAAGCAAAAAGGCATAATGTAACATGTCTGTCACATTCCCTTTTTGGTTTATAACTAGCCCCCTGATTGAATTTTTTGTTGGCAACGCATAGTGACCAGTTACCAACAAAAAATAATCATATCCATAAATTTGCCTATAGATTTACAGTACAAACACGTAATTTTTTTCGTTTTTATTTTATTTTTTTCGTTTTTCGCAAACTTTTCGCACACTCGAATCTTGCAATCTCGCGATAAGTGAACTACGAACAAATTTTGATCCAACTAACGCCAACTAAGATGAATTTAAAAAAAAATTAATGTCAATATAGGTTTTTGTGAGGACTTGGATGGTTTTTTACAGAACTGTCACACGGTGATATAAAGGATTTATATTTTTTAATATCTTTTACAAATTGGCAAATTTAAATAAACGAGAAATAAACTCGTTTATTTATTCTTCGACAATTTGAGCACTCAGGAAAGTTCCTCTGCGAAAATCGAGCTTAAGTTGAAACGTGAATGATTTTCTGTTTAGTATCAGAGGGTCGGAAACGCCGCGTACATGATCGACTGGTACAGACTACCCGACAAACTTGGCCTCGCTCTTGTCATGATTATAGCTATGGCCAGCTATCCCCGTAAATTAACGGCCGGACGAATGATGGATTTGTCAATATGTAATTTCGGCGCTGTGAGTAAAATAAGTAGACGAAAAAAAAAAAAAAAAAAACTCACGTCCATGATTTTCTTTTCATATACGACTACAATGTACCGCTGAATAGATTCGTATCCTTCGAAGTCTATGAAGCACTGTAGCAATTTAACTCTCTTTTAGATAATGAGAACATCTCTTACATATCTGAATATGCTACGAGCAACAACGGCCTGAGGGAAAACCGCGTACCCGATTGCAAAGGATCTTTAGTCATTGCTACCATTAAAATAATGGATTGCATTGGTAATGCAACAATTACGATTACCATAATTAAAAGTAACTTTTCAAAAATCTCTGTGACAATGTTAAATCGTTATTTACATAGTAGAAATAAAGATTTCTGAAGTTATAGATGCAATGGAAAAATGATGTGGCGATTGATAAAAGTTACCAGGGAAGAAGAAAAAAGAGGGGAAGAACAGAGAAAAAAATAATATCAAATAGAAAAAAAAAATACATACGGTAATCGACAAAAAATCGCTTTACTTGAAACGATATCGGAGCTACTTCATTTTTATTTTGAGCAATAAAAATGATTTTGATCTTAACGCTTTCTTGGAGCTCTCTGTATACATTTCTAAACTCGCACGTACTTTCCCCATCGAGATATCACTGACGTACGTAAGCGTTCGCCGGCGCGATTTAATTGAATCAATTAAAAAGAAATGCAAAAGTAGACCCTTCGGTGCATTGTAGGCGGTGCGTCGTCAAGGGAACCCGCGTAACAACATTATGTAGGATATTTGTACAGATTGTAAGCACCCTTCGTGTTTGCATTGCGCATGTGCGTATATATATTCCAACACAATAATTCTTCATCATTTGCTACATGGAAAAATTGATTTTTCTTTAAAAAAAAGCCCTCGAGTTCGTCGTATGAGTCTATGGAAGAGGACTCGAAGAAATAATTTGTCTCTGGCCACAGTCGCGACAAAAACGTTGGCTATTGCAGAAGATGCGTCTTAACGAAGGAATAACCGATAGTACGATTGAAAAAAGCTTGAAGAATAAAGATTATGAGAAGAACATAAAGAGAACGTTCCAGTACACGCGATGGTTCCTTACCGTTCTTGGTGTTTGGTCTATGATAACGAGAGATTCGTCGAGGAAATCAAAATACACATCGCTATTGGTTATTTTCACTTGTCTCGTGGCCATCGCTTTTACGTTTGTACCGACCACCTTCCACATGATTTTTCGTGAAAAAAATCTCGCTGTCAGGATAGTGTTGCTGGGCCCCGTAAGCGCTTCACTCGGAGCCATACTCAAATACGCGATCATCGTATTACGTGCGGACACGATTAAGATGTGCGTGGAAAAAATGAAAAATGATTGGAAGAACGTCGAGAACGTAGACGCCCACGCGATAATGACGAAAAGCGTGACGACCGGACGAGAAATTACGATAGTTTGCGCTGTGTTCCTGTACACCGGGGGTGTATCTTATCACACGATGGTACCGATCTTCAAGGGCACGACAATCAATAAGTTCAATGAGACGATAAGGCCTTTGGGCTACCCCGGTTACGACGCATTCGTCAAGGCACACATCAGCCCGACCTACGAGATCATATTCTGTCTCATTTGTGTCTCGGCATTCGTCAGATACACCGTTACTATAGGAATAAGCAGTTTGGCTGCGATTTTCGTCACTCACGCCTGCGGCCAAATACAAATCTTATTGTTGCGATTGGAAAAAATTTTCGAGGAGCATGACGGTCACTTGGACAAAGCTCAATTGAAAGAAAGAATGTCGATCGTTATACGGAGTCATGTCAGCGGTTTGCGGTAACGATTAATCATTCTTCCTCAATTATTCCTTTTATTAAAATTAATCATTTACGCGAAATATCTTATCGCTTAATTTTGCTTGATATAAAAATTAACAAATCGTGCTATTTTTATCGAGAATAACTTCACTGCAAATCCAAGTGTTCTGTTTTAACACGGCGACGTGTTGGTCACTTTTGGTCACTTTTTACACATTTCCGAGTGTGTTATTTCGGGATTCGCTTCAAGCGAAAGTCCTTGTTGAAGGCATCAGAGCCCGTCTACAAAGTACATTGAATATTCCATGAATCCAACATAAAATGAAATACTCAACTCAGAATTCTACATCGATGATTTTTTATTATAATTAATCGTTCTCAAACGCCGTAAAATGATATTTTTTTTTTTTCGAAGAAGACATTTCGAATGAAACATGAATCCAAATTTAAATTATTCGGATGTGATGGTCGAAAGTACGTGAGACATCCAACGGGTAAAATATTCAACGTACACGGAGAGAATTAAAAAGTAATTTTTGTCGTGAATTTCACGGTAAAAGTTACCGTGATATATTTCAATGTGGTGACAAGTGAAAAAAGCATAATAATTCGTATGCGACAAGTTTTTTTTAACTCACGTTACAGAAAATTTCAAATACGTAGCTAAAATTTTACTATACAAGAAGGGTAGCGCGCACGATAATTTTTACCGAGAGCACAATACATTTTCCTATAACACTCATTGAATTTTATAATAAATCTTAAAATAACTGTTATAAAGACGATACTTTTTTATAGACATTTTTGAAAGGCATAAAATAATAAAATGCACAGTAAAATTTCGCTGATATTATATATTTTTTAAATTTAAGTTTAGCGTATTTTGTTACACATCAAAATTTACTAGAAAATCTGGTAAAATTTTTTATCTGAAGAAGAAATTTTATTTTATTTTCGTGAAAATCTGTGTTTTACTCAGTAATAATAAGCGAAGTTTCAGGGTTGTCATCTGGTTACCGTTACTGCACGGTAATTTTTAACATTTAATTCTCTCCGTGCAAGGTATCAAATTTTTACCGTAAAACACGTTGGCGGAAACATTAAAGTTTGGGGAGCATTTTCTGACGACGTCGTTGATCCACTGGTAGAAACTCAAGGCAATACGGATGCAACAATGTGCAGAAATATATTGCAAGAACATATGCTCCCATTTCGGACTTTTATCCGATTCAGCGTTTGTGGCAAGATATAAAAAATAAGTTGGAACAAAAAATCATTCTAAGAAAAAGAAATTGTGGAATCATTTGCGACTGAAGGACTGTTTTTGAAAACTTTCGAGGTACGTGTTTAATAAGTTCAAATCGCTAAATTTCCTTATGATTATGTTGTCGAATATATTTTATTTTGGATACATATATTATATATATTTTGGAATACTCCTATTCCAAAACACCTGCACCCCATCTCGAAAATGGAATTGTGCAATTTTCCGTTCAAACTAAAATTTTTGATAGCTTGCAGATTGATAGTATACACGGAGAGAATTAAATGTTAAAAATTACCGTGCGGTAACGGTAACCAGATGACAACCCTGAAACTTCGCTTATTATTACTGAGTAAAACACAGATTTTCACGAAAATAAAATAAAATTTCTTCTTCAGATAGAAAATTTTACCAGATTTTCTAGTAAATTTTCATGTGTAACAAAATACGCAAAACTTAAATTTTAAAAATATATAATATCAGCGAAATTTTACTGTGCATTTTATTATTTTATGCCTTTCAAAAATGTCTATAAAAAAGTATCGTCTTTATAACAGTTATTTTAAGATTTATTATAAAATTTAATGAGTGTTATAGGAAAATGTATTGTGCTCTCGGTAAAAATAATCGTGCGCGCTACCCTTCTTGTATAGTAAAATTTTAGCTACGTATTTGAAATTTTCTGTAACGTGAGTTAAAAAAAAACTTGTCGCATACGAATTATTATGCTTTTCTCACTTGTCACCACCTTGAAATATATCACGGTAATTTGTACCGTGAAATTCACGACAAAAATTACTTTTTTATTCTCTCCGTGTATGAATATTGTTTCAATTTACATAAAGAATTGAATTGATTTGTTTACACCTTATAGAAATAAAGTCACAGGCCTAAAACAAAATGGTACTTCAAATTATCTTCCTTTCCTCTATTAAGTATCTTGAAATTGACATGTAAATTTTAATATACAAATACGCACAAAAAGTGCTTAACTTTACTGTAAAACACATACAGGCATTGTTAAAGACACGTTTGATATTTAAACGTGTAAATGTCTGCATTTACACGTGAATAAGACAACAATAACGTGTTACAATTTAATGGGGATTCAAGTATTTGAAAATAAGCATCAAATGTGTATGAATTTTCTAAAACAAACATAGCTGCGTTGTTTTAAGTTGTGTGTGAAATTGACACGTGTTAATTCCTAAAATTACACACCTTTCGTGTAACAAATAACACACATGGATTTGCATTGTTGTAGATGGAATTATCGCTGAAGCGAGTATAGAACAATAACATTTTCATTCTCTGTTACATCTGACCAATTTATGGAAATTCGAAACCTATATTCTCATATTTTCATCCACCCGCGCTCAATCTCCCTTTGTACGTGAACAAATGTTCAATTGACACTCAAATTTGCGGATAAATCTCATTTCCTTGTCGTTTACGTAGAAAAAAAGAAATGAATAATTGCGGTAACGAAAGACATAGCGGGACAATATTCGACTGTAAGCTTTGCAAGTTTTTCATTTCTCGCTTGTTTTTGTACGTGCGGGATAGCATGTCAGCGAAAATCGACGAGTGTCTGCAAGAGATATGCCTCATCGAAGTAATGTCCACGACATTGATCATATGTTTGCTCGAATACTACTGTATGAAGGTAGGCAAAATTAATCGAATTGGCGTACAACTCAGTCTCTCAGCAAAATTCACATATATAACGTGTAATCTTCAGGAGTGGCTGAACAACGAACCACTCGGGTTCGTGACGTATTTAATACTGTTAGTATCGTACGTTTTTAACGTATTCATATTTTGCCATATAGGTGAACGCCTTCAAGAACAGGTATTTTTCACTCTCAAATTAAATTATATTGTAAATTAGAGCTACGATCTTCCGTTTCGCACATACACTTGAAAATCTTACTCAATATTATTCACCACTTCGTTAATTATTATTATTATTTAAGCTGGACGTAACTCTTTTCTTTCGTAAAAGAATCTTTACTTTTGTCCAGTACAAATTTGGGATTTGTATTTTGCGACGTTGCACCGATGAATAAAAATAAAGTCTCGCGTTTTGCATGATTTTTTTTTTTCATCGAATATATTTTGAATTTTAGAATATTTTAATTTTAAGCATATCCAAAACTTTCGGTATACTTGGAATTTCTTTTGTCAATTTTAACGAAAGACTTTAATATTTTTACATGAATGTGATAGGAGACAAAAATACTTTCTTCTACATTTTATCTCTAAAGGCAGAAAAATTGCAAAAAAAAAGTAATTTTCTAATTAAAAAAAAACATTATTTTGGACAAAGATGATTGGAATATAACTTATTTCAAAACATTACGATTGAAAATCGCCTCGTAACTTCATCACGAGCATGAAAAATACACCCGATCTTTCCTCAAAGATCTCCGAATAATTCGAATCTCTTGAAATCGAAAATCCGAAGAAAGTAGTCGAAAGATTTATTTAATTTCTGACGGCAAAAAAATAATTCAATTCAATTGTTTTAATCGCCACACTCCTTTATCAATTGAACGGCTCGCTCGAAGTACTACTTCAAAGTTTTTATTCGATTTTGACATTAATTTCTTCGAGTATTATCCAACGCAGTAAAGCGAATATAAAATACTGTTAAAAAGTAAAATCGGCAGCTCTCTTGTATATTGCTTTAAATAAATGGCTAACAAAATTTACACGTATTTGTCAAAATAATTGAGAATATATTTTTTTTAAACGTGGTCAACCGACATATTTGTCCATTGCTTTCGCGTAATTTTTTTAATGCCAGTTATGTCATGCAATCTAACCGTCATTTTTTTAATGATGCACGGAGAGAATTAAATGTTAAAAATTACCGTGCAGTAACGGTAACCAGATGACAACCCTGAAACTTCGCTTATTATTACTGAGTAAAATACAGATTTTCACGAAAATAAAATTTCTTCTTCAGATAGACAATTTTACCAGATTTTCTAGTAAATGTTGATGTGTAACAAAATACGCAAAACTTAAATTTAAAAAATATATAATATCAGCGAAATTTTACTGTGCATTTTATTATTTTATGCCTTTCAAAAATGTCTATAAAAAAGTATCGTCTTTATAACAGTTATTTTAAGATTTATTATAAAATTTAATGAGTGTTATAGGAAAATGTATTGTGCTCTCGGTAAAAATTATCGTGCGCGCTACCCTTCTTCTTGTATAGTAAAATTTTAGCTACGTATTTAAAATTTTCTTTAACGTGAGTTAAAAAAAACTTGTCGCATACGAATTATTATGCTTTTCTGACTTGTCACCACATTGACATATATCACGGTAATTTTTACCGTGAAATTCACGACAAAAATTACTTTTTAATTCTCTCCGTGTGTTACATCGTTCTGGTCTCGAAGAAACAACTTCTTAAATCTTAAATTGAATATAATATTAAACAATTATTTACTGGTGGATGAAAGTACAGAATTTTATCGAAAAATAAGAAAAAAAAAACAAAGAAAAAGAATATCGAATACAAAATAATACTTACAATTAGAAAGATAACCGATTAAAAACCGCAAAAAAAAAATACGTTATTACACAGCACAGCGTGGTCGACAAAAAAAATCACTTTGTTGAAAAAAAAGACTCGGGAGAGCTCCTTTTTTCGCTTCCTCTCCGAGGATCAAGAATAAGTATAAATGTGCATGATTTTCTGTTTAGTATGAAATGGTCGGGACTGCGGCGTACATGATCGATTGGCACAGGCTACCTGACAAGCTTGGCCTCTCTCTAGTCATGATTATTTCTATGGCCAGCTATCCGCGTAAGTTAACGGCCGGACGAATGCTGGATCTGTCAATACGCAATTTCGGGGCTGTGAGTAAAATAAATATACTAAAAAAGAAAGGTGCACAAGTATTCAGCATGAAAATCCCCGATACCCCACAAGTACTCGGCATGAAAATGGATTTGCCAAAATGATTTTTCTGCAAAATCAGTTCCTCGAAATACTTCAAAATTTAAAGGCCCACCCAAATACACCGCGCTAGTAGTCGTTTGCAAAACCATGGAAACTACAAATTCTTAAAAAAAAACGACAAAAAAATAACTATGCGTCCGGTGTACAAAGGATGTTTTTTTTTTCATTACCCTCAACCGGGCACATCCAACAGTACGAAATTAATCACAATTTATCGCTGTCAGTTCTTTCACTCCATCCTCGATAATTGTATACAAAAATAATTCGTATCTCCCAATGCATGTACGAAGCACGATAGCCATTAAACATCAAACTGTTTTTTTTTGTAGATAATGAGAACATCCATAACGTATCTGAACATGTTACGAGCAATGACAACCTGAGAGGATAAATATACCGAATAAAAAATATTCCCTTGAGACTCCAAATCCGACGTGTGTATTTTTTACAGTTGACTGTGTGTCATTTACTTGACACATTTATTTTCTCACATGAAATGAACTTTATTCATACATTTAAATGAGTAACACTCATTTAAATGTGCCGATTGAATCCGTATTCACATTAACAATACCAGAAGTATTGTTTATGTTTTTTTTTTCAATACCATTGTATCGTAAAACAAACATAAATATAACACAAGACAGCAGGAAATATTGAGAAAAAAAAGCACATATATTTACGCGAAGTAATCTTTGCCAGATCGAGGACTCAGACCCATGACTTGCACGGAGAGAATTAAAAAGTAATTTTTGTCGTGAATTTCACGGTAAAAATTACCGTGATATATTTCAATGTGGTGACAAGTGAGAAAAGCATAATAATTCGTATGCGACAAGTTTTTTTTTTAACTCACGTTACCGAAAATTTCAAATACGTAGCTAAAATTTTACTATACAAGAAGGGTAGCGCGCACGATAATTTTTACCGAGAGCACAATACATTTTCCTATAACACTCATTGAATTTTATAATAAATCTTAAAATAACTGTTATTAAGACGATACTTTTTTATAGACATTTTTGAAAGGCATAAAATAATAAAATGCACAGTAAAATTTCGCTGATATTATAGATTTTTTAAATTTAAGTTTTGCGTATTTTGTTACACATGAAAATTTACTAGAAAATCTGGTAAAATGTTCTATCTGAAGAAGAAATTTTATTTTATTTTCGTGAAAATCTGTGTTTTACTCAGTAATAATAAGCGAAGTTTCAGGGTTGTCATCTGGTTACCGTTACTGCACGGTAATTTTTAACATTTAATTCTCTCCGTGTGCCCATCCAATATGTCTGCCTCACTAACTCAGTAAGCTAATAGATATAATAGTTCGTATCCAAAGTTCAATGACATCACATGTGCTATTATTATTAGTGTTACAAGATTTCACGATTTTCTTTTAATCCACAGATTACGTGGACGCCACTGGACTTAAGACAATGTTGAGTATTCCTTTGTACAAAAGAAATATAGTTATTCCAGTTGGAAATAAAAAAAAGACCATGTATGGCAAAGCTTCTCTATTCATATCTACCTGTGTCTTCATACGGGGACCCAAACATTTTTTTAAATGTCTAACAATTTGAGTGTTTTAAAAGCAAACGGTTTATAGAATAACTAAACTCAAATTATCGTAAAACGCGTCACTGCGTGAATACGTACTTCAACAGAGGCTCGAGAGTAGCTCACGTGCACGTACTCGACCGTCGACACCGAGCACTTAATGAAATCAATTAAAAACCTCAGAACGAAAGCGCGGCCGCATGAAGGGGTCGGCGATGGATGAAGGGGGCGCGGGAACAAGGGTGGATATTCGTTGTCAGGAGAAACGGTGGAACAACATGATGAAAATAACTTGCGCAAAGTAAAAAAGCCAGCGCGGGTGGTGAGTTCCCACCAGCGCGCATGAACCGAAGAGACAAAAAAAAAAAAAAACAAATCCGATGGAGTACATGCCTGATTAATTAGAGGGAGTGGTGATGAGAATTCATTTGAAACGAAATAAAGCGAGTTGGTCGTAAAGTTGGAAAGGCCACCTGGAAGAAATGATTTTACTGTGCTTTACGAGTCGTCGGACGCGTATGCAGCTCCCGTTGTCGTTCGTTTCGAGCGATGGATCGTAAAGAGTACTTTACCGATGACGAAATTGCGCGTAATATAAAAAACGCTAATTGGAAGAGCGACATAAAGCGAACGTTTCAGTACACGCGTATGTTGATGGGCTTTCTCGGTGTTTGGCCTATGTTGACGGGTCAAACGTCGATGAAAGCGAAATTATTGTCAAAATTAACGATCTTCGGTTGCATCTCGATGCTATCGTTTACTTTCGTACCTGCGACACTGCACACGGCGTTTCGTGAACAAAATTCGTTCGTGAGAATGGTCCTGATCGGTCCTTGTTGCGTTGCGTTTGGCAATTTACTCAAACTTGCCCTAATCATATTGAGGGCTAATACGATACAGATGTGTGTGAAAAAGATGGAAAAAGATTGGATGAGCGTCGAGACGGAAGATGAACGAGCGATAATGACGAAAAACGCTACGGTTGGTCGAGGTATCACGATTCTGTGCAGTTGCTTCTTGTACACCGGCGGCATGTTCTATCACGCGATGATGCCAATCTTCAAGGGCACAAAGATCAACCAATTCAACGAGACAATAAGACCACACGTTTATCCAGGCTACGATATATTCGTCGATCCTCAAAAGACACCCACCTATGAGATCATTTTTTTTCTCACCTGCGTCTCGGCATTTGTCAGATACAGCATCACCATTGGCGTCAGCAGCCTGGCCGCTATCTTCGTCAGCCATGCTTGCGGACAAATACAAATCCTCATATTACGATTGGCCAAAATCTTCGACGAGATCGAGGACAATTCGGGCAAAGAAAAACTCGTGGAAAGGATATCGAACATTATACAGGGTCACGTCAGCGGTCTCCGGTAATGGCCACTTCAGTTTTTTTTAGCTTCTAGTCGATTCTAAAATAACTTTTTTTTTTTCACTCTATAGACGGAAATAAGAGAAATTTGTTTTTATGGACAAAGTTCACCGAGACCGCGGAATTGCAGCGTAATTTTGCTATCAGTGCGACAAAATTTACAGTTATTCCGAACAATTTTTAATCCCTGTAGGAAAAAAAAAGAAACGCTGAATTGACGAAAAAATATTGTTACGTTGACGAAAAATTCTATTACAGATCCGTTCGGCCACAACATTTATTTTTGCGACAATTTTTTTCCTGCCTGTGTCACTTTTCGTTTTTTTTTTTCGGACTGTTTTTTATGGAAAATTCATCCTCCGTTACGGTAATTTTCTTTTCTTGGTAAGGTACCTAATTTTTATTCAATGGTTTATTATTTTAAGATATTACTGGATGGATCGTCGGGCAAAAAGGAAGTCGAAAATGGGCGAATCGTGGATTTACAAGTCTAGATTATCTCGTACATGCTTAGCCTTACAAATAGCTAATTTAATAATAAATTAACACTTGGAAATGTTAGTTTTACACTTTTAATAATAATTGAAGTCAAATTTTACGATTTGGCGTGTGCTTGACAGAGGTTTTGTCAGTGACTGTGCATCTGCTTCACCTGTCCAACAAAAAAATTTCTCAATTTTTTAATTTAATGATTGCATTCAGATCATCTTATTATTATTAATAATTACGCGAAACTCAATATATATTGAGTTTTCCAATGATTTCTATTAATTCATCGTTAAAAAAGGCGATGCTTCTCATTACTTTAATTAATTTCTCGACAATTACTCAGTCGATTTATTTTAAACTTAGTACAATCAATCGCTTGATACTAAATCTTGATGATATAATATTTTCGTAATTTACGACGATTTAGTTCCATTCGTTTTGCCACGATTAACATCTGCTAAAGCTGCTTTCCCATAAACGACCGTGTTAAATTCATATGTTTATAACTACTAAATTATTTAGTGAAAAATTCTAAAATAATTCATGTATCATTCATCAAGAAGTATCATGCCTCAAATTTTTGAGAATTTCGGCGATTTTTTATTATTCATCCAGTAATACCTTAATTCTAAAAATTGCTTCGCGATGACAACTACGACAGTATTCACATAATTGTATTTTTACTTTATTATTTTTTCTACAAAATTCAGGAATCCTGGTTGATTTCACTTTGTTTGTTGTTGTTGTTGTTCTTAACGAATAATCACAATTCCACATATTTCACTTCATCTTCATTAATGTCTGATCTATTTTTATTCCACCGAAACCTGCGTTCGCACCCTTCGCACATTTTATCGGATAAAATTTCGAAATTTAAAAACTTTAAAGTTTTTTTTTTTCGATTGAAAAAAAGTGTGTCGACAGCCTCCGAGAGAGAATTGTGTACCAACGATTGGTCTCTCACTGATCGAGATAATGAGTTTCAGAACATTTTCAATTTTCTTAAGTTTTTTTTTTTTTTGTTTAACCCAGTATGGCATCGAGCATCGACGAGGCTCTGCGAGAGATTTGTCTGATTGAAGTAATGGCGGCGACAATGAGTATATGCTTACTCCAATACCTCTTACTGAGGGTAAACTTTTCGTTTTTCAATAATCGCCGAAACGATTTCGTTGCGAAAGCTGGCAGACTTTTCATGAAAAGTATTTCAGGAGTTGGCGCACAGCAATCCGGTGGCTGTCATAACGTATGTTCTACTATTGCTATCATACGGATTTAATATATTCATATTTTGCCACATCGGGGAACTTCTCCAGGAACAGGTATAATTCAATTCAAAATGTTAAAGTAGCTTGAAATCGGAGCAAACTTTGAGCTTTCGGCCCAAAATGATAAACATATGTCTCCAACAGATAGAGATAAGAGAACATAAATAAATAATTCCATATAATTCCGTAGAAAAAAAAAGGACGAATCAGTCGAAACTGAAAAAAACTCTTGGATTTACCACTAAATGAACTAATTTGCACCTTTGTTTTTTTACACGTATTAGAAAATGCAATAAAATTTTTAAATATTGCTGAAATTGAACATTGAAGATTGAATAGAATTATGATATTATCTTTATAGCAACGACGATGCGGAGAAATTGGAGAAACGCACATATATGTATATTAGGGTGGTCATTATTTGGGGTCAAAATTAATTTTACCCTTTCCGCCCCCTAAATCGGTTCGAAATACGTAAAAAGTAACGCTGTAATTTTTTCAGATTTTTAAAAAAATGTTTAACCCTTGACCACGGGGGTTGAAGTTTTCCATTTAAAATACATGGGGTTTTCCTGCGTTTGCAGTCACTATTTTACTGTGGGCCTAAATATGTTTGTAAAATCTTGAAATTTTCAGAAATTAGTTTACAAGCATGTTGCTACATGGAAAAAATGTCCAAAACTTCTACCCTCAAAATGTTGTATAACATCACCATAATAATTATAACTTTTTTTCAAATAATTTATTTATTTATTTATTTAAAATAGAATAATTTTCTAAACGAGTTACAAATTCTTAAGTATTGTCTCCTTTTTTGCGTCTGGATGATTTTTTCGATATTCTTTTACAATTTGTAAAATAAACTGTTTTTGTTGTTCGTTCCGTGTGAGTATTTCATTGTGAGTGAGCACTGTTCACCGATTACAATGAAATACTCACACGGAACGAACAACAAAAACAGTTCATTTTAGAAATTGTGAAATTGTAAGAGAATATCGAAAAAATCATCCAGACGCAAAAAAGGAGACAATACTTAAGAATTTGTAACTCGTTTAGAAAATTATTCTATTTTAAATACATTTATAAAAAAACGAGGAAGCAAAATAAATAAAAAAAATTATTAAAAAAAAAAAGTTATAATTATTATGGTGATGTTATACAACATTTTGAGGGTAGGGGTTTTGGAATTTTTTTTCCATGTAGCAACATGCTTGTAAACTAATTTCTGAAAATTTCAAGATTTTACAAACATATTTAGGCCCACAGTAAAATAGTGACTGCAAACGCAGGAAAACCCCATGTATTTTAAATGGAAAACTTCAACCCCCGTGGTCAAGGGTTAAACATTTTCTTAAAAATCTGAAAAAATTACAGCGTTACTTTTTACGTATTTCGAACCGATTTAGGGGGCGGAAAGGGTAAAATTAATTTTGACCCCAAATAATGACCACCCCAATGTATATGTTTTTTAATTCCGTGCAAGTTTAACAAAGCAGTCGTAACTATAAAAAAAATATGTAGATATCGCACTAAGTAAATAAATATGAAAGTTTTATTACTCCAATTATTATTTCCAAAATAACGGAATATTAAGGCTCGCAGTATATGGAATACAAAAGTTTCGTAACAACGACGCTTGGCCAACGGCAAATTAATTAGTGGATAATGTGCATGACAAAAAAAAATTTACAGCACGAAATTAAGAAACGCTGGCCCATTATTTTCGAAAACTTTTACTGCAATCATCAGGGATAAGTAAGTCGAAAAATTTAAATTCGCTCTTTAGTACGAGACTATCGGACAATCCGCGTACATGATCGCATGGTACAGACTACCCGACAGACTCGGCCTGGCTCTCGTCTTGGTAATAGCTATGGCTAGCTACCCCCGCAAATTAACAGCCGGACGAATGATGGATTTGTCAATACAGAGTTTTGGCGCCGTGAGTACGACCCTCAGTTACAATTTTTCAAAGTTAGATAAATATATACGTTTTGAATACCTGATCCTTGCTGCATATTTTTCCGTTAACAAGAGGTTGCATTTAATTTGCAAGGAGAATTTAATTTTGTTAATTCTTGGTCATAAATGATTTTATTTTTATTTGGGCGCTCTATAATTGAATGCTCTTATCAATATAGACGAAAATATCACTTCAATTTACACAGAAGTCCACGCGATAATTATCGTCACGAATTGAATTAAGAAAAAAAAAAAAAAAAAAACAGTGACAAGCCAGCAAGTTAACGAACTCTCGTTTTCCAGATAATAAAAACGTCATTTACATATCTCAACATGCTGAGAGCCACGACGAACATGGACACTTGAGAAAGATTACGTTCAAGATTGAGGAGATTTCGTTAGTCGATTTCACAAGATTAAATAATAGATCTACGACCAATCGCTCTTATGGCGTATCGCACAAACAAGATTTTCGTTCGTCCCAACCTTGCATTCCATAACAATACATCAGGTTGTTGTTCGTATAAAGGAAAAAAAAAGTCTCTACGATAGAAAATAAATAAAATAAAGGATTTAAAAAAAAACAGGAAAGTACACGACGAAATTGGTGAAATTAACATTAAAAAAAAACAGCATTTACGTACGTGCGGAACGGCTGCAGGTGAGAAAGTAGAAAATCAAAACTGACGGACCAACGCACCGAACAGCGGACAAATAAAAAAACGTTCACTTCGTTTTCGTTGCAAAATGACGAGAAAAAATATTTGGTCCCTTCACCGCGTCTACTTTTCGATTTAAACAATTTTTTTTCAAACGGTTTCGAGAACAATGCGCACTTTTCCGGACGATAAAAGTGCCGCGTACGTGTCCGCTCGACAGCGTGAAACATTTGATCAAATCGATTAGAAGAAAGAAAGAACGAAGGGCCCCCTAAGGTTTGTCTGCACAGGTGGATCGCGTTGTCAGGGGAAACTGTGCGCGCCAACAATGTTGCGCTGCGCATGCGCGACTCTAGTGAACCCGCTTAAGCGAAAAGAAACCAAAAAAAATCCCACCGCGCATGTCGTTCGCTAATCTCGGAGGTTTTCATAATCGCGGACGGGTAATTGATATAAGTGACGCGGAAAGGAGGATTGAACTATCTATACCGGAAGATCCGGGATCACGACAGTGTTCTTGCGGCGTCTGGCTTCGCAGCATTGTCAATGATCGTCGCGAAGACCGTGATCTTCGCAAAGCGGACATGGCCGTTCGTGAACCGAGAGAAATAGTTCGTTTTTTTATTAAATAAACGTTTCTTTTGAATTTCGACTTATTAGACTTTTGCTTAACTTTTAATGGAGTTCAATTAAATTAATACCTTCTAATTAAATTTAACTACATTTTTTTAATATCATTTTTAATTATTTCACATATGTATATTTTTTTATATTATCAGATTAAATTTTTACTCGCTTCAACTAAAAGTTTTAATAGCTTTTAAAAATAATTTAATAATTTCATGTGTTCAATCATTAAACCTTTAATTTCAAATATTAACATTAAAATTAACGTATTGTCACTTACACTTTTTTTTTCACGTTAAATACAATGTATTTGATAATTTGGCCTTTGATAATTTAATAAAACAATTTTTCGAATTAAAAGTTTCAAAGTTACGTCAATTGAAAGTTTTTGAAAAATTACTTATGGTTCTAGAAAAAAAAAAATCGTGTGTACGTGTATAACTATGATTCACTTTAATTAAAATTAAATGGTCTTTTGTATTCACTAGAATGAAATTATATGTTTAAACAGAACATATTCTATATTTCGTCACAGAAGGATGCTTCAATTACAAAAATATATGTTTGTGTCTAATAATATTTTTGGAAGTCTCTGCTAATCTTATCCAGTTCGTCGATAAATATTTTCGGTTTTAATGTTTGTGCACGTCATTCCGAACCTTATCATCACCGTCAAATGACAGATTGAACATGACGTCTGAACATTTAAATCAGTAACTGGATTTTTTCTAACTAAAATCAGTAATTGGATTTTTTCTAAATAAAAATGACAATCAAACATTTGTCATTTTTATTTAAAAAATGACAAATGTTAAATTTCGAGATCTTGGGATTACAATACGTCGATCACTTGACAACACAAAATGTTTCTCATCAAAATGTAAAAGCACGTTCATTGTTCTCAGCTACTAAGCATTCAATTCACTTTGAAAACATATTTTTTAACTTGTACGAATGATTTCTTCTTCGAAGCAAAAGTCTTTTTCTACGACAAAAGTTTATTTGAAACGACTGGAATGTCGTCATTATAACAATTCCTTTAAATGCAATAAATATTGTGGTGTTGAAGTTTACATCGTTAGAATGCAGTGAAAATTAATTCTTTTTAACTTTTCTATTCTCTTGGCCAATTAAGCCTGTGAGATTTACTCGAACGTTTTTTTATAATACATTTGCGATATGAAATTGCGAGAAAAAAGGCCGTGGACAATGATAAAAATAAATAAATGTGAATTCAACAAAAAAAAAATCGTTGCATTCCAACGATGCAAACTTCAACGTAACTTCAAACTTCAGACGTAATGACGTTGAAGTTTGCATCGTTGGAATCCAACGATATTTGGTTTTTTCATTCTTCATTTTTATTATCATTCGAAAACTTTGTTTTTCTACAACTTGAGGTCGTAAATCTGTAATAAAAAATACGTAAAAATGTTCGAATGATCTTCATAGCCTAAATCGGTCAAGAAGAAATTTCAACAATAAAAAAGAATGCATTTTCGTTGCATTCCAACGATGCAAACGTCAAGATCATCGGACGTATCACATTTAATTGATTCAAACGAATCATTTGTCCCAGTGCGAAGCTCGGGAGCGTGTAACAAACGTAAATTACGAAAACGACATAGAGGAAACCTTTCGATACACCAAATGGTTTCTACTTTGTCTCGGTGTTTGGCCATTGATGAACAAACGAGGATCGAGATATCTGTCAAAATTAACGATACTCGGTTGTATCGCGATGCTCGCTTTTACATTCGTACCGGCGACACTTCACACGATGTTCCGCGAGAAGAGGACCCTCGTGAGGATAATACTACTAGGTCCGGTCGGTGCGGCACTCGCCAGTATCGTCAAGTACAGTCTAATCGTGTTTCGCGCGGACGCGTTGAAGTTTTGCGTCAATAGAATGAAGATTGATTGGATGAGTGTCCTGAGTGAGAACGAGGTTGCGATAATGAGAAGAAACGCGAGAATCGGTCGTAAAATAACGATTGTGTGCAGTTTATTTTTGTACACGGGTGGTATGTCTTATCACGCGATAGTGCCGTTATTGAAGGGCCCAAAAATCAACAAATACAACGTGACGATGAGACCTTTGGTTTATCCCGGTTACGATATATTCGTTGATCCACAAACGAGCCCAAATTACGAGATTATTTTTTCTTTAATTTGTGTCTCGGCTTTTGTACGATACACGGTCACCATAGCCGTGTGCAATTTGGCGGCTATTTTCGTCAGTCACGTTTGCGGACAGATCGAGATCACGATGCTGCGATTGGAGATGATATTCGACGGGATCGTCGACGAGAATAAACATCCGAAGATTATAAGGGAAAGAATGTCGCTCGCGGTAAACTGTCACGCGAGAGGTCTGCGGTAATGGTGATCGATATAAGAAATATATGATTCGAGAAAAAACAATGACAATACAAAGTTGTATCATTTTTTTTTAAATAAATTTTAGTCTATGTATGGAAATTGACGAAGCTATGAGGGAGATTTTTCTCATTGAAGTTGTGGCTGCAACGACGATAATATGCTTGCTCGAATACTACTGCATGACGGTAAAAACACGCTTTGCTCAAAGCTTATTTGAATTATCTTTTTTTTATTTATATTTTTAAAATTGCGTCAATTTTAACCTTTTCACGCCTTTTTCTAAAGAGTTTTTTCATCAAAATAGAAATGCTTGTAGACGGTTGAAATTTATATCGCCGAGAGATTAATTTAGGATGTATTAACTGTCCAAAAATCAATCGGTTTCATAACATAGTTTCGAAAATGTTTGATGTTCAAATTGAAGCTTTATCAATTACACACGATACCTAGTAAACACCAGTTATAGGGCTGTAGGGACGAAAATAATACAAGATTTTTATTACAGGAGTGGAACAACAGCGACACCGTGGCGATAATAACTTATTTCTTGCTCTTGACATCCTACGTTTTCAATATATTCATATTGTGTTTTATCGGTGAACTTCTCAAGGAACAGGTAAGAAATACAATCATGTAATAAATTAGATTCTTATATTAATTTTTAAAAAATTGACTGCCCTGTATTTCTCCCAGCTAGGCAGCCACGTTGAACTGCCCGAAAATGTAATATTCAAAAAGAATGAACACGTCAACAGACTGTTAGAATTGGAATTGATAGAAAATACCGTTTTTTTTTTAAATATTTGGATTTAACATCGCATAAAAAACGAACAATAAAAATCGAGCCATGCCAAAGAGAATTTATACCGAACCAATTTATGTTATTCCGCGTAAATCGACAATTGTGTGTTTCTTTTGTGTACTCGGATAGTGCCACAAAGTTGGACACGCTGCTTATATGATCGAGTGGCACAGATTAGGTGGAAAAAATGGTCTAGCTATTCTTTTGATTATGCTCATGTCCAACCACTCACGTCAAATAACGGCTGGACAAATGATGGAATTCTCGATGAGCAGTTTCGGAATCGTAAGTAAAACGTTTTATCCAGAAGATTGGTCTAACATTGACCAACGTTTCTCTCTCGGCCTCTTATCCTGTCAGCTATTGGCTACAAATACTTTAAGATTTGGATACCTTTTTCGAAACATAAAGGATTTCCAAGCTTGTAAATTTCACGGGCGCATGGATTAAATCTTACCCTCTCTTTCAAAACTCGAAAATAACTAAATAAACGCAATAACTCAGTCGATAACGAGTTATAATCTCATCCCTCATCACGAGAAAGTCGTAAATAAGAGAGATCCATGAAGACAGATTCATCAACAATTTAACGAACAACACATGTATTATGCCGTCTACAAAACTTGAAGATATTAACCATTTTTTAGATTATGAAAACTTCCGTGATGTATCTGAACATGTTACGAGCCATTGCAGTGTGAGAAAATCATGAATTAATTCATTCGATGACTGACGATATGATTTAACTCACTTCGAAGTATACTGGATGCAGCCTAAAACGGCGACAGCCCAAACTCGCGGGACCCCTTTCTGTTGTCTAATGATAGCGACAGTGAAGAAAATAACTTGTCCCCCACTCGCGCTCGATAGAGCGAACGTGTCCCTGACGGCGCGTATGATTCGTCGTTTCCGCGTGAGGTGATGTCCGTCACGGTGGGGAAGCACGGCCCTGCGAGTTCTACGCTACGCGAGAGTCAACTGTACATCCATTATACGAATTATTCCATTCTTTTAGCGCAATACGATAATGCAATAATTTAAATAGCAGTGATTTACTTTGAAAAATTTGAACATTACCTCGTTAAATTATGTCGTCTCGTAGGAAACTCAACATACGAAAGAGATTTCACAAAACGCGACAATTTGTTATTTTTTTCACAGCAATAAAACGCTTTCTCGCAATGGCGAAGAAATTATTATCAATAATAATAAAATCCGTTTATTCTTAAGGCCTTATATACGCGAATAGATACATGTTTTCATTTTTTTTTTTCGATATCATTTAAGCCTGAACTTTTAATGTTTTAAGCTTTTCAGATTTACAAATTCCAACTAAATGTTGAAGTTACAGCATTTAGAGGGTCAAAACTTTTATTTATTTCGCAGTAGGGAGATGATCGGTGCGGGCTATGCCGAATTTCATTGTTGTAGATGTCGAGGTAGTCCCCACATAGAGTGCAGGCTGTTATTAAATAAAATAAAACAATATTGGGTGAAGTAAAAAGTTCTGAGCGTTTTCCGCTAGATGTTTTTAGTGAGAAATATCTCACGATGTATACATCGCATCGGGTCATACTATACGGCGATTTGAAGGTGACATTACGCTTCGCAAAAAATTCTTTGACAGTTTTGTGTTTGGTGAAGCCAGTTGTGTGTTACTGCGTTCCGAAATAGAGGTAAAAAAAGAGAAAATTCGATACATTCTTCAGTACCACTACGACCAAGGTGAAAAGGCGGAGCAGGCGGCCAAAAAAATTTGTGCTATTTATGGACCCAATACAGTACCGAATACAACGGCAAAGCGGTGGTTCGAACGATTCCGTTCTGGTAATATGGACGTCGAAGATGAGGCACGCTCTGGTAGGCCAATCGTCGAAAATGTCGATAAAATCATGGAAATCGTCGAGTCGGACCGGCATGTGAGCAATTATTTCATTGTCCAGGAACTGAAGATTAGCCAGAAAACCGTTTGGAACCATTTGCATAATGCTGGTCTCAAGAAGAAGCTCAATGTATGGGTGCTACACGAATTGACGCAAAAGAACCTTTTGGACCGAATTGTTGCCTGCGATTCTTTGCTGAAACGTAACGAAATCGACCCATTTTTGAAGCGGATATACGAGAACAACAGCCGCTAAAGATCGAGGTCCAATCGCGGTGAGCCGGCCCAAATGATCGCCAAGCCCGGATTAACGGCCAAGAAGGTTTTGCTGTCTGTTTGGTGGGATTGGAAGGGAATCATCCACTATGAGCTGCTCCCATTGGGCCAAACACTCAATTCGGACCTCTACTGTCAAGAACTGACCAGATTGAAGCAGGCGATCGACCAGAAGCGGCCAGAATTGGCCAATGGGAAGGGTGTTGTGTTCCATCAAGACAACGCCAGGCCGTACACATCTTTAACGACGCGCCAGAAGCCCCGAGAGCTTGGATGGGAGGTTCTATCGCACCCGCCGTATAGTCCAGACCTGGCACCAAGCGATTATCACCTTTTCAAGTATTTGCAAAATTTTCTTGATGGTACAAAACTGGCCTCAAGAGAGGCTTGTGAAAATGAGCTGGTCAAGCTTTTTTCCAATAGGGACGAGGACTTCTTCAATCGCGGAATTATGCAATTGCTTTAAAAATGGACAAAAGTTATCGAACAAAACGGCGCATATTTGATCTAAATCGGATAATCCTAACTATGTTAATTTCATCGTCGAAATAAAGCGAAAAAACATTCATAACTTTTTACTTCATTTAATATTTTATACTAGATACAACGTGGCAATTCGTATCGCTAATTTCAAAGTCGTTTTCCCACGAATCACTTTTTTTTACTTCGTTTTAATTAAAACTCACGAAGCGATCGCTTTCAAATTTTTACCACATATTCTATTTATCAACACCTATCGTGCGAACCTCGTAAGATAAAAAAATGGACTACCCAATTTCATAAAATTAATAAACAATTAGTAGAAAATTGAGTAAAAAAGTTTAAGTACCTACTCCCACTTTAACACTCGCTTTTTTTTAAATATTGTTGTTGTTTCACACCAGAGATACATCTATTGTGTAATTATAAATATGTCCACTTTCTTATTTCGGACACTTAGTTCGACGCGGAGGACTATCACTATCAACACGTACGTTACGAAAAACCATTTACTTACCGACCAATAAAACCGCCATTTTTTAATATTTCCATATTAGTTTTTTTTTTGCTAGTTAAGATATTGAATAAATATTGTATAAAAAAATTTGACGTATCAAATTTAAATATTGTATAATAAAATTTTATCGTACGTCTATCCCTATAGAGATGTCGGCGCATCTTGGGAATCGCCAACGAATTTGTGCCCAAAAATTGTGCACGAAAAGATATTTTTTTGTTTTTTTTTTTTGAGATCCAACAAATGCCAGTTGAGAATTAAAAAAAAAAAAAACAAATTCTCAAACGACGTGAATTGGGAAATAGCGCGGAATCCACTTGGATTCCAATGTGGACTTCCTACGTGCAGCGTCCCTATCAAATCCCTATAAGGATGTGGTACAATCTGGGAAGTCTCCAATAAATTTCTGCACGGGTTCTGTAAATGTACATACGAAAAATCGACAAAATCGCGTAAATAAGGATTTAACAATTTTCTTTTTTCTATATATAAATACGTAACAGCACTATTTCGTCACTGTTTGTTAATTGCATTTTTCTTATACTATATTAGCCAAAGGGATACACACATGTGTTCACACGCTTTTGCCGGTTTCGCGCGCACTTTTAAAATCCTTTTTTAGAAGTCATGCTAAGTGTCGATGCTTCAAATGTAACGAGAAGCAAAGTTTTCCATTCCGTTACAACAGACGATCACTCGAGAACCGATTATTTCGTAAAATACGAGACCAACGTCCGAGAAATTGATGAAAAAGGAATTCTCACCTCGAAAAATGGTATATCGCTCTGGCCATACAATCCCAGGTCTTGTCTGGAAACGTACAGGGTCATTGACAATTGTAAAGTTTAGCTCGCACAAACGTCCACACACACCGAGTACTAATAAATCTCTAAAGTTTCGAGCCTCCGATGGTTTGCCCACTATCGGGAACGCCCTTAGTGAGGAAACACGGATTACCAAGCGTGCAATCAGCGTCACGAAGGGCCAAGCTATATACTACGTATTCAAGGGGGAAACGGTGGGCGCGGCTTTGGCCAGCTATAAGCGCATATATAGACATAATATTGAATATATAATGCTCACTCGCTGACACCCCACTCTTCACCCCATATGCCTGTTTTGTCATAATTCTGGCTGCCCTGAGGCCTCAAAACGGCGAAGGGAAGAATTATTATTCCGTAGCGCACGCAAAAGGGAGAAATCTACAGTGGATAAAAATAGTACATTATGACACGAGGACGAAAAAACTTTTTCTGAGTGTGAGTTTGCAGCACGAACCGAAGGCGAGTGTTGCAATCACACGAGGTTGGAACAAGTTTTTTTCGTCGAGTATTATACACGGAGAGAATTAAAAAGTAATCTTTGTCGTGAATTTCACGGCAAAAATTACCGTGATATATTTCAATGTGGTGACAAGTGAGAAAAGCATAATAATTCGTATGCGACAAGTTTTTTTTCAACTCACGTTACAGAAAATTTCAAATACGTGGCTAAAATTTTACTATACAAGAAGGGTAGCGCGCACGATAATTTTTACCGAGAGCACAATACATTTTCCTATAACACTCATTAAATTTTATAATATATCTTAAAATAACTGTTATAAAGACGATACTTTTTTATAGACATTTTTGAAAGGCATAAAATAATAAAATGCACAGTAAAATTTCGCTGATATTATATATTTTTTAAATTCAAGTTTTGCGTATTTTGTTACACATCAAAATTTACTTGAAAATCTGGTAAAATTTTCTATCTGAAGAAGAAATTTTATTTTATTTTCGTGAAAATCTGTGTTTTACTCAGTAATAATGAGCGAAGTTTCAGGGTTGTCATCTGGTTACCGTTACTGCACGGTAATTTTTAACATTTAATTCTTTCCGTGTACGAAATTTTATTGTACGCGGTGTGAAAACATCCATTATCGTACCGAGTGGAATAAAAGTATTTGTACGTCGCGTGTTTTTCAAATTGTCCTACGAAAGAAAAATAAAATGCTTTAGAATTTGATTTTTTTCAAACATTTTATTTTATTTTTTTCGAAAAAACAATGCTAAAGTATTTTTTTTCGCAGGATAATTTGAAAAACACGCGGTGTATGAATTTTTTTTTGTACGTCTTTTTTTACCCACTGTATACGTTTGCGCCCTTGCTTCTAGAGTTTTCTCTATCTTTCTCTCTCTGTCTCTCCCTCTTTCTGCCTCTCTCTCTCTCTCTCTCTCTCTCTCTCTCTCTCTCTCTCTCTCTCTCTCTCCCTCCCTCTCTCTCTCTCTCTCTCTCTCTCTCTCTCCCTCTCTTTCTGCCTCTCTCTTTTTCCTCGTTCTCTGCATCGCATTATTAAAAAATATGACACAATAGTAATAAAAGAACAATTTAGGTTACTACAGCGAATAATTTCCAAAAAAAGTTTTTCTCACCTGCGTCTCGGCCTTCATCCGATAGAGTATCGCTGTAAGTGTGCGAGGTAAAGCCACCATTTTCGTAAGTTATGCCTGCGGACAAATAAAAAATCATAATATTGCAATTGGTCGAAATTTTTTACGAAATCGAGAACGATTCGGGCGACGAGAAACTTATGGTAAGGATGTTGATCATTTTACGGAGTCACATTAACCATCTCGGGTAATGTCTATTTTATTTTCCTAGTCATTTTTGATGCTCATAATTGCTCATAATTGCTCATAATTGATCGCAATGAAAGTGTACTTTGATTCCAACAAGAATTCAATTTTGCTATTTTTTTCTTGACGAGTAGTTTTTTTTTTTAAGGCCCAGTTCCACAACTCTCGGTTAACCGAGTTAATCGAGGTTTGAGGGCGAATGGACCAATAAGAATCACGCTTCGTGCACCAAACTCGAGTTAACTCGGTTAACAGAGAGTTTTAGAACCGGGCGTAAGTCTTCGCGCCGTCCACAAAATGATCCTCGACATTATTCATCGACGGAAGAACATATTAACATTGCGAAAAAGACTGCCAGATTTCTAAAGTCTCTATCCTTTGGTGGTGTATCCTTTTCAATATTCGCCAAAAATAATTTCAAGCGACATTGCCGCCCATATTTAAACAAAATACTTCGATAAGTTAAAGGGCCAGTTCACTTTGAAAATTTCAAAAAATCGATTTTTTTTTCACCTGAACGCCAGGACCTCATTTCGTCTACCTGAGCGTATAGCGCGCTAAGGCACTTCAGCAACATTACAAACATCCTCCTGCTCTTTCTGAGGGAGTACAGGAAGTTTTAAAACCTATTTACGAGGATCTCACCAAAACAGAACTGCTCGAAAGGTGTTTAGGTGGCCATACGCAAAACAATAATGAAAGTTTTAAAAACTGCGTATGGAATACGCCACCTAAACACATGTTCAACGGCAAAAAAATCGTAGACATTGCCTGCAAAGTTTCCGCGTGTGTCTTTAATGAAGGATTTCGTCCAGTGCTTAAAATAATGGAAATAATGGGCGTCAAACTCGGCCCGATCGCCATCGGATTCGCCGACAATCGCGATGGACGTGCGTGTTCGCTCTGCAAACCACCGCAGTTCTGAGTGCTCAAAAGAGACCAGAACCAAACGAAAGCAAGCAAGACTTGAAGAAATCGACGATGATGAGCAATCGGAAGGGATTTTGTACGGTGCAGGAATTGCCGATTGAGTTTAGGTAAGAGTTTTTCATAGTATAAACTTCAAACGCGTTTTTCTCGAAACAACGTTTTCAAAATCTAGCTCCATCGTATCACTAAAACTAATAAACCGATTCCCTTGAAATTTGAACCACATATTGTAAACATGATTCGCAACAAGATGACCCTCGATGGTTTTAAAATTTTGATTTTTACCCTTTTTTTGCGAAAAACTGCGAAAAAACGCGTTTTTTTTTACTTTTTTCGTTTTTCATCTGCCATTTTTTTATTTTTTGATAAAACTTTATATCCGAGGGTCATTTTGTAGCTGGTGTCATACTGAATCTAATGGACTTTGATTTTTTGTTTCAGACAAGCCGTTGCCGAGTTATGATGGAGCTACCTAGCCAACCTATTTTTGAAGCGTTACGTTAAACTATAGTTTTTGTACTTAAAAATGAATAAAAATAAATTAAATTTTTTTTTTATGTATTTCAAGACTTTATTTATCAAGCCCAACAACTTTTATATTCATATCTTTTATAAAATCCGCAAAGAAAAAACGCGAAAATAGCCTTTTTCGTGGCTCCAAAGTGGACTGGCCCATTAATTGACAAGCTCGCGCTTTCTCGATAATAAAAACGTGCAACAAACGGCAACATTGGCGTTGAAAAAAAAAAAAACAAACACCTTGCCATTGTCCATGCCGAGTATCGAAAAAAGGATTGTCGATTCAAGCAAATTTTCCGACGGACTTCGAAAATGACGCGTGTTTTCGCGAATCGAGTCGCGCGTACCAGCCGGCTCAGCGACGTGAAAGCTTTGATCAAATCGATTAGAGAGAGAAACGAAATGAGGGAGTGCTTGTGCTTGTCCACATAGAAGGCGGACCGCGTTGTCAGGGGGAAACGAGTGTCCCAACAATATTGCGCCGAGCATGCGCGCGATTTGCTAGCACAGCAAAGGGAGAAAAAAAAACCACCGCGCATGTCGTTTATGAATCTCTGAAGGCGCTGTAATCGCGATGTATTAATTGCTCGATGTGACGCGGAAAGGGGCTTATCGGCCTGTGAAAAAGGAAGATTCCGAATGAAGATAGTGCTCTCGCGAGGTTTGGCTCCAAAGCACCTTTCATGAACCTCGAAGACCGTAATTTTCGTAACGCGGATGTGGTCATTCGTGAGCCGAGAAAAATGGTTCGTTTAAGTCAATTAAAAAAAAAATTATTCTCGGCTCATCACTGCAAATTCAAGTGTGCTGTTTTAACACAGCTTTAACACATATCTCCGAGTGTGTAATTTCGGGATTCGCTTCATGCGTTTTGTATTATACACTTTAGTGTATTATTTCTATGCATATTTGGTGTGTTATTTGATTGTTTTTTTACATAGTGCGTGCTTGTTGGTTAGAGACATCACAGTCAGTCAACTAAATGCATCAAATTTTTCAGAATATATCCAAAATGATATGGTATATTCAACTCAGAATTCTTTATCGAGGATTTTTTATTATAATTTGTCATTTCCAAACGTCCGGAAATGATGTTTTTTCGAAGAAAATATTTTGCCTACACATGAAATCGAAATTACAAGCTACCCTGTCCCTATGCTATCCAGTGTTGCCAAATTGGCAGTTTTCCCGCTAGATTTTGTGGTTTTGGAAGTTTGTTGGTGAGGACATTGAGCTTCTTAGCGGTTAGCGGGAAGTTTGGTGGTCTTACGGTAATTTTACGGCGTTTTTTTAACTGGAAATTTGATGACTTCAACATTATCACATATGCTGAGGAAAGAAAATCGAACTTCAGACAAAATGACAGGCGTACGGTCGGGAGAAAACCTACGTGGATGTTTTTTTCCTAGACCATTGAAATTTAAAGAAAATAAAGAGATACTCGGTAAATATTCGGAAGTGTCGCTCCTGTCAGAATCGAGCTGATTTTTTTTTTGTGTGGTTTCTTACAGTTATAAAACATCATATTTAATATTATTATGGCAGCGCATCAACAAAAACAATTACCAAGAGGGTAATTATGTACTTTAGCATCGAGGCCACGAATCGTGGAATCGTGGGGTGCGTAGAACACTGGGGTGAACAGAGAGCACCTCGGATGGGTGTGTGGAATCGCAGGGTGTGTAGAACACTGGGGTGGGCGAAGGGCACCTCGGATGGGTGCGTAGAATCGTGGGGTGCGTAGAACGACGTTGTTTTTGTTTAAAGTTAAAACATCAACTTTAAAGTTAAAAAACATCATATTTAATAATATTAAATATGATGTTTTTTAACTGTAAGAAACCACACAAAATATGACTGTAAGAAAATATGACTGTAAGAAAATATGACTGCAAGAAACCACACAAAAAAAAGTCAGCTCGATTCTGACAGGAGTGACACTTCCGAATATTTACCAGATACTCTTTTCGCCTTTTAAAGGGAATTTCTATGGGTTATGAGAAAACTTAGACTCGCTGATACAGCTATCTCTCTCTCTCTTGCAGTTACGGCGGCTCATTCAGTGTGCAATTGACAAATCGAATCAGCTGCAATAGGCGCAAAAGAGATAGTTGTTGCAGCAATAGCAAGTTTTTTTTTAAGCGATGGATATTTTGGTAAATAGCATCTTAACTTTGCCCATATTTGTTTAGTTGTTCCCTTTTTGCTCTTCTCTTCCAAGCACTCGTCCATTTCTATATTTTGTTTTCGATTTTTATGGGTCTGAAGTTTGCATCGTTGGATTCCAACGAAATTTTTTTATTATTTTTTTTTCGAGTATATTTCGTTGCTACACTATCCGTGAAGGCCCTACGAACCGTTAAAAAAATTTGGAGGGCAAGTATCCACCCTTATTGAGGGGTTAAAAGTGAAAAAAAAATGATATCGCGGGCGGTACAGACATTCTCACTTTCTTTCTTTGCGTTATGAATTCTAAGTAGTTGTGAAAAGCCACGAAAAAATTAGCAACGGTTTTTAACTTCCGGAACCATTATCGGGAGGTGAAAGTTGGAAAAAATCGTGTCGCCGGCGTTAAAGACATTCTCATTTTTTTTAAATTTGCGTCATATATTTATAGGGCCTGTGGAAAGCCACAAAAAAATTGGCAACGATTTTCAAGTTCCGGAACCCTTATCCCTACCGTATGGCGAACGGTCAATTTTGTTTCAGTCGTGTTATATTTCCTCGTCCATTTTGTTTTTGTATAGCTCTTTTGATTATTTGTTCTACTCCCTCGATATATTCGTCTCTTATCCTCTGCTATATTGTTCCCACTCCTACCTCCTCCATGGCTCCGTACATTTCCAGTCCCCGTTTGGATGGGTTTGCATTTAATATTCCTCTGGCTTCTTCTTTCAAACACTTCTTCGACCATCTGTCTTCCGACATTTTCATTACGTCACCTAGGTAGTTTGCTGCCATTTTCCATGCTTTTATTCATATGCCCCTTATCCCCGCCTACATTCTCCATTTCTAGCTAGGCGTATTGTTACCCATTGCCATTTTAACATATTTACCCGGTAATTTTCAGTTGTGTATGGCATTTATACGTGTTAATTCCCAAAATTACACATTTTACGTTTAACAAATAACACACATAGATTTGCAGTGATAAGACCTTTTTTCATGTTCAACGAAATGATAAATTTACTTCAATTGAAAATTTTCATAGATTACAAATTATTGTAAGACACACTGTGTATGGATGACTCTAAAGAAGTTTTATTTGAGTTGCTCTTCCTTTTTCGTTTCGTGATTTGAAATTTTGTACTTGAATAAATTCTTTGTTTTGTCAAAAAAGGATACGAATTTCGATTGAAAAATGATTATATATGTTTGTCTCTAATAGTTTTTTTGATGCCTCTGAACCTTAATAATTCTTTACGCATAATTGCGGACCATCGCCATAAAATGACATTTCAAGAGTTCAATTGATAACTGGTACTTTATTTGAGAAAAGGCAAAAGTTTGATTACGCGATAATTTACAATACGAAATGTTCCTCGTCATGATGTAAAAGCACGTTCATGGTTCACAGTCACCAAATATGTAAATTGACTTTGAAGAGTTTTTTTTTCCTCGAAAAAATATTTTGTCCGAGGTTAACGCTCAGAAAAAATTTCATTTGAAATGACAGATATGCTGTCATTTCAACTGACAGCATATCTGTCATTTGAATAACTCTTTTACGACCAAAATATGCGTTGCGTATTAAAGTCGCTACAATAAATATTTTTCACGAAGTAAATGGAAAAAAAAAATCGTTGCTTTGAACAGAGATAGGTAAAACGTACCGCGTTTAGTTGATTCAGACACATCATTTCTCGCGGTGTGATACTCGGGAGAGTGAAAAAAATGCCAATTACAAAAACGACATAGAAGAAAATTTGCGATACACCCGATGGTTTTTAATGTTTCTTCGTATTTGGCCATTGATGAACGAAAGCGGGACGAGATATTTCCTAAAATTTACGATCCTCGTTTACCTCGGGATCATTGCTTTTACATTCGTGCCGACAGTTATTCACGCGATTTTTCGCGAAAAAATTCCCCTCGTGAGGATAATTCTGCTCGGTCCAGTCAGCGCGTCCCTCGCCAGTGTCGTCAAGTACAGTCTCGTCGTTTTGAGCGCAAATGCGATAAAGGTCTGCGTGGATACAGTGACGAGTGATTGGATGAGTATCGTGAGGGAGGACGAGCTTGCGATAATGAGAAGAAACGCGAGAGTCGGACGTAAAATAACGATCGTGTGCAGTTTATTCTTGTACACGGGTGGTATGTCTTATCACGCGATAGTGCCGTTATTGAAGGGTCCAAAAATCAACAAATACAACGTGACGATAAGACCTTTGGCTTATCCCGGTTACGACATATTCGTTGATCCTCAAACGAGCCCGAATTACGAAATCATTTTCTTTCTTATTTGTGTCTCGGCTTTCGTACGTTACACGGTCACCGTAGCCATATGCAATTTGGCCGCTATTTTCGTCAGTCACGTTTGCGGACAGATCGAGATCGTGATGTTGCGATTGAGCATGATATTCGACGAGATCGTCAACGAGATTAAACACCCGGAGGCGACGTGGGAAAAAATAACTTTGATCATACGTTGTCACGCGAGAGGTCTGCGGTAATGATTATTGATGTAACGAATATCTTATATTTATGGAAAAATTTGATACATGATTAAAGAACTTTTCAACCAATTCTAGATTGTGCGCGAATATTGACGGAGCTCTGAGGGCGATATTTCTCGTCGAAGTTTTGGCAGCGACAACGATAATATGCCTTCTATCGTACTTCTGCATGACGGTAAAACGCGGCTTGCACAAAAGTATTTTTCAATCTTCTCTCAAATCACACGAGACATATTTAATCGCGTTAACACGTTTAATCTTCTTTTATAGTCTGCATCACTTTGAGTCATTTATTTCAAGTTCCATTTATCGTCGAATTCACTTTTGATCAATTTATTAATCCGTAAATCAACCCCAAACTGGTGGATGTGCAGTCGGGGTTAGGCTCCGGTGGTACTACGAGTTAAGCAGCTTTGCGCGTGGCCAATACTCGGAGTGGTGACCGCTTAGCCGTACACCAGCTGGCGCATCAACCAGTGAGCGGAAGGCAAATCGTTCTGATAATTTTGTGTAGATACTTGAGTAAAGGTATTGTGCAACAGAGAATCAGGAGAATATAGGACCGTCTATACCGGTACGGGTTTTCCACAGTTTCCCTGTACCCTCGGCAAATGCGGTATAGTGCACGGAGAGAATTAAATGTTAAAAATTACCGTGCAGTAACGGTAAACATGTGACAACCCTGAAACTTCACTTATTATTAATGAGTAAAACACAGATTTTCACGAAAATAAAATAAAATTTCTTCTTCAGATAGAAAATTTTACCAGATTTTCTAGTAAATTTTCATGTGTAACAAAATATGCAAAACTTAAATTTAAAAAATATATAATATCAGCGAAATTTTACTGTGCATTTTATTATTTTATGCCTTTCAAAAATGTCTATAAAAAAGTATCGTCTTTATAACAGTTATTTTAAGATTTATTATAAAATTTAATGAGTGTTATAGGACAATGTATTGTGCTCTCGGTAAAAATTATCGTGCGCGCTACCCTTCTTGTATAGTAAAATTTTAGCTACGTATTTGAAATTTTCTGTAACGTGAGTTAAAAAAAAACTTGTCGCATATGAATTATTATGCTTTTCTCACTTGTCACCACATTGAAATATATGACGGTGATTTTTACCGTGAAATTCACGACAAAAATTACTTTTTAATTCTCTCCGTGTGTAGCTTAAGGAGGTACGACTACTCCCTCAGGATCAACACATAGACTAAATTTATGTCACCCCACGGGTGTTCTGATTTATGTTAACTTATATTGAATATTCGTATTGTCGATCCCAAAGTGCCAAATTTGTGATAAATATTTTATTTATTGCATATTTACTAATCAAAACTGAAAAATTATATCCTCAACGACTCTGGAGTCTTCACGACGATTTCCAAGCAGTACCGAGATTTTGAAACTCGGTAGCGACCGTTTTCGTTGTCGTTGCCTAGCAGCAGCCAATAAGAGGCACCCTTTCTTCTGATCGTGCATGCGATTGGCTGTCACTAGCCGGCGACAACGAAACTGTCACTACAGAGCTAGGTTATGCTCGCCAAACAAATCAGCTGTTATACCCGCCGTTGGCAAGTCTTTGGGTACTATTTCGTCATTATGATAATATTCAACCGGAAGTTGAAACTGTTTTATAATGTAGTGCTTGAACTACACGGTGAAGTGCGAATTTTCGATTTTTTACAATATCTATTATGTCTAATTTATCAAATTTCAGTTTCCCAACGAACTCAGTTGGATACGTGAGTAGCAAAACCGTGATTACCGCACTTCCGGTCGACCGTCTGCATAAAGCGACGTGCTTCATTAGCTCAAAGTGCTCGACTTTGCAATTTTATTACGAAAAAACTGGATGGTCAATATAGCTGAAATTTTTCCAAAGGGCGCATAACGTATTCGTCAACATCATATAAAAATTTCAGGCTCGAAAGTTGGATTTGGCCCCATGATCGTACCTCCTTAAGACGGCTGTGGCTGTGTTAGCGAAGTGCGAGTAGCAAGTGATAGGAAAGGGTATAATTCGGAAGGGTAATACGTAAAAACCCGCAAAGGTATACGTTGGAACACTGGAAAAAATAATAATTAATTTGTAAATCAGTAAATATCAGTATTAATCAGTAAAAAATCAGTAAATTAATAATCATATTATTGAAGTAAATTGATAATTATTTAATTGATTAAATTAATCACTTTTGATCGGTTTATCAATTAAATTAATATTACTAAATTAATATTAATTGGATTAATATCAATTTAATGTATTAATCAGTAAATTAATAAAATGAAGTGATTAATCAGTTTATTAATTATTTTCTTCAGATCAACCTTCGTTTATTTATAAGCGATATGTCCACGACATTGTGATCCGAGTTTATTATTTTGCTCGCTCAACCCTAGAACTCATGACTGAAGAACGTTCGCACCGGAATTTTTATTGAAAAATATGAGGTCTGCTGTTTTTTTCCGTCTTTCAGTCTTCATATGGATTTTCACTAAATAAATGTTAATTAAATCAGATGTCTCGCACATAATACTCTGGCTTGCGAAAAAAACGTAGAAATTCATGTACGATAATGTCCATTTGTTTCCGTAGGACCGTTTTTATTATCAAGAAATACTTGGGATGCATATAAACCCCAGTCATGCGTTTGAAGGTGAAATAAATGAATCATGAGTTCTAGTGTTAAGATTATACATTTGTAGTCAATTCAAATAAGACCGTCAATGGCGATTTCTAATTAGACGATTTGTCCTACAGGAATGGGAAAACAGTGACACCGTGGCGAAAATAACTTATTTCTTGCTGTTAACGTCTTACATTTTCAATGTATTCATATTGTGTCACATCGGTGAACTTGTCAAGGGACAGGTAAAAAATAGTTTAAATCACGTTATTCACTGCTCATGCGAGTATAACTTGATTTCATGAATGTCTAAAAGAGGCACTCGCGTGAATGGTCTGCGCGAGTTTTTTATTTTCTAAACCAGAGCCAAATTGTATCGTAGATTAGCTCTGGTTTAAAATTTTGATAGTCAATTTTTATCGTTGCATGGCAATTTGGCTCTGGTTTAGAATTTTTATCGTTCATTTAATTTTGACGAAAAAAAAATGAACGCTTATTGAAAGTCGAAGTTGATCGAAAGAAGCGTTTCTTTGCTTAAAAATTTTTAGATATAAGATTACAGAAGAATGATAAAAAAAATTGAGACATGTCAAACAAACTCATTTATGCGAAAACAATTGTTTTTTTTGTTTTGTTTTTCACAAATCTATCAATTTATGATTTGGGCAGTTTCAAAAAGTTGGAGAAGCTGCATATATGATCGAATGGTACAGATTACCAGGGAAAAGTGGCCTAGCCATTGCCTTGATTATAGGCATATCCCACTACTCTCGTCCAATAACTGCTGGACGAATGATGGAATTCTCGATTGAAAGTTTTGGAATCGTAGGTACACGATTTCATCCAAAAAATTGTTGGATCAATGACTGACGTTTCTATCTCCGTTTATCATCGTTTTCGCTGTTAGATCGGACCATTTTTCAGAAGGAGATGAATTTTCCGGTGAAAAAATAATAATTTTAGAGCCTGTAGAATCAAAGTACGCAGGGTATAAAAATTTGCCCTTTCTCCAAGCAAACTTGAAAATAGTTGATTATATATTTCTATACGAACTTGCGAGTCTTACGGAAAAACTCAATGAGTGTTTTGTCAAATTATATAAACTCACAACGACGCGGAAAGTCACGAGAAAAAATAATATATATTCTTAATACCTATTGTAACCACCCACATACTGCTTTTTTTAGTTTTCGAGGAAAAAACATTTTTTTATTTTTCTCTTTCGTGTGTGTCCTTACCCCGCGATTTTTTTTACCTGTGTTATCGTTATGAAGTGCACTGTCAAGCAATAAATAAATTGACAACTGAACGCTAATACGAATGCCTTAAATTTTGATCATAACTGAAAAAGTTTGAGATCAGCCACTAAACATTCAGATGATAAAAAAAAATACTTACACTAGCCTCAATGACTCCTAATTGTTTTTAAAAACTTCTAAGAGAGAGAAACTTCTAAGTACATACGCGAAAGAGGAGAAAAAATGAAAAACCTTTGCTACAGGAAATTCCGAAAACAAAACAAACAAAATCACTTTCTAACGAACACTAAAAAAGATGGTAGAACATACATGGGGGTGACGCGAATAGTTATTGATACGAGGCATCTAGATTTTCCTTATAGACGTCACTTGTCGAGCCGCCCTCATATATATATGAGAGATCCATGAAAAATCAGTCATCGATGATCCATAACCCTTCGTGGTCACCCAGGGTAGAATCGACCCGTCGGTCAATTTTTGGCGTAAATATATAATAGTTCCCGGCTTCGAATGGCATTGTATTCACCATCTTACCTGGAGTTTGAAGTATCCTCATACCATAAAATTGACCCTCTTCACATGTCGGAATAAATACCTTTTTTGGAACGTGCACTATGCTACTATTTTTCCCAAAAGTAACATATCTAAGGAGCATCACGTCCAAATTTTAAGTAAAAATGTTGAAAATTCACGGAACTATGATTTTTAGAGCGAAAAAAAGTGTCTTTTTTGCGTTTTCACGACTTTATGATTTTTTTTTAACATGTCGCTATTTGATTTCTTATAAATAAATTTTTCGTACATCATCTACAAAGTTCAAAGCATGTTCTGCAATTTTTTGAACCACCTTGGACGGATAGTTCGGTCACAATACTTTCTTGAAAACTGACTGGATAGAATCGACCCAAGTGTGACCAGCGCGATTGAATTTGGATGTGTGACCACGAAGGGAATAATGGTATTGAAGTTCACATCGTTGGAATGCACATATGTTCTTTCTTATCTTGCAAAACTTATGCATTTTTGTTATAATCCATTTTTTTTCCATTTGGATCGTAGATATCTAGTAAAGATAGAAAAAATCATTTGAGTGATTTTCGTAACCTAAGTCAGCGAATGAAAATATGAGCTGTTAAAGAAATCTTGTATTTCGTTGCATTCCAACGATGCAAACTACAATATCATAATTTATGAAACAACAAACGCATATTAACGTCGTTTGTAAAATCCTGCTATTAACAATTTTTCAGATAATGAAAACTGCACTGGCATATTTGAATGTTTTACGAGCCGCTTCGTTGTGATAAAATCCGAAATAACTATATTCAACAGTTTTGAACTCACTTGACGTTTTAGGCGGCATGTTGGATGCTGCCTAAAACCGGGATCGTGAGAATTACGAGTCTCCCAACTTGATCCTTAATCGCACTCGAGAAACCGAACGCGTCCTTAATGGCTCGCGCGATTCGTAGTTTTCACGTTAAGTGGGCGGTACTTGACAGCGTAGCGATCTCCCTTCGAGTGGGGCAACACGGTCGCGTTAGTTTCACGTTACGAGCGAGTCAACTGTACATTCACGACCGGACTCTTCAAGTTGGCTGACCATAATACGATAATTGGATTGAAAAGCGCAGTCCTTTCCATACAAAAAAAAAAATTTGAAGATTACATCGTTGAATCGAGTGTCGCGTAAGAAACTTCACGTACGAAAGGAATTTCGTAAACCTCAACAAATTGTTTTTTTTTTTCACAGCAATAAAACGCTTTACACAGTAATGAAAAAATGAATTTCAATAATGATAAAATTCGTTCTTTCTTAAGTTTACCCGCTGGAAGACTTTTGCAAGACATTGTTTGTTAATTGCATCTCGTTATGCTGTATTAGACGAAGTTAAACTCATACGTTAAAACGCTTTTTCCGGTTTCGCGCGCACTTTAATATCCTCTTTTGGAAGACATGTTGAGGAGTTTCGACATTAAAATTAAAATACTTGTAAACGATTAAAATTTATATCACTGAGAGATTAATTTAAGTTGCATTAAATAAGTGAATTTTGAGCTCGATCGCTTTGTCTTCCGACATTGACGAAACTTGTAGGTTAAACATGGCAACACCGCGTTAACTGTTTCTGTCGAGTGAGCCACTTATGGTCAAGCATTAACTGCCGGATATTTCAAAATCGACGGGTGTTTAAAACGTACGTAGTATTACAGCATATTAAAATTTATAATAAAATGTATTTATTAGTCCATTCGACATATTTAACGTTTTCTCGATTTTGACGAATCAAAAATTCTTTATAAAACGTCGAACGTTGAACGCGTTTTTCACGATGTAAATAATTCGAAGCCGACGACGCTTTAGCGATAGTCAGTTGTGCCAATGGCAAAAACTGCCACTGTTGCCATCGGTTATTTTTTCTTGAATAAAATTGCAACATATTTACATGTAATTGCAAAAATGATAAGTATTAATATCATTTCCCGGCTTGGAATTATTTTTCAACAATATTATGAGTTGACAATTGCCCAATAATAATTTTTATATTACATTTTATTCGCAAGAAATTAGAAGCCTGCCGAAAAATCATTGTATTTTCATCACCACTCTTGCAGCAAAAGAACGGTATCGAAATTCGTAACGTGTCAATGCTTTCTACAAATCGAGCAGTGATATTTCCGATTCCGTTAATATAGATAGTCACCCAAGAACCAATTATTTCGTAAAAAACGATTCCAACGTTCGAGAAATGAAGAATAAATTCTCACCTCGAAAAATACAATACCGCTCTCGCGATACAATATCAAGTCTTGTCTGGAAACGTACAAGGTCATTGACACTTGAAAAGTTCGGCTCGCACCAACGTCTTCGCACATCGCGTAGCGATCAATGTCTAAAGTTTCGAGCCTCGGATGGTTTTCCCACTCCCGCGAGCGCGCTTGGTGGGGGAGACACGGATTATCGTGCATTACGAAGGGCCAAGTTGTACTTCGAGAGGCGACGATGGGCGAGGCTTAAGCCAGCTATAAACGCGCGCATAGACGCAACGTTGAATACGCAACGCTCACTCGCTGACCTCCCACCCTTCCACTCCATACGTCTGTTTCGTACGATTCCAATTGCCCCGAGGCAGAAAAACGTCAATGCGAAGGGGAGGATTATTTTTCGCTGGCGTACGCAAAGTAAAAAAAGAAAACCGTGAGAAAAAAAGAACTTTCACTCCACACGCTTGTGAGTTTTCAATTCTTCTCATAAATTCAATACGTAATAATGATTATTCGAGTGCCCGGTCGAAGTGCGAGACTAGCACTGGAAATAACCTGGCGAACAATATTCGTACGTGTCAGTAGTACGTAAGGGCTTTGACGTGACGAAGCAACAACGATGATGATTCGTAAGAATGAATTAACATCCGCGCGAGCGGAAAAGTTCACGAACAAACATTACGAAATGGACGTAAGATATATGATCCAGTATACGAAATGGCTTTTGGAAATTCTCGGTGTTTGGCCAATGGTAACGAGTAATACGGGCCCGCGAGAAAGATACTCGTCCAAACTTTTGATCATCGTTTGCCTCGGTAGTATGGCGTTTTTATTGATACCAACGAGCCTTCACATTGCACTGCGCGTCAGAGATCTCGTTGGGAGCAGAGTCAGCATTGGTTTGCTGTCACCTTGCCTCGCGAGTATTCTCAAATATATCTTTATTATTTACCACTCGAGGGAGATAAAGCTTTGCATGGAACACATGGAGGCAGATTGGATGAATGTCAACGGCGACAATGATCGTGCGATCATGCTGAAAAATGTCAAAGTTGAACATGTCATCACCGCTGCTTCGGGATTCCTCCTGTACACCGGTGGAATATTTTTACACGCCGTTATGCCGTTGCTGAAGGGAAAGAGCTTGAATTCTCTCAATGAAACTATACGACCGCTCGTTTATCCGGGATACGATTTGTTCGTCGACACCCAAAAGAGCCCAACTTACGAAATAATCTTTTGCACCATTTGCTTTTCGGCATTCGTCAGATTTACAGTTACTATTGCAACGTGCAACCTCACTGCTCTTTTCGTTACTCACGCCTGCGGACAGATGCAAATTGTGATGTCACGACTCGAGAAACTCTTCGATGGGATCAACGAGATTGAGAATGATAAAGAAATCGAAAAACGCATTTCTTTTCTCGTACTTTGTCATGTCAGAGGACTGCGGTAATTATTTTCATCTTCTCACTCGTTCTCTCTTTCCCGATTTTCCTCTGTATTTATGCACTAAGCGCAACAATCAAAGGGCCACTTATTTTTTGCAAAAAATTTGATCATATTTGAACAGCTGTGTATCTTAGTAGAAAATAACGGTAGAAAAAAATGTTCGAAAGCATTTTGAAGCGTGAATTGTACCTTTTAAGAATGTTGATAAAAAAAATTATTCTTTTTTTTAATGGTTTTTTCAATCCGTTGAACTACAAAAAGCAGAAATTTCAAAAAATTGCACAACTTTGAGGATATGTACGGAGAACGGATATTTTTTTTTCGAAAAAACTATTTCCGTGCTCTTGAAGAAACACGTTTCCGCTTCAAAAACGTTTTTTTGCAAATAAAAACCCTGCGAAATCTCATAACCGCATATATGCGGTTATGAGATTTCGCAGGGTTTTTATTTTTTTTCATCCTAACCATTGCAGGTACCATTCTGAAAATTTTTTCGCAGACTCTTTACCCAACGACAGACATCCTGTAAAATTTGTACCAAAATCGAAAGTGTGTTATGAGGTTTAAAAAGATGTTATTCTCATTTTTTTGCCAAATTTCAACGGTCTCAATGCAGAAAAATTATGATTTTGATTTTTTTCGATAAAACGGAAAAAATAAAAAAGTTTTAATTCTTGTTTTTTTTTTGATGAATATTTTTTCGGATACAGTGTTCGTAATGAAAAATTGAAAATCCTGAACGGACGCCTAAAAAAATCTTAAAAAAATCACAGACGTTCCTTTTGACTAATATTTCAAACTGGCAGATTTTGAAAAAAATTTGAGAGGTTGAAAAAAAAAAGTGGCCCAGTTGATGAAGAATGCTTCATATGTTTGTAGAGTCTCTATAATTTAGTCACCGCTCTATTCTTTGCTTGTACACGTATCGTTCATTTTTCGTATACACGAATTGACGCTTTATTCGCAGGCTTTCGTCGATAATCGACGGTGCTCTCAAGGAGTTATGTCTCGTCGAGGTTGTTACTGCTACTCTGATATTGTGCCTACTGGAATATTACGTGTTGGTAGGATTTTTTTTTAACATGCAAGAGTTAGCAATTGCTAATCTACAAGTTTTCGGTGACCCTCCTCTATTTTTTTTCCACTAACAATGTTTAATGACGTTTCTTCATTTTTATTGAAAACTATTTTGCTCGCAAGAAGAAGGACTTTACCGCTCTCGGTTACCGTTCACAAATGTATTATTAAATAAAAAATATTTTCATTAAATCGTAACCACAGTCGAACCCGGATCGGAAAAACCTTTTTAACACTATGAATATTGTTTTTATTCTTATGCAATCTATGCATGAGCTATCAAAGTTGATGAGAAAAAAACGAGTTCACGTGGCAATGAAAAAGAAAGCGCCATATATTACGTCTTATTTCAGGAATGGAAAAATGCCGGGACGGTGACAACGCTGACGTATTTTTTATTGCTGGTATCGTACACGTACAATATATTCATATTTTGCCATATCGGTGAGCTCCTTAAGGAACAGGTAATCACAATTTAATTCACTTGACTTGTTCATGGGAACGTAGAAGAAAATGATAAATTCACGAAACGTAAAACAGTTTGAAGAGGTCGGGAAGGCGGCATACATGATGGATTGGTACAGAATACCGAAGAGGCAAGGGCTCTGTATAGTTTTGATCATAGCGATCGCAAATTATCCTCATAAAATAACAGCCGGAGGAATGATCGAACTCTCTATATGCACCTTCGGAGTCGTAAGACACGTTGAAAATTCATTAATCATCTATTGTTACGTTCATTCTACTCCTTATTTTATTTCTCATTTTTTCTTTTCTTTTTAGATTATGAAAACATCGATAATTTATCAGAATATGTTGCGAACCTTCGCGGCAACAGAAGATTGAGATGACGCTCATATTAATTTCATTCGATTGAATGTTCAATCGCTGGTGACGAATTTACGTATTTAAAAAAAAAAATCTATTATTTTCATTCAAAGGGAAGTTGTAGTGGACGAAATAAAAAGTAGAAAAACGCATAGCAACCGAAATATTTATAGTTTTACTCTCTCGGGAATATTGTCGAATATTCTCCATTATTCTTCAGTGCGGCTTATATTTTTTGCTGCAACGATTATATTTGTCTTTTGAAACTTACTCTACACGGAGAGAATTAAAAAGTAATTATTGTCGTGAATTTCACGGTAAAAATTACCGTGATATATCTCAATGTGGTGACAAGTGAGAAAAGCATAATAATTCGTATGCGACAAGTTTTTTTTTAACTCACGTTACAGAAAATTTCAAATACGTAGCTAAAATTTTACTATACAAGAAGGGTAGCGCGCACGATAATTTTTACCGAGAGCACAATACATTTTCCTACAACACTCATTAAATTTTATAATAAATCTTAAAATAACTGTTATAAAGACGATACTTTTTTATAGACATTTTTGAAAGGCATAAAATAATAGAATGCACAGTAAAATTTCGCTGATATTATATATTTTTTAATTTAAGTTTTGCGTATTTTGTAACACATGAAAATTTACTAGAAAATCTGGTAAAATTTTCTATCTGAAGAAGAAATTTTATTTTATTTTCGTGAAAATCTGTGTTTTAATCAGTAATAATAAGCGAAGTTTCAGGGTTGTCATCTGGTTACCGTTACTGCACGGTAATTTTTAACATTCAATTCTCTCCGTGTAGGAATTATTCCTAGACAGATTCGAGTAAAAAGTTCAATCTTTTAAAAAATAATAAATATGTATGTCCTCTTCATTTTGTTGCGGATTGAAGGCTAATTAAAATCTTGGAAACATCAACATCCTCCACTAGAGTGATATTTTTTGGAATTATAATAGGCGAGGCTGCTATTAAGACTTTCGTTGAATGCAAAATATTTTCGTTTCTTTTAATTGTAAGAATTAATAATTCATTTTATAATCCTTTCTCTCTCTCTCTCTCTCTCTCTCTCTCTCTCAGTCACTCACTCTTTATTGTTACTGTTTTCTCCCTCTCAACAATAACGAAAAGGACACAATAATCATCAAAATGATTCAGGTTAAAAGAAATTCTGAAGTTACGTTCAGTGGATTATTTCGAACCACTTCAGTGGAATGCTTCAATGCACTTCAGTGATTACTTCAATCCTCTGAAGTAACCTTTAGCGGATAATTGAAGAAGAAAAAACCCGAAATAGTTATAAATAACCAAATAATAGAAACAGTCACGAAAATCAGAATGATCCTCAACTGGACAAGCACGAATTCACAATATTATTTTTAAAATACACTGACACACTGATGTAGCCTTCACGAGATCATGCACGACGTCATGAAAGAAAAACATAAATTGAGTAAATCAAATCTACCTTGGAATTCCCTGCTATTCTTTATCACAATAGAAAAATTGATCGTCAACCCTTCAGGTGTATTAAGACATTTTAAAACTTCGCTTCGACGTTTCACTCCTGGCGAGAGTCTCGAGTGTCTACCGCAAAATCAATGAAACAACCTCTACGCAGTACAGCGAGTTGCGAACCATTTTTAAGCAAAAGAAATGAAAAAGAAACCGGGCGGGCGGGGTAGGGAGGTAAGAGAGTGAGAGGGAGAGAATAAAAAAATTGTGTAGTGATCCGAGAGTACTGCAAGCTCGTGAATACAAGATTGCATGCAGAACTTTTTTCTTTCCGTTTGTTCAACCCTTTTGCACTTTTAACTGACAATGAAATCACCCCTTATGGTCTGTCACCCCTCACCGCGAAGGGGAAGAGGGAAAAAAAAAACAAGAGGCGTGCGCGGCTCGAGCCCGATGAATCACAAGCAACTTTCAATTTCGAACGACAAATAATTCTCCGCGAGCGGAAAAAAAAACGGAAAAAAGCATGCCGAAGCTATTATTCAGTTGCGAACGAAACGTCGAGCGCACGCACGATGCCCCGTGAAGAGAACGAACCCGGACGATCGTTCGAGACAGTATCGAATAGAAATTACGTTTCCGATGTAAATTTCTCGATGCAATATACGCGATGGTTTCTAACGCTTTTGGGAATTTGGCCGGACGTGATATCGAACTCGACGAAATTCGAAAAACTCATCTCGAGATGTCTAATGCCGTTTCCCTCGCTCGTCATAACGTTACTCGCAATACCATTTATATCGATACCGATCGTCCGCGATCTTACACCAAGTCAATTCATCATGTTGCTCGGACCACTCAGCTTTCGCATATCGAGTGTCATTAAAAATGTTATCCTCATATCACGACGTCGTGCCATTAAGCTGTGCATCGAGCACATGGAGACCGATTGGCGAAGAATCGAAAACGATCAAGATCGCGACATAATGCGGAGCAATTTGAGGGTCGGACGTAATCTCACGATAATATGTGTTACCTGTTTGTACAGCAGTACGATATTTTACAATAGCTTGCCGTTTTTATTGCCGAGAAAGATCAATGCTTTTAACGAAACCGTCAGACCCATTACCGTACCCGGTATCGATATTTTTGTCGATCTTCGCGCCGGTCACAATTACGAAATCGTTATCTTTACCAGCTGCGTCTCGATCTTTTACGTTTCCGCCATTATCAGCGCAATATGCAATCTCGCCGCTGTACTTGTTTGTCACGCGTGCGGACAAATTCAAATCGTTATGTCCAGGCTCGAGAGTCTCATCGGTAAAAAATTGCCAACATACCGACAGCACGACTTTTCGGAGCGGTATTTCATTTGCGATTGGTATTCACGTCAGAGTACTCAGGTAAAGAATTCTTTTGCTCTGTCTCTTCTATCTTCTCTCTCTCTCTCTCTCTCTCTCTCTCTCTCTCTCTCTCTCTCTCTCTCTCTCTCTCTCTCTCTCTCTCTCTCTCTCTCTCTCTCTCTCTCTCTCTCTCTCTCTCTCTCTCTCTCTCTCTCTCTCTCTCTCTCTCTATCTCTCGCTCTCTCTCTCTCTCTCTCTCTCTCTCTCTCTCTCTCTCTCTCTCTCTCTCTCTCTCTCTCTCTCTCTCTCTCTCTCTCTCTCTCTCTCTCTCTATCTCTCTCCCTCTCTCTCGCTTGTTTGGGTTTGTTTGGGTTTGTTTGGGTTTGTTTGGGTTTGTTTGGGTCTGTTTGGGTTTGTTTGCACAAAAGTCTTTCTATGGCAGACAACCATTTCATCGAAATGTGTTTAAATTTTTTTTTGTTTCGAATAATCATATCAGTTCAAAATGTTACAATGACTAATGCTGTCAAGGGACAAGCAGCTTTTTGGGATTCTGTTGTCGACAGAATTAAATATTCTTTTTCGTTGTTTCGAAAATATCACATGTGCCGGACTGTTTTTGGATTTTTTTTCCCTCGAATCCCTTTATATTACGTTAAATAAGCATTTGTACTTTTTTTTTAATACGAGGGACCAGGGCGGAATTTTTAAAAATCGCTTTTCGGTGAAGTTTCAATTTTGAATGTTGAGCCATTTTTGTGTCTTCACAGTGAGAGCTTTTTCCCATTAATCATGGTAGCTCATGAGCACGTAAGACATAATAATATTATTTTAGTTAAATAGATATTTATTTAATCGGACCTTTTGGAATATTTATTAACGTCATTTCTCGATCAGTTCCCAAAATCCAAAACTTCACAAACGAAAAGAATTTCATAAACCGCAACAACTTGTTTTTTTTACAACAATAAAAACTTTCCAAAGTAGTGATAAAATTAATTTCCATAATGATAGAATTCGTTCCTTCTTAACGCTCATATGTGAAAACGCTTTTGTCGATTTCACACTTTTTTTTTCCCTCGAATACTGTACTTTATAATTCGTTAAACAATTATTTTTTTTTTTTTTTTAAATACGAAGGACCCAGGCGGAATTTTTAAAAACCTCTTTTCAATGAAGCATCAATTTTGAATGTTGAGCCATTTTTGCATCCTCGTAGCACGTAAGCCATAATAACAATATTTTATTTAAATAGATATTTATATAATGGGACCTTTTGGAATATTAATTAATCACTTCTCAAATTCGAATCGAAATATTGTTTGAAAATGTCAATCATAAAATTAATTGAACCGAATGAAATTTATTACTTTTCCACTACCATCATTTTGGGACCGTGCAAATTTTGGTACTACAGAAATTGAATTTTAAACTTTCGATTCGAAATAATATGGCAGAGTGGCCAGAACGACCGCGCACATTGTTTCATTGGCATTTTTTTTATTTTCTAATTTACAAAATTGAGAAGCACATCTTGCCACTTCAGTCTCTTTTTTTCGTTTCTCGAAGATTTGCGACCAAGATCGACGAAGTTCTTCAAGAGCTTTGCTTCATAGAGGTGGTCGCTGCAACTTGGATTATATGTTTGATCGCATATATATTTATAACGGTAAGAAGCACAAACTTCCGAATCCTGTATTTCAGAAGCAAAATTTTTCTCCTTTGAGCGATCAATTCAAACTTCGAATAAATTTTAAATACGAAAAAGTTATTGTTTTAATATTTCAGTTACTCGGTGGTATAAATTGATTCGGCTGTTAAAAAAATTCTTCGAGATTCGAGTTTGAAAAAGTGCATAGTTTTCATTAAATACATGACTTGAAAGTAGCTCTGCCGTTGAAAATGGTCAACTGTCAAAAAGAATAGCTAAATAATTTAATCATAGTCGAGTTTTGTGCGAAAAATCTAACCCAAATCCTAATTGCTCAACATGTTTGCTCTCCATAGGGAACAATATGCATATTTTTGTATCGGTAATTTTTTTAAACTGATAAGCAACATCAGGTTCCGACCGATTTGAAAAAAAAATCTTTGAAAAAACTTCTTGAACAAATTTAAAAACAGCTTTGAAAAAACAAAAACGCTATTTTTCCGAGAGTCGGTGTCGTACTTTTTGAAAAAAAAAACTATAAAAATGTCAATAATGTTTTACTACGAAAAAAAAAAGTTTATAAAAAAAATTTGAGTTCAGCCTCCCATAGAGGATAGCAGCAGAAAATGATACAATTAGAACGGACCGTTTAGAAGAATCCTTGTTGCAGGAGCGGAAAAGCACGGGTATAACGTCATCGATATCGTACATAATTTTGTTGCTCTCTTTGTCTTTCAACATATTCATTTTTTGTCTAATCGGTGAGCTCCTAAAGGAGAAGGTAAATGCACGATTTTATATGGCGTTGAAGTTTGCGTCGTCGGAATGCAACGAAAGCTGTTTTCTTTTTTTTTTTTCATTTCTTCATCTTCATCATGAACTATAATTTTTTTGATAGATCAAATTCACGATCTCTGAAGATAAAATGAACCGTTTGGCTGATTTACGTATCCTACGTAGGCGAAAAAAATTGAGCACTAAAAGAAAAATTAACTTTTGTTGCTTTGCAACGATGCAAACTTCAACATCGTGATTTCATCTGAAGCCATCTCCCTATCTTTCATTTTAATTCTTTGCATGGCACTTCAAGATACGTTTTCGCGATTTTCTTGATCTGATATTTTTATAAACTATTCGTTATGGCAGTGCGAGGCTGTTGGTAAAGCGGCCTATATGACCGATTGGTACAAATTACCCGGCAAATCTGGGCTCACACTTGTTATGTTCATCACCATGGCGAATTATCCACGCAGGCTCACTGCCGGACGAGTGATAGAACTTTCCATATCAACTTTCGGAGCCGTGAGTACGCGATTATTATATTTCCTCTTACCCCCTTTATTTCCCACTAATACGTTGTTTTCAGATCATCAAGACGTCGTTCGGCTATTCAAACATGCTTCGAACAATGACCGAATAACGAATAAATATCGGTAGATAAGAAACGCAGCAAAATAACTGAACAAAAAACACATCACGAATGACCAATGATGCTATTTGTTGCCACTTACGATTACAATATTAAATTATGATGGGTGTCACGAACATGCCATGAATAAAACTCAAGTTTATGAAGGCCGTGTTTACTGATATACGGATTTGCCGTAATTTGCCTGCGACCCCGTGCGAAATTCGAGGTTATCGTTTGACTTTAACAAATCCGAATATTTAACAATTGACTGATTTTCATCTACAGTTGAGTAAAAATATATCCCACTATGCTGGAAAAATTTAAACCCAAAGTTACCGAACTTGGTCAAGTTCGGTAAAGCAAGTTTAAACCAAGTTACCGAACTAATTTATACGGCACTTTATGGAAATGACACACTTGCCACATTTCTATTTAATAATTTATATACTAAATAACTCTAAATGCCCGATATAAACTGCACTAATCGCGTAAAAAATTCTAAAGATTCCGTAACGACAATAAAAGCAAGGGATCACCGAATGTTTAAAGAAAATATTGTAATGAAACTTAGAAAAGTGTGATTAGCGAAAGAATTTTCGTAACCTCGACTTTTCAGAGAAAAGGTAAAAATATAAATCTAAAAATATATAGGAAATTTTTTATTTCAGTTTATCGTTGGGTGTAACGATTCATTGTAAGTTATTTTTATCAAGCGCCACTGTAATTTACTAATAATTCCAATGAGCCCACACGGAGAGAATTAAATGTTAAAAATTACCGTGCAGTAGCGGTAACCAGATGACAACCCTGAAACTTCGCTTATTATTACTGAGTAAAACACAGATATTCACGAAAATAAAATAAAATTTCTTCTTCAGATAGAAAATTTTAAGAGATTTTCTAGTAAATTTTCATGTGTAACAAAATACGCAAAACTTAAATTTTAAAAATATATAATATCAGCGAAATTTTACTGTGCATTTTATTATTTTATGCCTTGCAAAAATGTCTATAAAAAAGTATCGTCTTTATAACAGTTGTTTTAAGATTTATTATAAAATTTAATGAGTGTTATAGGAAAATGTATTGTGCTCTCGGTAAAAATTATCGTGCGCGCTACCCTTCTTGTATAGTAAAATTTTAGCTACGTATTTGAAATTTTCTGTAACGTGAGTTAAAAAAAAACTTGTCGCACACGAATTATTGTGCTTTTCTCACTTGTCACCACATTGAAATATATCACGGTAATTTTTACCGTGAAATTCACGACAAAAATTACTTTTTAATTCTCTCCGTGCATAAAATGCGGCCCTCCGCGAAAGGAATACCTTACATATGAGGGGGGGGGGGGGGACTTTTGAATCCACCCACGATTATGTATTATGCATATTCACGATCAGCTACACAATTTTTCCGTAGGCGACAATGAAAGAGGGCTGTGTAGCGTGGATCTGTGTCAATTGATTCAAATACATTTAATTACTATGATGTTGAAGTTTGCAACGTTGGATCGCAACGAAAATTCATTTTTCGCAATCATTAACTTGTGTTCATCTAAATTTATTGGCAGTTTTAGGCTATGAGCATCAAAAGATTTTTTTAGGATTATTTCTGAGTTCAACAACCTGAATCTGCAAATAAATATTTCCGGCAATAACAAATTTGTAAAGATAATCATAATTATTGCGTTCCAAGGATATAAATTGCAAGGCCGTTAAGGGCTTACATACACCTGGGCAGGTCAAAAAGATGGATTTTTCAAAAAGGTGCTCATTCGACATCCTTTGAGTGTCTACCCTGAAAATTTCATAAGGAAATTCGCAGTAATGACGTAGTTATAGCGTTTTGTAACTGACCGGGTGAGCAACGACTAACGGTTGGGGCGCAGGTAGACGCGGCCTTTGTCATCTGTTTGACTATGAGTTTGACTATGAATGTGGTTGACACAGCAAAAAAAAAAGATCTAATGAAAGCGTCAACATCTAAGGAAGATCCGTCATATGGCCCAGGAATCGACGATTTTATGTAAGTTTAAAATAAACCAGTTATTTCAGTGTAAAATGTACTCGAAACTTTAAACGCGTTTTACTCGAAACAGTGTTTTCAAAATCGGTACCAGATATATCTCCGCAACTACTGGACCGATCGGGATCAAGTTTTGCACAGTTATGCTTCACACCATAATCTAGTACTTATCAAGCCGTTTTTTCGATACCTGGCATAGTTTTTTTTTTCATCATAAGTACTGAACAATTTTGAGGCGAAAAATCGCCTGTTTTATTCCAGTGACTGCCATGAACCGAAAAAATTTAATTTTTAAATTCCAGCTCGATAAGTACTAGTTTTATCTATCTACTTTAAGAAACAAATATATTATTTTTTTAGATAAAAAATGGCAGAGGCACTTCTAGTACCGCAAACGCTGTCAACAAAAACACGTCCCAGGAAAACGACTGTAACTTTTTTACCGTTTGAAATTTCTTAACCAAATTTTCACACAATGTAGATAAAATGTCATACTTTAAAATGTATATCATGGTTGTTCGATAAAATTCAGTTTTATACACAAAAAAAAATTCTTAAACATAACCTCACTTTTAGCCGTCTCAGGTGTAAGCCCTTAATGACTAATTCAATAATATGTAGAAGATTGCTCGTATCGGTATCATCAACTTTGTGTTTTGTAGTGAAGTTTTTTGCAGCTCCTATTGTCCGACAGTTTTTTTTTCCACATGTCGTTTCAGCACCGTAGAAAATTGAAACTAAATAAATTTCACGTTGAATCAAAAGCACTGAGAAATCACGGGATTTCGTCATTTTATTTTTAAACAACAATCCGAGTTATTCCTTTAATAACTCGGATGGGGCTACTGTCAAGATATAATGTGATATCGCAAGCAAAGTCTTTTTTATCTTCGGAGTAGCATGCCAGCATAAATTCAATTTCAAAATTTAGTATTTTAATCAAGATTTAATGCGTATCCCACTGTCATTGCCAATTAAAGACTAATATCAATTACTTGAAATACAAGCATCCCTGCGTGAATTATTACACTAGACGATACTCCAATTTTCTTTTAATACAAATTGCTTTTTCAGTAACCGTGATTATTGCTGAGCAAGTAATTATATTTTTATTCTATTTTCCCCTCCGCCTGCTCGAAAAAATGCACTCTTCATTTCCCTCTCGAATTTGCTAGAACGACACAGCAATGATAAATATAATTGAGTGAAAAAAAATCCTAAACACCTAATGAATAATCCTGAAGGAAAATAATCAACGCAACGATAAACCGAAACTCCGTTAAGGTACTCACTCACCTCATTCATTTTTAATTCACCAACGAAAATATTGCACTTTCACCGAATTATACGTGACTTAATAGAAAAAAAATCAATTGACGATATAAAGTCTGCAAAAAAATATTATTATCTGCAATTCTTTATTACAATATAGCAAGATCGATCTTCCTTCCCTCAAGTAAATCGAGAAAAGTTTTAAATTCGCTCGTCGTTTCACTCGCGCCAAGTATCTAAAGAGTTCTACTGCTAAATCAATGAACTAGCCTCTGTGCTGTACAGCGAATTGCAAACCGTTTCTTTTTTTTAAACAAAAGAGACAACGAAGAAACGAGGAGAGTGAAGTGGGGATGAGTGTGGGTGGGAGAATGGATGGCGAACACATAAGATGCACGCAAAACTTTTTTTTCTTCAACCCTTTCGCGCTTAAAAGTGGAAGGGATTTGTCTGCTCCCGCTGCCCTCACCTGCCCCACCGCGAATAGATGGAAAAAAAAGCTAAAAAAACGAACGACAAATAATTGCACGGTAGGGAAAGAAAAAAAGAAAACAGATATGCCTACGCCTTGACTCGCTCAGTTGTGAACGAAACTCAGAGTGCTAACGTGATGCCCCGTAAAGATGTAAATTTGGAAAGATCGGTCGAGAGATCGTCAAACACGAATTACGTAGCCGATGTGAATTTCTCGATGCAATATACTCGATGGTTTTTAATTCTTTTGGGAATTTGGCCGGACGTGATATCGAATTCAACGAAATCGGAAAAACTCGTCTCGAGATTTCTCATGCCATTTCCCTCGCTCGTCATAACGTTACTCGTAATACCGCTCGTATCGATACCGATCTTTCGCAATGTCACGCCACGTCAATTGATCGTGTTGCTCGGACCGCTCAGCTTTCGCACATCGAGTGTCATTAAAAACGTTATTCTCATATCACGACGTCGTGCCATTAAGCTTTGCATCGAGCACATGGAGACCGATTGGCGAAGAATCGAAAACGAACGAGATCGCGAAATAATGAGAAGCAGTTTGCGGATCGGACGTAGTCTCACGATAATATGTGTTTCCTGTTTTTACAGCAGTACAATATTTTACAATAGTTTGCCGTTCATTTTGCCGAGAAAGATCAATGCACTTAACGAAACTGTCAGGCCCATCACCGTACCTGGTGTCGATATTTACGTCGATCTTCACGCCGGATACAATTACGAGATCGTTATTTTTACCAGTTGCATCTCGATCTTTTACGTTTCCGCCATTATTGCCGCAATATGCAATCTCGCCGCTATACTCGTTTGTCACGCATGCGGACAAATTCAAGTCGTCATGACCAGGCTAGAGAGCCTCATCGGCGATGATCGCAAACACAACAACGATGCGGCATTTCAGAGTGAAATTTCACTCGTCATTCGCATTCACGTAAGAGCACTCAGGTAAGGAACTCTTTTTTCATTTTCTCTCTCGCACGAAAATCTCTCAATAAGAAACTTCCGTGAAGCTCCGTTACCGGAAAATGCGTTTGAAGTATTTCGATCCATTATTATAATTAAAAAATATCGTAATGACAATGTTTGACGATTGGCAGAGCTTTTTTTATCGTTATTTTTTTTTTAAGGAATATTACGTGATTTTTCTTTTCAAAATTTTCGTCCTTCTCTCATTTTGAAAAATATGTAACGTGTTAGAGAGTTTGTCGTTTCCAAAGCAGAATTTTGAACTTTTAAAATAATTACTTATATATTTTTTTTAATATGATAGACATGGAAAAATTTCTAAATGGTTTTTTACGTGACGGCTCAATTTTTAATATCAAGCCATTTTTGTCCGTGACGCGTATAATTTATTTATTCGAGACAATCGCGGTATTTATCAATCAATCAAACGAGTTTTATTTGCACAACTTTTTTTTTATTTTTCACTTAATTACTACACACCCCGCATTCTTGTACTTCGTACTCTCTAACATTTCTCTCTTTTTCTTCATTTATTACTCTACTCCGTCTCTTTTTCGTCCGCGTTCCTCCTTCCCATTTTACACACTTCCTCTATTTCTATCTATGATTGTTGATAATTGAGAAAATATGTATTGTTTTTATTTTATTTTATTATTTTTCGTACGTCGCAGATTTGCGTCGAAGATCGACGAAGTTCTACGAGAGTTGTGTTTCATGGAGGTGATCGCCGCGACTTGGATAATATGTTTGATCGTATATATATTTTTGACGGTAAGATGCACAATGAAAATTCCTTAATTGGGATTTCAATCGCGGATAATCAGCGCTTTTTCGAAAAATCCAAACGTCTTTTACTCATTCTCGGCGGTCAATTGGAATTTCTGTTTTTTTTTTCTTTCGCAAAAAAAAACTCCTAACTTCCAGTTATTCGACGATATATAAATTGACGAAGCTGCTAAAAAAGTATTTTAATGCAATTTGTAAAAATGCACAGTTGTCTACACATATTGATATGAAAGCTCTTTCGTAGTTGGATATTGTCAATTATCTCCAAGAATAAATGAATAATGTATTTTGGTCAAAGTCGAGTTTTGTGCAGAATATTTAATACGAAGTCCAATTCTTTTATTGTACTAGAATGAATAATATGTATATTTATGTAATGTCATTTTTTTAAAGATTAATAACTAACCTCAAGATCTGAACAGATAACTTTTGAAATCCAAAACAGCCATTTTTCCGAAAGCCGATAGTTTTTTTTACCGCACGAATGGATAAAAAAAAAATCAAATCTTATAAAAAAATAGATGGAAAATGACAAATTAAGATGCACACTGACCGTTCTGAAGAATCTTTATTACAGGATCCAAAAAGTACGGGTATAGCGACTTCGATATCATACGTAATGTTGTTGCTCACTTCGTCTTCAAATATATTTATTTTTTGCCTAATCGGTGAGCTCCTAAAGCAGAAGGTAAGTCCACGGTGCTTTGCCTCATTGAGGGGGCACACCCGCGTAGACGGTGGAAAAGATAGGTGAGAATTTTGGGACTTATTATCACAAAAACTATTTCTCCGATTTCATCAAAGTTTGTTTTATTCGAAAGTATATATATTGAGGTATATTGAGAATTTTTTTTATGAATATATATTGACTGGGAGCGCTGCTATTGTGCCCGGTGTAAATCGTGCCACTCACTGGCGGTCCCCATAATTGCATGCAGTCGTTTGCTCTGCGAAAAAAATTTCGAAAAAATTCTTAAAATGTAATGTATAAAGCTCTTCGCATCGTAGGATTCTTTTTTTACTCAATTAATTTTTTTTATCAAGCCAGAAAGGTTGAAAATGTAGGTTGAAAAATGAATATAAATTTCAATCAGACGCGACTTTGTCAGTAATTTTTTTTATTTTTTTTTTTAATTCTACGAGAAGAAGGATTTGAAGAATCGTTTCGAAATTTTTGTTTCAGATCAACCGACTGCATGCAATCATGGAAACCACCGACCGTGCCAGCGAGGGAAATATTTTACGCCGGCCACAATAACAGCGTTCCCAGTCAATATACAGGATGGTCCAATAACTATTAGCACCTTGGATATCTTCGAAACTATAAGGTTCACAGAAATATTTGCTGAAATGAAATTCCACAGTACGAAAGGGGCCATCCGATAGCGAAAATAGTTTTTTTGCAGGTGGAGGTACTTCGGACATTTGAAGGTCAACTCCATTTTTTTAAATGGATCGGTATGTTTTTTTTTCTGTATCATGAAAGAGGAGCTTAAAACGAGTTCAACGACCTATAACATAAGGTCATTGAAGGTCATAGAAAGTACAGAAAGGCATTTATCTTACTATAAACGTAGTAATTTTATTTACTACCGAAACTGTAAGTACTATCGCCTTTCTGTACTTTCTATGACCTTCAATGACCTTATGTTATAGGACGTTGAACTCGTTTTAAGCTCCTCTTTTATGATACAGAAAAAAAACATACCGATCCATTTTAAAAAATGGAGTTGACCTTCAAATGTCCGAAGTACCTCCACCTGCAAAAAAAACTATTATCGCTATCGGATGGCCCCTTTCGTACTGTGCAATTTCATTTCAGCAAATATTTCTGTGAACCTTATAGTTTCGAAGATATCCAAGGTGCTAATAGTTATTGGACCACCCTGTATATACATGATTTTTTTTGTCAATATACCTTAATATTTATACTTTCGAATAAAACAAACTTGGATCAAATCGAACGAAAAGTTTTTGAGATAATAATTCCCAAACATTCATTAATTTTTTTCCGCCGTCTACTCGGATGTGCACCCTCAAGGTTCACCTTTCACGAACCCGAATATTTAACAATCAACTGATTTTCGTCTACAATTGAGTAAAAATAAATGCCAGTATACTAAAATTTCAAGCCAACGTTACCGAACTTTTAACAAAAAATGAAGTCTTTAAAAATCGTTTAATTTATGCAGAACTTTATAAAGATGAATTTTTCATTCCCGTTCACCTTTGGGTACAATGATCGATTGTAACTTAATTTTTTTAAGCGTCACTATAATCTACTAATTATTCAAAAGGGCCCTGGCTCACGCGTCCACAAAATACGGCCCGCCGCGAAAGGAATACCTTCACAGAGAGAATTAAAAAGTAATTTTTGTCGTGAATTTCACGGTAAAAATTACCGTGATATATTTCAATGTGGTGACAAGTGAGAAAAGCATAATAATTCGTATGCGACAAGTTCTTTTTAACTCACGTTACAGAAAATTTCAAATACGTAGCTAAAATTTTACTATACAAGAAGGGTAGCGCGCACGATAATTTTTTACCGAGAGTACAATACATTTTTCTATAACACTCATTAAATTTTATAATAAATCTTAAAATAACTGTTATAAAGACGATACTTTTTTATAGACATTTTTGAAAGGCATAAAATAATAAAATGCACAGTAAAATTTCGCTGATATTATATATTTTTTAAATTTAACTTTTGCGTATTTTGTTACACATGAAAATTTACTTGAAAATCTGGTAAAATTTTCTATCTGAAGAAGATATTTTATTTTATTTTCGTGAAAATCTGTGTTTTACTCAATAATAATAAGCGAAGTTTCAGAGTTGTCATCTGGTTATCGTTACTGCACGGTAATTTTTAACATTTAATTCTCTCCGTGAATTGATATTAGTTCTCAGAACGTTTTTTAAATTGACAATTTTGCAATTTCCTTATAAGTGTGAGATTTGTCAAAACTATTTATTATGATAGTGCGAGGCGGTGGGTCAAGCGGCCTATATGACCGAATGGTACAAGCTCCCGGGCAAAACAGGACTCACACTCGTTATGTTCATCACTATGTCAAATTACCCACGCAGACTGACCGCCGGACGAGTGGTAGAACTTTCCATATCAACTTTTGGGGCTGTGAGTATGCGACACGTAAATACCTCCATGAGATCGTTATTTTTCTTCAGTTTCCCTTTTAATTCGCTTCCTTCAGATCATGAAGACGTCGTTCGGCTATTCGAATATGCTTCGAACAATGACCCAATGAAAAATCGCGATGGCCCGATAAGAATCGCAGAAAAGTAACCGAACGTTACAACTGAACAATGGCACGGCAAACTTTTCTTTCGACGTTACTCGTTATCTCTTATGTTGTGGATATCAAATTATGATGGATGAAGTGTCACGAACATGCCACAAATAAAATTCCGTATTCACTAATACGCGCATTTCCCATATTTTCCTTCCTTCGTACAAAAATGATAAAACTGGAAATAATACTCCGAGGCTCTTTGAATAAAATAGTGAAAATTATAACGGCGTTGAAGTTCGCGAGATTAGAATGCAACGAAAGTTCGCTTTATTTTTTTTTTTTTCATTTCTTTATTTTTGCACCGAGATAAAAGTGCATGGTGTTTACAAAAACGTCTATATTATGGTAATTGACTTTTGTTCATATGTGACTATATTTTTAATGCTATCATACCAGGACCATTGTAACGGAACTTTTTGACGTTTAAAGAAGCAACGAATTCATCAACACATACATTTTCGGTAACACGAATTTCCACACATTTCGGAAACGCATTTACGCTTGTTCGCTCGTTCAATAAATTTTTTATTGATCGGGGTATGAGAAAAACAGAATCGATAAAACTAACCACGCGTATAGAATCATTTCTATTGCAATTGAGATGAAAAATTGCATTTTCATCGACCTGTGCAGAAATTGTCGTAGGGTTCCAATGGGATGATCCATTGAATCCCTAGACTAAAACTTTACGTTCGTACATTAGATTCAAATTGGGATTCCTCGTTGTATTCCGATGTACGAATCCAATCTGAATTCTGAAGGATTCCTACATTATCAAAGAATACGATCCTTCACAGATCAGATCGTATTCCGTACGTTAAATTTTCTCAACAAAATATTGGGTGAAGTAAAAAGTTCTGAGCGTTTTCCGCTAGATGTCTTTAGTGAGCCATATCTCACGATGTATACATCGCATCGGGTCATACTATACGGCGATTTAAAAGTGACATTACGCTTCGAAAAAAGTTCTTTGACAATTTTGTGTTTGGTGAAGGCAGTTGTGTGTTACAGCGTTCCAAAATGGAGGTAAAAAAAGAGAAAATTCAATACATCCTTCAGTACCACTACGACCAAGGTGAAAAGGCGGAGCAGGCGGCCAAAAAAATTTGTGCTGTTTATGGACCCAATACAGTATCGAATGCAGCAGCAAAGCGGTGGTTCCAACGATTCCGTTCTGGTAATATGGACGTCGAAGATGAGGCACGCTCTGATAGGCCAATCATCGAAAATTTCGATAAAATCATGGAAATCGTTGAGTCGAACCGGCATGTGAGCGCTTATTCTATTGCCCCGGAACTGAAGATTAGCCAGAAAACCGTTTGGCAACATTTGCATAAGGCTGGTCTCAAGAAGAAGCTCGATGTATGGGTGCCACACGAATTGACGCAAAAGAACCTTTTGGACCGAATTGATGCCTGAGATTCTTTGCTGAAACGTAACGAAATCGACCCATTTTTGAAGCGGATGGTGACTAGCGATGAAAAATGGGTCACATACGAGAACACCAGCCGAAAAAGATCGTGGTCCAATAGCGGTGAGCCGGCCCAAACGATCGTCAAGCCCGGATTAACGGCCAAGAAGGTTTTGCTGTGTGTTTGGTGGAATTAGAAGGGAATCATCCACTATGAGCTGCTCCCATCGGGCCAAACACTCAATTTGAACCTCTACTGTCAACAACTGACCAGATTGAAGCAGGCGCTCGACCAGAAGCGGCCAGAATTGGCCAATAGGAAGGGTGTTTTGTTCCATCAAGACAACGCCAGGTAGCACACATCTTTAACGACGCGCCAGAAGCTCCGAGAGCTCGGATGGGAGGTTCTATCGCACCCGCCGTATAGTACAGATCTGGCACCAAGCGATTATCACGTTTTCAAGCATTTGAAAAATTTTCTTGATGGTACAATACTGGCCTCAAGGGAGGCTTGTGAAAATGCGCTGGTCAAGTTTTTTACCAATAGGGACGAGGACTTCTTCAATCGCGGAATTATGAAATTGCCTTCAAAATGGACAAAAGTTATCGAACAAAACGTCGCATGTTTGATCTCAATCGAATAATTCTAACTATGTTAATTTCATCGTCGAAATAAAGCGAAAAAACGCTCAGAACTTTTTACTTCATCTAATATATATATATATATATATATATATATATATATATATATATCATCTAATATATATGTTTTAAAAATATATAAATCACTTAAAAAACGAATATCTTAAAAATCAATTTGAATCACATCACTGAAAATTCACTGTAATTATCGTTTGTTATTTATTTTACTGCACTTTGATACAATATCACCACACACGTACAAGCTCACGGAGCATGCAGATTATGTTTCAACACGTCGATTTTTTTTCTCGTGATTTTTCGCATATTTTCGATTCGACCGTGGTAAGAATTCTCAAACGGCGTTCATCGGGGAATAGTGCAGAATCCAATTGGATCCCAATGATGACTCCCTATGTGCGTTGTCCTTAACAAATCCCTATAGAGATGTGGGTGCATCTTGGAACTTGCCAATAAATTTGTCCACGGGATAAGAAAAGGATATATATTTTTTTGGGAGATCCAAGAAATTCCGGTTGAGAATTGCAAATGAAAAATTCTCAAACGACGTCAATCGGGAAATAGCGCGGTATCCATTTGGATTCCAATGTGGACTCTCTACGTGCGGCACCCCTATCAAATCCCTATAAGGATGTGGTAGGATTTAAGGACTCCGCAACAAATATCTGTCCTCGGAGCTGCACCGATTGCGAAAGAGCTTTCGCTCTTTCGCAATCCTCCACCCATCTTCTCTGTCTTTTTCTCGCTATCTTTGTCTCTCGTATTTATCACAAGAATCACTCAGCTCATGTCAGCGAGTAACTTCCGGATTAAAAAATCCAAAATAGTCAATCGATAACTAATTTATAAGGACATTAATCAGCTCAACGATAAACCGGAACTCTAACAGAGCACGAACTTACCGTATTGTGAGTGTCAACTATGATCATTTTTAGTTGACCTGATCACATAGTTGACTCAACGTATCAACTATGAATATTTTTTCCTTTCGCAGAGTTATGTGCGACACGATGACAAAAAAAAAACATCAATTGAAGATAGACAAAACCACGTGGAAATATTGTTATGTGCCATTCTTATTAGTACACGGAGAGAATTAAATGTTAAAAATTACCGTGCAGTAACGGTAACCAGATGACAACCCTGAAACTTCGCTTATTATTACTGAGTAAAACACAGATTTTCACGAAAATAAAATAAAATTTCTTCTTCAGATAGAAAATTTTACCAGATTTTCTAGTAAATTTTCATGTGTAACAAAATACGCAAAACTTATATTTAAAAAATATATAATATCAGCGAAATTTTACTGTGCATTTTATTATTTTGTGCCGTTCAAAAATGTCTATAAAAAAGTATCGTCTTTATAACAGTTATTTTAAGATTTATTATAAAATTTAATGAGGGTTATAGGAAAATGTATTGTGCTCTCGGTAAAAATTATCGTGCGCGCTACCCTTCTTGTATAGTAAAATTTTAGCTACGTATTTGAAATTTTCTGTAACGTGAGTTAAAAAAAAACTTGTCGCATACGAATTATTATGCTTTTCTCACTTGTCACTACATTGAAATATATCACGGTAATTTTTACCGTGAAATTCACGACAAAAATTACTTTTTTAATTCTCTCCGTGTATTCTTGATCCTCGGATGTGTCCAAATGTTCACTCGTCGTTTCACCGTCCCCGAGTATCCTAAGGCGTCTACTGCGCGACATTAATGCAATACCCTCTGCGCCATATGGCGAACTGTAAAAGTTTTTAAACAAAAAACGACCACGAATCAGAGAGGAAGGGGAAAAGAGAGAAAGAGAGAGAGAGAGAGAGAGAGAGAGAGAGAGAGAGAGAGAGAGAGAGAGAGAGAGAGAGAGAGAGAGAGAGAGAGAGAGAGAGAGAGAGAGAGAGAGAGAGAGAGAAGAGAGAGAGAGAGAGAGAGAGAGAGTGCGGGTGGGAGAATAAAAAGTTTAAAGCCGAAACTCTGGAGTACTGCGAGCAGGTTACCCTTTTTCCCTTGAATGTGGAAGGGATTACCCCACCAGAACCTCCCGCCCTTCGCCACGAAGAGATACACAAAAAAAAAAATAAATATCAAGAGGCATGCGCGACCTGAACTCAATCAATTAAAATGGTTTTACCATTGCGAACAATAAATAATTGCACGCGGGAGAAAAAAAAATTGCGACGCTGCAATTCAGTCGCGAACGAAACGTCGAAGTGCATGCGCGATGCCCCGTAAAAGTGACGTTTCGGGACGACCGGTCGTGAGAGGGTCGAACAAAAATTACGCGGCAGATGTACATTACTCGATGCAATATACTAGATGGTTTCTTACTCTTTTGGGCATTTGGCCGGACGTGGTATCGAACTCAACGAGATTCGAAAAGCTCGTCTCGAGATGTCTCATGCCCTTTCCATCGCTCGTAATAACGTTACTCGTGATACCGCTCGTATCAATACCGATAGTTCGCGATCTCACGCCGAGTCAATTCATCATTTTACTCGCGCCACTCAGCTTTCGCACATCGAGCGTCGTCAAAAACGTTATCCTCATATCGCGACGTCGCGCCATTAAGCTTTGCGTCGAACACATGGAGACCGATTGGCGAAGAATCGAGAACGAACGAGATCGGGAAATAATGATGAAACATTTGCGGGTCGGAAGAAATCTTACGATAATATGTGTTTCTTGTCTATACGTCAGTACAATATTTTACAATATTTTGCCGTTCGTAGCGCCGAGAAAGATCAATGCATTTAACGAGACGATCAGACCCGTTTCCGTACCCGGCATCGACATTTACGTTGATCTTCGCGCCGGTCACAATTACGAGATCGTTATTTTTACCAGTTGCGTCTCGATCTTCTACGTTTCCGCAATTATCACCGCAATATGCAATCTCGCCGCTGTACTCGTTTGCCACGCTTGTGGACAAATTCAAATCGTTATGTCGAGACTCGAGAGCCTCATCGGTGAGGGCGAACATGAGGATATTGATCACACGACTTTTCGGAGGGGACTCTCATTCGTCATACGCATTCACGTCAGAGTACTCAGGTAGAAAAAAAAAACTCTTTCTTCGTGTCTTATACGTGCAAGTCATTTTTCATCATGCTCATTCGCCGGGCTCTAGTTTATTAAGGAATTTTGATACTGTTCTTTAGCTGCAAGAGTGAGGATGAAAATACAATGAGTTTTCGGCAGGCTACCAATTTATTGCAAATAAAATTTCATGTAATAATTAATTATTATTGAACAATTTCCAACTCATAATAATGTTGAAAAATATTTCGAAGCCGAGAAATGATATTAATACTTGTCATTTTTGCAATTAAACATAAATATGTTACAATTTTATTGAAGAAAAAATAACCGATAGACTTGGCAACAGCGGCATTTTCTGCCATCGGTACTACTGACTATTGATAAAGCGTCGTTGGCTCCTGGTTATTTACATGGTGAAAAAAGTTCAAAGGGCAACGTTTTACAAAGAGTTTGTGACTCGGCAAAGTCGAGAAAATGTTAAAAATGTCGAGCGGACGAATAAATACATTTTATTATTGCGTTCAAATGCTCTAATACTACCCGAGTAGAAATATTGTAAGGCTGGCCTAATATTTGATCCGGGCCTGATCAAGTTGTAGTACGGAGGCCTTATTTAAGGCATGCCTTAGTTTGCCTTATCCGGCTGGTGTCTTGCGATAGTCAGGCAATTGGATGTACGTTCTCCTCCAGTTGCCTGATCCGGCTAGATTCAGGCGCTAGTCAAGCAACCGGACTTACGGCTTACTTCAATTTGCCTGATTTGGCTAGCTTCAGGCGATCGTCAAGCAGTCGGACAGCGTAGGCTACCGAACAATGATAAATTAACTGCGTAGTTTAGTCCAGTGAATGTGATGCCATCGGTGCATATTCAATCAAATCTCTAAGAGAAAGTGTTATTTATTTCTACATGCATCTACGTGAAAAATGTATTTGATAAATAAAAATTGATATTCAGTTTAAAAAATAAACTATTAGCGTTAATTATAATTTCGTGCCTTTTTCTGTTTTAAATATGCGTGGTATTTTTTATTTCAGGAATAATTAGGACATCCTAAACAGGGCTCCATTACATCATACTGACTAGGCCATGATTTTTCATTTTGATAAAGCCTTACTACATCAAGCTCTGATCAGGCCTTGATTTTGTACCCTGATCAGGCCTTGATTTTTTACCCTGATCAGGCCAAAATCCGGGAAAGTGTCACAAAAATGATCAGGGCTTGATCACGAATCCTGATCAAGGCCGGAAAAAGAAATCAGGATGCCTGATCAGGCCTTTATTGTAGCCGGAGCAAGATTTCTACTCGGGTATGTAGATTATAAACATCCGTCGATTTTGAAATATCCGTCAGTTAATTGACCTTCAAAGACCAGCCAATTAAGGATGTATGGGCTACAACTGAAAATCATAATAAAATGTTCAAAATTTGACATATTCACACATCCAAGCTGAGTTGATGTGCAAAATTTAAAGACGATTGACCAAACTCGTCAAAAGTTATACAATAATTAATTTAACGTGCGCTCTTATGACAAATAGGACTTTCTCCGATATTTATACTATGAAAATATAGATAAAATCATAAGAACGAGTTGTACCTTTTTCCACATTCAAGAATCTATTTTCAAAATTTTCTACGCGTGGTCAAAGTAATTTCGGTGATATTTAATTAAAACCGGAAGAAAATTGTGAATATCTGAAAAATTTCTCACAAATTTATTAATAAATACATACAAGGTCTATAAGCGTTATTAAACTACCTAAAAAGTTTAGAAATATTATTTTCTTTCATTCAGTAGCTCATTGAATGGAATTTCACAAATTTTAAATTTTTGTTCTTTCGTTTCTAACAAATACATTCAGGTGTAATTCGCGTTGAAAAGTTTTTTGTGGCTTGGCCGAAATATTACGATTTTTCAAGGAAAACTTAATGTTTTTCATTGAAATAACGTCTAAACATATAAGTTAATGCATTTTCTACTGTAGATAATTATTCGAAACCAGTTTACATAAAATTATCATACTTAAAAGTGCGAAAATTGATTTCATAATTCTTAACATCCTTAACGCTGTGTCGCCACGTTTAACCTCCAATTTCGTTAATGTCCGAAAAAAAGCCGTTCGAGTTCAACATTCAAGTGCTTTTTCGAGTATTACTAATGAATGAAATGAAGAAGCCATTCGATTATTTAACACGGTATTCCCAACACCAGGGTCTGCTCAGTTTTTTAAATGTAAATCTCGGTATTATTTTTGTCCCTACAGCCCTATAACTGGTGCTTGCGAGATGTCACTTAGATTGCTAAATGGATAAAGGTTCAACTTGAATATTAAAAATCTTCGAAACTATGTTGTGAAACCGATATATTTTTGGACAGTTAATGCATCCTAAATTTCTCAGCGATATAAATTCCAACAGTCTCTAATTCCATTTTGGTGTCGAAACTCCTTAAAACGTTTAATGCAATTTTTTTAAATTGATTCTTACAACCTGAAAATGCTGCAAGCGAATGTTTTATTTTTTACTTCTGAAAAAATAACTTCTTGTTTCAACGTAATCATATTTTCTGCAAAATGACCGCCACTTTTTTGCAGTTTTTGAAATATACCAGGTGCCTCACAGTTTTCAAGAAAATACATTTCATTTCTTTGAAAAATAGACTTTCTGTAAGGAAATATCCGATTTATGAAAACCTACTATATAGCATTGAACAATCAACGTATGCGTGTAAGATTGTTGGTTGCGGTTAACATTTGAGCATAATTTACGCAACTGCTAAAATATCAACAAGCAGTACTATATTTTTCATAGAAACCATGGCTATAAAAAAAAATACTGTTGTCCCCTCAGGGAAATATAAAATATGATTGAAAATGCCATAGACTTATCTCAGCGTACATTTTGGAATATTCATTTCTGTTCTAAATAAAAAGAAATATCGCGGGTAATCCAAAAATCATTTTTTTATTGAAGTTTCAATACTGAACATATAATCATTTTTCTCTTTCGTAATTTTCGCTTACAAGCAAGAAACATTTGGTATATTTCCCAAGTCCATAAGAGTATTTATCAACATGGTTTATTGATGACTTCTGAAACTGAAATAAACTGTTGATACGATCGTAATTTAGAGTCCCGTGAATTATCAGTTGCTCAAATTGAAATTTTATTCAAAAATGATTGTCGTCAAAATCTGTTGAACAAAAAATAAACTTTGTGGAATTTTTAAATAGCATAATTTTTGTACCGTGGAAACTTTTGCCTAATGACTGATGGAAGCGATCCAGCATGAAGTACATCAGGACTGCAATCAAGATTCGTTAGTGCTTACGTAGTTTGTATGTAAAAAAGTTGTTATCAACTTTCGAGTCTGAAAGATATGGTAGCTAAAGAGGTATCGCACAATGCTTTACTGTCATTTTTTTCACAGTTCACGAAATTCGCGGCACATTTTTGGTCTTATTTTTTTTTTGGAATATTGTCCTTCGACGGAACCTTTCTACTTTTCGTTTCTCTCAGATTTGCGTCGAAGATCGACGAAGTTCTACAAGAGCTGTGTTTCATAGAGGTGGTCGACGCGACACTGATAATATGTTTGGTCGCATACATGTTTATAACGGTAAAAAAAAAGCACAAAGAAACTTACGAATCTTTGATTTCAAGCGCAAAAAAGAAAAACCTCTTTCTCGAAGTATCTCGACAAATTTTGAATTCTTGGGCTTCGAATGCGAACAAAAGAAAGTTCTTTCTTTAAAAATCTCAGCGCATTTTCCTCGCTTTTCGCCATTATCTTCAATTCCAAATGGGTTTGGTATGAAAAAAAAATGATTTTACCAAAATTCTACTGGTTTAGCGATATAATTTAATTGCGTTGATAAAAAATGCCTCTACATTTTATTCGTAAAATTGCACAGTTGGCGTGTTATCTTGATTTCAACAGTAGCTTCGATGTTAAATGTTGTCATTTGTCTCGGGCAATTTGACAGGGTCGAGATTTATGCAGAATATTTACTATATTTATTATAAGTTTTTCCGTTGAATAACTAATCTTGTGCTCGTAATTTTCAGCTTAAAAAAAGTGAAAATACCACGATTCCGGAAAACAATAAATCTACATTTTTTTTCCTATTATACCTCCGAGATTTTGTTTTCTGATTCGGCCACTTACAGATAAAAACAATGGACAATGGTAATATTTGATGCGCACTGAACGTTTAGAAAAATATTTATTACAGGAGCGGAAAAGCACGGGTATAATGGCGTCGATATCGTACACAACGTTACTCGTCTCTTTGTCTTTCAATATATTCATTTTTTGCCGAATTGGTGAGCTCCTAAAGGAGAAGGTGAAGAGACATTTTTTCAAGCCATGTCACATTATCCCTTTTTCAATTAATTGCCTCGCACAGGCTTTCAAAAGATTTCCTTGCAATGGTTTTCTACGATCATTGAGATTTTTTTTTCAATGATATACAATTGCAGTGCGAGGCCGTGGGTAAAGCGGCTTATATGACCGAATGGTACAGACTACCGGGAAAATCAGGACTCACGCTCGTTATGTTTATCACCATGGCGCATTATCCACGCAAACTCACCGCCGGACGAGTGATAGAACTTTCAATATCCACTTTTGGAGCTGTGAGTGTACACGCGAATACCTACATAACATTGTTGTTTTTCGCATAGCTCGTGCGGAAAATTGACAGGGCATTCCTAATAGAATTTGGAGTATAAGCCTTCAAGGGCTTATTGGTGGATTCCTTAATAGGGGTTTTCATAAAGAAGCCAGACTTCCATAAAGAGGGCCACTATTGGGGAATTACAGGGTCGGGGACTCGTAGGGAAAATTGGCAGGGTATACCGAATATTGGGTGAAGTAAAAAGTTCTGAGGGTTTTCCGCTAGATGTCTTTAGTGAGCCATATCTCACGATGTGTACATCGCATCGGGTCATACTATACGGCGATTTAAAGGTGACATTACGCTTCAAAAAAAGTTCTTTGACAGTTTTGTGTTTGATGAAGCCAGTTGTGTGTTACAGCGTTCCAAAATGGAGGTAAAAAAAGAGAAAATTCGACACATTCTTCAGTACCACTACGACCAAGGTGAAAAGGCGGAGCAGGCGGCCAAAAAAATTTGTGCTGTTTATGGACCTAATACAGTATCGAATGCAACAGCAAAGTGGTTTTTCCAACGATTCCGTTCTAGTAATATGGACATCGAAGATGAGGCACGCTCTGGTAGGCCAATCGTCGAAAATGTCGATAAAATCATGGAAATCGTCGAGTCGGACCGGCATGTGAGCACTTATTCCATTGCCGAGGAACTGAAGATTTGCCAGAAAACCGTTTGGAACCATTTGCATAAGGCTGGTCTCAAGAAGAAGCCGATGTATGGGTGCCACACGAATTGACGCAAAAGAATCTTTTGGACCGAATTGATGCCTGCGATTCTTTGCTAAAACGTAACGAAATCGACCCATTTTTTAAGCGGATGGTGACTGGTGATGAAAAATGGATCACACACGAGAACAACAGCCGAAAAAGATCGTGGTCCAATCGCAGTGAGCCGGCCCAAACGATCGCCAAGCCCGGATTAATGGCCAAGAAGATTTTGCTGTGTGTTTGGTGGGATTGGAAGGGAATCATCCACTATGAGCTGCTCTCATCGGACCAAACACTCAATTCGAACCTCTACTGTCAACAACTGACCAGATTGAAGCAGGCGATCGACCAGAAGCGGCCAGAATTGGCCAATTGGAAGGATGTTTTGTTCCATCAAGACAACGCCAGGTCGCAAACATCTTTAACGATGCGCCAGAAGCTCCGAGAGCTTGGATGGGAGGTTCTATCGCACACGCCGTATAGTCCAGACCTGGCACCAAGCGATTATCACCCTTTCAAGCATTTGCAAAATTTTCTTGATGGTACAAAACTGGCCTCAAGAGAGGCTTGTGAAAATGAGCTGGTCAAGTTTTTTTACCAATGGAGACGAGGACTTCTTCAATCGCGCAATTATGAAATTGCCTTCAAAATGGACAAAAGTTATCGAACAAAACGGCGCATATTTGATCTAAATCGGATAATCCTAACTATGTTAATTTCATCGTCGAAATAAAGCGAAAAAAACGCTGAGAACTTTTTACTTCATCTAATGCAATTCGAGGCCTTCAATAGAATATTTGTGGATTTCGTAGTAGGGTTTTCCGTAAAAGAGCCAGGCCAGGTTCCTATTAGGGAATGTAGGTAGGTTGACTAAAACTATGGTCTAAGTACGGAGACCAAGTAAAGACCTTTAAGGGGTATAGTTGAGGATTCCCTAGTAGCGATTTCCCCAATACTACCAGACTTTGCTATTACAGGGGCAAATCAGTATAAATCACTTGACTAAAGAATTTGTGGTATGATAATTATCGAGATCGATTAAATATAATAATTAAACTATGCGTTTGGTAGACGGGATGTGATGCCTTGAACCAACACGCATGCAGTACGTTCATTGGAACAACGCGGGATCAAACGTGTCCAAATGAGCGACAGAATTCTAAGCCACAAATGTATTGAAATAACACATTTCTTTTTCACAGTCTACACACACGCACGTATGCATATGGCTGCAATCATTTTTATAAGGCACCGTTGAGGTCATTTTAAGGGCCCTGGGTATTTTACCTTCGATCGCTCTCGATAACAAAGTCTCATCAGCTACTGATGGCCCATGTGGGGCTTCCAGACTAGGGCCCTAATAAAGTTAGGGAAAATTAAGATGCGCCCAGTCAAAGGCATAACTCAATTTCCGCACGGGTTCGTTGAACTTTGCATCGTGAGAACGTAACGAAAATGATTTTTATTCCTTATTTTTATTACTAACGAAAAATATATTCTGCAGTTTTAGGTTGTAGATTGCTAAATAAGGATCCTAAAAGAATATTTGGGCGATTTTTGTAGCTCAAATCTGCTGAAGTAATTTTGGGAAATTAAAAAAAAATCAATTTTCGTTGCATTCCAACGATGCAAACATCAACATCATTTTTTTCTTTTTGATTCTTTTCCTTTTATCGGCTCTTTCCAGATCATGAAGACGTCGATCGGCTATTTAAACATGCTTCGAACAATGACCGAATAACACATGAAGGTCGGTCTTTGAAGGACGTAGAAAGGGAATCGAATAGTACAATTCAACTCCGATGATGTCAATTTTCCTTTCAATTTTATGCGTTATCCATCACTTATGCTTTATATATAAAATAATTACAAATATGGTGCATATTAAATCAGACTTCTCAAATACAGGAGGTAAAAAAACAGAACTTCAAAATCGCTTACTCGTATTATGCATATTGAAAAGCATCTACACAAGTGGCCTATAGAGAAGTGGGAGGAGAAAGTTTTCGACTTTTATTCGGAGCTTCTATTGTAACTCTTCGCTCTGAACCGTGCACGGTATTGGAAAATGGAGAGAAAATAAACGATTTTTAGGCCATTTTATTGAGAAAAAAAAGATAGTGGAATGGCTAAAGTGACAGCATTTAAAAATAGTTACCCTGTTTCTCTTCGTCGACGTCCACCTTTAGCCATGCATTGGGATGCCTTTTTCTACAGTCTGTTTTTTTGTTATTACCAAAGTTGTTGCATTTTGTTAAATCGCCTCGACAGAGCCACAGAACAATGTTTCAAAAAAATAAAGAAAAGACTCTAGCACGAAAGTTTTTGCCCATGGCTCTTCAATAATTCCGAGATTCGTGGCGTGTAACGGACGTTTTTTTACTGTTCACTCGTCTGTCTAGTCCCTCTTCCCAAAAAAGAAGACAACCCCGTTGGTGCATACATGATAAGACCATAGGGCGTAAAAGACCATAGCATGTAAAACTCTGAACTCATAAAAAATTTATACGAGTCGAACTTTTGAAACTGAAAAAAAACGGTATAGTTTTGTCCATCAATCGATCATTATTACAAATTGCAAAATACTCAACATTTTTTTAAATCTCATATGTTTCGTCAAGTAAAAAATGATTTCGAGAGCTCAACTTTTTGTGAAATTTCAGCCGTATCACTTTTGTACTTTGGGAAGAAGCACCGATATTTATTAAGGCGGAAATACATATAAATACATTAAATGAAGCAATGTATTTATTAAAAGAGAATTATATATAGCGGTATAAAAAAAAAAGATTTACGTGAAATGTTAACCATCTCAAGAATACAGTGGTAATGTAAGTAATTAGCCGGTAAGTTAATGAAATCATTGAATTTTCATAATTTGAAACTTTAAACACGTTTTTCTGAAAACTACATTTTTTAAGTTTGTGGGAAACATAACTTTGAGACAAGTCGACCGATCTTGCTGAAATTGTACACATAAATCAAAAACAATATTACCTTGAACTTATACCTACTTGTTTATGAAAATCACTTCGAAAAAGTACTTTTTTATTGCAAAAAAGAACGAAAATTTTGTGTAAAATTTCAATTGTTCCTTCTGAAGTGTCCCATTTTTTTAATTTTCGACTTTTTAAGTGTTTCTTAGATACAAGTTCGGCATTTGGATGTGAGAATAGTAAAAAGTTCTTCGCTCATATTTTTCAGATTAATATCGCATCGTTGGATTTCCCACAAACGGACAACTGTCGCCAAAAGCTCCTTGGAAGACCACGCCATAACGTCGTCACTTAGCAATATTTTTTTAATGAAAATATTTATTTAAACAGTAAAACGTTTTGTTGCTGTACAAAAAAAAATGATCAAATTTTTCCGTCGTCGACGCGTATTTTCCCCCTTGATATATACATTTTCGGTAACACAAATTTCCATATCTTTCAGATATGCATTCCCACTTGTTCGATGATTCAATAATTGTTCAATTCATCGGGGCATGTAAAAAGCAAAATCGATTAAACTAACCTCACGTATAAAATTATTTCAATTGCCATTGAGATTCAAAATTAAATTCTCATCCAGCCGCACCGACTGCGAAAGAGCAATAGCCGACAATTGATTTCCAACTTTGGTAAATTCGATAAAATTGGCCCATTCCGAGAAAAAAAAAATTGAACCACTATTTCGGCGAATTTTTACCTCCAAATTATGAATACGCTATAAAATTGTCGCTTTCTATACTTGATCATAGTACGAAGTGAAGAAATTCGGAAATAATCGTAGTGCGAATTCTGTATTTTGGGTTACATTGGTAAGGCGTTCGAAAATGTTTACATCTTGCTGGTATGCCAAATAAAGGTCCCAATTGTTCTTTGGAATTCATAACAATGTGGCATATAAAATAGCAGGACATATCGCGTGCATATGATAGAAAGACGAAAATTTCAAAAATTTCACCGTAAATCATTCAATTAATTTAATTTATTCAGATACTGCAGTAACGTTCTTGACGGCATACTTTCTGTTTTTACATATTATGTACAAAAATATTGTATTCTTGCAATCTATTCAGGTGACCATAATGAATATATAGAATGTACTTTTTTTGCATTTTTGGATGGCTACATTTACTTGACTACTAGCTAGAATATTTCTTCGATCTTGTATTCCCTTTAATGACCGAATGTCGACGTTCCTCGATAGTATTACTAAATTCTTTGAGACCAACTGAACTGATATTAAAACCCTTTTCAGTACTGTTTCGTTAATTTTCCACTATTTTCACTCGTTCCCACGATAATTGTGGTAAGCGAAAATGTTTTTTCGCAATGCCTGCCCCGAAAGTGCGATTTTCGATTGGTGTTTAGCGTGCGGAAAGTGGCTTATTTCTCAACGATGCTTACTTTCCCGCACTAGTGCGGGAATGTGAGACTTTCCCGCACTAGTGCGGAAAAAAATCTATTTATAGCTCACTTTACCACATTGATTCGCGAAAAAACGGTTTTTTTTCACAGTTGATAGTTTTTTGTTCAACGATTTTGGACCGATTGAACAAACTTGAATGTAGCGAAATTCATGTCATATGAAACGTCAACTTATCACAATCGTATTTTCTGACAAGGAAATGATCTGAACTGATGTGATATATTTGAATATAATTGTTATTGGTTTTGTTGAATCTCAAATCCCACTTTCGAGACAGTCATTGCAAAAAATAATGTATGGGACATGTGCGAAAAAAAACGAATTACATCGCGCGTAAGTTGCCGAATTCGCCTCGACTTATGGTGCATTTCTCACTCGTACTCGTGTGGTTACAGCACTCGCCTTCGGCTCGTGCTGCAAATCACACTCGTACTCGTGTGAAATGCACCATAAGCCTTCGGCTCATGCGGCAACTTCACGCGCGATGGAATTCGTTGTTTTCCGCACTTGTAGCATAAATTACTATTTTTGTTTGACATATATGTAAAAACGATAAAAAAAAATACGCCGATATATTGGTTCGATTTTTTTTTTCAGAATGCACTGTTTTTCTAGATATTTACCCTGACTTTTCATACAGACACCTGATATTTCGAGAAAACAAAATAGAGAAGATCGATTGGGTTATTACACGGAGAGAATTAAATTTTTAAAATTACCGTGCAGTAACGGTAACCAGATGACAACCCTGAAACTTCGCTCATTATTACTGAGTAAAAGACAGATTTTCACGAAAATAAAATAAAATTTCTTCTTCAGATAGAAAATTTTACCAGATTTTCTAGTAAATTTTCATGTGTAACAAAATACGCAAAACTTAAATTTAAAAAATATATAATATCAGCGAAATTTTACTGTGCATTTTATTATTTTATGCCTTTCAAAAATGACTATAAAAAAGTATCGTCTTTATAACAGTTATTTTAAGATTTATTATAAAATTTAATGAGTGTTATAGGAAAATGTATTGTGCTCTCGGTAAAAATTATCGTGCGCGCTACCCTTCTTGTATAGTAAAATTTTAGCTACGTATTTGAAATTTTCTGTAACGTGAGTTAAAAAAAAAACTTCTCGCATACGAATTATTATGCTTTTCTCACTTGTCACCACATTGAAATATATCACGGTAATTTTTACCATAAAATTCACGACAAAAATTACTTTTTAATTCTCTCCGTGTAGGTATTTATAAAAACCGGCTTCTCTGAAGAGTCGAACGTTTTTTCTCGTGCCACGCTTTCGGTAGATTTGTTAATCATGCATATTCAAGAGGAACAAATATTTCCATCATGAAGAATTTCTTCCCCACAGAAAACCTCCACCGATGATGTTTCTTAGGAACAATACATTTTTTTTACGAAACTCCGTTGAAAATATTTTTTTTTCCGTACCGAGTTTTTGGAACTTGCCTGAATCTTCACTGACTGTGTCTCACATTGCTTCGGAAGCTTGGAACGGATTGGACGAATGAATTTCACTGCTCGACAATCGAAAAACTCACTATTCCGAACAAGAGTTGCGAAAGCCTTCGCACGTGTAAGCTCGATGAGAAAAATTTCCCTCGAACGTGAATTTCCACGTCGTGGAGGGGTTTGGTAGTTTCCACCGCCTATAGTTCGCCTTTGGTTAGAATGTTCGGTACAGCCAATTGTGAAGGAACCATTGCCTGCGCATGTCACACGAACTCACGACGATAGTCTGCCAATTGTGTTCTCCCACCTTCCACGGATTTTGTCTAATTTATTCATCGTGTTTCTGAGCTCCAAACGTTTGTCTACTTCCTGCGCGAACGCGATGGAGCGCGAAATGCGATTTTATGGATTATACAGGTGCATGGTAGGCGAGGTGCGCGATCGCGATGTGCCGAGAAGGGGTTCGGATATCGCGATTAGTTGTCGAGGCAAAAAAAAAATGACGTTCGACGCCGGTACCCGATCACATTAGTGCGTGAAACGTCGAGACGTGAACAATGAATTGTGACGAGAATAAAAGAAATCCATCGTATCAGAGTACTAGGAAAGAAGTTTATGCATCCGATTCTAATTATTCTCTTCATTACATGCGATGGCTTCTTCGGCTGATCGGTATCTGGCCGCTGGTGGCACTGAGGCCAATTCCAATCGAATACGTTTTGTCCAAATTCGTATTATTACCACTTGTCACGATATCTCTGATAAGCCTCACCATACCGATTTGTTGCTACGTCATTGTACGCCCGATCAATCGTCTCGAAACAATTGTATTGCTTGCACCAATAACTTTTCAAGCTGGTAACATTCTTATGTACTTCGCCATGATTATGCGCTCGCGATCAATTAAGATTTGCGTCGAGCATATGGATGTCGATTGGCAGAGAATTGAGAATTCAGAGGAGCGCGATATCATGACGCGATACGTACGGTTCTCTCACGCTATAACGATCGCATGTATATTTTTCATGTACTCGGGTGCATTCTCGTATTCGTTGATAATGCCACTGTTGTCGGGCAATACGTTAAATGAGATGAACGAGACAATAAGACCGCGACCGTTTCCCGGCACCGAAATTTTCTTCGATGTTCAAGCAAGCGTTGTCTACGAAATCGTTTTCTCCGTCAATTTTATCTCCGCCCTCCTTCACTACACCATCACAACTGCCGTCTGCAATCTCGCTATTGTACTCGTAAGTCACGCTTGTGCACAAATTCAAATCGTCATGGCAAATCTCGACAGTTTCGTCGATCGTATCGATGAGAATGACAACAACGCCAATTTAATTACAAAGCAAATAGGCTTCATCATTCGAAGACACGTCAGACTACTCAAGTAAGACATTTTTCGTTTTCGTTTTTTACTTCGCACATCCGATCTCACAGTTTTTCCTTTCTTGTTTTTCTTTTTCGGAAGGTTCACTGTCGTGGAAAAAGAGATCTTTATGCCAGAGTAATCTAAATGTTCCAAACATTCAGAAAAACGTATTTGGAAAAAAAATCCTCTCGGCTGTGGATTGTGATTAGAGCCAAATGTTTAAGGGAGCACACTCGCGTAGACGACGGGAAAAAAAAATTGGTGAATTTTGGATATTATTATCTCAAACACTATTTGTCCAATTTCATCCAAGTTTGGTTTATTCGAAAGTATAAATATTGAGGTATATTGAAAACCTTTTTTTATAAATATATGGCACTTTTATTGTGGCCTGCGTAAAACATGTCCCTGGCTGGGATCGGAAATAAAAATTTAGAAAAGATTTTAAAAATATAATGTATAAAGCTCTTCGCATCGTAGGATTTTTGAACTCAATTTTTTCTTTCATCATGCCAGGAACGTCGGAAATTTAGGTTGAAAAATCAATGTAAATTTCTATCGGGCGAAAGACTTTATACATTACATTTTGAGAATCTTTTCGAAATTTTGATTTCAGCAGAACCGACTGCATGCAATCATGGGGACCGCAGACCGTGCCAGCGAGAGACATGTTTTACTTCGGCCACAATAACAGCGCACCGATTCAATATATATTTATGAAAAAAAAATTGTGAATATACAGGGTGGACCACGCAACGTGTGCACCTCTTTTACAACCAAAATATGCGTTGCACAAAAAAATGTTTTATACAAAAGTTACATGGTTTATAAGGCTACACTATGTGGTGCATTTATTTTTTTTATAGGTGGAGGCACTTCGAAGATTTGAAGGTCAACTTTATTTTTTCAAATGGAATGCTATATTTTTCATAGCGTAATATGATAGAGTATCGAATTCTGAGTAAAAAAGTATAGACCTTTATTAGCCCTAGAGTTAATAGCTAACGAGTAATTTCACTTTATTGCTTTAAAATTTTCTTCACGTAATATCAAGTTGGAGATTCAAATCTACTACAAATTTCTGAATGGCAGTGTTTACATCACAGTGTTTATCAATATGAACACATTTACCACATCACACACACTTATCATGATTCACAATCTTCTCAATGATTGTAATCCAGTATTAAAGTATCCTTCGGTGATTATGCGTGATTATTATCAGAAAGATAAAAGTGAAAATGAATGAATGAATCTCCAACTTGATATTACGTGAAGAAAATTTTAAAGTAATAAAGTGAAATTACTCGTTAGCTATTAACTCTAGGGCTAATAAAGGTCTATACTTTTTTACTCAGAATTCGATACTCTATCATATGACGCTATAAAAAATATAGCATTCCATTTGAAAAAATAAAGTTGACCTTCAAATCTTCGAAGCGCCTCCACCTATAAAAAAAATAAATGCACCACATAGTGTAGCCTTATAAACCATGTAACTTTTGTATAAAACATTTTTTTGTGCAACGCATATTTTGGTCGTAAAAGAGGTGCACACGTTGCGTGGTCCACCCTGTATAAGGTGTGTAAATTAAGTAATGAGATTGGCAACGTAGCGTTCGATCTGGCAACACGTTGGACGCGAAAGTTGGAGAGGCGGCAGGTGAGCTAGAGTCATTTAATTGTCTGTAGCGATTATTTTCGTGAAACAGTTTTTTTCTAAAGCTTTACTAGTTTTTTTAGTTCACACACCTCGTGCCTCAATATTGATATTTCACGAATAAAACAAACTTAGATAAAATCGGGAGAATAATTTTTGAGATACTAATTTCAAAAAGTCATCTACTTTCACCACCGTCTATTCGAATGTGCTCCCTTAGGTCGATATAAATTGTCAATGATTGAGCCTATCGAGCTGGAATTTGTCACACCTTTAGTACAGTTGTCATTATTACTTCATTTTCGCGACGATTGATTAAATAATTTTGGTTTTATAAAATTTCGAACGTTGCCGGAATCCATAGAGTGGTGCAGACTCTTTGCAATTTTGAAATTTTCGGAATTACCAGCTTTCCATGAATGTCTTGTAAAATATATTGAACTTCATTTTTACGATGTCCGACTAGTACTTCGTGGAATACACGAACAAAGAACACGGTATGTTCAAATTCAATCTTGAAAAAAATGTTGAAAGAGTTGCGATTTTAAGGGCACGTGAATAATCAATAAAATATTTTTTCGATGTGACTATCACAAAATTTGAGATACTCGAATCATTTTTTGCACATAAAAATATTATAGAACTAATGTTAAGATTGAATTGAGTGATAATTTGCGCAGAAGTTGGATATTAAATGCGTTTTAATTTTCAAATCATTCGAAATTGAAAAGAAACTTAAGAATGCAATTATTTCATATTTGTAAAAATATTATTAAATTTTATATACCAATTGATTAAATACAAAATAAATTGTACAATTTAAAAAACTTGCACATTGCTTCCGTATTACTTTATTTCACTCCCAAAGCTGATCAAATAAACAAGTTTCTTTTGTTAAATAAATCTTCCTCTATGAGGGCGCCAAAATGTAGAGGCAGGCGTACTCATAGTACTGACATATGTTGACAATTGAAATCCAGACTCATTAATAGGCCTAAATTGTTGGTTAAAAAAAACCTTTCTCATATCGTCACTTTCAGGATCGTAATAGATCAACAAGAAAGCAATGTACTTATTTTTTCCCTCTCTGCCCCTAGATTTGCAATGAATATCGAAAATGCTTTGAGCGAGATGATTCTCCTGGAAGTGGTAGCCTCGACCTTGGTTATATGCTTTCTCGAATACGAAATTCTTATTACATTGGTAGGGAAGTAGTAGCTCGTATTTGGAAATAAAAAATGGCTACAAACAAACAGATTGATTTCAGGAGGAAAATAAGAGCACTCCTTTGGGCATAGCAACGTACGTCATGCTAATTATCTCGTTTGCATTTAATCTGTTTCTGTATTGCGAGTTCGGCGAAGTCTTGAGAGGAGAAGTAATCAATGATTAAATTAATTTCTCATTTATTAGCTTAACGCATGTGTATATATATATCTATATATATATATATATATATAATGAATGAAAAGTATTCACATATTGTTGCAGGTCTTTTTATTTGATAGCCTATTTTATATATGCGAATGTCAATAAAATTAATTTGTGTTGATAAAAACCCCAGGAAAAATGGAAAAACACGAGATGTGCCAATATACTTTTCTACCCACTGTATATTTATTCATATATATATATATATATATATACACCCACATATAAGTATTTCAAACTATTGATACGTGAACACTTTTGTCAGTGCGAAAAAATTGGGAAAAAAGCATATTTGACCGATTGGATCAAGCTGCCAGGAAGGACCAGGCTTACTCTCATAATGATTATAAGTATAAGTAATATTCCGTGCAAGCTCACTGCTGGGGGAATTATGGACCTGTCAATTATCAACTTTGCCAGCGTGGGTATCATTGCAAAAATCATGTCGTTTCAACATCAAAACGATCTTGATGTACTCTACAATTATTTAACGCACTTGTTTCTTTTCATTTTTCTAGGTTATGAAATCATCGTTCGCGTATTTCAATATGATGAGAACAACGGGTTGATTGTCGTTAAAATTTCTGGCACTCGAGAGAAATAAATTACAATAGATCACGATATTTGCAATAATATCTCATCATTCGCAGTCTCTTTTTGTCCACTTAACAACATACGAAAGGTTATATCTTTTTGTTTTGCTACTTATAAAAAATATCGATTTGATATATATGTATATATCTTTGCATATTGCAATAATAATCTATGTGATTCTATGTTCTTCGACATTGGAAGGCCAATTTTAGCCAAAGTAGCCCTATTAAGTACTACTTTTTTTTAATGATTATGAAAGCTGAGAGTCTGGCGCATTCTTGAGGCCTAATTAGGAACCATGAAGTCACCTGTTTAGATTTTTAATTTAAAGTTGAAAATTTAAGTCATAATTTACCGAACGTAAATTTTTCACTTTAGACCAACATTTTCATAACTTTCATCACAGTTACGAAGCTGATTATTTTATGCATAAAAGTACTACTCATGAAGATTCAGTTGCAAAAAAAAATCTCGACAAAGTCTTCTACTTTTTTTTTAGATTTTTTTTTTAATTGGTCAGGTCGAAAATTCTCGAAAATTCAGAAAAAAATTCATAACTCGAAAACTATGAAAAGTCGCGGAACATACATGGGGGTGATTCGGATACCCCACGATACGAGGGACCTAAATTTTATTTTTGGACGTCAATGTTCCGGCCACCTAGTATATATAGATTGTCACTTTTCATGAAAAAACTCTAATTTATTGTTTGAATAATAATAATTTAAAATTAATTTTGGTGCCTGCTTTTGTAGCACGTTGCCAACAATAACATTTGGATGATAGTTGACAGAAAAATGTAGTTGAATGATTTTTTCAACTTACAAGTACGACTTTCCGGTGTATCGCGTAAGCAGCAATCATGTTTGTTATGAGGGATAGAAAGTACCGCATCTACCGATCACAATCGTGATCATGAATAAATGCATTAACAATTTTTTAAACAATTACTTTTGCGAAGAATGCTTTTGCAAAAATAATTGTTTGAAAAATTATTTTTTGCATTATTTCTTTCTGCTGCGGTTTGCAGTATGTTACTGTCAGCCATATTTGCTGAGTGACGCGACAGGTCTCGCATCTACCGAACACAGACGTGGTCGAGAAGCGCGCGCCGCTGCGCTAGCAAGGGATCTTGCTGCGAAATTCATGTTTTAGAATTTTTTGCAAAATTCCATCGCTCATATATAGAGCCAATCTCTCGTGATCTTTATTGCTAGAGAATTCAATACTTGTAGAACCTTCCGACGTTAAAAACTGACGGAGAAAAAAATACCGAATATATTTGTTTAAACAAATAACATTAGTCCCAATCTTTCACCAGTCTCTTAGCGAGTGAGTCTCCAGCGATCTCGTTCGCGCGAGAATTTGGCCGAAGTCGAAATCATCGACAATCAGTGTCTTTGAGAGCATAAGTACTGCTAGAGATTATTTGTTTAAACAATTTAAAATTGCAAAATTTCACCACTCTTATGTAGAGCGAGTCTTTAGCAATCATAGGGAATTCGATCCTCGTAGAACCTCCCGAAGATAAATATGTCGGGGAGAAGAAATGCCAAATTGTTTATTGTTTAAACAATAAACAATAATTTTACATATTCACCACTTTTTTAGAGAGTGAACTTCGAGCGATCTCGTTTGCGAGAGAATTAAGACAAAACCGACTGCAACCACGATGCGCGTCATTCAGAAGATGAATGAATCAAAACTTTATTTGATTAAACAATATAATTAAAAATTTTACTGGCACCACGTTTCTGCAGAGCGTGATCTTAGCGACAATGCTTCTTACAAAATTCGATCGAAATTAAATTTTCGACGTTCATGAGAACTACGGTGGAGCTGTATTGTTTAAACAATGTATTGTATCCCCATTTTTCGGAAAGCAGGCCTCTAGCAACGCCGATTGCTGAAAAATGTTATAATCTGTTGAATCTGGACGGAATTGCCAGATGTATTTATATATCATACGTAGAAGCGTACCACGGTCACTAAGAATAGGTAAGGTGTGTGTATCCATCAAGCGATACGTACACATAAATCGAAGTGTTTTCGTTACGACCAAACGCGTGTAAAAAGGTCACCTTTCTGCACGTGGCCGGCGTATCGAATACACACACACATGCACAGCAATCGTTGCCTATAGGGTCTCGCGTCTTCAGCGTAGCGCCAGACATGGAGGCCCTATAGAAAACGTGAGCGGCGTTCTCTGGCGGCGAGGGGCAGCAACTCGTAGCCAAAAACTACGAGTCTGCACTACCGCCATGATCGGATGCCGCGTCGAAATTTCCTGGCGTGTGACACATGGCTTTTTCAGGTGTTTCCAGATCATGAAGACACCGTTCGGCTATTTAAACATGCTTCGAACAATAACCGAATAACAAATGAAGGTCGGTCGTTAAAAGATGTACAAGGGGAACCGAATACTACAATTAAACTCCGAAGAAGCCAATTTTTCTTTCAGTTTTATGCGTTATCCATCACCCATGCTTTAGATATAAAATAATTACAAACATGGCGCAAATCAAATAAATTTTTCTGAAGAACGTGTTTACCGACGCGAGTCTTCCGTGTTCTCAATTTCCCTTGTGCAAATGCGACATAGAATTGATAATCAGACTGGACTTCACAAATACAAGGGCAAAAAACAGAACATCAAAACCGCTTGCTCATATTGTGCATATTGAAAAGCATCTACACCTATAGTGCCTATAGGGGACTTGGAGGAGGAAGTTTTCGACATTTATTCGGAGCTCGTATTGTAACTCTTCGCTCTGAATTTCCATGATGAAAATCAATAAACAACCGTGCACGGTATTGAAAAATAGAAAAAAAACAGACGGTTTTTAGGCCATTTTTATTGACGAAAAAATAAAGTGGAATGGCTAAAGTTTAAAGATAATTACATTATTTCTCTTCGACGACGTCCAGCTTTAGTCATGTATATGGGACTTTTTTCTACTGTCTGTTTTTTGTTTTTACTAAGGTTTCGTTGAATAGTTCAATCGTTTCGTTGAATCACCTGGACAGAGGCACAGAACAACGTTTGAAAGAAATAAAGGAAAGACTCTAGCACGCAAGTTTTTGCCCATCGCTCTTTAATAATTCGGATATTCATGGCGTGCAACGTACGTTTTTTTACATTTCACTCGGCTGCCTAATTCCTCTTCCCAAAAAAAAGGACAACCCCGTTCGTGCATACACGATGAGACCATAGGGCAAAAAGATATAGCACGTAAAACTCTGAACTCATAAAAAATTATTCCGAGAACTCATAAAAACTTATTCCGAGAGCTCAAATTTGTGTGAAATTTCAGCCGTATCACTTTTGTACTTTCCGGAAGCACTGATATCAAGAGACGCGGCTTTATACACCAAGATGGGCTTTAAAAGACGACTTTTTAACTTAGAATCGACATTACGCGAAAACGCGGCGACGAATCGAAAATCTAATGACATTTTACCAATGTAATGTGATTTTTTCCTATCGATTTTGTTTTGGTCATTTTTCGATACGTCTATTTATTTTACATATAAATCATTCGAATCGTATGCTTAATAGGTTTGATGCATAAATTCGGATTCGTGTAATTTTCAGCGATGATAATGCCCCGTTCTAATTAGAAATAATCGACTTTTGTTCCTACGTGACCATATTTTTTTTTTTATTGGTTTGTTCCAGTCGTACAGGGCATTCACCTTTTTACGAGCCCCAACCCGCCTTCAACTTCGTTTTTCACCTTCCATTCCACATCCCCCCGCTATCTCTCATTCCACTACCTTCCCCCTCATATCTCTCCCCTTCTACAACTCCCCCCGTCTCTCCACCATTCCACACATGTATACAGAGAATACGATACAGAGGACTTCCCCCTCTGTATCGTATTCACCATGACATAACCTGCCATGGGCATAGGGAAACTGCGGAAAACATCTACCGATACAGCCGGTCCCAAGTTCGCCCCCCAGTCACGGAACTAGTCGTCTTTCGCCGAGAAATGTCGAAGAAAAACATTTCACGACGAAAGTAACGCGACTGGGATTCGAACCCGCCACCTCCCGAACCGCTGGCTAGCACGCTAACTACTAGACCAACGGACCGGTTCCCTATGTGACTATATTTTTATGCTATAACATTGGCCATTGACCAGGACCATTGTAACGGAACTTTTTAAAGTTTTGAGAAGCGATGTATTCATCAACACATACATTTTCGAAAACACGAATTTCCACACCTTTCGAAAACACATGTCCGCTTGTTCACTCGTTCAATAAATTTTGAATGGATCGGGGTATGGGAAAAACAAAGTCGATGCAAGTAACCACACGTATAGAATCATTTCTATTGCGATTGAGATAAAAAAAAATGGGATGACCCATTGGATCCCTATACTAAAACGTCATATTCGTACATCGGATTCGAATCAGGATTCCTAATTGAATTCCGATGTACGAATCCAATCTGGATTTTGAAGAATTCCTACATTATCAAAGAATTCGATACGATCCTTCATGGGTCACATCGTATTCTGTATGTTAAATTTTCTTAACAAAATATATAAATAGACGAAACGAGTGGATCTTGATGGGAGTATAAAACTTACGTTGAAAATATATAAATTGCTTGAAAAACGGATATCCTAAGAATCAATTTCCATCACATCAATGACATCAATGACTTCTGTTTTTATTTAACACATCGAAGGGAGACAAGAAATGAAATTGAAATTTATAATACTATTACATAATACCAGACCTATCGCAACGAAACTTTTTGACGCTTAGAGAAGCAATGTATTCATTAAGGGGGGAAATACACTAGCGGTATAAGAACAAAAATTTACGTAAAATGTTAAAAATCTGAAGAATACGGTGGTAAGGTAATTAATTAGCCGGTAAGTTAATGAAATCATTGAGTTTTCGTAGTTCGAAACTTTAAACACATTTTTCTTGAAACTAGATCTTTTAAGATTGTGGGAAACATAACATTGAGACAAATTGACCGTGCTGAAATTGTACTCACAAATCAATAACAATATTACCTTAAACGTATACCTACTTGTTAATGAAAATCACTTCCAAAAAGTACTTTTAAAAAAAAAACCGAAAATTTTGTGTAAAATTTCAATTGTTCTTTCTGACGTGTCCCGTTTTCTTAATTTTCAACTTTTTGAATGTTTCTTAGGTACAAGTTCAGCATTTGGATGTTAAAATACTAAAAATTCTTGGCACATACTTTTCAGATCAATATTGAGGTCGTTGGATTTTCCAAAACGGGACAACTGCCGCCAAAAGCTTTCTGGAAGACCACGCCATAATGTCGCCACTTGGCAATATTTTTGTAATGAAAATATTAAATTAAGTATTTTAATTATGTCACAAATTGAACCTAAGGTTTCATAAATGTAAAATGTTTTGTTCCTTTCCAAAAAAAAATGATCAATATTGGCTTTTTTCCTCGTCAACGGGTATTTCTCGTTGACGAGGCCACGTAACGGAAGGCCTCCATCTTCAAAAACCGATGAAAATGTCGACAGAATACGGTATGTTGTGCGCTCAGATCGTCGGTTGACAGTCAGAATGATCGGGAAAAAGTAGAATTTGACTCACACCACCGTGCATCAGATTTTGATCAATGAATTGGGGATGTGTTGCATCATGACAATGCGCCTTGTCACACAGTAATTTCTATAAACGAGTTTTTGGCCAATAAAAACATTCCTGAGGCTCCTCAGCCTCCTTATTCGCCTGACTTGAGTCCTTGTCACTTTTTCCTCGTCCCAAGATTGAAAAATCACCTCAAAGGACGTCATTTTGGGATACTCGAAAACATTCAAACCGCTGTAACCGACCAGCTGCAGGCTAATCGAGTATCAGAGTTCCAGCACTGCTATCAGGATTGAAAGAACAGTCTCCAGCACTGCGTGGCTTGCCAAGGAAGTTATTTTAAGGGAGACAATATTAAATTGTAATTCTATTCGAATAAAAAAATTGAAAAAAATCAGTCTCATTACTTAATTTACACAGCTCGTAGGTATTTATAAAAACCGGCTTCTCTAGAGAGTCGACCCTTTTTTTTCGTGCCACGCTTTCGGGACATTTTATAATCATGTACAGGGTGGGGCAGAATGCAGTCCCTGATGTGAAGGGTGAATTGGAAAAAAACGCTTCAAGATACATAAAAAAGGTTTTTATTGCTCAAAAGTACACATGATATCGTTTTTTTGCATGATGTTTTGAAAATGATATCGTCTAAATGGCGGCCTTGGCGAGCAATACACATATTGAGCCTTTCAAAGAAGTTTGAGGCTGTGAAGAGGTCTTTGATGCTGCTCACGAGGGTTTTCAGATGCCCAATAATGAAAATTTTGTTTGTTTACTGTGTCACAAAGATGAAAATGCCCTTCGTCGCTAGTCCACAAAACAGCGCCGGGGGGTACAGCAGTTACGATTGCATTGCAAGTCTTGTGGGCTAAATTTCTGTGCAAGGTGTGGGGATACGTCAAGGGAAGCTTGACGTATCTCCACACCAGTTGAGATACGTCAAAGCTGAGGTATACAAACTTCGACCTCGAACCCTTGAAGTTCTGAAGGAGGCGATTGAGGACGTCATCGCTGGAATTCCGCAAGATATGCTGGGAAGAGTGGCCGAAAACTTCTTTGAAAGGCTCAATATGTGTATTGCTCGCCAAGGCCGCCACTTAGACGATATCATTTTCAAAACATCATGAAAAAAAACAGTATCATGTGTACTTTTGAGCAATAACAACGTTTTTTATGTATCTTGAAGCGTTTTTTTTTTCAATTCACCCTTCAAATCAGGGACTGCATTCTGTCCCACCCTGTATATTCAAAAGGACACAAATATTTCCATCATGGTCAATTTCTTCCCCACAAAAAACCTCCATATATGATGTTTCGTAGGAACAATACAATTTGTTTTACGAAATTCCGTTAAAATATGTTTTTTTCCCCTACCGAGTCTTTGAAAGTTGCCTGGATCTTCACTGACTGTGTTTGCCATTGCCTCGGAAGCTCGGAACGGATGGGACGGAAGAATTTCACTGTTCGACAATCGCAAAACTCACTATTCTGGACGAGCAAGCTCGATAAGAAAAATTTCCCTCGAACATGGGTTTCCACGTCGAGGAGGGGATTGATATTTTCCACCGCCTATAGTTCGCCTTGGGTAGAACGATCGGCACAGCCAATCGTGAAGGAGCCATTTCCTGCGCATGTCACACGAACTCACAAGAATACTCTGCCAATTGTGCTCTCCCACCTTCCATGAATTTTGCCAAATTTATTCATCGTGTTTCTGAGCTCCAACCGCTGTGTACTTCCTGCGTGTACGTGATAGAGCGCGAATTGCAAGTTTATAGATTATGCAGGTGTACGGTAGGCGAAGTGCACGACCGTGATGTGCCGAGAAGGGGTACAGATACCGCGATTAGTTGGCGACGCAAAAAAAAAAATGTACGTTCGACGCCGGCACCTGATCCCATTAGTGCGTGAAGCTTCGAGGAGTAAACAATGAATAGTGACAAGAATAAAATAAATCCACCGGATGAGAATACTGGAAAAGAAGTTTATAAATCCGAAACTAATTTTTCTCTTCGTTACATGCGATGGCTTCTTCGGCTGGTCGGTATCTGGCCACTGGTGGCACTGAGGCCAATTAAAATCGAATACGTTTTGTCCAAAATCGTAGTATTACCGCTTGTCACGGTATTGCTGTTAAGCCTCACTATACCGCTTTGTTACTACGCCATAACACGCCCGCTCAGTCGTTACGAAATAGTTGTATTGCTCCCTCCAATTACCTTTCAAGTTGGTAACATTCTGAAGTACTTCGCTATGATTGTGCGCGCGGGATCACTTAAGATTTGCGTCGGACATATGGAAAGCGATTGGCAGAGAATCGAGAATTCCGAGGAGCGCAGCATCATGTCGCGATACGTAGGGTTCTCTCACGCTATATCGATCGCCTGTATATTCTTCATGTCCACCGGTGCATTCTCGTATTCGTTGATAATGCCACTGTTGTCGGGCAATACGTTGAACGAGATGAACGAGACATTAAGACCGCGACCGTTTCCCGGTACCGAAATTTTCTTCGATGTTCAAGCCGACGTTGTCTACGAAATCGTCTTCACCATCAATTTTATCTCCGCCCTGCTTCACTACATCGTCACAACTACCATGTGCAATCTCGCTATTGTACTCGTAAGTCACGCTTGTGGACAAATTCAAATCGTCAGATCGAATTTCAGCAATTTTGTCGACGGTATCGATGAAAATGACGACATCACCAGTTCACTTACAAAGCGAATAGGCTTCATCATTCGAAGACACGTCAGACTACTCAAGTAAGACATTTTTCGGTTTCGTTTTCTTTTTTTTTTAGTTCGTCCATCGGACCTCACAGTTTCTCCTTTCTTATTTTTTTTTTTGAAAGGTTCGCTGTCGTCGAAAAAAAAGATTTTTATGCCAGAGTAATCTAAATGTTTCAAACACTCAGAAAAACGTATTTGGAAAAAAAATTTCGCTTGGCTGTGAATTATGATTAGAGCCAAATGTTTACGGGAGCACAGCCGAGTAGACGACGAAAAAAAAGGTGAATTTTGAGAATTATTATCTCAAAACTATTCTTCCGATTTCATCCAAGTTTGTTTTTATTCGAAAGTATAAATATCGAGGTATACACCGCCAAAAAAAAGGTTTACTTAAAATAGGATCTACTTAGGTTTTTTCCTTGTCTCACGGCCTACTACGATCCAATTTGTTCCAAATTAATATTTTTATTTGTTCCAGCTATTCTTGTTAAATATTAAATATATTTAAATTAAATAAATGAAGATTAGAATGAAGCACATTCTTTCTTTGAACGTACGGCAGATATTTTTGTATCAAAAATATTTTTATCAGCATGAATAAACGTCTATTCGATTCAATTATATATTTATATCAACCCAAACAAACCCAAACGTTGGTCAATAGCTTGAATCAAATGAGAAAGTATTTGTTGCAATAAAGACAGACCATTAATTCAATCAAATGGAAAAATATTTAACTACGAAAATTCTTTTTAATTTAAATTAAAAAAAATCAAATATATACATTTGGTGGATTCAACGAAATTGTTTTTTTGAACAGATGAAACCGGATCACAGATTTATTAGGAATAAATAAAATATTTGGTTATTAGACGATATTAAATAGATCTTCATATGAATAAATAAATATATTCGAAATAAATAATTTCAATAATGGAATGCAATAGGAAAAAATTTATTTCACGAAAAAATCTAGTTAATTTAAATTTAAAAAATCCAATAGACGCATCTAGTTAATATCACTAGAGTTTTTCTGTCAGTGTATTGACAACATTTTTTATAAATGCGTACTGACTGAGAACGCTCTTATTGTGGTCGGCGTAAAACGTGTCCCTCGCTGGCGGTCCCCATTATTGCATGCAGTCGGTTGACCGGAAACAAAAAATTCGAAAAGATTTTAAAAAATGTAACGTATAAAGCCCTTCGTACCATAGGATTTTTTACTCAATCACTTTTTTTTAAGAAGCCAGAAAGGTTGGAAATCTAGGTTGATAAATCAGGGTAGAAGAAAGAGAGTCGATTTAAAATGAACCACGCAGCGGAAGCCCATAATCTTCAAGAACCGATGGTAATGACCGCGAACGCACAAGACGATCTGAAGGTACAAGATCTTGAATTCTGTCGACATTTTCATCGGTTCTTGAAGATAAAGGTCTTCCAGTGCAAAAATTGAGTTCGAGCTTTGATCGGGCCCATCTTAATTTTCTCTAACTTGGTCCTAGTCTGGAAGCCTCACATAGGCCATCAATGGCCAGCCACACTTTGCTACCGAGAGCCATTGAAAACAAAATAACCAGAGCCTTTTAAATTGCCTCAACGGTGTCTCATAAGAAATTATTACAGCCATATGCATACGTGCGTGTATGTGGACTGTGAAAAATAAATATGTTATTTCAATACATTTGAGGCTTAGAATTCTGTTGCATATTTTGACACGTTTGATCCCGCGTTGTTCCAATGAACGCGCTGCATGCGTGTGGGTTCAAGGCATCACAGCTCGTCTACTAAAAGCCATAGTTTAATTATTATATTTAATCAATCTCGATCATTATTACGCCACAAATTCTTTAGTCAAGCAATTTATACTAATTTGCTCCTATAATAACAAAGGCTAGTAGTATTAGGGAAATCTCTACTAGAGAAACTACAACTACACTCAATAAAGGCATTTACTTGGTCTCCGTACTTAGACCATAGTTTTAGTCAACCTACCTACCCTAGCGTTTCCCTAATAGGGGCCCGATCCGGCTCTTTTACGGAAAACCCTACTATGGATACCACAAATAATCCCTTGAAGGCCTCGAATTGTATTAGGAATGCCCTGCCAATTTTTAGCACTGGTTCAGCTGCGTGGTTCATCTTTAATCGACTCTCTTCCTTCTGAAAATGCCTTAAGCCAACGAAAAACCTGGACCCTTAACAAAACACTGTCTCCGTAAGCCTGCTGAAGTTTTGCAAAAGTTTTCGTTGCACTGTGCCCATGTTTGAAGCAAAAAACCTGATAGCACGCCGTTGCTCGAAATTGATGTCACTCATTTTCAGCACGCACTAGAAAAAAAAACGGTTTCACGAAAAAAAAATCGGTTCGAACAATCAAATGACTCTAGCGAGTTCAAACTCGTACTGAAGGCGTATGTTCACCCAATGCCTCTCCAAGTCCCGCGTCTCAAATGTTGTCAGATCGAACGCTACGTTCCCAGTCTCATAACTTTATTTACACACCTCGTACCTCAATACTTATACTTTCGAATAAAACATACTTGGATGAAATCGGACAAATAGTTTTTGAGATAATAATTCCCAAAACTCACCGACTTTTTCCGCCATCTATTCGGATGTGTCCCCTTAGGTCGATATAAATTGTGAATGACTGAGCCTATCGAGCTGGAATTTGTCAAAACTTTAGTACAGTCGCTTATTATTATTATTATATCATTTTCGTCAATATTGATGAAATAATGATGGTTTTATAAAATTTTGAACGTCGCCTGAATCGGTAGAGTGGTTCAGGCTTTTTGAAATGTTGCATTTTTTGGAATTATCAGCTTTCATGAATGTCGTGTAAAATATATTGAACTCGATTTTTTTTTCGATATCTGACTAATACTTCGTGTGGGAATACACGAACAAAGAACACGGTATGTTCAAACTGAATCTTCGAAAAATTGTTGAAAGGGTTGAGATTTTAAGGGCGCGAGAATAATAAAAAAATTGAGATAATCGAATAATTTATTGCATATAAAAGTATTATAGAAGTAATATTAAGATTGAATTGGGTGATAATCTCCGAAAATGTTGGATATCAAATACGTTTTAATTTTCGAATCATTCGAAATTGAAAAGGAACGGTACGGTGAAATAATTTTATATTTATAAAAATATTATTACAATTTATATGCTAATTTATTGAATACAAAATAAATTGTACAATTTTAAAACTTGCACAGTGCTTCCGCATTACCTTATTTCGCTTTCAAGGCTAAACAAATGAATAAGTTTCTTTTGTTAAATAAATCTCCCTCCACGAGGAAGCCAAAATGTAAATACAGGCATACTCGTAGAACTGACATGTTGATGATTCTCAAATCCAGAGGCGCTAACAGGCGTAAATTTGTGAGAAAAAAAATTAATTTTCTCATATGATCAGTTTCAGGTGCGTAATAAATTAAGAAGGAAGCAATGTGCCTATTTTTTTCCCTCTCTCTCTCTAGATTTGCAATGAATATCGAAAATGCTTTGAACGAGATGATTCTCCTGGAAGTCGTAGCCACGACCTTGGTTATATGCTTCCTCGAATACCTAATTCTTATGACAATGGTAGGAAAGTAATAGCTCGTATTTGAAAATAAAAAATGGCTTCAAACAAACGGATTGATTTCAGGAGGGAATTGAGAGCTCTTCTTTGGGCATAGCAACGTACATCATGCTAATTACCTCGTTCGCCTTTAATCTGTTTCTGTATTGCCAGTTCGGCGAAGTCTTGAGAGGAGAAGTAAGCAATGATTCGATTAATTTTTCATTAATTAGCTTAATGCATATATATATATATATATATATATATATATATTAGGGTATTCCTTATATGGAATAAACATTTATTTTTTCGCAAATTGCAACGCATACTCCCTAAATTTGTTCAAAGTACTGAGGCTTATTTCAATATTCAATTTCGTTTTTCTACACGGAGAGAATTAAATGTTAAAAATTACCGTGCAGCAACGGTAACCAGATGACAACCCTGAAACTTCGCTTATTATTACTGAGTAAAACACAGATTTTCACGAAAATAAAATAAAATTTCTTCTTCAGATAGAAAATTTTACCAGATTTTCTAGTAAATTTTGACGTGTAACAAAATACGCAAAACTTAAATTTAAAAAATATATAATATCAGCGAAATTTTACTGTGCATTTTATTATTTTATGCATTTCAAAAATGTCTATAAAAAAGTATCGTCTTTATAACAGTTATTTTAAGATTTATTATAAAATTTAATGAGTGTTATAGGAAAATGTATTGTGCTCTCGGTAAAAATTACCGTGCGCCCTACCCTTCTTGTATAGTAAAATTTTAGCTACGTATTTGAAAATTTCTGTAACGTGAGTTAAAAAAAAACTTGTCGCATACGAATTATTATGCTTTTCTCACTTGTCACCACATTGAAATATATCACGGTAATTTTTACCGTGAAATTCACGACAAAAATTACTATTTAATTCTTTCCGTGTATGATGATATTAACCCGTGCCAGAGGGACCTTGATGTATTACAGAGAATACATTATTACTATCATCTTTGATTTGCGAATGGTTCATTAAACATGAAAATGAGTTGAGTAAATGAAAAAACCACGAAATCTACATCTATATTTATCAAGATTGCGACAGCATCCGACTCAATTGGATTAATTTTTGGAATCTTTTTATCCTAAAGTCGTCTTTTTGCAGACCATAATAAAAAAAGACATCGAAAAGACATATGCGTCGAAAAAATATTGACTTCGAAAAATAAGGGACACTAATATATATTCTAAATATATATATATATATATTTAGAATGAGTAGAAATTATTTACAGATCCCGCTTTTTTTTAGAAGACTCTTCGGATAACAAATACGTATTGTTGTAGGTCATTTCATTCAATGGCCTATTTCATATATTAATCCTGTATGCTAATATGAATAAAATTAATTTGTGTTGATAAAAACCCCCAGGAAAAAAAATAGAAAAACACGAGATCTGCAAATATACTTTTCTACCCACTGTACATTTATCCACGTATATATAAACACCCACATATAAGTATTTTAAACTATTGATACGTGAACACTTTTGTCAGTGCGAAAAAATTGGAAAAAAAGCATATTTGACCGATTGGATCAAGCTGCCAGGAAAGACCAGGCTTACTCTCATAATGATTATAAGTATAAGTAATATTCCGTGCAGGCTCACTGCTGGGAGAATTATGGACCTGTCAATTATCAACTTTGCCAGTGTGAGTATCATTGCAAAAATCATGTCGTCTCAACATCAAAACGATCTCGATGTACTCTACAATTATTTAACTCACTTGTTTCTTTTCATTTTTCTAGGTTATGAAATCATCGTTCGCGTATTTCAATATGATGAGAACAACGGGTTGATTGTCGTTAAAATTACTGGCACTTGAGAGAAATAAATTACAATAATTCACGATATTTGCAATAATATCTCATCGCTCACAGTCTCTTTTTGTCCACTTAACTATATACGAAAGGTCATATCTTGTTCTTTTTGCTACTTATATAAAATATCGATTTGATATATTTGTATATATCATTTCATATTGCAATAATAACCTATGTGATTCTATGTTCTTCGATACTGGACGATTTCTGAAACGAAAATGACCAACAAAAAAATCAATAATTTCAATACAATTTATTGAACAGAGTGTCTATACTCGATAATTATAGTAAAAAAGCGATCTTTTTACGTACCCTTAAATTTCAATACAATTTGAAAGCGGCATCCTAATATATTTTCTTTCGATTTTTTTTAAGGTCCGGTAATTTTTTTATTTTTCACGAAAGTATTCTGTTAAATTTTCTTTTCAACGCCCATAAGCGAATTTTCGATTAACTCTATTCTAAAAGTTCGTTTGGATTTAAAAAAAAGTAGGAATGCGGAAAACACTTACAATCAACAATATATTCGATTATTAGTACATTTTCTCTATTTTTCAAAATGTTCGATATCATATCAAGTTTAGGGTAGCATATTTAGTTTCGATAACATATCAGTTTATATCATAAAAGTAAATTCGTTGAGACTTGGAGAGAAACATTTTTTCACATTTCCTGCTAATTTAATGAACACCCTTTTTTTTAATGAAGCTCTGCAATTTTTTTTAATAGTCCAGTATAGGTGAATATTGATTTTTTCGACTGTGGGAAAAACGGTTCAATCACTTCAGCCCCATTTCAGTTAACGGTTTCCGTTCCAATATTTATTGTTGAAATTTCCGTTTAAAAAAAAAAATTGGTTAAGCACAGTCGTGCGTCCGAAAATTGGTCCACGAACAGTTCAACATAAAAGTTCTTCCACCCGTTATAAATTCGAATAGATACTGCCAAAAGAGGCATTCACATGTGAATCACCTTAATGGTAAGATTCTCCTACGAGAAACTCCTCGCCCAATATTTTCGAGTAATTTTTTTTTCCATTCCCATATTTGTTTTACGAAAAAGATAGTTCATCATTTTGTGACGCGAATAGAACGACAAAGACACGAAAAGTAGTAAATATCTGGTCGAGCTGTGATGGAAAAATGAATGCTCGGGTAATGAAAAAAAAATCTTGACGGGTCATAGTACACGAATCAGTCGTATCGAAACGACTGTAAAAAAAAGTCGCTAAAATTTATTTCTCCCGACTTTAAAGTTTTTATATTTTTTATTTTAAATAAAAAATGAAATATACTTCGAATATATTTTTATTGTAAATGAAGAATCAATGTACTCATCATGATTACTACAACGAAAAATATTTATACATTTTTTATAATAATTGAAATCATACATAAAGCGATACCTTGAACTTGAGAAATATAGATGGAAGATTCTCCAGTTTCCAACACTTGAACCAAAATAAACTGCCACACTCGCGTATATAACGATAACGAAACTTGAGGAGAAAGACTGCCGTAAGAGACTGCGTGTTCGCCCTGACAAGTACAATTCGTGTGATCGATGCGACGAATAAAAATTGAACTAAAGGAACAAAATGAATAGCAAGATGGGGTCGCCAAGGGGGATAAAGCTCACAAACATCGTCTCTCAGAGTTTGCGCGCTTCAAAGATTCCCCCGCTATTGTAGAAAAATCGGTTTTACGCAAGTCTCAAACATTGCGGATCGAATCGCGTGCTTCGAAAGATTCATAAATGTTTCCGTATGCCTGGCTCCGAATGCCAGGATTTCTGCGACAATAGAGAAAGAAAGGAAAGGAACAACGTAACGAAAAAGACCGAGACAATGAGCGACGAAAACGATGAGTAAGTCTGAAGGACGGGCGAGATGGCACTGGTTGATGAAACTTTGTATCGTCGTTATGCATTGTAACTTAAATAATGCCTTGCCCAAGTAGCAATTTTCAAAAAGTTGTCCAAGAGTCAGCCAAACGGGTATTTGGTACCTGTTTAGCTGACGCTTGGACATGTTTTTAATGTCCGCTAGAAAGGTTACGTAGAAGTTACCAACCATCTAAAAAGATAACTGTTGGACACATGATAATTTATAGGTAACTTCCAAGCGGACATTTTGGTACCCTATTAGACAACTTCTGGATAACTATTGGGAAATTGCTACGTGGGTGGTGCTGGAAGATTTTAAACTTCAATCACAAAGAACATGTCAGTTATACGATGCATTAATTACGAGTTTTAGTGTGAAAACACTCATTATGTTCATTACTATGGCGCATTGTCAATGCAGAATTATCCCCGGATGATTGATGAACTGTCAACATCAACTTTTAGTACCATCGGTACACGTGAATGAGATCGTTAACATTCTTCAAATTCCCAGTCCTTTCCATTAATCAGCCGTTTCCAGATCACGAAGACTCTATTCGGCTATCACAGCTTCAATCACGGATTAAATGTCACAAATCCGGCAGAGGACAAATTAATTTTTCTCAAGACCGTGTTTACCGGCACAAGTTTTCCGTCATTTACTAGCGTCATCGTGCGAATACGATACCAAGGAGCTAAACACTTGAGATTTCGTAAATACGAGAGTAAAAATACTCATGCTGATGCGCCATTAGCTAGCCCATTGCTCTGTAGACGAGAACACTTGGAAAGGTAAGTTTTCGACATATTTCAGTGTTAAACGTTCATTCATACCGCTTGATACGTTTAATCACTCAGGGTACATACACCGAAGATTCTTGGTATTGGTGCAATCGATCCTATCCTTTTCATGGTGAAGCCTTTCAGAGCACGTATTTTAACTCTTGGCGTTGAACACGAAACTTTTATCGTACAAATCGTTAACAACCGTGCACGGTAGCGGAACCAAAGCTTTAAAGCGTTTTTATTGAGAAAAAGACCGACACCGGGGGGCAGGGGGGCGTACGAGTGAAATGGCTATAGCAATTGCACGCAAAAAATTGTGGCATTATGCTCAAGGCATCAGTTCATCGACGTTCAGTTTAAATCATACGAGGTGGCTTGCTCTCCCCTGGGTTATTTTTTATCTTCTAAACTTTATCGACGTCCACTTTAAACCACACGAGTCGTCTTTTTCTTCCCTTGTTTTTTCGTTTCTTTTTTTTCCTCAATTTGCTTTAGTTTGATAAATCTTCTAAGAAATACATCTGAGATGTACATCAACAAACATGCATCCAAAAGGTGACAATGCATCATTCAACTTGGAAAAAAAACAAAAAATAAATAAAAATAATGACTCTCTCTGAGATGCAAAACTGCAAATCGATATTTCACCCATTTCAAAACTACTTAGAGCTCTGAAATTTTGCAAACATACATCTAAGAGGTGAAAATGCATGACTCAACTATAATAAAGAAGTAAATAAATCAATAAATAAATAAATATCAATTTCCAATTAACGTTATTATACATTTAAAAACTTGAGCGCCCCAAGCTTTTATTTATAGTCACATGTAGGTGATTTAAAAAAAAAAAATTATATACAGGGTGGACCACGCAACGTGTGCACCTCTTTTACGACCAAAATATGCGTTGCACAAAAAAATATTTTATACAAAAGTTACATGGTTTATAAGGCTACACTATGTGGTGCATTTATTTTTTTTATAGGTGGAGGCACTTCGAAGATTTGAAGGTCAACTCTATTTTTTCAAATGGAATGCTATATTTTTTATAGCGTAATATGATAGAGTATCGAATTCTGAGTAAAAAAGTATAGACCTTTATTAGCCCTAGAGTTAATAGCTAACGAGTAATTTCACTTTATTACTGTAAAATTTTCTTCACGTAATATCAAGTTGGAGATTCAAATCACTTTTTGTTACTATGATCACTTTTATCTTTCTGATAATAATCACGCACAATCACCGAAGGATACTTTGATACTGGATTACAATCATTGAGAAGATTTTTAATCATGATAAGTGTGTGTGATGTGGTAAATGTGTTCATATTGATAAACACTGTGATGTAAATACTGCCATTTAGAAATTTGTAGTAGATTTGAATCTCCAACTTGATATTACGTGAAGAAAATTTTAAAGTAATAAAGTGAAATTACTCGTTAGCTATTAACTCTAGGGCTAATAAAGGTCTATACTTTTTTACTCAGAATTCGATACTCTATCATATTACGCTATAAAAAATATAGCATTCCATTTGAAAAAATAAAGTTGACCTTCAAATCTTCGAAGTGCCTCCACCTATAAAAAAAATAAATGCACCACATAGTGTAGCCTTATAAACCATGTAACTTTTGTATAAGACATTTTTTTGTGCAACGCATATTTTGGTCGTAAAAGAGGTGCACACGTTGCGTGGTCCACCCTCTATAATTAACGATGAATTAATAGCAATCATTGGAAAACTCAATATATATTGAGTTTTTGGGTAATTATTGATAATAATAAAATGAACCGAACGTATTAGTTAAATTTAAAAATTGAGAATTTTTTTCGATGGAAAGTTGAAACACATATACAGTCACTGACAAAATCTCAGTCAAGCACACGCCAATATCGTCGAATTTGACTTCAGTTATTATTAACAGTGAACAATTATCATTTCTAAGTGTTCATTTATTATCAAACTAACTATTTGTAATGCTAATTTAATAATAAATTAAGTCTAGATCGTGTAAGACATGATCTAGACTTGTAAGTCCACGATTCGCCCATTTTGAACTAACTTTTTGCCCGACGGTCCATCCAATAATACCTTAATTGAGTGTCAGTGTTGTAATAAAGTTTAAGATTAAGTGACACGCTGATTGGTACGAATACGGTATTCATGTAGCAGTATAGTGTTTTCAGTGATTGCACGCAGGTGCATAGTTTTTTGCATAGTTTGCACATACGATTACATTTCTAAATAAACGATTACATAAATAAGAATATACTTTAAAAAATTAAATATTTTCTCATTGTTTTTATACAATAACTTGCATTTTTATACTCTAATGCCCGGTCTGTTGTGAAGTTAGAACCTGGTCAGATCACTTTCACCTTGTCGACCAATATGGTACTGTACTTGTGGGGCCGTTCGATTGACGCGCCGTCCTTATTATTCGCATTTTCAGGTACACTTTATTCACTGTCTCCTTATTGGAGTTTGGTCGCCTGTTTCTAGTCTCCATGCTTTAACAGCTCAGCCGACTGCTACTCGAACTGATATCACGCAGCTCACCCGTCGGGACCCAGTAGGATCCGTAACCAGCATTTGGCTATAAACCACAACCCCCGCGTATCCAACCTCAATTATTGGTCCCGACGACTAGCGCCGGTGGGCTACCAACCCCCCACGATGATCGATGATACCAACCACACGCACAAAATTACACTGGGGTCAAAACGACCTAGCGTGCAGTCGAAGGGTTGAACGCATTTTTCTCGAAACTGCATTTCCGAAATTTACGTGAGCTCAAGAAAATAATTCTACAATTAACTGAACAATTAAAATAACTAAAAAAATATTTGATTTATCCTGTTCAAATTTTACGCACACTTTAATAATATTAGTTTGTACTTGAACCTGTAGGTTTTGGAAAATCATGAGAAAAGTATTTTTTGACTGCCAAATAACTCAAAACTGTTAAGTAGAATTCAAACTTATATTTGTAAATTGTGCCATTTCTTTAATTTTCTATTTCCTTCATTTTTTTTGTTCATGCACACTGCATACATGTTAGTATTAACAAAAAAAAATGTACCGTTCTATTTCACATCAATATAACTGAAACTGGAACTTACGCCCTGTTACAACTCACGTTACAACTTCCCCATAAAATAGTGCCGTAACTCCGCCATTTATCATTATATTGTAAAAAAAAATACGTTGTAGTTAAAAGTAATAATCAATAAAACCACAAATTGTAAAATTGTAACACGAACCGTTCTTTTTTTTAACAATAGATATTTACTTATTGTCTGCTGTCTGAAGGTACTTCCCTCCTCAAGATAAAAATCAGATGGTCATCGGGCTTACACTGAACGCAGAAGAGAGAAACTTGAAAATTCGTTTCCAACTTTTCTCGCGAACATATTTGACATTTCGAAAGACAGTGAACGATTGGCTCATAGATATTTAGAAAACCGGCTTTTCGAAAGAGCTGTCAAATTTTTGTTCTTCTTATGGCAAACCTTCGAAACATTTTATAACCGTGCATATTATGTAGAGGAATACACGTTTTTACTTAAGACAATTTTGTTCCCAATGGAAAACCTCCAAAAACGACGGCACACAGAACTTTGTCTACAAAACCCAATCAAAATGTTTTTTTTTTCGAACCGAAATGTTGAAAGTTGTCGGATTCTTCACCAACTGCGTCCAACATTGCCTCAAGGGCTTGCAACGAACGCGACAAATCAATTTCACTTCTGGACTATAGAAACCCTTACGATTTCCGAATGACGATTACGAAATCCATAAGTGACGTCTTTCGGTTCCCCCGGACAGGAAACAAGAGAAGAGCCCTCATCGAAGAGGGGAGTTACCGTTTCCGCCTGCCTGATTCGCTCTGACGAGCGTCAATAATCCTTACACCCAATCGTGGAGCAGACCTTTTTGCGCATGTCTCACGTACCCACGAGAACACTTTGCCAATTGTTCCGTGCCGGCTTAGGCGAGTTTTTTTTTATTTTATTTATTTATTCATTGCATATCTGAACGCTCATACACACATTTACTTTCCGCGTGGATTCGGGAAGAGCGAAAAACACGAGTTTATATATTATGCAGATGGATCGCATATCGTGATGCAAGGCTACAATGTACCGGTTGGATTTCGGATACCATGAGGAGAATGTCAAGGCGAAAAATGGTTTCTACCGGGACCGAATCACATTAGTACGGGCGCCGTCGAGAAGTGAACAATGAATTCGAGCGAAAATCAAACGAAATCGTCGAATGAGAGTGTAAAGAAAGATTACGTGTCCGATTCCAATTATTCCCTACGTTATATACGATGTATTTTGCGGTTCCTCGGTATCTGGCCACTGGTGGTATACCAGCCAACGAAAATCGAATACATATTGTCCAAGAACTTATCATTACCATTAACCTCGTTGTCAATGCTAAGCATGGTTATGCCGCTTTGTTACTACGTCATTGCATGCCCGATCGATCGTTTCGAAACAATTGTATGGCTCGGTCCGTGCACTCATCTAAGTTCCAACGTTCTCGTCTACTACGTCATTATTTTACGCTCGAGTTTGATTAAAATTTGCATTGAGCACATGAAGCTCGATTGGCAAAGAATCGAGAATTCCAAGGAGCACGATATCATGATGCAATATATGCGTATCTCTCACACTCTCACGATCGTCTGTCTCATTTGCATGTACTCCAGTGGAATATTGTACGGATTCATAATGCCATTATTTACTGGCAATACGATAAATGAGAGGAACGAGACGATAAGACCACGACCGTTACCCGGTACCGAACTTTTTTTCGATGTTCAAGCGGACCCTGTTTACGAGATCGTTTTCTTCGTCAATTTTATTTCCGCCATGCAACACATCAGCGTCTGTGCTGGCGTTTGCGTTCTCGACATTTTATTCGTAAGTCACGCTTGTGGACAAATTCAAATCATCGTGTCGAATCTTGACAGTTTCATCAATCGTGTCAACGGTGATAAAGTCCCCGCCAATTTAATTACAAAAGAACTGGGTTTCGTAATCAGAAGACACGTCAGACTGCTCAAGTAAGAGATATTATTACGTCAATTTTTCTGCAGTTTGTTTTCACCGTATTTGTTTTTTTTTTTTTTTTTTTTTTAATTTGCACATCCGAATACATGATTTTTTTCCCTGCTTACCAATAGATTCGCAATGAATATCGAAAAAACAATGAGAGAGATGCTTCTTCTGGAAGTCGCAGCTATAACTTTGATTATGTGCTTCCTCGAATACGACGTCCTCATTTTATTGGTAGGGAACTGAATGTTCGAACGTGAAAATTAACAATTGCTCAAGAGAAACGGTTTGATTTTAGGAGTCTCATAACAGCGATCGTATGGGCATTCTAACGTACGTCATACTGTTCATCTCGTTTGCATTTAATTTGTTCGTCTATTGCCAGTTCGGCGAGGTCTTGAAGGGACAAGTAATCAATGATTCAATTCAATTTTCATTATTTAATTTAATGTACGGACATATCAACATTAGGGTGGTCATTATTTGGGGTCAAAATTAATTTTACCCTTTCCGCCCCCCTAAATCGGTTCGAAGTACGTAAAAAATAACGCGGTAATTTTTTCAGATTAAAAAAAAAATGTTTAACCCTTGACCACGGGGGTTGAAGTTTTCCATTTAAAATACATGAGGTTTTCCTGCGTTTGCAGTCACTATTTTACTGTGGGCCTAAATATGTTTGTAAAATCTTGAAATTTTCAGAAATTAGTTTACAAGAATGTCGCTACATGGAAAAAATTTCCAAAACCCCTACCCTCAAAATGTTGTATAACATCACCATAATAATTATAACTTTTTTTTTAATAATTTTTTTTTATTTTGCTTCCTCGTTTTTTTTATAAATGTATTTAAAATAGAATAATTTTCTAAACGAGTTAAAAATTCTTAAGTATTGTCTCCTTTTTTGCGTCTGGATGATTTTTTCGATATTCTCTTACAATTTGTAAAATGAACTGTTTTTGTTGTTCGTTCCGTGTGAGCATTTCATTGTAATCGGTGAACAGTGTACACCGGAAATTTTTTCCATGTAGCAACATGCTTGTAAACTAAATTCGGAAAATTTCAAGATTTTACAAACATATTTAGGCCCACAGTAAAATAGTGACTGCAAACGCAGGAAAACCCCATGTATTTTAAATGGAAAACTTCAACCACCGTGGTCAAGGGTTCAACATTTTTTTTTTAATCTGAAAAAATTACAGCGTTACTTTTTACGTATTTCGAACCGATTTAGGGAGCGGAAAGGGTAAAATTAATTTTGACCCCAAATAATGACCACCCTAATAAACATACAATTGGTGAGAAAGGTATTCGCACATCTCGCTTTTCCTGAAATCACCATTCGAAAAATATATATACATATTTTTGTACATTATTTATAGCGTTCGCTTACTTCGAGTAATGATACAGTACGATAATGTTAATGAGAAAAATGTATATTAATGATGATCCCCAGAAATCACTGGAAAAAAGCGAGCTAGGCAAATATCTCGTTACCCACTGTGTGTATGCCTATGTACGACATAAACTCATGCTTCAAAGTATTGACATGTGGAACTATATTCCTAGTGCGAATATATTGGGACAAAAGCATACTCGATCGATTGGTCTGGTCTACCAGGACGGACCAAGCTTTTTCTCATAATGATTATAAATATAAGTAATTATCCGTACAAGCTTACTGCGGGAGGAATAATGGAACTCTCAATTGTTAACTTTGCCAGTGTAAGTATCGTTCCAAAATTTGTGTAATTTTGAAAATTAACACGATCACAAAGTACTGCAATTATTTAACTTCCTCGTTTTTAATTGTTATTCTAGATTTTAAAAACATCGTTCGCGTATTTTAATATGCTGAGGACAACGAAATGATTGTCCTTAAGATGAATGGCATTCGAGAAAAATAAATTACAATGGCTGCGATTTTTATGATAACCTCTCGTGACCCTCACAGAGCCTTTCTGTGTACTTGACAACATACTAAATGGCAAAACCGTTTTGAATATTCGTATAAAATTTGAATTTAATATACATGTTAATGCATTTTTTGTTACATGTGAAGTTATAAGTGAATTATCAGCCGAAAAAAAATGTTCACGTGCAGCGGGTGCACCCAGCGTGACTAATGAATTTGCGAACAATGACAAGAGGCGAAAAATACACAGTACCGTACGGAATAAGCGAAGAAAAAGACGTGTCTAAATATTTTTTTCAGTATTCATCATTCGCAATAATTAGTTTCGGTGTACACACGATTGAACCACACCGAAAGCTTTTCTCGCAAAGTTGTCGAATCCCTTTACACGGAGAGAATTAAAAAGTAATTTTTGTCGTGAATTTCACGGTAAAAATTACCGTGATATATTTCAATGTGGTGACAAGTGAGAAAAAGCATAATAATTCGTATGCGACAAGTTTTTTTTTAACTCTTGTATAGTAAAATTTCAAATACGTAGCTAAAATTTTACTATACAAGAAGGGTAGCGCGCACGATAATTTTTACCGAGAGCACAATACATTTTCCTATAACACTCATTAAATTTTATAATAAATCTTAAAATAACTGTTATAAAGACGATACTTTTTCATAGACATTTTTAAAAGGCATAAAATAATAAAATGCACATTAAAATTTCGCTGATATTATATATTTTTTAAATTTAAGTTTTGCGTATTTTGTTACACATCAAAATTTACTAGAAAATCTGGTAAAATTTTCTATCTGAAGAAGAAATTTTATTTTATTTTCGTGAAAATCTGTGTTTTACTCAGTAATAATAAGCGAAGTTTCAGGGTTGTCATCTGGTTACCGTTACTGCACGGTAATTTTTAACATTTAATTCTCTCCGTGTAGGAATGTGGTAGAATCTGGGGACTCCCTAATAAATTTCTCCACGGGGCGATAAATATCACTATCTGTAACGATACCGCATACGTGAAAAATTCTTTGCTTCTAGAGTTCCACAAATTCATGAGCATACACTTATTGTGATCACGAAATAACCTTTCGAATTTTATTTATTCAAAAATGGATTATAATTGTTCAAACGTGCCAAAAGTGGTAAGAAAACCTTAACTATTTCCAGTATCAAGATTCAGTAAAAGCTACATATTATCATAATCGATTGGCAAAAACTTCTGGGGGAAAAAAGTGTTGCTCAAGAAATGTTGATGAGCCTGGCCGCTGAGACCCACCAACTCAACACCACTCAATGTATCGAAATATGGAGAATCACCTTTTCGAATGTGAGTATAGACTTTCTCGCAAGTTGTATTTTGACTATTAGAGCAACGATATATTGATTGATGGACACATTTTTGGTAACACGAATTTCCACACCTTTCACAAACGATATTCCGCCTGTTGGCTCGGTCAATTAATAAAACGTTCATCGAGTCACACGGCGTGAATGAGGAATGTTAAAAATTTGTCTCCAACTTGTCTCACGAGCATTTTATATTCCGAAAAATCGGAAGAGACGATTGGCTTTCGAGTATCGAGATAAAAGGCTTTTCCTAAAAGCAGTCCAACGCATTTTTCTGGTATGTCAAACCTCCGAAAGATTTGACAACGATGCATGTTATGAAGAGGAATACATATTTTTAATATAAACAATATCTTACCTGTAGAAAATTTCAAAAAATGGCGATTCTCAGGCATATTTTGATAAAAATTTATCGAGATGATTTTTTTTCGCATCGAACCTTTCAAAGTCGTCAGAATTTTCACCGAGTGTCTCCGGCATTGCTCCGAAAGCTTGCAGGAAACGCGACGAATCAAATTCACTTCTCGACTATCATCAGACCCAAGACGCTGGACAAGGGTGTGGAAGTTTCCTCACGTGCAAAATCCTCGGGAGACATATTTCGATTCGCAACAGACAGGTGAGTCCATCAGGGAGGAGGGTTGAAGTTTTCATCCCCCCAGCCAGTCGTGAAGCAGCTCTTTTTTGCGCATATCTCACGTATCTATGAGAACACCCGCGAATCGTGCGGGTGGTCCACAAGTTTTTTAAATTTATTTATTCTTTGTATTTCGAGAGAGAACGCAAAATGCGAGTTTATTAATTATGCAAGTGCATGTGGCTTTGCAAGACCACAATGTATCAAAAGGAGTCCCGAAACCGCAAGCCGTCGTCAAGAAAGAAAGAAAATACCGTTCGCCACTGGGACCGGATCACAGTAGTGCCTGGAAGATTGAGAAGTGAACTATGGATTTCTACGATAACCAAGCGAAATCGTCGAAAGATAGTACAAGGAAAAAAGATCACGTGTCCGATTATAATTATTCCATGCACGGAGAGAATTAAATGTTAAAAATTACAGTGCAGTAACGGTAACCAGATGACAACTCTGAAACATTGCTTATTATGACTGAGTAAAATACAGATTTTCACGAAAATAAAATAAAATTTCTTCTTCAGATAGAAAATTTTACCAGATTTTCTAGTAAATTTTGATGTGTAACAAAATACGCAAAACTTAAATTTAAAAAATATATAATATCAGCGAAATTTTATTGTGCATTTTATTATTTTATGCCTTTCAAAAATGTCTATAAAAAAGTTTCGTCTTTATAACAGTTATTTTAAGATTTAATACAAAATTTAATGAATGTTATAGGAAAATGTATTGTGCTCTCGGTAAAAATTATCGTGCGCGCTACCCTTCTTGTATAGTAAAATTTTAGCTACGTATTTGAAATTTTACTATACAAGAGTTAAAAAAAAACTTGTCGCATACGAATTATTATGCTTTTCTCACTTGTCACCACATTGAAACATATCACGGTAATTTTTACCGGGAAATTCACGACAAAAATTACTTTTCAATTCTCTCCGTGTGCGTTATATCCGATGGCTTCTCGGAATACTCGTGCAGTACCTAGTCGTGAGACCCTTAAGGCCTTAGGCAACTCTAGAGGCCAAAAAAAGGGCATATTTTGTGATTTTTTTTTCAGCGAAACCATAAAATAAATTGAAATTACAAAATAGGGGTTTTGTTATACACGTAATTGACTATACAAAATTATTTTTTCACAGCTATACTTGTGAAAATGGCGACTGTGCAGCATTTTTCCGATGACGCCTTTTTTTTTGGAAGGTCAACGGCCGGAACAACGGCTCCTATAATTTTTGAGTTATGATGAGACACTAAAGTTTTTTCGATTATATATAAGAATAGCTATAGAAGTACGTAGGATTTTTTTGATATATTGTTTTTTTGTCAAAATGGCGCATTTTTAAAACAAAAAGTATAAAATGCCATGAGAAAATCGTCAAAAAATTGTTTATAAAAAAGGAACTATGCAATATAATTTTAAAAAATCCTACGTAGTGACTCAGAAAATGTAATTCTAAATATACAGTTAAAATTTCAAGTGAATAGGTTGAAATTTTTTTGAGTTATGAGTCCGGCGACTTGAAAAAATGTAGTTTTGAATTAAACGCGTTTAAAGTTAGTAGAAAGTCACGACATGAATCAAGAGGGGTTGCGCTAGAATTCGAAAATCGAGTAGTCAGAGATTTTTCACACCCATAATCTTTTGGAATATAATTTCATGGGTACTGAGGTACATTTTTAACAAAAAAAAATGGATTTTTGGAAAATCTTAGAGTTCCCTAAGGCCTTAAATACATATTTTTTTAGTTCGAACGATCTCCATTTAATTTAAATATAATTACTTAGAATAAATAACCTATATCACTTTTCTCCAGGAAATATAAGTCTTTCAAGGCCTATAGAATGTTTTTTTCGAAAAATTTTATTGAATGTAAAGAATTTTGTTGGCAATTCTTTTATTACAATGTCTAAGTTTTGATAGTTTTACTGTAGCACCAATTTTTACCTAACCTTTCACAGATGCTTGAATAAATGATGTTAAAAAAACGTCCAGTGTCTTCAGCTGATGCGGATGGGTATCCCCTGGTGATTTTTACATTCATCCCTGGGATCCCATTCGATATCGAACTCGATCTTGTTCTAGAAGTTCGGGATTCTAGCCTGAATCCTATGCAAAGTTTCTACTTGGATTATGACTATAGTCCTTAATGGTTCCAGATTAGGATCCTGGCTGGAATCCGATTTGCGAGCGTTAACATTTCGCTCCCGGTTCCGATCCGATGTCCGACTGGATCCCGACTGAAAAACCAGGATCCTAATCCGAATCGGACTGTATCCATGACAATATTTCTGCACGGGATCTTCGTGGATACGGAAAATGCGCACCACTTTCAATGGACGAGCCTTGCTCCCGTCGGCAATGGTCGGCCAGCTTGCGAACACAGTGTCGCTACTCACCGAGATGCCACGAGCTTCACGAACTTCTCGACGATGATACAGAACAGAGGAAAACGGAAAAAAGTGAATACTGCGGAACGAAGTTTGTGCGCATAACTCTTTAATGATTGCGAGATCGATGGCATATCAGGAATTTTTTTTTTCTCACAATTGAGTCCTCTGTCTACGCCTTTTCCAAAAAAGATCAACCACGTTTAAGGATACGCGATAAAACAGCAGGCCAAAAATTTATGATACACAAAAAAACTGACCTCATGCAAAATTGACCGAACGAGACGAACAGCTCAGATTGGAAAAAAAAATAAATATTCTCCAACAAATATTTCCCAAACATGACCACAAAAGTGTATTTTTCATGAAAAGACCGTGTAGTTTCGTTTTTTTTATTTTTTATTTTCGTGTCGTATTTCTAACTCGCCCGATTTTTTTCGATTTGTTCGATTTAGCCCTGAAATTTATTTTACGTATAAATAATAACTAATGTATTTTTAGAAGTTTGATCAATTAATTTCAAATGATATAACATTTACGGCGATGAAAATACACCCTTGATCTAATCAAAAGTCGCTCACTGCTTTTCCTACGAAATGGATAAAAAAAAATAGTAACGGTACTTCTTGCCAATTAGAGCAGCCATGTATTAATTGATACACACATATTTGGTGACACGAATGTACACACCTTTCACACACGGCTTTACGCTTGTTGGTTGATTCATTGAATTTTATACTGATTACAGTGTGTGAAAAACAACATCGATTATACTAACCACACGCACAAAAATACTTTTAAACTTTCAAGAATGTTAAATGTTTTATTTTTTATAAAATGTCATTGCAACGTCTTAAAAATATGACAGGAAAGTTTTAAATCGAAATATAAAATATTTCTAATGTTTCAGCATGTGACCAAAATTCGTTTATGCTTGAACGTCGGCGTGCACCGTAGGTGTAACTTGGCGTAACGACGCTTATAGATTACTATCCCGGTAAAGTAATCGATTTAGTAATTAGCAGAAATCACTGCCAATAATGCACATTCTGGGAAAAGACAGAATACTGAAGAATATCGGGGCTAGTCGACAAGTTACGGCGATCATTGAATTTTCATTTACCAAAACTTTAACCCTTCGACTGCACACTTCCGCCGCGAACCTCTGACTGCAGATGGGGTCGATCGGACCCCAGACGGTTTTCAGATCAGTGCATTTCGCAAAATATACAATTTTTTTTTTTGTAGTCAACGATCCTTATTTTATGGCCCAAAATTTACTTTTTAAGAAAAACAAAAATTAAGTGCCCAAACATTCGTTTAAAGTGGGCGATGCGTAGTGAAAAATACGTACTTGTCCAAAAAACACTGGGGTCAAAACGACCCAGTGTGCAGTCGAAGGGTTAAACGCATTCTTATCGAAACTGTATTTCCGAAATTAACTCAAAAAATAATTCTACAATTAACTGAACAATTAAAATAACTAAAAAAAAAACAATTGATTTATTGTTACGGCAAGTTACTGAGATCATTGAATTTTCATTTACCAAAACTTCAAACGCATTTTTCTCGAAACTGTATTTTCGAAATTGACAATCGATTATTGTTTTATCCCCTTCAAATTTTGCACACATATTAATCACATTATTTTGTACCTGAACCTTTAGGTTTTGAAAAATCATTTGAAAAAAGTATTTTTTGACTTCCAAATAACTCGAAAATGTTAAGTAGAATTCAACCTGTATTTAAAAAACGCTCCGTTTCTCTAATTTTCTTTTTCCTTCATTTTTTTGTTCACACTCACTGCATACATGTTAGTAATAACAAAAAAATTTACCGTTCTATTGCAGATCAATATAACAGAAGCTGGAACTTACGCCCTGTTACAACTCACGTCACAACTTCCCCAGAAAATAGTGCCGTAACTCCGCCATTTATCATTATATTGTAAAAAAAAAAATACGTTGTAGTTAAAAGTAATAATCAATAAAACCCCAAATTGTAAAATTGTAAAACAAACCGTTCTTTTTTTATCAATAGAAATTTACTTATTGTCTGCTGTCTGAAGGTACTTCCCTCCTCAAGATAAAAATCAGATGGTCATCGGGCTGCACTGAACGCGAAAGAGAGAAACTTGAAAATTCGTTTCCAACTTTTCTCGCGAACATATTTGATATTTCGAAAGACAGTGAACGATTGGCTCATAGATCTTTAGAAAATAGGCTTTTCGAAAGAGCTGTCAAATTTTTGTTCTTCTTATGGCAAACCTTCGAAACATTTTATAACCGTGCATATTATGTAGAGGTATACACGTTTTTATCATACACAATTTCTTCCCAATAAAGAACCTCCGAAAACAACAGCATACAGAATTTTATTTACAAAACCCCACTCAAAATGATTTTTTTTCCATACCGAAACGTTGAAAGTTGTCGGAATCTTTACCAACTACGTCCAGCATTGCCTCGAAAGCTTGCAACGAACGCGACGAATCAATATCACTTCTCGACTAACGGATCACTCACGATTTCCGGACAAGGGTCACGAAATCCATAAGTGACAACTTTCGGTTCGCCCGGATAAGGGACAAGGGAAGAGCCCTCAACGAAGAGGGGAGTTACCATTTCCGCGTGCCTGGTTCGCCCTGGGGAACGCCAATAATCCTTACACCCAATCGTGGAGCAGACCTTTTTGCGCATGTCTCACGTACCCACGAGAACACTTTGCCAATTGTTCCGTGCCGGCTTCCGCGAGTTTTTTTTTATTTTATTTATTTATTCATTGCATATCCGAACGTTCATACACACATGTACTTTCCGCGTGGATTCGGAAAGAGCGAAAAACACGAGTTTATATATTATGCAGATCGATCGCATATCGTGATGCAAGGCTGCAAATGTATCGATTGGATTTCGAATACGACGAGGAGAACGTCAATGCAAAAAAATGGTCTCCACCGGGACCGGATCACATTAGTACAGGAGCCGTCGAGACGTGAACTATGAATTCTACCGAAAATCAAACGAAATCGTCGAATGAGAGTGTAAAGAAAGATTACGTGTCCGATTTCGATTATTCTCTACGTTATGTACGAGGTATTTTGCAGTTCCTCGGTATCTGGCCACTGGTGGTATACCAGCCAACGAAAATCGAATACATATTGTCCAAGAACTTATCATTACCATTAACCTCGTTGTCAATGCTGAGCTTGGCTATGCCGCTTTGGTACTACGTCATTGCATGCCCGATCGATCGTTTCGAAACAATTATATGGCTCGGTCCGAGCACTCATCTAATGTCCAACATTCTCGTCTACTTCGTCATTATTTTACGCGCGAGTTTGATTAAAAGTTGCATTGAGCACATAAAGCTCGATTGGCAGAGAATCGAGGATTCCAAGGAGTACGATATTATGACGCAATATATGCGTATCTCTCACACTCTTACGATCACCTGTCTCATTTGCATGTACTCCGGTGGAATATTGTATGGATTCATAATGCCATTATTTACTGGCGATACGATAAATGCGATGAACGAGACGATGAGACCGCGACCGTTACCCGGTACCGAAATTTTTTTGGATATTCAAACGGACCCTGTTTACGAGATCGTTTTCTTCGTCAATTTTATTTCCGCCCTGCAACACATCAGCACCTGTGTTGGCGTTTGCGTTCTCGACATTTTATTCGTAAGTCACGCTTGTGGACAAATTCAGATCATCGTGTCGAATCTTGGCAGTTTCATCAGTCGTATCAACGATGATAAAATCCCCGCCAATTTAATTACAAAAGAACTGGGCTTTGTAATCAGAAGACACGTCAGACTGCTCAAGTAAGAGATATTATTACGTCAATTTTTCTGCAGTTTGTTTACACCGTTTATGGTTGTTTTATTTTTTACTTTGCACATCCGAATACATGATTTTTTTTTCTGCTTACCAATAGATTCGTAGTCAATATCGAAAAAACTACGAAAGAGATGCTTTTCCTGGAAGTAGTAGCTATAACTTTGATTATGTGCTTCGTCGAATACGACATCCTCATTACATTGGTAGGGAAATGGATGTTCGAATTTGAAAATTAACAATTGCTGAAGACCGACGATTTGATTTTAGGAGTCGGATAGCGGTGATAGTATGGGCGTTCTAACGTACGTCTTGCTGTTCATCTCGTTTGCACTGAATTTGTTTATGTATTGCCTGTTCGGCGAGGTCTTGAAGGGACAAGTAATCAATGATTCAATTTAATTTTCATTATTTATTTTAATATATGGATATAGAAACATACAATCGGTGAGAAAAGTATTCGAACGCCTCGCTTTTTTGAAAAAACCATTCGAAAAATATATATATAAAGGGTGTCCATTGTATCTCTGCCACCCGAAATAACTCGGTAATTATCGACGTCACAAAAAAATGTTCCAGACAAAAGTTGTAAGGTGTGAAGGGGGCCATCAAATGCGACCATTTTTTTTTTATTTCGGTGGAGGCGCTGACGCACAGTGAAGGTCACCTTCACTTTTTTTAAGGGAATGGTACATTTTTTTTTCAACCATCTTGTGGAGCACCTCAAGCCGCATAAAAAACATTTGGGGGTCAAAGTCGTTCAAAGTCATTCAAGGTCCGTATCGATGAAAATCGGATCGAAAATCGCGCTCTTGTGGAATTTTTACTTGCTTCACCGTAACACAGTATCATGTCCACTTTTTCGAATTGACGGTACATTTTTAAACTATGAATAGCTCTTATCCAAATTCGAAATCAAACTGAACGACAACCTCGATTGAGCTACATACGATACAGATTAACGCGAGTTGGTAGACAAACAGAAGGTATTCGAAGTGTTGTCGATGACTACGATCTCCGATATCTCTCATTTTAAGCTAATTTCGACAACCTATTAAAATGAAATACAAATCTAAATATCTTGGATCACCACTAAATATTTGGCAGTGATTCGAGATATTTAGATTTGTATCATCGATACTGACCTTGAATGACCTTGAACGACTTTGACCCCCAAATGTTTTTTATGCGGCTTGAGGTGCTCCACAAGATGGTTGAAAAAAAAATGTACCATTCCCGTTAAAAAAGTGGAGGTGACCTTCACTGTGCGTCAGCGCCTCCACCGAAATAAAAAAAAAAAATGGTCGCATTTGATGGCCCCCTTCACACCGTACAACTTTTGTCTGGAACATTTTTTTTTTATGTCGATAATTACCGAGTTATTTCGGGTGGCGGAGATAAAATGGACACCCTGTATATATTTCTTTGCACATTATTTATAGCGTTCGCTTGCTTCGAATAACGATACAATATGCTAATGTTGATACGAAAAATGCATATTAATGGTAATCCCCAGAAATCACTGGGAAAAAGCGAGCTAGGCAAATATTTCGTTAACCGCTGTGTGTATGCCTATATACGATATAAACTCATGCTTCAAAGTATTAACGTGTGGAACAATTTTCCTAGTGCGAGAAAATTGGAAAAAAGGCATATTTGTTCGAATGGTCCGATCTACCAGGAAGGACCCAGCTTTCTCTCATAATGATTATAAATATAAGTAATTATCCGTACAAGCTTACTGCGGGAGGATTCATGGACCTTTCAATTGTTAACTTTGTCAGCGTAAGTATCGATCCAAAATTCGTGTCATTTCAAAATGAATACAATCATAAAGTACTGCAATTATTTAACTTCCTCGTTTTTGATTGTTATTCTAGATTTTGAAAACATCGTTCGCGTATTTTAATATGTTGAGGACAACGAATTGATTCTCTTTAAGATGAATGGCATTTGAGAAAAATAAATTACAATGGATGCGATCTTTATAATAAACGCTCGTGGCTCTCACAGAGTCTTTCTCTGTACTTAACAACATACTAAATGGCAACACCTTTTTTTAATATTTATATAAAATATGAATTTAATATACATGTTAATGCATTTTTATTACATGTGAACTTATAAGTGAATTATCAGCCGAAAAAAATGTCTACGTGCAGCGGGTGCACCCAACGTTACTAATGAATTTGCGGGCAACGGCAATAGGCGAAAAATACACAGTGACGTTCAGAAAAAGCGACGAAAAAGACGTGTCAAAATATTTTTTCGGTATTCAACATTCGCAATAATTAGTTTCAGTGTACACACATTTCAACACACACCGAAGGCCTTTCTCGCAAAGATGTCGAATCCCTATAGGAATGTGGTAGGATCTGGGGACTCCCAAACAAATTTCTCCACGGGGCGATAACTATCTCTATCTTTATCGATACAGCAAACGTGAAAAATTCTTTGCTTCGAGAGCTCTACAAATTCGTGAGCATACACTTATCGTAATCATGAAATAACGTTTTGAATTTTTACTCAAAAATTGATGATAAATGTTCAAACGTGCTAAAAGTAGTAAGAATACGTGAACTGCTTCCAATATCAAGATTCAGTAAAAGATATTTCATAATCGAATAGCAAAAACTTCTGGGGGAAAAACAGTGTCGCTCACGAAGTGTTGATGAGCCTGGACGCTAAGCCCCGCCGACTCAACGCCACTCAAATTATCGAAATCTTGAGAATCACCTTTTCAAATGTGAGTATACAATTTCTCGCAAGTTTTATTTTGACTATTAGAGCAGCGATATATTCATTGATTGGCACATTTTTGGTGGCACGAATTTTCACACCTTTCACAAACGATTTTCCACCTATTGGCTCGTTCAATTAATTTTAAATCGATCGCGGTATCTGATAAACAGACTTGATGATACTAGTCACACGTATAGAATCATTCAAACTGCTACTGGTGTAAAAAATAAAACGTTCATCGAGCCGTACGACGCGAATGAGAAAAGTAAAAAATTTGTCTCGAACTTGTCTCACAAGCATTTCACCTCGTCGACTGATATATTACTATACTTGTGGAGCCATTCGATCGACGCGCCGTCCTTAATATTAGCTGAAATAAAAAGTTCTGAGCGTTTTTTCGCTTTATTTCGACGATGAAATTAACATAGTTAGGATTATCCGAATTAGATCAAATATGCGCCATTTTGTTCGATAACTTTTGTCCATTTTAAAGGCAATTTCATAACTCCGCGATTGAAGAAGTCCTCGTCCCTATTGGTAAAAAACTTGATCAACTAATTTTCACAAGCCTCGCTTGAGGCCAGTTTTGTACCACCAAGGAAATTTTGCCAATTCTTGAAAAGGTGATAATCGCTTGGTGCCAGGTCTGGACTATACGGCGGGTGCGATAGAAGCTCCCATCCAAGCTCTTGGAGCTTCTGACGCGTCGTTAAAGATGTGTGCGGCCTGGCGTTGTCTTGATGGAACACAACACCCTTCCTATTGGCCAATTCTGGCCGCTTCTGATCGATCGCCTGCTTCAATCTGGTCAGTTGTTGACAGTAGAAGTCCGAATTGAGTGTTTGGCCCGATGGGAGCAGCTCATAGTGGATGATTCCCTTCCAATCCCACCAAACACACAGCAAAACCTTCTTGGCCGTTAATCCGGGCTTGGCGATCGTTTGGGCCGGCTCACCGCGATTGGACCACATTCTTTTTCGGCTGTTGTTCTCGTATGTGACCCTTTTTTCATCGCCAGTCACCATCCGCTTAAAAAATGGGTCGATTTCGTTACGTTTCAGCAAAGAATCGCAGGCATCAATTCGGTCCAAAAGGTTCTATTGCGTCAATTCGTGTGGCACCCATACATCGAGCTTCTTCTTGAGACCAGCCTTATCGAAATGGTTCTAAACGGTTTTCTGGCTAATCTTCAGTTCCTGGGCAATGGAATAAGTGCTCACATGCCGGTCCGACTCGACGATTTCCATGATTTTATCGACATTTTCGACGATTGGCCTACCAGAGCGTGCCTCATCTTCGACGTCCATATTACCAGAACGGAATCGTCGGAACCACCGGTTTGGTGTTGCATTCGATACTGTATTGGGTCCATAAACAGCACAAATTTTTTTGGCCGCCTGCTCCGCCTTTTCACCTTGGTCGTAGTGGTACTGAAGAATGTGTCGAATTTTCTCTTTTCTTACCTCCATTTTGGAACGCTGTCACACACAACTGGCTTCACCAAATACAAAACTGTCAAATAACTTTTTTTGAAGCGTCATGTCACCTTTAAATCGCCGTATAGTATGGCCCGATGCGATGTATACATCGTGAGATATGGCTCACTAAAGACATCTAGCGGAAAACGCTCAGAACTTTTTACTTCACCCAATATTCGCATTTTCCGGTATAGTTTATTCACCTTCTCCCCCATTGCAGTTTGGTCTCCTCTATCTAATCTCCATGCTCTAACAGCTCAACCGGTTGCTAACCCTAAATGATATCACGCAGCTCACCCGTCGGGACCCCGTAGGGTCCGTAACCGGTATTTGGCAATAATAACTGTGCATATTATAAAGAGGAACACACCGAACATCCAATGTCTACTCCGGTTACCCAGTAGGGTAAAAGCCGGGTAGTTGCCCCACTTAAGGGAAAAGCTATATTACTCAAAAATTAAGTATCCGCTGACAATATGCTTCGTGTATATTAAAACATTGGTCTTCAATCTTTCATTCTACCCTATTTTCTTGAACCCAATTAATATTGTTTTTGAGTAAATCCGATTTTATTTGACCTCTCGAAAGAGGGATAGTTGCCCAATGCGGCGGATAGTCGCCTCACGTCGAAAATGCTTCGGGGGATAGTTGCCTCATGCGGGGATAGATGACTCACGATGAAATTGCTTCCAATTTTGTTGGATTAAAACAACTTTATGTATATTTAATGACTCTTTATTGATTATTGAGATCCTTTGATAAAATACTAATCAACTGTAGTTGTTTCTCCTCCTTCACCGGAAGTAAGTGACTTCACTGCTCTTGTACCTTTTTTAGCCAGTTCTTTGCCAGGTTTGTTATTCAGTTGGACACCGGTTTCATCCACGTTAAATATTTTGTCCGGTTTATCTAGCAGATCATTCTCTGTTAAGACAGTTGTGAGCAGAGCGAAGAATTTAGCTACTTCTGCCCTGTTGAGACCCTTTGCTCTTTCCAGTGATAAACCCTCAGCTTGTCTCAAGGTTATCTCAGAATTTCTTTCGAGAAAGCTTCTTAACCATTGCGGTCCAGCCATTTTGGTTTCGTCGTTAAAATTATGCTTCCACGCCAACTTTTCAGCAAACTGGTAAGCTAATTGACGAATTGCTCTTCTTTCGGGAGGAAATCCTGCATCTCCCAGCTTTAATATATGAGCCACAAGTTTTTTTTCATTTTCAAAGCCAAGGACAGGGTATTTTCCTGAAAGTGGAAGTCATAATTTTAACACTGCGTGTTGGAAGACTACACAGAACTATAATCGAAGACTGATAAATATAGCTATTGTATATAAATACAATGTAAATACATTGTAAATATACCTTGAGTCAACATTTGTTGAATATTCTTTTCGTAGCGTCTTCTTAAGGTTCGAGCAGGTATTCCGTAAATTCGAGATATTTCGCTGACGCCTTTTTCTTTTTTTCGCAGTTCCTCGAACGCTAGTGCCAAACTATCTTCAGTCCAGCTGATGGAGCGCGGGACCACCCCTGGTTTTCGTTCATATTCGCGAGGCATTTCGCCCACCTGCAACACGAAATCGTTAAAGAAATAGTTGCGGATAGTTGCCCTTAGGGCGACTATCCGCAAAAAAATATGGAGCGACTATCCTTTTCGATACGGATACTTGCCGTTTTGATTTAAAAAAGAAATAAAAGCTATTTAACAAATATAACGTATGAGACCGTGTAGTTGAAACTCCAGTGCATGCGAGGAAACAAATAGTTGACTGAATTCTCAACCATAACGTTAGTTATTCAATAAAAATTACTCACCAATATTAGTACGACGCTCGTCGAGATCTCGCCGCGGAAGATTTTCGCTCGCACGGACGATACGCGTGCGTCCTGTCTTACGATTTGCGTGGCACTAAGGCCTACGAGGGTAGCCCTTCTCATTATAGAAGAGTGCTGACACCAGCGACATCTCTAATATAGTGTATTAAAAACCGGGGCAACTATCCGGCTTTTACCCTATTTGGCCACTAGTGATTTCGCAGCCAACGAAAATCGCATATATATTGTCCAAGCACGTATCAATACCGTTAGTCTCAATATCAATGATAAGCCTGACTATGCCGTTTTGTTGCTACATCATTGGACGCCCGATTGATCGTCTCGAAACAATTATACTGCTCGGTCCGGTTGCTAATAAAATTTCCAACATTCTCGCCCACTTCGTCATGATCTTACGCTCGAGTTTGATTAAAATTTGCTTTGAGCACATGAAGCTTGATTGGCAGAGAATCGGGAATTCCAAGGAACACGACATGCTGACGCATTATTTGCGTTTCTCTCACACTCTCACGATTGCCTGTCTCTTTTTCATGTACACCGGTACAATCGGTTATGTGGTGATAATGCCACTGTGCTCTGGAAGTAGGATAAACGAGATGAATCAAACGATAAGACCGCTAGCGTTTACTGATCACGAAATTTTCTTGAATGTTCAAGCGAGTAGTGTTTACGAGGTCGTGTTCTCCGTCAATGTGATCGGCGGGATGATTCACAACACCGTCTCAATCACCATTCGCGTTCTCGTCATTTTATTCGTGAGCCACGCTTGTGGACAAATTCAAATGATCATTTCGAATCTTGACAATTTCATCGATCGATGTAAAGTTGTAAGTGAATTATCAGCCGAAAAAAAATGTCCCAGCGTTATCACCCAGCGTTACCACCCAGCGTTACTAATGAATTTTCGAACAACGACAATGGACGAAAAATACACAGTGACGGACGGAAAAAGCAAAGAAAAAGACGTGTCTAAATATTTTTTCGGTATTCAACATTCGCAATAATTAGTTTCAGTGTACACACTTTTGTACATACACCGAAAGCTTTTCTCGCAAAGTTGTGTCGAATTTCTATAGGAATGTGGTAGAATCTGGGGGTCTCCTCAACAAATTACTGGACGGGACTATAAATATCTCTATCTTTAACGATACCGCATACGTTAAAAATTATTTGCCTCGAAAGCTCGATAAATTCATGATCATACTCTTATCGTAATCATGAAATAACGTTTCGAATGGAATGTAGTAAATATTAATATACTTGATGCGGACCCAGTGTTTACAAATGCGCACAAAATGCGCTTAAATTCACTGCAACACACATAAATGCATTTTATAAGACGCGTTTCATATCTGAACGTGTAAATGCAGACATTTACACGTTCTGCATGTTTCCAATAAGACGAGCAATAACGTATTAATATATTTAATGCGGTTCAAGTGTATGAAAAAAAAAACAAATCAAATGTATTTGAATTCTCCATAACACACACAAGTGCGTTGTTTCAAGTCGTGCATGGCATTTGCACGTGTTAATTTCTAAAATTACACACCTTACGTGTAACAAATAATAGACATGGATTTGCAGTGAGAGGACCATCAGTTAAAACTTCTCAAATGCAAGCATAAAAAATAGGCCTTCAAAATTACTTACTCATGCGAGTCAAACAGGCAGCTATCGGGTAGAAAGATTTTCAATTGGAATCGTCTGTTGGAGGTACACTCAGAATTTTCACGTTTTTCAGCGTTCGTTTGATTCGAGCAAGTTGAATGATGTCCAAAAAATTGATGGCAGAGAATTTTCTGTGCGGATCGAAGGCTTTATGGAAGGCATTTCTTTTTCTCGTGACAAATCTTCGAAAGATTTTACAGTTATGAATATTCTGAAGAGAACACACATTTTGCCCATAGAAAATATCTTTCCCATAGAAAACCTCCAAAGATGGTGTTTCTCAGCAAAATTTTTACAACAATCAGTCGAAATATGTTTTTCTTTTTTTCCATAGCGAAACGTGAAAAGTTGTCGGAATCTTCGAGAGCTGTGTTGCACAGTGTCTTCGAAGCATGGAACGAACGAATAATTTCTGCTACGCGACTGTCAATAAACTCACTATTCTGGATGAGGAATCCAATCGCTATTCTGCACGATGTCATGAGTTTCTCGTAGAGGGGAGTCAAAGTTTTCGCCCGCCTAGTTGGCTCTGAAGAGAATAATCGTCACAGCCAATCGTAAAGCAGCCCTTATTTGCGCATGTCCAACGGTCCTCCGCACGATAATCGGCCAATTGTTGTCTGCCGGTCTCTGCGAGTTTTTTAAATTTTTTTTCATTTATTTATTCATTTGGTTGCTGAACTCTCATACGCTCATCTGCTTCCGGCGCGAACTCCAAAAAAGCATAGAGCGGGAAGTTCATGATTTATGCGGGCCGCTTTGCATGCGGTCGCGCACGCGAGACCCTGATGCGCCGAGTATGGAGTCCATATGCAGCGAAGAGTTTTAGAGGTAAGAGAAAAAATGGCCGCTTCCATCGATACCCGATCACATTAGTGCGTGAGACGTCGAGAAGTGAACTATGAGGTTGAACGACAATCAAAGGAAATCGTCGAACGAGTGGACGAGAGAAGAAGATCGAGTGTCAGATTTCAATTATTCCATACGTTATATTCGATGTCTTTTGCAATTTCTCAGTATCTGGCCACCGGTGGTTTCGCGCCCAATGAACATCGAATACGTATTGTCGAAGCACGTATTATTACCTTTAGTCTCGATATCGATGATAAGCCTAACTTTCCCAATTTGTTGCTACGTCATTACACGCCCGGTCAAGGAGCTCGAAACAATTATAATATGATCGCTCCAATAACTTTTCAAATTGATGACATACTGATGTACTTCACCATGATTATGCGCTTAAGATTAATTAAGATTTGCGTCGAGCATATGAAGGTCGATTGGCAGAAAATTGAGAATTCCAAGGATCGCGATATCACGACGCAATACGTACGGTTCTCTCACAGTCTAACGATCGTATGTCTCTTTCTCACGTACACCGCTGCATTCTCGTATTCGTTGTTGATGCCAATATTGTCGGGCAATACGATAAACGAGATGAACGAGACAATAAGACCGCGACCGTTTTCCGGTACCGAAATTATCTTCGATGTTCAAGCAAGCGTTGTTTACGAGATCGTTTTCGCCATCAACTTTATCTCCGCCCTGTTCTCCACTACACCGTCGCAACTGCCGTTTGCGTTCTTTCTATTGTACTCGTAAGTCACGCTTGTGGACAAATTCAAATTGTCATGTCGAATCTTAACAGTTTCGTCGATTATGCCGACGAGGATAAAATCGACAACGGTTTAATTACAAAGCAAATGGGCTTCGTTATTCAAAGCCACGTTAGACTGCTCAAGTAAGACATTTTATCACGCTAACTTTTGTGCAATCTTACTTGTATCCTTTTAATTTGTCGCACATCCGAATTTACTATCTTATCCTGTTTACCACTAGATTCACAATGAATGTCGAAAACACTTTGAGAGAGATGCTTCTCGTGGAAGTGGTAACCACGACTTTAGTTATATGCTTAGTCGAATACAACTTTCTCCTTGTAATGGTAAGAAAGTGGAAGTTCGATCTTTAAAATTAACAACTACTCAAGAGATATGTACTGATTTCAGGAAGCGAATGACAGCAATCGTTTGAGAACTCTATCGTACGTCATGCTGTTTGCCTCGTTTACATTTAATTTGTTTCTGTATTGCCAGTTCGGTGAAGTGTTGAAGGGACAAGTAATCAATAATTCAATTATATTTTCGTCAATTGATTTAATGTATTTGTATCAGGGTGGCCCAAAAAAAATCGGTATTTTTGTCGCGATAATAGTAGTTAGGAAGTTGGAGTGTGGTGAAAGAAAGAACGTCGCGAAAGGAGGGAGTCGTAGCTGGACATTTCGAGGTTGCGCAAGCGACTTTTATTTTATTTTTTTTGCAATTAATGACGAAAGTCATGGTTTTCGATTTAAAAAATTATGCAACAAATCTAATTTGATTTGTAATAAAAGACCGAACAAGAGTGTGATCATTGCAAATGTGAAGTTTTTTTTTGTTGTTTTAAATCATTTTTTTAAATATACGAACATTATCGATACGGAGCATTAGACGAGATTTATTTTTCGGGTATCGATGACAAATATTTTAACAGTACGGTGTTTTTAAGACGCCGTAGTATCATGCAGAAACGCTCTATGACACTATACAATGTTGCCTCAAGCACCGTTTCGAAAGAAACGTACTGCCCGTGCAGAAACATGATCGGGCATTCCCTACTCTGCGTCGGGCCCTGGCCAGGCTTGCCTCGTCCGATTCACCTGACCGGGCCCTTTCATGGAACAGATCAGAAAGATCACAAAATCGTTTTTTATGGCTTACACTCTATGTTTGGGAATTGCAATGTTCTGGCTGAAATACAGTGCGAGAAAGTACACTTTCACGTAATACATAGCCAACCGAAACATTGACATTTCCTGAAAAGTAAAGCTTCAAGAACTATCTAAAGCTGCTTTGCTTTTTACCCCATTAAAGATATTTATAATTGATTAGGATGAAACCAATACATTTGTTCCAATTCTATTTGCCATGATAAACATTCTTTTGTCATCGATGATAATCTACGAGAATAAAAATGCTCATCATAAATAAGGGTATTGCAACAAGTATTAATTTGAATATAACGAATAACCAAATTATTTGATAAGTCAAAAAGTAAAGGAGCTGGTTCATGGTTTTTCAAATCGATGCCATCTTGTCAGAAAAAATCAATGTTTTGGCCGGGAAGCCATTACCCGTATGTATTTCGCCAACAATCCGCCAGGTGGTTTCGAGCGAAGCGCTTCGCGTAACCAAGGTACCGTCCTACAACGATAAAACTTCGACCCATTCTTATATTATGGACAGAAGTGCTATGCTCACAGCGTACACTTTCGCTTATGATTTTTGCGATACTTGTGAAATAATAAGTATCAGTACGACCTGATAATATTTATTTTAACTCTATCTGCCCGCCGATTTATTTCTCATGGCTCTGTCAGTACACTATCACCTTTCTCGACATTTTGCGGCGATTTTCCGATCCCTTTTCTCGTCAGTTCCTGATCATTTCCCGAAAAAAGGAACGGCGGATCAGGGCTTTGCCTAAGACCTGTTACATGGCGAACCAGATCCACGTTGGACCACGCCTGACCATGGCCTGATATTATCGAGGGAAGACAGATAAGGAGCATTACTTTTTCCCGACTCAAAATTTCTACACGGGTGGTAACGCCGGATTTTTAACATAGTACGATTCGCGCGGTCACGATTGCAACCCACAGTGAAACGCGAGATATTTATTTAATTGGTTGTGAAATCCAGTGCCTCGACCGAAGTAAACTTCCGATCATTTTACAAATCCTAAGTATTTTTCCTCTACCACAGCCCCCTGGCACTCAGTTCACTGGCTAGTCTCTCGATGACGCCAGCCGCCACGTGGCGCTGACAGTACTCCTCGCCGTCCGTGCTGCGCTTGCGCCACGCTTTTGGCATATTTTATTTCATAACAAATAACTAAAGAATAATTGAATATATACATATAAGTGTTTGGCATATTTTATTTCATAACAAATAACTAAAGAATAATTGAATATATACACACAAGTGTTTGGCATATTTTATTTCATAACAAATAACTAAAGAATAATTGAATATATACACACAAGTGTTTGGCATATTTTATTTCATAACAAATAACTAAAGAATAATTGAATATATACATATACATATAATATGTACAAAATTTTTGGCCTTTTGTCCTAATGATAAGTCTAATAAATATACAACAGGCTAGAAATTTTGTACATATTTGATAAATTTACATGTATATGTTCGACTATTTTTTAGTTATTTGTTATAAAATAAATATAGTCAAATTGTTTCTCCGCAATGATATCTATATTTTATTATAAAGGTAGGACAGGTAGGAGATTAAATGTACACAACGGGATCGAATATTACCAAAAATATATATTACTTGACAGCTTCAAAAGTTATCGTGTTACAGTAGTTTATGTTTTACAATGTTTAGCCATCTTCTTTCCGCTTTGATTCTTTTTCTGTTGCTCTGAGTTAAGTCGTGAGCAGTATTGATGCATGCGCATTGTCACGTAATATTGAATTACATGCAAAAGCATCTCGCCAGCGTGATTTGTGCATGGGAAAGAAAGCTTCTCGTATGCGAGTAAGCTCGCAGTGAGTAGCGCTGTGATACACAGCGTCATCGCCAAGAGGAACAGCAGCAAGAGTTTCAATGGGATCTGCCTTCTTATCAGCCAATACATCTTCCTGCGGCTTTATTAGTTCTGTCCATGGAAATTTAGATGGAGCGGAGCCTTTTTTGAGACGAGGAACTTTGTATTGTGTCTGGAAAATAGAAAATGTAATTCTATTTACGCTCCCAACAATGATATAAATTGTATATTCTAAATAATGACTCATTAAATATTTATAATAAATAAGAAAGAAACAGTGACATTGTCAATAATTTAATTAAATATTTAACTTACAACACCAAGCACAGTCCCATCAGGAACCACGTGATTTCGCTGCCACACGATTTCATCAGCACGAAAATATTTTTCACACACTGATTGCCCTGATTTTATCGCAAGACCTGAAGGTTCAATCGCAGTGTACCATAGGTCTCGAATTACTGGATCTCTCGAAACCGTAAAAAGATGGATTTTTTCAGGATTTGAACGGTATCCCGACGTACAACCAATTATCGCACACGTGGGCATTGTTATATTAGTATCCCATTTCACTTTAGTCTTTTTTACGATATACAATTTACAACGCAAAACTCCCGACCACACTTATTACCGCGCACACGCGAGACAAGACAATTAATTAACAAATTTTTACGAATTTTACGAATGTAGGATGTAGCATCAGACCCATCAGCCGCATCAGCCGGTTAACCTGTCGTGGCCTTCATGGCCGGCGGGGGGTTCGGGCAAGGGAATAGAGGCGCGGAAGCATGCCAGCGCCGCGCAGTGCGAACTAACTACGGCGCATAGAACGAAGAGAGGTTCCTTATAGGAAATCATAGGAGTATCAGGGGGCTGCTCTACCATCACAATACTTTGAAGTTAACGAAACGAAAAAGTTATCGAGGAAGTGAACGAAGTTTGGTTCGAGTGTGGAATAGAAACATCGATATCGCAAAACAATGTCATAACGTTGAAAAATTCCACCACGCGGAAATCAAACGAAAAGATATTTTCTGAAAAAATTAACGAATTTTTTTATATCGCAAATAAAAATTCGCTCAGTGCCCTAACCGAGCAAGAATTTTTTTTTTACAAGATCAACGAACCAGTCGATGCAAGTTCATAGCAGATATTGCCCAAAAAAGGCTCAACAAATCCTGATGAACAAGATTAGAACATAGATGAAATATTAATTGCGAAAAAAAAGTTTCTTACGCAACCTTTTAATTTTAAGCTACGACCCCCTCCTTTTGCGAGATTTTTTTTTCACCACTCCAACTTCTTAACAACTATTATCGAGAAAAAAAATACCGTTTTTTTTGGGCCACCCTAATGTGTATGTATATATATGTATATTTATATATATACAGTGGATGAGCAGAGTATCTGCACACCTCGCTTTTCTGGAGTAACCGTTCGAAAAAAAAAGAAAATATTTTTCCATATTGTTTATTTCGATTGCTTACTTCAAATTTAAGGGGTGAGGGCGACTTGTCACGCTGAAAAAAACGCTTTTTTCGGGATTTTTCTTACAGGTTTTATTATTTAGTGAAAAATGTTTTCCCATATGAATAATCAATATTTCTAGTAGCTACAGTAAAATTTTCATTGAAAAATAATGATAAATAAGCGAGATGCAGTCAGTCTGCGAGGGGTCCAGAAAAAAAAAGGTGTTTCACGGTGATCACTGCTGCTCATCACTGGATCATCTGAAACCAAAAAAATTAACGGGGATCATTAGTAAATCATATTGGGCCCAGGATGGACGACGGGTCAATGAAAATTTCGAATTTTTACAAAATGGCGGATGTTCAAAGTAAAAACTTGTTTTTCGACCAAAATTTCACTCATATTTTCAGTTATAAAAAAAACTATTCACCGCCGATAAAAATCCTTCGTCCATCCAGGGGACAATTATGTACAGAATAAGTGATACAAATTTGAAAACGATCGGTCAAGCCGTTCTGGAGTTACAGTGATCACCGAATTTGAAAACGTGCTTTCGAGAAAAACGCGTTTAAAGTTTTAAGTACAATTTACATGCAAATAGAAAAATTATTTTTGGACTTACATTGAATCATCTATTCCGGCACCATAGAGTGACCCTTCCTTCGCCTTAGCAGTCGCAGTAGAAGTGATTTTCTTCCGTCGTCGAACTATTCTGGCCTCTCGAGTGTTTTCCACCGAACGTCGGTTAGCCACTTCAACTCGAACAGAGTCCTCCTTTGTAGCAAAATTGTGGGCGTTTGGTCCTAATTTAATCCCCATAGCATCAAAAACTGCTAACAAGCCATAGGAACCTTCGTTGAAGGTGCAGGTAGCAATGTTGTCTGCTATGCTAACAGTGGTGAAGCTGGCAGATAACGTTTTTGGGATGACCTTCCAAACGCTCTGGTTAAAACTTTCATTACTATTTTGCGTAAATCCTCCTATACATCTTTGTAGTAATTCGTCTTTTGTAAGATTCTCGTAAATAGGTTTTATTGCAACTTTTACCCGCTCGAGGCGGCTGTGCTCAAAGTTGTATATCTTCATGAATAATGCTCCGATTTGTCTAAAATTTCCAGACAATACTTTTGAAATGCTATACTTTGAGAAAATGCAAAAAAAAACGATTTTTTGAAAATGCTGACTAGACCTCACCCCTTAAACGGGTTACACCTAGCCCGTGGCCGCAAAAAGAAACGTCAGATTTTTTTATGTTAAAGAGTATAGTTTTAAGTATCTTTTACCATTTTTGTATCGGCGAAGATTTTTAAATATGGTAGATACAATGGTTTGTGCAGACTACTGTTTGAAAAACGTCCTTCGCTGCGACCACTGCATTTCGGAAACAAATTATTCGAAATAAAAATTAAAAAACGCATTTAGTTTTTGGATGAAATTATCTAATGCGTAAACGGAGGATTTAATAAAATATTAATTTTTGAAAAAATGGCTGAAGTCCAAAGTGAAAGTATCGATTTTCGGTGAAAAAAAAAAATCCTCTATTTTCTTTGCCAATGCATCGAAAGAAAAAATTCCTTCGTTCAACCACTTCTTTTTTATATATAAAAGAAGCTTGTAAAATTTTTAATTGATCGATGCAGTAATTTCTGAGATATCGTCTTCACCGATTTTGAAAGAGTCATTTTGAGAAAAACGCGTTCAAAGTTCGTCGGTTCGCGGAATCTACCTACAAACGTCCGCAACTTTCACTATTATGAACGAATCTCGATATTTTCAAAAATTTCAACTAGCTACCCGTGCAGAAATTGTCGTAGGGATCCAATTGAATTCCCATACTTTTCTCTACTTTCTGATAGGGATCCAATGGGATGACTCATTGGATCCCTATCAGGAAGTAGATACTGTACTAAAACGTCATGCTCGTGCATTGGATTCGAATCGGAATTCCCCATTGGAATCCAATGTACAAATCCGATCTGAATTCCGAAGGATTCCTACATTATCAAAGAATTCGATACGATCCTTCATGGATTACACCGCATTCTGTACGTTAAATTTTCTCAACAAAATATATAAATATATACAAAATGAGCGGATCTAAAAAAGTATTAATCGCTTAAAAAAGTATAGCTTATAAATAAGTTGAAATGCCCTGAAATCACTGAAACAGAACGAGCTGAGCGAATCTCATTTTTACCCACTGTATGCATACGTATATATATGGGGCATTCCATACCAATTCGACCTGGGTCTGACCCTCGACCCCTCAAATCTGGTTCCCGATTTTTCCTATCATTACTCTCACTCTATCAAGCAATTACAATTTTTTTCAGATTTTTCAAAATAAATTTGAGCGCGTCATGAATTTTTGAATTTTTTTTTTGAACACCTCGATGGCCGTAATCGAAAAATCTGAAAAAATTCCCAAAAATACAGTGTCAGATATAACAAATGTTGGTGTAAAATTCATAATGTCTGGGCTTTTGCTTCAACCCGTTTTTTAGCTTTTTGAGCAAAAAAAAATGAAAAAAAAACATAATTGAAAAAGGGATGATCACTAGCTATCGTCGTCAGATGCGCAGTACGTGGGGCGTACTGAACTCTGTAGCGAACGCGAACGCAAGTGCAATCCACTTGTGGAGGGCTGCGAAGACTGGCGTTCTTATCGTCGTATTTTATCTTTTGTGTCTTGCGTTTGAAATTGCGTCCCATGACTATAGAGCAAAAACACCGAAAATGCAAAAAAAAAAAATTAACAGAAACAATACAAAAAAGCAACAAGATCAAAAAAATTGGTGCCGACTCAGGACCACCTGTTTGGTGCCGACTCAAGACCACTACGACTTTCTATCCGTTTCACGTGATTACGCACGCGAACAAATCCGAATGGAAAATCGACAAAACCAATCCATTAAAACATTGAATAAAGAAACCAATGCACTCACTCATTTCAAATTTTTGAAATATTTACATACCTGTAGCTGCTTCAGAATGAATGACGAAAATAAAATTATGTCACAAACGAAAAATATAAACGCGCTCACGCTGCGCAGAACAATCTAAACTGACAATTGTAAGCATAATTTACGTCAGTGTTTACCAACATGTCATACGACAAAATAATTGAGCCGACACGCACGCCATCTCTGAGGAACACCATGGCGCCGGCTCAACCCGCAGTGCCGACTCAGGACCACTCTCACCTACTATATTTTTATTATTTTTTAATCTCGTTTATTGTATATTATTTTTTTAATTATTAAATATTTATTTATTTATTGATCTATTATTTATTTATTATTAACTATTTTTAAATTTAATTTAAGGTCATTTAAAATGCCGACCTTCCGAACGGCACAACACACGCCCTACAGCGAGATCAATTGTGCCTTGTAGCCTCGTTCCACTAACTTGAGTCTCAGTCAATAATTATTGTAAAATTGCAAATTACGAATCAATATTCAAAAACTACATCAAACTTGACACTGGATGATCTACAAATTGAAAATCCTGGATTTCATTTCAATAGTTATTTTGAGCAATTACTCACAATCGGCACTATCAGCCCCGCGATCTCCTACAAAAGAGTAAAATGCCTCGATCAGCAGCATCTTCGATCATTACACGTTATTTTATTCACTTTAATGTGATAATGTAATTTCAAGCGGACCTATTCCCTCTATTTTTTGCTGAAAAAATCAATACATTTTTGGTCGGAGCACTGCATTTCTGAAATTTTTTTCGACAACCGAAAATACAACTCAATAAATAGCATTAACAACATTGGAAATTGCACCGCTCATCGATGGAATAGCAATCTACAAGAAAAAAAAATGTCCGAGCGCACAACGTCAACCCGAATGCTCGTCAGATTATCCTCAACACATTGAACAAACATATGCAGTGTGAAAAATGCTCACATTTTAAAAACGACGAAAAAAAAAACTCACATTTCAAGAACGACGAAAGTTCTTCTTCCAACGTTGTCAACCTGGATATTCTCCCACATTCGAAAACGGACATCCTCCAAAGAGAGGACGTCGTTGAAGGTTGCAATCGTTGCAATGCAAAGAAATATCCTTCTTTTTTCACTTCTTTATTTTCATTGCTGTCTAAACGCTTCCGCAGTTTTATTTAATGGATCCCCAATATGGATCTTTACGTAGCAGCGCACGATGCCTTCATCAAAGAATGAAAGTTCCTTCGATGAAAAATAGTAAAAAAAAAAAATACCCGATAGAACTGTTTGGACGGCTACCAGGAGCCATCTGAGTACGATCGATGAGAAACAAATGGTTGGATTGTTCGGAATATCTATACTGCGTGTCATTCGAATGGAGAGGAGAGAGAGAGAGAGAGAGAGAGAGAGAGAGAGAGAGAGAGAAAGAGAGGTAGTATCGGTTTGCTCCGACGAATCAGAAGAGCTCGCGTTATTCAGCAAAATGCGGTGATCGTGAAGAGGGGATAATTTGGCCACGAAAAGAAAAAGAAAAATTGACCAAAGGAAAAGTTACGAAGAGAACGCGCATGTCCTTTTCGTAGCTTTCGTACCAAAAGTTCCCAAGCACGACACTTGCTTTATTCACGAGGTTTTTCCTTTTCATGATCGTGTGTTGCTTGCTTCCCTCAATTCTTTCCAAAGAATTGGCATATTAGTGAGCTTATGAATAAACAATGACACGTACGTCGAAGATCGAGGCTGAAAAAGTGCATGAGGATTGGATGAGGCGGGGGAGGGGGGGGGGGGGGGGGGGGGGGGGTCTTCCTTCAGTTTCGAGCAGTCCGTCTTGCGGAGCCCAGGAGTTCGCTATGAATCGAAATAATTGGGACTCAAAGACCGCGAATACCGCAATAAACGATCAAGTTTCCATCGAGTTAAATTATTCCTTACGATACGTGCGTTGGTTGCTTCGAGTACTGGGAGTATGGCCACTGTTAATTTCAAATGCATCAAGTTTCGAGAAAAACGTGGCTAAAGGCGTTCGTCCTTTCGCAATGATTTTCATGATATTGGTCATAATACCGATGTTCGCCGAGGTCATTGTACAACGTGCCGATACATCGGAATTGCTGATCCTAGTTGCCCCGATAGCTTATCAATCGTCCAACTTTATGAAACATTTAGTCATGATTTTTCGAGCGGACCTGATCAGAGTGTGCACGGATCACATGGCAATTGATTGGAAAAGAATCGACAATAAGAAGGATCGCGAAACAATGATGAAGAACATAAGGAACGGTCATACACTCGCGCTTATTGTGACATCCTCCATATTGGGCAGTTCGACATTGTACAATTTTATTGTGCCGCTTTTCGCCGACAGTACCGTCAACGAATTCAACGAGACAATAAGAGCGCTCAGTTATCCGGGAGGCGATATTTTCATTGACGTTCAAGCCAAATTTGTTTACGAAATTGTATTCGTAGCATATTATATTTCAGCACTTTCGGTCGTCTTCGTTCATTTAGGCTTGTTAAATCTCACCCTTATATTCGTCTGGCACTCGTGCGGTCTAATACAAATCATCGAGTCGAATCTCGAGAGTCTTGACGATCCCAACGTTCGCGAAGTTTCCGTCCTAGTCGAAAAATCTATGGCTATCATCATCCACAATCATGCCAGATTGATCAAGTAAATCTTCACATTATTTTTTCTCTTCGGACGACTTGCACTCTTATGTTTTCGCTCGAAAGAAAAAAAAAACGTACTTTTCCTTTTCGTTCTATAGATTTTCCAAATACGTTGAGAAGTCCCTCCGAGAGATTTGCCTTCTGGAAGTCGTAGGCACGACTTTGCTCATTTGCTTCCTCGAATATTGCTGTGTAAGGGTATGCGAAAACTCACGATGGGTCGATAATCCGTGTTGCCAGATGGTCCATACGTCCTACAGCCTGAGACTCATTTCGTTTTTTTTTTTCCTGTTGCAAAAAGCCGTATAGCCCTCACCGAACAAATTACGTCAGAGACAATTCGAACCAAGATTTTAAAATGTCGCTATCAATGTATGATCATTTTGACAAGTGTACTGATCAGTCGTTTTGGAATTAAACTGAGAAAAAATTGGTTCACTCTCAATTTGAGGGATAAAAACTCTTCTAAAAGTACTTTATTTCTTTTATAGAGTAATCAACACTTTTATGGGCGTATTTTAATATTCCAAGGAAAACTATGAGATAAATCATGTTTCTTCAGTACAAAAAAGAATTTTTATATCTATGTATAGACATTTATCACAGCCCATTTTAATTCCAGCTATTCATCTAGATTCCAGTGAAAAATCATGATGTTGGAGTTTAAATCCTTGGGAAGCAACGAAAATCAATTGTTTTTAATTGTTCGATTTGTTTTTTTGGCTCTGAAAATCCCTCAAACGCTTTTACGTATAGTTATTAAAGATTTACGACCTCAATTTGCAATAAAAGGAGGCTTTTTATAAGCATGAAAATAAAAAAAATAAACAAAAAAATATCGTTGTGTTTCAACGATGGAAAATTCAACGTCATAAAACATTGAGGTATTCGTTTTTGTTCAGCGCGATGTGAAGTGATGGAGCAGAGTTTGCTCGGGACAAGTGTCATTAGCGTGAGTTGAGCCACTTAAAGACAAAAAAGACATTTAAAAAATCCTAAAAAAATCCTAAAAAAATCCCTCAATAATTTAATCCTCATTTTTCCCCGGGCACAATTTTGGAAAGAAAAACTAAATTTATCGGAGAAATGTCCTGATCTGGCAACACCGTCGACAATTTGGAAAAAATGGATTCGCACGAGAGTAATTGTGATCGCAGGAATGGGCCGGGAGTGACGCCATGGCAATTTTCACGTACGCTTCACTGGCGGTTTCCATGTCGTTTAATTTATTCATATATTGCCAGATCGGCGAAATCTTAAAGGAACAGGTAAATTTATGAGGAGGCTTGAGGGTTTTACTAATGAATTTCCAAGAATGCGGATTTTACAAAAATCAACCCGAGCAGTATTACTCGCGGAATTCTCGAATTTTTACAAGTGAATCGAATCTTTTAGATTTCAATAGCTCTTTTCTTTCAAAACGTTTCGAAAACTTCCACGTTGGGCGACTTGTAAAAAAAAAGCAGCATTCTTTAACATTCATGGATAAAACGCCAACACCCTTCTTACCACGTCAATAATTTTTCGTCCATCATCGGCGCCATCGAATCACAAAACAGTGATTTGTGATTTGACATTTGACACTGGCATAATTTGTCAGTGTCAAAACGTAGGAAAAGCTGCATATATGATCGAATGGTACAAACTTCCGGGAAAAAGCAGCCTCGTTCTCGTATTGATTATGAGCATGAGTGCAAAGCCCTGTCATCTCTCCGCCGGCGGAATGATAGAAATCTCGAGAATCACCTTTGCCAGTGTGAGTAATTAATTCCAATCGTTAAATATCATTGTGAAACAGAAATATTTATACTACACGGAGAGAATTAAATGTTAAACATTACCATGCAGTAACGGTAACCAGACGACAACCCTGAAACTTCGCTTATTATTACTGAGTAAAACACAGATTTTCACGAAAATAAAATAAAATTTCTTCTTCAGATAGAACATTTTACCAGATTTTCTAGTAAATTTTCATGTGTAACAAAATACGCAAAACTTAAATTTAAAAAATATATAATATCAGCGAAATTTTACTGTGCATTTTATTATTTTATGCCTTTCAAAAATGTCTATAAAAAAGTATCGTCTTTATAACACTTATTTTAAGATTTATTATAAAATTTAATGAGTGTTATAGGAAAATGTATTGTGCTCTCGGTAAAAATTATCGTGCGCGCTACCCTTCTTGTATAGTAAAATTTTAGCTACGTATTTGAAATTTTCTGTAACGTGAGTTAAAAAAAACTTGTCGCATACGAATTATTATGCTTTTCTCACTTGTCACCACATTGAAATATATCACGGTAATTTTTACCGTGAAATTCACGACAAAAATTACTTTTTAATTCTCTCCGTGTAAGAACGAAAATTCAAAAGTGATTGTTTGTTTTTTGTTCTTTCTAGCTTATGAAAACTTCGTTCGCTTATTTGAATATGTTGAGAACAGTCGTCTAATTGTCGTAACGTCGGATAGCAATGGAAACTCTTTCGTTGTAATAAATTCCAATTACTTGCCACTCTATACCGACGCTTCGTTATTAGTCGTATTTTTTTTTATCTTCTCAATGATGACATCTACGTTCTATTTTTGAAAAGCATACACTTCGTCTTCCCTATATCCCACTGAAGAAGTACCTCATTCCCAAAATCTTTCGTCATATCCAAGAAACAAATGTTGTGTATTAACTCAATAATTGTGAATTGAAAAATAAAAGAATTCAATAATGCGTAACACTATCCGAGGATTCACGAACAAAAGATATTTACAATTTTCACAAACACACTAAAGTTTTATGGCAATAAAGTACGAAGGGAAAGGGAGAAGGTAAAAATGGAGTAAGGGAAAGACTGAGAGAGAAATGAGAGGAAAAAAGAAGATTAAACCTAGATCAACAGCGAATTGGGATTGGTCAGTGAAACTTTACGTATTTATGTCGTGGTTAGCGAAAAGACTTTGAAAGTGAACTGTAAGATGTAAATGATTTGGGATTTCAATTTTGATCACTGGTCGTTTGGACATTGATATCGCAAAGATCGAACAATTTCGAAAGATTGGTGGTTGAAACTTTGAAGGCTGATGCTGTGGAACTTTATGTTCTTCGACAAGGCAGTCAGCTGCGATGTTGATAATAACGTCGCATGATTCGCGTAGTTTCTTTTTTGCCACTTAACAATATATCAAAAACCAAAACATTACTACTACTTATATAAAATTTCGATTGCATAATTTAATGACAACATATGTGTTTCTGTCGTCTACGACAGTAGACTTTCTCTAAATTTAAACTGAGCAAGAAAATATACGAACACTTCGAATACATATATTAACTGAAGAAGGGGTTTTTTGTTCAAAAATCGTTTAAAGAAGTACATTTTTATGAAATTGATAAGCAAAATTATTATCCATTTTTATCCCACTTTTAGAACCATCAATAATTATTTCACCGTTCACATATGTAATTATTTTTTAATGTCTGCATGTGAAAAAAAATGGAATATTCTGCAACACCTCAGTCAGCAACATCTTCGAGTATTAAACCTTGTACCCGTGACTTCGTCTGCGTGGAACTCGCAATTTGTGTTAAAATACCCCTTGATGGATTATTTTTTGAAGGCTGTCATAAGTCATTCAGAATTTAGTAAAATATGCCATATTACATTAGATTCTATTCGATTTTGATTACATTTTACTCGTTCGTATTCTATGAGAATTGAAATTTCATCATTAGATTTTTTAAATATTATAATTAGAAAAAATATTAGACGTTAGATTTTATCAAATTTAAATTAAATTTGATTCGTTGTATTCTATAAGAATTTGAATTTGATAATTACAGTAGATTCGTCACGAATATTATAATTAGAAAAATATTACATATATTTATATTAGAGTTGATATTATATTATCATCTATTTTAATTAGATTTGAATTGTTTGTATCCTATAATAAGAATTATATAAGACTGATAATTTCATAATTGAACCAGATTCGAGTCGAATATTAGAATTAGAAAAATATTAGATGTATTTTTCATAGCCTATACGTTATTCGAAGTAACTCTCTACATGTGTGTCAAATTTCATCAGAAACGGTTCGGCCGTTTAGGCGTGATAGTGGAACAAAAATCAGGCATAGAGATTAGAAAAATATTAGATATTAGAATTAGAATAAAAAGTATCCGATGTGTCATATGCCATCTGCTTTTTCAATTTCATTGATTATATAATAATTTTTATTTCATAATTAGATTAGATTTGAGTACATAATATTATAATTAGAAAAATATTAGATATTAGAATGAAACTTATCCTATGTCTTAACCCAGGCCATAAGCTATCTACATGTTAAATTTCATTGTAATCAATCAAGCCGTTTTGGCGTGATTGAGTAACAAACAGACAGACAGACAGACAGAAAGTCAGATTTATAATATTAGTTAGGTTTTATCTGTTTTTTTTTTCATGTTCAATAGGATTTCAGTTTAGGAGAAAAATTAATTTTTTCGCGACTTCAAGGGGAACTCCTTCCGCCATTTTCTGTCAAATAAATCAATATATTTTTTTCACAATGCTGCACCTTTCAATATATAATAATAACGATTTATAGAATTTTCTTCGACAATCGGAAATCCGACATTTACATTAATAACATTGACAAAAAAACAGCGGAGCTTGAAAGGTCGATCCGAATTACATTAATTTTTGCTCAACGATAATGCGCAAAAATAAAGTAACGTATAAAAACGTAAAGTGAGAAAATGTTTTAAGACTCCTTCGGCATTCCAAACAACTCGTTTCGATGTACTTATATTTTAAGAGCGACGGAAGCTTTTCTCGCAAGGCAACCTGACTATTCTACCACATTCGAAAATTCGAAAGGCAAGGCAAGAATTTTGAAAGATTATCAACATTTCTCTCAATACTACGATACAATAACGAGAGAAAAAGAACCACAACCATTCATTCGTAGCTGCTTACTCTATCTTTCGATCAAATAGTACGGATTACTTCGGTAAAAAATCGTAAGAAGCCAGATCAAACTGTTTGGACGGCAACTAGGAAACTTCTGACTACGATCAATGAGAAAAACGAGGTAAGTCATCGATACGGTGTATAAACGCCAGACAGCTATGACAATCACAAATTTAGGCTAAGAAAACCGAATCATTTTTTTTTCAGTCTCCTCACCAGAGACCTCCAACCTGAATCTGCAATAAAACTTTTTGTATAATACAAAAGGAATGAGAAAAAAAAAATCGTCGTTGCATTCGTTCAACGCAAGCTTCAACGGCATAAATTTATTTCTGTATAAAATGAGCTGGCTCGACAACTTGGACATGGCTGCCATAATCGTTTCTCCGTAAGCAGTATACTTCCGCAATATGCTCATACCTCAACACCTCGTATCACACATTCCAACTATCACTTGATCTCTCGACTATACTTTTAATGGATACTACTTTCTGTCTCCACAGCACACTTTACACGACAGTCCAGACGTTCTGGATCGTTCGCCAACAAGCCCACCTGGACAATCCTTTGCATTCTATGGAATCTAAAATCAATTCTGAGCCTATAGACACCGGCTATAGGCTATAGGCTCAGGTGCAGCCCTTGTGGATGAAAAAAAAAAAAAACAACACGATAAGTAACCTCTGCGGAAAACGACTTTTGCAACGAGCTTCGTTGTACGCGAATGAGCTTTTAATGCGCTCGAGTACGTCCAACACATTAGTGGACATGCATAAAAAATTATGTATACTTTTGCTTCATACAGGCAACTTCTTCACGAGGGCTTGTTTCTATTAATTATTACACTCGTCCGTAAAACTTTGTTAACTCACATAATTTGTATTTTAATCGGTTACGACGATTATTCGATAGACTAGTGTAAAACAATATCAATAATGAAAATAATGCCGTTATATATAAATATATATACAGGGTGTGGACCACGCAACGTGTGCACCTCTTTTACGACCAAAATATGCGTTGCACAAAAAAATGTTTTATACAAAAGTTACATGGTTTACAAGGCTACACTAAGTGGTGCATTTATTTTTTTTATAGGTGGAGGCGCTTCGAAGATTTGAAGGTCAACTTTATTTTTTCAAATGGAATGCTATATTTTTTATAGCGTAATATGATAGAGTATCGAATTCTGAGTAAAAAAGTATAGACCTTTATTAGCCCTAGAGTTAATAGCTAACGAGTAATTTCACTTTATTACTTTAAAATTTTCTTCACGTAATATCAAGTTGGAGATTCATTCATTCATTTTCACTTTTATCTTTCTGATAATAATCACGCACAATCACCGAAGGATACTTTAATACTGGATTACAATCATTGAGAAGATTGTGAATCATGATAAGTGTGTGTGATGTGGTAAATGTGTTCATATTGATAAACACTGTGATGTAAACAATGCCATTCAGAAATTTGTAGTAGATTTGAATCTCCAACTTGATATTACGTGAAGAATTTTTTTAAGTAATACAGTGAAATTACTCGTTAGCTATTAACTCTAGGGCTAATAAAGGTCTATACTTTTTTACTCAGAATTCGATACTCTATCATATTACGCTATAAAAAATATAGCATTCCATTTGAAAAAATAAAGTTGACCTTCAAATCTTCGAAGCGCCTCCACCTATAAAAAAAATAAATGCACCACATAGTGTAGCCTTATAAACCATGTAACTTTTGTATAAAACATTTTTTTGTGCAACGCATATTTTGGTCGTAAAAGAGGTGCACACGTTGCGTGGTCCACCCTGTATAGTGATTACAAGCTATTATACTGTAAAGGCTAAAAAAATAAGCTATTTAAAATTTTTTTTTTCAACCTTTGCATGTATCGGTACAAACTCTTTTTTCGCTTAAAGGTACACTCTTATAGAATAGAAAACAATTTTTTTTGTTGCACATAAATGTATATTTAACAATTTATAATCGTGTAAAGGCATGAAAAAAAGTATGTCGCTGGCGTTGATGATTTGCGCTCTCCAGGCAATCGGAAACAAAAAATTCAAAAAGATTCTTAATCTGTATGAGTGTCGCTATCACCCGAACTAGAATTATTAAAAAATATTAATTTTTACTTGTACTTTCGCCAGAATTATGACGAAAAAAAAAACATGTTTTTCAAACACTCTTGCAAAAAACGACGCTATTTTGTTATTTTGCAATATAAAATAATAATTTTAGTTTGGGCGATAGCGACACTCGTACAGATTAAGAATCTTTTTGAAATTTTTGTTTCCGATTACCTGGAGAGCGCAAATCATCAACGCCAGCGACATACTTTTTTTTCATGCCTTTACACGCTTATCAATTATTAAATAAATATATATTTATACGTAACAAAAAAAATTGTTTTCTATTCTGTAAGAGTTTACCTTCAAGCGAAAAAAAACGTTTGTACCGAAACATGCAACGGTTTTCGAAAAAAAAAATTGATTAAAAGTAGTTTATTTTTTGAGCCATCACGTAGCCCCTTAAGCAAAATAATGATAATAATAACACCAACAACAACAAGCTGTATGATAGCTGTTGTTGTTGTCGTTCCGGTCTTGTATTTATAAGAATAATAATAGTGATAGTTTATAATAATAATAATAATAATGGCTGACGAAAAATGCAAAAATTTGTTCAATCTTAGTGGATAGTTAATAATAATGATAGTTTGTAATAATAATAATAATGGCGGATCAAAAATTCAAAAATTTGTTTAATCCAAGTGGACGTTGGTACTCGGGGTTTTTGGGGTCGCTGAATCCAAACGTGAGGTCAGATTTTTTTAATTAAAAACAGCGCATCCAATATGGTGCAGTGAAAGGCAAAATGTTATTTTATTTAAACAAAATCTGACACTCAAGGTTTTCAGGGGTCACTTGACCTTAATTTCAAGTAAAAATATGAAAATAAAAAGAGCGAGTTCGAGTCCACATCCAGGCTGTGATTTTTTTTTCAAATATAACCGGATTGCCACGATTCGTGTTTTCATATCGAATCGAGAGCTTTTAGTGTTCCGACAGTCTCCATTTTCTATAAAATTTCGGTACACGCGTGTTTATGGTCTGAGCTTTCCTCGTGCACCGCTAGATGGCTACGCACGTATCACATTCTCGAAAAATGGTTACTCATCTATACATACAGTGGGTAAAAAAAGTATTTGTAAACCGCGTGTTTTTCAAATTGTCCTACGAAAAAAAATAAAAGGCTTCAGCATTTTATTATTTTTCGAAAAATTATGTCGAAGGTTTTATTTTTCTTCGAAAAAAAATGCTAAAGTATTTAATTTTTTTTGCAGGATAATTTGAAAAACACGCGGTGTACAAATACTTTTTTTACACACTGTACACATGTATATATGTATGTATATTGGTTCCCTATTTTGATTTTTAAAATTCTGACGTCATATTCGCATCCAGTGACCCCGAAAACCCCTCAGTATGAGGTTTCGTACAAATCGAATAAATTTTGCTTTTTCGGAGCACCATATTGGATCCGCCATTTTGTATTTTTTTAAATCTGACGTCAGATTTGGATTAAACGACCCCAGAAAGCCCCGAGTACAAGATTTCATCCAAATAGAATAACATTTTGCATTTTAGTCCGCCATATTGGATCTGACATTTTGAATTTTCAAAATCTTGCTGATAACGCTCGGCATATCGGTTCGCTATTTTGATTTTGAAAATCTGCCATCAGATTCGCATCCAATGGGTCAGAAAACCGCTCAGTATGAGGTTTCGTGCAAATAGAATAAATTTTGCTTTTTCGGAGCACCATATTCGATTCGCCATTTTGTATTTTTTTTAACCTGACGTCAGATTTGCATTAAGCGACCCCAGAAACCCCCGAGTACAAGATTCCATCCAAATAGAATAACATTTTGCATTTTAGTCCGCCATATTGGATCTGCCATTTTGAATTTACAAAATCTTGCTGATGAGGCTCGGCATATCGGTTCGCTATTTTGATTTTGAAAATCTACCATCAGATTCGCATCCAATGGGGACGAAAACCGCTCAGTATGAGGTTTCGCGCAAATAGAATAAATTTTGCTTTTTCGGAGCACCATATTCGATCCGCCATTTTGTATAATATTTCCAAAATCTGACATATTTGGATTCACCGACCCCAAAAACCAAGGGAAACAAAATTTTATTCAAATCGCGATATTAGCAACCAGTTTTCGTTTGTTTTTTCGACATGACGCTGGTAAGGGGTTAATAAAAATGTCCAAAAAAGCATTTTTTCGTGTGAAAATATTATCCTCCCCTGAAGGGACCGAGTAGTTTAAATATTTTTAGTGTACTTTTCAATTGCATTGAACAACTGCCAGACTCACCTCCGTGTTCTAAAAGTTAACACACAATAATCGGTAATCCATCCTCCATTTGCAATCGAACTTCAACTTCCGGATAAAAATACACGCTGGACACTAATAGTTCGTGAACGATTGCAAACTGATCCGAATCTTTTACAAAGAATACACAATTGATTGAAACTTTTTTTTCGTACTAAGAAAAAAAATGACTGCTCGAATAAGAGACGCGACTTCTAAAACGATTCATCCTCGACTGTGCGATAATGTTTTGTTAATACACTCCGAGACGTTCGTTACCATGGTAACACGGTGGTCAACAAAGCACTGCTGAGTGGAGCAGTCGGCGCTTATTCTCGTCATGCGCATTTCTTTCGAGACGCGAACATTGTTCTTCACTTTGCCGCGACCCCATGTCGGAAAACCTCGATTCATATTGGAAATCGCACAAAAATACAACTATCCTCGACTTTGAATAGAGAAAAAGCTTCTTCTCTTTTTTTGAATTCCGAAACATCGAGAGGGAAGCTGTAAAAACCACGGTCGTATATACAGGTCTGAGCACTCCTCCTGTATGCTTCGTAGAGGCCCTCGTGTGACCCTTATTAAAACCATTTAAGTTCCAAAACTGTCCGCAAAACTTGGAGCGCTGCTATCGGAGCGACCGATTTGTGCGACAGAGAGCGATATACCAGCGCATGTGTATTGTCTTCACATTAATGCGCTTGTAATAACAGGTTAATACATGCTATATAATTAGTCGAATAAGAAAACTAAAAGCTTAAGCCATTAGTTAATGGTACTCTAATCAACTTTGAGATGGATAGACTTAAGTCTTGCTCCACCAAATTATATTTTTCTGATTATAGAAGCTAAGTACTGCTTTCGAAATTAACGCGTGAATAGATATGAAAAAATGAAATGAAAAAAAATTGTTGTAAGTGAGGGGAATTATAAAAATTAATAATTTAGTTTGCATGTTTGTATGATTCGTTTATTTCCTTAATATTTGATAATCTGAACATTTTTTTTCCTACATCTTCGGTTAATAAAATTATCCATTTATTGATAGCGTTACTGCCTTCACTTATTTAGCCCGCAACACTTTATCTTTCGGCACCTTGAATACCGAGACGCGCTCGGATGCCTGAAATGTGCATAAGTGATGCACATTTCAGGCATCGCAAAATTGTCACTTCTCAATTTTTTTTTTGAATGAAATCTACATGAATCTACATTGATTCATAATATGAATTATACATAAATATGATTGTTGATCTAGTGTTGCAACGAAGTTATGCAGAATGTACTCGTAAACGCAATATAAACCACTGCTATATAAGCAAATAAGCAAATCGGACGTCCCGATACTAGCGAGGTGGCAGAATTTGGAACTACATTGGTTTCGCTAAGGGTCATCATAAGATCTTGGCCGGATTGCCCAGACCTGTTGATAAGACCGTGGTAAAAACGAACGTTCACTTATTAATTTCGCACTCGTTGCGGCTCGGTCGGTATTGTTACCAACGATTGATAAATTACTGATTTCTACGAAGAATAATCTTTTAGATATGCATTCTTCTTTCTAAAAGATTATTCTTCAGTGTCTAAAACGATCGTTTAAAATTCCTTAATTTATTGAGGAATACATTAAGGTAGATATTAAGCATAAGTATTAATATTTAACACTGGTGATGGAAGCAAATGGGGGAAAGAAATGAAGGCGTCAATGGGCCAAGCAGGAGAGGGGCAGATAGGAGAGACGATGAGAAGAGGAAACGTGGACGAATGGGAAATGAAGGCAGGGAGAGCGGTGCAGAAGCTGACTGACCAGGAGATACAGAAGATGTGGGCAAAAATATACAAGTCCAAATCTTGTAAAGAGTACAGGGAGTGGAAAAAGGAGGTGGGAATGGAGGAATATTGGGACAAAGGAACAACAAGGGGAGAAATCAGGGAAACATGGGCAAAGATGTGGTGCGGAAGCGTGGGAAGAGAGACGGAAAAAGGGTTTAGAGAAACGGGGTGCAGAGTATGCGGGAAAGCGGAGGAAACGTTAGCGCACATTTTGGAATGCAACGAAGCTAGGAGACAGATCGATGCAGAAGCCTTAAGAAATCTCGAGGAGTGGGAGCGACAACAAATGAAAAAACCAGATGGCGGGTGAAGGAAGGCTCTAGAGGGAAAGGAGATAGTTGAGGAAATATGCGAACTAGTAAGACAATTTGAAAAAATCGCGAAGAAAAAGGAGATGGAGAAGTAGGGCAAGGTAAACGAGAGACCTCCGAAAAGGAAAATAGCAATAAGCATAAGCAATCGTAATCACAATAGTTAATGTAAAAGATGTTTTATACGAATGTAAATAGAGCCGGAAGGAGGGAGACAAAGTGCGCACGAAAAATGTGTATATTAAGTGAAGCTGTATGTAAAGACGGGAGAAATTGTAAAAACCCGCAAGGGTATGCACGGAATAAACTTACTACTATTACTACTAGTAGTAGTAGTAGTAACTAATATTTAACACTTATTCTTAATATCAATACTTATATATTCAATAATACATATTTAGTTTAATTTAATAATATATATTTAACAATATATTTAATTTAATAATATATAGTTAATAATATATTTATTTTTATTTAATAATATATATTTTGAAAGCAATGAATACGTCATACTTCATCACATTACGATTTTTTCGGTGTTGATATAAATGTATTAGAACATTTTCCATAATGAAATATTCGACTAGTATATAATATTTCATTATGGAAAATGTTCTAATACATTTATTTCAATACCGAAAAAATCGTAATGTGATGAAGCATGACTTATTCATTGCTTTCAAAATATATATTATTAAATTAAATATATTGTTCAATATATATTATTAAATTAAACTAAATATGTATTATTGAATATATAAGTATTGGTATTAAGAATAAGTGTTAAATATTAGTTAGTGATGCATATACTAGTCGAATATTTCATTATGGAAAATGTTCCAATACATTTATTTCAATACCGAAAAAATCGTAATGTGATGAAGTATGACTTATTCATTGCTTTCAAAATATATATTATTAAATGAAAATAAATATATTATTAAGTATATATTATTAAATTAAATATATTGTTCAATATATATTATTAAATTAAACTAAATATGTATTATTGAATATATAAGTATTGGTATTAAGAATAAGTGTTAAATATTAGTTAGTGATGCATATACTAGTCGAATATTTCATTATGGAAAATGTTCCAATACATTTATTTCAATACCGAAAAAATCGTAATGTGATGAAGTATGACTTATTCATTGCTTTCAAAATATATATTATTAAATGAAAATAAATATATTATTAATTATATATTATTAAATTAAATATATTGTTAAATATATATATTATTAAATTAAACTAAATATGTATTATTGAATATATAAGTACTAGTGCGTATACTACCGTCAGGGGTCTGCATAAACGCGAAATTTAAAAAAATACAACTTTTTTATTTCCTAGGGTCCCGACTTTATTATCACGGTCTTGTAAAGAGTCAGATCGCCCACTGCCGTACGGCGAATACTACCCTTTCTACCTTTTTTGCCTTCATTTTTCTCGAAACTAACTTTTATGAAACGTAAATCGTACCAAAATTCAAATTCGGAGAGAGCATAGTCTATAATCTACCTACTTTTAGTAAGTACTCAATTACTTGATCTATAGTCCACCTACTTACAGTAGGTACTCAATTAAATAAGTCTTAGTTTTTTATTTTTCTGCAAATCGACCCAACACTTTTTTAGCTGGATTTTGTTTAACAATTTCATTTTCCATGTTCAGCACCCATGAGAGAATCGGTCCTAAAACATTGTGCTTTTCCTCTCACAACCGGCTGATTGTGAGCTCACTAGGAGTACTATTGCTGCTTGGATAAGTTTATATAACTTTACGGCAGTGCACCACCTTTTTAAAATGCTTTCCTAAATTTTCGGCATTCATTTTATAATTTTTCAACTGAATTATGTTTTTCATGGCCATCGCTTCAACTTCTAAGGCTGACGTATCAATTATTAAGACTTTTCTATAATTATTGTTGAAATCCTCTCGGGTCTTCATATCCAATTTCAAAAATGCATCAATTTCATGAGCTAACGGTAGATTCTCAAATCGGCGTTTTAGATTTATATATCATCGACTATTTGGTAGTAAATGTTGATCTTTCAGTATTCTTCTGGTTGTGTATCGGCAAAATCTAATGTATTGTTTTTGCCCACAGTTGACTATATTGCAGCATTTTATTATCTAATTTACGTAATGAAATTGCTTCTTTTTATACAAATTACGAAAAGATGAATTTTTCTAAGGGGGGGGGGCTCAGCCAAGCTGTCGGACACAACTGTCATGAACAAAACGAGCCAGAGTTTTCCAACCTGCACGTGCGACGTGACTCGTACGAAATATTGCGCTCCTATACAAATTCGTTCCGTCGTCAGAATGTGAGGAAATACAAGTGGACAACAGTTGTCCTACTCAAAAAACAGTTTGCCCCGCATCCGCTTGAGTTTCTACTCCGAGCGAGACAATCAAAATCGGGACAAGGAATGAAATAAAGCGCAACGCCGTTTCCATGTAATTTACAAAAAAAAAATCTATACGCTTTATTATTACCATTTGTATGATACAATCGCTGCTCATCAACAGTCGCTACGATACAATCATCATCATATACGCGCGGTAACTTATCCAAGTCTAATCAAATGCGTCTCGTAATGAATTGGGCAAATTGAAAAAGGAAAAAAAAACATTTCCTTCAAACATTACGAAAAGAAAAATAAAACGAAAACGCTTTAGAAAATAAAAAGCACAGTCTTTCAAGAGGTACAAGGATTTGTAACTGCATTGATGTGTATATTATGCATGTACGTACTGTGTGTGGGCACACCCACACACACATTTATGCGCGCGCGCACATATATACATGTGTGCACATAAAAAGAACTCACGTCAATCGTTATGTAGAATTTATAATATTACCGACATTCTATCCGACTCCATTCTTTTTTTTGTTTCTTTCTCCTCTTTTTTTCCTCATAAAATACTGATCTAGGATTAAACAACAAGATTTGTGATGATTTTTTTTTTTGCTCATTCGCGCGATTTTCGAGTCTTCGTTACGATTCTCACGAATTTACGCAGACTAAAATATACATTTATCATACCACGCTTTTTAGTCTATTACGATATAAATTATTTATGTATGGAAAATTCGCATTCGATCGAACAAAAAAGTATCCATCTGAATCTTTTGCGCGTATTGTTTTGGGTTCGGTGATCGAACGGTATACGTGTGTGTGTGCGGTAAGATTTTTTGCTCGGATCTTCGTCTCTTCGTCAAACTACGCCGTACACGCACACACACATAAATAAATATATATATATATATATATATATATACACATATATTCCGGATAGGAAACCAAGTTCGTTCATTTAACATTTGAGTCGTACAAAAGTCACTTGAACAAATTGGACTCTTTGCTGTTTGGATGTTCTCTAAGTTGCATGTGTGTGGATGTGCATGTATGTGTGTACAGTTTACACGATGTGGATGAAATCAGGGGTATATATAGTCAATGCCAATCCGAGGCTTTCTGAATGTTTCTTCACTTCTTCCTCTCTCTCTTTCTCTTTCTCTCTCTCTCTTTTCTCTGTCCTCTCGTCACTATCCCACGATGGGAAGTGTCAAAAAATTAGCGATAGAAAACGTGCGGTTCGTCGTCCGCTCCTTTTCCGAGGTCAACAGCCTCGGGAGCTGCCGCGATGATTAAAAAAAAACATGACGCGGCAGTACTTCGAGAAAAAGAAAGAAAGAAAGTAAAAAAGATAGAAACATCGGCGTTTTTTTTTTTAAGTTAAGATTCAGTCCAACACAAATCGTTTCAACACCGCGTGTCACGAATCGCCAAAGGTCGTGCACACGCGGGATCGTTACTACACACGTTTGAATCACGATAACGCACGCGACAGGTACTCATCTCGTTCAGCGGAGGTTTCCAACCTCCTTCATACGCGGGTCGACCGAGTGGCGTCTAATCGGTCGGATAGAAGCGCAGAATCGCTCTACCGTGAATTTCCGAGTGGCAGAGCTTCTGCACAACCTCCAACGCCTCGTCGGCCGGATAAACGGTGTGCGGTGGTGGCTCGATCTCACCGGAGCCGACCAATTCGACGAGCTCCCGTAATTGCGCGAGACTACCAGGCTCCACGGATCTAATGTTTTGCTCGAGTTCCTCGGCGCGTCTGCTGAACTTTGGCATCAGTCTGTCGGCGACTTCCTTGATTATGTAAACTACGCCACCCTTGGTCAGACACTGCATACTGCGATGGAGACTTCTCGATGTCGTGCCGAAATCAATTACAACGTCGACCGGGCCCTGGCACGCGTTCAACGTACGCTCGATCAGCTGCTTCTCGTAAAGACCCTCGTTCCACTGTACCACGTTCACTCTGTAAATACATCAAAAGTTCTTTCGTTAAAGCGCCTGCGTGAGCTTGGATTTTTTTTTAATACGAGTTTTTTTTAATACAGAATTTTATAGCTTAGGATAAATTGTAATTTGCAAGATTCTGTAAAAATTCCTAAAGTTCAGCGAGCTATGACGCTTCTTGCGAAGGCTCAGATCGCCCACTATGCTACGGCGAACCTTCCCCGCTGCTCTCACCGCCCCTTCTATCTTTTGCGTTTTTCTCGAAACTAAGTTGTATAAAACGACGTAAGTCGTGACTCAAAATTTATTCGTCCACATTCACTTCACATTCGAATAGAGTTTTTAATAACAAATTATTAAAGATGTTTTTCTTCGAAAATCGAACGTTTTTTACCGCTTGCCATTTTTGTAATTTTCAAAATTTCAAACAGTATCCGTCCATACCTTTCTATCGTTAATACTAAAAGTACATTTTTTATATTTCACGTCAAACCACCCGGACCACCTACGTCAAGTTGGCCATACAGCAACGGCGATACGTTATTCAAATAATAATAACTTCATTGTGATTGAATATTTTTCAATTAAAAAAAAATCAAACGTGACAAGAGTATTTATTAATTTTGTGTAAAATTGTGCCGTCGCCATCCCAATACTCTCATTAGAAAAAAAACATTTCGTTCGCTCTCGAGTGGAAGAATCGATTCGATTCATATTCGTTCACAAATTTCATATATAAACGTTCCAACTGTTCTGATTGATTACTTAATCTCGCCATCTGTCTTCGCTCGAAGTGGCACATTATTTTTCACTCTCGTACGGCCACGGTACAAAACAACGAGCAGGAAAAGTAGGGAATTGGATCAACTAACCGTACACAAGATAAAACAAATAACGTTTAAACAAGATAAACACCGATTAATGCTCTCAATCTGTTGTGCTCCTGGATGGCTATCTCTTTGCGATAAAATGCTTTTTATCACATACCAGATTATCCTTGTAGCATTGAACGATCAACATTTATAAATTCGTAAATTTTATCTTGGAAACGCGCTCAAGCATCTATAGAACTGGTTGAAGTTTTTTTTCTTCAGATCCGAGCAAGTGATATACGAAGACAAAAAAATTATCCCGGACGATTGAACAAAATCAAATAAATTCATCCATAGGCAGAGCAAACGATAAAAAAAATTAATTTACGGTACTAGTTCAAATGACGTTTGGTCCGCTGGAGCACTGAACCACCGGAGTTTCAATCAATGAACCTTTCTTATTCGGCACTACTATGGCATTACCGTCAGAATACATTTTTCATTTAGAACTATAACTTTTCACTTTAATACCCAAAATCTTCAGTTAGCTAGTTGCACCGTATCCACTTCCTTTTTTAAACTTTTTCCTATTTTTATTCCCTTTTTATTCAATAATTATGGTAAGCGCAATTTTAAATCAACAATATATCCTATACGTAAACACGAGCTAGATCCTGTTGGTTATGAATAAAATTCAATAAATACCATAACTTAATGAACATAATTTGCCAACAATCAAATTGTTTGGGATAAACATCTTTCTGGTGAAATTTATTAAGTGGATTATTGCCATGGATGAAAAATTTGCGAATCAAATCATCGACGATGACAACATTGAATCAATTCACCCATGGTAAATTTATTAGTAGACAATTATTAGTTAGACAATTTATAAATATTCAAATAAATTAATAAAAAAATAAGAGATAAATAATAATAAATACAGTAGAACCTCAAAATATTCGAACCCATACCGACCGGGTCTAGTTCAGATTATCGAAATTTCGGATAACAGATACATGTAGTCGTGGGGAGGCGGTTTAACATACTGCATACGGAAAAATAAAAAAAAAGGACTTGTAATTTTAGCGATTTTACGTTAGACTTGTGTATTTCTAATTTATGTTTGAAAGCCAACATAGTATACCTCCTTTTAATATATTTTAATATTTAATTTAATATTCAACATCTACTTTAAGGCGTTTTTTTAAAATCAGGTACAGCTCAATCTTTGGTTGCCGTATGAATGCTACAGGTTTTTTTAGCGAACAAACCGCGTAGACGCAAAAGAGCAAAAGAAGCATAGGGCAGCACTCTCCTTGTTTCTCGCACCACTCAAGACCTTTCCCGAAGGCAGAAAAAGCCTCGGCATGCGACATTTTCGTGCTCGGACATGGGAACCTACGCTTGACCTATGCGTACGAGCGTGTAAGTTTAGCTCTAGCACGCGTGTCGTTAGCAACAATGTAGCCCGAGAGTCGACAAAAATGTATAAAATTTCGTGCCATGATTCCAATAATGGAACGTTTGGATGATGGGAGTTTGGATAATCGAGGTTCTACTGTGATAAGAGAATCAAAATATCAGTCGTACACACACACACATACACACGCGCGCGCACACAGAAATATATATTCACAGTAGGCAAAATTGACAAAGTTGCCACTCTTACCGTTGAAACTCCGGATCCATTAGGAGGACGTCGTCCTTGAGAGAGGCAACAGTTATCATGACTTTGTCCTTCATGTTGCTAAAATAATACGCAGCAATTCTCAATGCCCATAGAGCCAGTCCTCCCGTGCCGACTATCAAAATCTTGCACACTCCCGATTCACCGCGCTCTTTCACCAAAGCCTGAAAAATATGTAAAAAAAAAAATACGATGTAACAATACCCGTACGCTTATCGCCCGAAGCAGCGCGCTCGAGGGTGCAGTTTTTGTTAATTTCTTTTTATGTGTATGTCCGGTAATAAGCGAACAAACTCAGCAAGATTATTGACAAGAATGTATAAGCAAAAAAGGAAGATTCCATCGTGAATATCAACATTTTCAGTCTTGGTAGTCTTACGGAATCGAAATTGATTTTTTTTCTTAATGGGACATATAACGAATGGTGTTTCCGGTGATTTAACGAATTTTAAAGAACTAATGAAAACGACAGAAGCTAAAAATGCCCACTAACAATAATTAATCAGAGGGGAAATGTGAATGGCACCTCGAACGTAAAATTTTTTAAGATTTTAGGAACCATATGGAACCGAAATTTAAATATTCAGGTTCGTGAAAGGAATACCTTAAGGTAGTAGTCTCGCCAAGGCATTTTTCTATAGTTTTTTAAATTTATTTTGGGGACCCATTCCGGACACTATTAAGTGATTACCTGCAAAATTTCAAAACGATTCACCGTTGTGTATTCGACATATTGGCAATCAAAGATTGTACGGTTTTACACGTGTTCTTATGGGGAGCAGTGGAAAATTTAACATTTCACACAATAACTTCGAAACTTTTCTACAGATTTTTTTTTCTTAATTCTCAATTACGGAGGAACATATGACGAAGTGAGTGAAAAAACATCCTGAATTTTGACTGTCGAATTTCAGAGATATAGCGATTTAAATTAGGCAATGTCTAGCGATGCTAGGGCCACGAAGCAACTGGAGCAGGCTAGAACTAGATTACAGTAGTGTGTGCTTTTCCGTATACGCAGAGTATCTACGTATTTAGTAGCCGGAACGGATAGTCTGATACAAAAGTGAGGGTTAGGTAAACATTAGGCGTTTTCATCATTATAAGTTTTTACATCCCAATAAGATATACAACTTACATTATACGAATATTTCACAATATTTCAAAGCCTTTATCGATTGAGCGGAGAATAAACTTTTCAACGTGACTGTGGCGAGACTACTACCTTAAGCGCAGCCGATACATCAACAAGACATAAAAAGACTGCATTTTAATTCACGACTTTCTGATTTCAACCGTTTTTCATCTCCGAAACGCCGCGAACTCATAAGAGCATCGAAGTTAAGCTTCCCCAGGACGTGAATACATTCCAAAAAAACTCAATCCTTCAATGTTCATCGATGATCGCGCTACCTTATCGAACATTTCTAGCGTTTTTTCAGCGATTTACCTGAACGTGTTCGTGGGTGGCGAAGACGGTGTTCATGGCAAGGAGGGCGCCAGTGGGTAGCATAGCAGCTACGCTGAGCGGCATCGCGTCCGGAATCTTGATGAGATACTTGAGATCGTGAACGACGAGATACTCGACATAGCCATTGGGTATGCCTTCGAAGGGATAGAGAATGACGCGATCGTCGACCTTGAAGTCGCAGTCGTCGGCGACAGTGGAGCCGAGGGACTCGACAATGCCGGCCACCTCATAGCCCGGGAACAAGGCGGCATCTCGAAAGCCGTGATGAGACTGGCACGGCATTATAGGAAAGTCGGACTCAACCGAGACCTCGGTAGCGAGGCTGCTATTGCTAGAGATCGACGTCAGGCTCGATAGACTCGGCGAACGTCTCGGATGATAGCAAGCACCGGCGCAAACCACCCGAATCCTTGCACCCTGACAAGGTACATCCGGCACTGGCACGTCGATGCTGAAGACACAATCGCGACCGTTCATGCTAGGACTCTCGATCGACAACTGGCGACAGAGCTTGTTCATCTTTGGTTGCCTGAAAATTAAAACAACAGTTTTAAATCAGATACGTGGCAACTTCGGGTAAAGATACACTCTTGGAAGGAGTGAGTAAATTGGGAATGGACGGTGAGTTGAGGACAGTCGGGTACACGCATCCTTCGGAAGAACGACAGAGTGCCAAGTGTGTTGGGAAACGGTGAGGAAGGCACAGAGAAAACTAGGAATATTATGAATCCGTATAACGCAAACTTTTTTTTTTCAATTCAACACTCGTAACTTCAACGTTCGAAGCAAGAAAAAAACCAAATTCGGCATCGAAATAAATAAGAACGAATTGAAAGTTATATAGCTTTTCATTGATAAATAAAGAGATAAGAATGACGAGTTTCGCCAACAGTTACTTCTACTCGCGATCAGCCGATCGTCATAGTTTCATTCAAAAATCTTTTCGTCTCCCGGAGCCTTAAATTACTAGAACTTATGCCATTTTCAGGGTTTTTTTCCGAACAAGATTTCGGTATGAAAAACACTTCAGCTAGATGATATATTAAGTAGACACGAAAAATGTCCAACGATCTGCTTTTATCATTTACACACACGACCGTAATCATAATTCGTTCGTAATGTTATCAAACGTATACAGCGCATACTTTTATTCCTCTATTTCAATATCGGTAAATTCCCGTCAAATTTTTCGAACATGTCGACATCCACAAGAAAATCATATTTCCCTCGTTTATTGTCCAGTTACACGGACTCGGAAACCCAACGGTATTTTCACCACGTTTTTTTAAAGTGCCGATAGGAGACGCCACTTCGGTTTTGTTTTGATTCGTTTTTTTTTCCGAAAAGACGCGAGTGTAACTTGTCGGAACATTGTAAACGCTTATAAAAATTATATTCGATAAACGATCCAATGTATCTATACATATGAATACAATTTTGTCTTTTGAAAACTTTTATCAATAAATATTGTATGTACCCATCGTTGCGAAGGATGTAGGCGTGTGATGCCGCGGGTTCCAGTTCAATAGGCATTGTTGCAATTCAATTTCTGTCCTCGATGTATGCACAACCGATATAAATATATATATATATATATAATATCGATATATTTTCAAAGGTATATATAGTAGTCCAGACGCTTTACTTGAGAGAGAGATGCACTTCACACTGCGCGTTTCAACGGAATATTTTCACTGAGGCTCTTTCGCTACAGAGTTACGGTAGCGTGATTACAATGAAAAAAAAAAATATATATATGTATACGACTGTAATTCTTGTACGCTTCTCAACGAACAGTTGCACGTGACGTATTAACTGCTTGCAGAGTGTGAACGTTTGCTTTTATAAGCAAGCGCTCCGTATTCGATCAGACGGGAGTAGGGTAGAGTTGGAGGGGCTTTAACCGTGAGTGCATGGTGGGGATGACCGAGAAGAGCACTCGGGAAACGCGTGCACCCTACTGCGTAGCGAAACCAAATGTTTTCTTCGCTTTCGTCGCATTGTACCCATCGAAGCTTCCAGGCGTGATTCAACGAGGCAACTATTTTTTTCATCCATACACACACAATCATATATATATGATTGTGTGTGTATGGGTGAAAAAAATATATATATACAGTACTGGACAAAAAAAGTAAATCTAGAAAAATTGTAGTTAATTAAAAATGAAAATGTAAACAAATTTCCTTTCTTAATTGTCCTAGACCCCATAATTCCCAAGTAGAACCTCTCCACTCATCAAAGTTCCAACGAACAATGTTGAGAAAAAATGTAAAAAAAAATTCTGAAAAAATTCTAGCCACTCCAGTGTGAACCCATGCAACTTTTTATCCTCCTGACATTTCCTCTGAATCCCTATAGTTCTTCGATGACGCCTTTTTTTCTGAAACATTTCTTTTTTAGCTAAAAATGCAATACTGGGGCAAAAAAAAAAACGTACGAGACTTTATAAAAAAAACAAAAATGTTGGTTTTGACATCCTTTTTAAGTTTACCATGGGAAAAACCGAGGAAAAAATTTTCACAAACTTTGCAGTTAATTTTTCTACGGCCAAAAAATAGCCGAAAAATGGCCATGTTCAAAAGTGCGCACCGGGGAGAAAAAAAATCGTCGAGAATTTTCTAAGAAAAGCAAAATAAAGGTAAACTTGTCCTCTTTGAAACGCCACTTGGGAAATTTAATTACCTTTATTTTTGAGTCCGCTATGTAAATTTTAGTGCGGTAAGAAATTTCGACTGGTGCGTACTTTTTTTTGTCCAGTACTGTATATGTATATATATATATACATATATACATATATACACATATACCGGGTAAGATACAACTATTAGAAGTAGAAATATTTTCCAACCTATCAGGCTTAGAAGAAAACTTTTCCCACGAAAGTTGCGTAGTTCGAAACAGAACGTTGAGTGGTGGCTACGAGGTTCATCCAGGTGGAGGCGCTTCGAAGATTTCAAACTCACCTCCATTTTTTTAAATGGGACAACTATTTTTCTCTCAAGAATTTAATCAAGCAACTAAAAATAAGTTCACACACAAAATTTTAAGAGGAGCGATCAAGATTTAGTATAAAAAATCCATAAAAAATCTACAGATATTACACAAAGGGTAATGCCATTAAATAGATGCAATGCCATGAAATTGATACATTTCATGGCATTGAACATGTAATCAGACTTTTCGGGTGATAAAAAAAGGTATATGCAAATAATAAGTTGCTCTATCTCTCCCACTCTCTCCCAAATAAACCCAAACAAACGCTCTCACTCTCTTCTCACATTCTCACTCTCGCGGTCTCTCACAAACATTCTTACATTCTCACTCTCTCACTATCCATCCATCAAACTCAAACAAACAAACCCAAACAAGCCCAACGTTACCCAAACAAACCCCAACCCAAACCCACCAACATTGTAATGTACACACCAAAAGTGAAACTTACGACTTGTAACCACAAATGACTCTACATGTAATGCAGCATTTTTCAACAAATCACAGGCATTTAGCATGTCGTATCTCCCCCCACCCTGCTGCGGCAGTGGAGTTGGGGATAGCGTTAGTTCCGTGTGACATCTCGTTAAATCAGACCCCCTATATATCAATGCTAAAAGTAATTTCAATATTTTTAGCACAGAATCGAAGATGAACAGGCTCTTGTTTACATTGTTCCCAACTAAGAATCTTATCAGCTTGTTTTGGGAGGAAGTGAGAAGTTTGAGATTTCCATAATAATGTTTATTCTCTTCGTGATATTTAAGTTTGCATCATCGGAACGCAGCGAAAGTTTAGTAGCCTGACTTCTTTATGACAAGTTTGGGCTACGAAAATCAATCAAACGTTGTTTTAGGATCCTTATCAAGAATTTACAGGCCAACAGAAATTCCTTGGCAGTACAGAATTCATTTTTCCGCAAATTGTTTCCTTATCGAGAACAAGTTGATATCATCGTCATCCACCTTCCCGTTACACATTTACCAATTGAAAAAGCGTGCATTGAAAGTGATGGCCATTACTTTGAGCACCTCTTATAGGAGTAAGTTTTTGCACCATTTTTCGTAATCGATTGTAGGCTAAAAACATTGAAATTTCCTTTTATATCGATTTTTCATACTAAATTTTGTTTGATCATCTTGAAATTTGCTGCGTGAACTTATTTTTAGTGCTGTGATAAAATTCTGTAATAAAAAATAGTGGTCCCATTCAAACAAATAAATGTGACCTTGTAATCTCCGAAGCTCCTCCACTTGGATGAACCGCGTTGCCGCCGCTCGATGAGCCCCTTCGAACCATGCACATTTTGTAGGAAAAATTTTCTCCTTAGTCTGATAGGCTAGAAAATGTTTCCACTGCTAATAACTGTTGCCTCACCCTTCATATATATATATATATATATATATATATATATATATACACGCACATCAGACTTATACCCGCTTGTTTTTCAAATAAAAATGAGAGCGCCGTCCGGAAAGTAGTGTGTTGGCGCAGCTTAAAAATCCATGGGCATAGACTAGAGACATCTACGTGCTAGGCACGAAAACGTAGTCAACAACATTATCAGGAACACGCGCAACCTGTATGGTGTTGTTCTCAAGAGGTAAATGTTCCATCTACATCGAGCAGCTATGTAGTCGTTGATCTTTTGAGGATAATTTCGGAATATACAATTAACGATGACGTATGTTGTGATCGATGCCGTAACGAGTATAGCTTCGACATTGGCACGAGGCGTGGGTGGGGCACTGGTTTTCGATCGTAGTGCGTAGTTATGAGAATCGAAATAGGACCCGACGATTAAGTGTTTGTTCCTTTTGAGGCTTTCGTAAAAAATAGATTCTTCCGAATTGATTGATTCTTCCGAATTCGTATGAGTTTTTTTGGAAAGTTTCGGTCTTTGGCCTTATGTCTTGGTCGGCTTCAGTCGCTATTAATTGCCAATTATTAACAGGTGACACTTTTATTTCGGAATGTTTACGTTTTGGAAAGTTTGTTGTATGGTATTGTAAAATATTGTGGCAAGGCCGTCTTAATAGGTACCATTTGGACGACCGCGAAGTTACCAATAAATTGCCGTGTGTCCAAATGTTATCTCTTCGTACGGTTGTCAACTTGAAAGTAACCTCCGGGCGGATATTTAGCACCTATTTCCATGGCGGTTGCACTACTTTTGGAAAATTGCTACTATTCGCTGAAGATCACTCTGCCTTCAGGAGGCAGAGACATAAAACGCACGGAAATATGATTTGCGATAATGATGAAAGTAATAAATTGAAAGGAATTTTCGTTGCATTCCAACGATGCAAACTTCAACCACATATGAGGGATTCTCCGTCAATTCAGCCACTTTTTTTTCGACCTTCTCAGATCTGCCCCATAATTGGTTATATCAAAGTACTACTAAAAGGCATTCTATGTGAATTTTTTCAGATTTTTTAATTCAACATTTTAGAAAATGCCGTTTTTTTCCAAATGAATATATCTCGGAAACTTGAAGTAACTGAAAAAATAATGTCTGTACATAAAAGTTGTAGTTTTGTGTTAGCTTTCGAGCGGACGACTTGAAATAATTTTTACGTTCCGGTAACGGTGATTTTTTACCAAAAAAGGGGGAAATTATTTTTTTATTCAAAAACGGCCATTTTTTTTTGGCTGAAAAAATTACAGAGTCTTCCAGTATGTCTGACGATATCGCAAAAAAATTGCCAGAGTGGCACCGGATCGAGGTTCTAGGGTAAAAAAAATGAAACCACACAAATTAATTTTTTTATACCGGAACCTCGATCCGTGCCACTCTGGCGATTTTTTCGCGATATCGTCAGACATACTGGAAGACTCTGTAATTTTTTCAGCCAAAAAAAATGGCCGTTTTTGAATAAAAAAATAATTTCCCCATTTTTTGGTAAAAAATCGGCGTTACCGGAACGTAAAAATTATTTCTAGTCGTCCGCTCGAAAGCTAACACAAAACTACAACTTTTATGTAGAGACATTTTTTTTCAGTTACTTCAAGTGTCCGAAATATATTCATTTGGAAAAAAAACGGCATTTTCTAAAATGTTGAATTAAAAAATCGGAAAAAATTCACATAGAATGCCTTTTAGTAGTACTTTGATATAACCAATTATGGGGCAGATCTGAGATGGTCGAAAAAAAGTGGCTGAATTTACGGAGAATCCCTCATATATTCATAAGGCTTAAGGCGAAGTAGATGGTGTACCACGTGACATATGAGTGCGAAAGGTATGGCTGAAAATTTCAGTTTCCTCAGAGATAACTAATATTTAGGGAAAAAGAACATCATCATCATCTGCGTCAGTGCATTCCACAAAGACGCTTTATTTTTTTATGCTTTGTTTTTCCTGAAAAACCTTGACCGTCTCTGAAAAAAGTCCAGTTGAAAATTTTGTGAGGTTATATAGACTTTGGACACACCCTAAGGAAATTATATCTGAAGGATACCTTTCGTTTCACATAAACGTTTCATTGAGTGTTAAATCTGAAGAAATCATTTATTCGAGTCAAATATTTTAGACGTACAAGAATTTAGCGAAAAAATATACGCGGAAAGGCACTCTGGAACAATCCCAACACGCTGTCCAGTGAATTACTCGATCGCAGCAACGAAATCAAAAGATTCAAGCGTGTAAAACTTCTCGACAAATCGTGAAAATCATCGAAAATTCCTAAAAAGCAATATCATTGGACTTCCTATCTACAATGGGCAAAAGTCAATCGACCCTGACAACAAAAGTATTGAAGATCCTTTCACAGGACAAATTGTCATTGATAAAATCCGCTAAAAGTGTTTTGTTTAGGTATCCAACGGGGTGTTGAAACTTTTTCATGGCAAAATCGAATTCCCTGCTTTTATCTAAATAAAATTCGGAAGATATATTCCTTAAAGAGCGTAGAGGTGCATTAAGAAAGGATTTTTCGAAAATCAACTTCTAAAAGTATGAAATGTGATGTAAAAGTTGGTATGGAAAATTGTATTCCTTGCGTGTATAAACTTGAATCTCGGTATAAATATTCCTCGAAACAAATAATGAAACGCATAATTTAGGATTTTTTAAAACAACTCCTAATAAGGGGCTCTGGTAATGAAGTTTCTATGGACCAAATTCCACGCGGGTGAAGCTGCGGGTGAAGCTGCGGGCGAAAGCTAGTGTAAATAAATATATCCATTATCTTTTTCAGACACTCAGTTCGACGCCGAGGACTATCACCATCAACGCGTGCGTCAAGAAAAACCAATTACTTACCAATCAATAATTACGTCGTTTCTTTTTTTGCCAAAAAAAAAATTTGGCAATATATGCGTTGCTTGTTTATCACGACTCCTGTAAAAATGTACCTCCGAAAATCGACGAAATCGCGTATAGAAGGCATCAAAGTAAATAATTCGAACAATTTAGTTGAAATATGATTTTTTTTTGAATATCAAAAGAGTCGATTGAAAATACAATTTCTGGTCGGTTCATCATACGTAACACACTGGATACGTAGGAAGAATTTTATCACCATATGAGGAAACATTGCCTATGACAATAATAGATTTGCGATAAGGCACGTACGCCTCTAAAAAGAAATCCAACGGAAAAAAAAAAACGTAATTTTGTTAGAATCTCGGGTGTGGCGTCGAGAGAGCGATCGTAAATAAGGAAGAATAAATTGATCGATGTTAGTGTTTGCCTTTATAGCGCATGTCCGATAACTCGATACTCTTTAGAGCACAATGATAAAGACAAACTGTGAGTTTAGAAATAACATGAAATCGTTGAATGTTTACAATAAATTGATTGTTTTTTTTTTCAACAGCTAAATCGATATATCCGTTAAGGGGTCTGCGTAAGCTTGAAATTACAAAAATACGATTTTTTCATTGCTTTGTTTTGAAGCCTAAGATCGTAACTTTCATTTTCAACACCGAATTTGTTTAAAATGTGGCTTAGAGGCGCAATGCCTCAGAAACGATTTCCTCACATGTCACTGCTGAACATGAAGATATTGTTTAAAAAAAAAAAACATTCCAGCTGAAAAGATCGACTAGCAGAAAAAAAATATAACAGTAAGACTTATTTAATGGAGAGTACCTACTGAAAGTAATATTGGAAAATTGTTAATGCATCGAAGAATGATAAAAAAAAAAATTTCATTGTTTTTTTATGGTTTTACAAGACTGATATTAATGTTAACATGAACGTGTGATTAAAGCAATTTTCATATTTCATGCCTTCTACGTGATTATCGACTATTATGTAAATTTCATTTAAAAAAAAAAACAATTATGATTGTAAACAAAGCGAGTTCGTGTCAGGCTGGCCTCTCCTGCCCCTCCAGAAAAGATAAATTCCTACGACAATGCTGCCCGCGCGTCATTACTGTAAGATTGTCGGGAAGTGTGACAACAAGGATTTAAATGGAACGTTCATTGATTATCGAGTAAACGAAAAGTACTTGTGTACAAAGAGAGAGAGAAAAAAAAAATAAGCAAACGGATTATGCGTACGCGCGACATCGACGAGGAAGGTCGAGATGAACGTTAATCATTTCGTATCTCTCTAACGTGACAAACGAATGGAGAACTATAATCGCGTCGCGATGCGTAAACAGGAAAATAACTCAATAGACTACGTGACTTCGACCTCGTCTAGCGTTCATTACCATTTTATCCATTTCCCACGTCACTGCCAGACAGAATCTTATTAACGTAATTAAGAAAAATAAAAGAACGAAAGACAAAAGCAAGCAATTGTTATTCGCATTGAGGACACGTTTTGTCTCGGCCACTTCTAGACTAACGCTTCATTAATATCGAGGCTCGCTCGAAACAAGTCTGAGTGCGAATCGTTTTCATTAAAAGTAACGTATACATCAATTGACTCGTTCAGGTGGATTCGTCATGCCTCTGTCCATTGTCACTCTAACGCTTATAGTCTGGAGAAACGTGTTTGATCCAGGAAAACAGGAAACAATTTAAATAAGAACGTAAATAAACGAAAAGCCGTCAATGCGTGGTGAACTACCGAAGTAGTATTTCTTTTTAGTCTTTAATATTGAACTGAAACGTGTGTAGCTTCAAAAAGCTTTGCATACCATTCTCTTTCTCATGAAACTATTTCAACAAAATAAAACGATCGGATGAGCAGCGCGTGAATTTTTTATCAAAGAGAATTTGATAGCCTTACGAATGTCCGCCCATCCTCCCACTCGTGACACTTTAGTTAAATGCACTTCTAAAGTGCTTCAAACGCTGCTCGTGTGTAATTAAAAATTTCACCTTGGCAAATGCAAAACAATATTTCTCGTGTTCTATCAGGTCTATCGTTCACGAATTGGCGTAGCCAGGAGGAGCTGGGGTAAACACGCCCTAGGAAAAAAGTCGATCGATCATAATTTAAGTAAAATAATCGATTCATTTAATTAAATTTTCACCCAAGCAGGCATACCGAAGTGATTTAATAAAACTTGAACTTGCCTTCGTCGTGATTTCGTTATTCGTATAAAAAAGTAACTATTTCATTACGTAAAATAGAAATTCAATTTTCACAATTAAGTCAAGTGTGGGCAAAAGCAATAGATTTGCCGGCCGATACACAACCAGAAAAATACTGAAAGATCAACATTTACTACCCCAAGTGGTAGATAATATCATTGTAAATCTAACACGTCGATTTCAGAATCTACCGTTAGATTGTGCAATCGATGCATTTTTAAAATTGAATATGTAAAACGGTGAAATTCTCATCAATAATTATTGAAAAATCTTAATATCTTAAAATAATCATACGCCAGCCTTGGAAGCTTTTAGAAAATTCAAGAAAGTATATTAAAAACGAGTACTGCTCTAACTTATATAAACTTTTCCAAACAATATAATACTGCCAGTGAGCTCCATCGGACTTGGTGAGAGAAATTTTTCTGCCATGAGTCGGAGATGAGTTCTTCTAAGCCAAATATGGCTTAGAAGAATCCTCCAGGAAGAATTCCCTCATGTGTCGATGCTGGACATGAACAAATACATTTTTTTGTTCTAATCCAGCTGAAAACGTGTGAGGCCGATTTGCAGCAAAAAAATATAAAACTAAGTCTGATTTAATTGAGTACCTACGGAAAGTGAAATTTAAAGACTGGTAAATGGATTAAAGAATGATGGAAAAATAGTTTTTTTTTTTTAAATGTTCTGCGTTAGTTCGATATTAATGCTAATATGAACGTGTGATTAAAAAACGTTTATATTTCATGTGTATTGTGTGATTACCGACTATTATGTAAATTTTATTTAAAAAGATGTTCGTAATTAAAACCGGGTTTTCGTCAGGCTCTTAGACACCCCCCCCCCCCCCCATCCTGAAAAAATGCTGGCTACGCAAATGCGTCCACGAGAGCGTTGTTATCTCTACAATTAGAATCTATTCTTTGCATTCGTTATATGTAAACGTTAATTAATCTGTGTATTCTTGAGAGATTACACCACTCTGGCGCTCGCAAAAATAGGTATGAAAATAAGAAACATTTTGACGCGACTATTAAATATATCAAATAATTTTTATTTTTTAAAAATATATTATTGTTATATGAGCAAATAAGAAAATTGAATGACGGTGATATGTCGTTCAATAGGGCCCCTCTTTTCAAGCTGGTGGACAAAATATCTCGAGATCTACTGAATCGATATTAAGGAAATTTATACCACTTATTCTTTATAATATTATGTAAGGTGTTGCATAGGATTTTTTTCAATTGAATGCCGCGTTCATTTGTTATTAATTTTCAACGTTTTTTGGACGTAGCCCCCATCCAGGGACACTAAACGTAGTTTTTAAATGTACAGCGTGTACAGTTTTAAATGTACAGTGTCGACAAAAAAAAAATGCTAAAGCATTTTATCTTTTTTCGAAAATTTTTTGCGAAAATTTTATTTTTTTTTCGACAAAAAAAATGCTAAAGTATTTTATTTTTTTCGCAGGATAATTAAAAAAACACGAGGTGTGCAAATACTTTTTTTGACCCATTGTATATCCAGATAAATAAGTCGACGCAATTCATTCGAATATATTAATGTTTTATTTGTAAAGATTTCGATAAGTTGGTTTCTTTGGTTCGTTTGGGTTTGGCGGCCGAATTTTCTGTGGGTTGAATTTTCCGCGGAAAAAATTTTCCGTGGGTTACATTTTCCGAGGGACGAATTTTCCGTGGGTTGAATTTTCCAGGTCGACTTTTCCTAGATTCTGTTTGAGTATGCGTGTTGTGTTTTGTTCAGGTATGCGTATAATGTTAAAGATCAAACTCCAACCTTCCTGCAGTAAAGTGATAATATTCAAACTAATGGAGTTTAGCAAAATGTACTTATTGAAGCATTATCCAATTTTTCTCGAAACAGAATGGTTTTCGACAAAACCTGTATAGAACATAAAAGATCAATCTTTTTATAGCCTACAACTTTTTTATAAAACATTTTTCTCTAAGATCAACATTTACTCAAATAAAATAGAAAAACTTTTTAAAAAATCAGTTTTAGCAAGTTTGGACCTTGAAAATCAAGTTTGCAAGTATTTTCATTATCATATTATATTCGTGATCAGCGAGTCAAATTTCATGACGAGGCAAGCCTGGCCAGGGCCCAACGCAAAGTAGAGATTGTACGGATCAAATTCAATTATAATGTTTAACATTAATATTACTGTGCGCTCACAATAAATATCGTACTCATGTATGGAAACGTGATTTACGAATAAATAATGGAATAACAAAAAAAGCTCTGACCTATTAGTCGTCTCGAACTTATTAATTCTTGGATTCCGTTTCAGGCACAAGTACACCTGACGTAATCGTTCGGATGTAACGGCACTACACCGCAACCGTATAATTGCCAATGCAATTAATTCGCCTTGCGTAAGCAGCATAATCACGTGTTTTGTGTACGACGTATCCATCGAGACAGAAATACCCCCCCCCCCCCTCCCCGCCGCCGATCTGACACTCGAAGGGGTAACGTATTATTCGCTCAATTACAAATATCGTACCAAGATCTTAAAAAAATAATTACTCATAACATTTACACGCGTTGATAAGATAATCGATTGAAAAGAAAGCACTGTGAGGTAGATAAGTAATATTTTGAAGATACGTTCGGAATCAAGTAAACACGCAAAGTTTCCCTCGGATATTATTCCCCGACGTAATTATCACAAGCTTATGACCGAAAGGATGAATCTCGTGATTTATCGCTGTGCTTTCAAGCCCACATTCGAGAACACATGTACGGAAGTCACTGTTGACAAAAACGCTATGGCCATTACGCTTCGTTGCACCGGGCCGCGTACAACGCGTATTATTTTTCTATAGTTTGGACCAGCTTGATTATACGATGAGTATGATCTCAGAACGGCGAGAGTGGACCAATTTCGCGCTTGTTTTACAAGTACTCGATGTAAGAGCACATCGATCGAATTTGGTCCCAATAATTGGAAAAGACACTTTGAACGTTGGAGAATATTGAGTACATCTGAATAATATTGAAAAATCGAACTGATAATGCGTTTAAAAAATTGTAGCGCTGTAAATTTGGAAAGAAATAAGCGCTCGTTTTTTAATGTCAAAACTATTTAAATTTCCATTTTTATTTCATTTCCAATGCTTTTTAATAGCGTACACCGGGGCCAGTGAACGGACGGGGGCTGATTTATATTTAAAATAAATGAACAGTATGAATTGTCGATAAAAACTCGAATCGCTGTAATTTAGCGAAATGATCACAAGACACGTCAAAATCAATTTTTTAGTTTAATATCGAATTGTGTTTATGAATTTTATTATTTAAGATAGAATCAAAATTGGATTTTTTGCAATTAAAAAAAAAATAAATTCTTAATACAATTGAAAAGTTTCTGGCCTTATCAACAAAAAATGATAATATAAAAATTTTCATTCACCGGTCGATAGATCGCCTTCATATATGTAAACCGTAAAAACTTCAAGTCATTCTGATCATTACTTCTGGTAAAGATCAGGTAATGATTCTGGTCAGTGGCACTCTTCCAAAGTTGCCAGCTGTCGTTGCTTGTCGACAATGGAGAAAACCGAGTATCGTGCAGTGAAAATGTTCCTTCATTTGAAAGGAAAAAAAGACTCAGGAAATAAAAGATTAGTTAGACTATGTGTACGGTAAAGTCTCCCCTTCATTTTACAGCGGTCAAATATTGGTTGGCCGAGTACAAACGTGGTCGTCCGAGCATTTTAGACGAGGAACGTTCCGGGCACATGAAAACAGCTACAACTGACGAAATGGTGGATTTAGTGCATCGAACTGAGATGGAAGATCGTCGATTGACTATTAAGGATATTGCCGAGGCTTGTGGGATATCATCTGAACGGGTGCTCAAGACTTTACACCAAGATTTGAATATGAGAAAATGAATCGCGCGCCTATGAGACCAATCTCATAGGCGTATCGTGGTGTATCCAGGCTTCATCGACGGTTATCGTTCGCCGCAAAAATTCCGCCGGTTTTTTTTTTTCATACAGGCTAAGACACACGCGCGACATTTTTGCCCGTGCCCGCTTTTGGTCGATCCTTGACAAGCTCGGCACCCAGCGCGCGATTAATTTTCTCATATTCAAGTCTTGGTGTAAAGTCTTGAGCACCCGTTCAGATGATATCCCACAAGCCTCGGCAATATCCTTAACAGTCAATCGACGATCTTCCATCTCGGTTCGATGCACTAGATCCATCATTTCGTCAGTTCTAGCTGTTTTCATGTGCTCGGAACGTTCCTCGTCTAAAATGCTCGTACGACCATGTTTGTATTCGGCCACCGGATATTTGACCGCTGTAAATTGAAGGGGAGGCTTCACCGTATACATAGTCTAACAGCAGTCAACGCAGTGGAATGCGGTGAGGGAACCAGCTCCGAAGAAGGCAAAGGTCGTTCTCTCTGCAGGAAAAATTATGACAGTTTTTTGGTATAGCCATGGAATAATTCTTATCCATTACCTTGCAAAGGGCGAAGCAATCAACGCACTATACTCAGCTGCATCGGTGGATGAGTTGAAGGCCGCAATTAAGAAAAAAAAGTACGTGCATATTTGGACGAGAAAAATGTCCTGTTTCACCAGGATAACGCTCGGGTTTACACGTGCATGGTCGCGATGTCAAAATTGAACGAATTGAAGTTTGAATTACTTCCGCACCTATATTCGCCAGTTCTAGCTCCCAGTGACTTTTTTCTATTCCCAATTTGAAAAAAAAAAGCATCTCGCGGTTAAACATATGTCTCAAATGCCGAGGTGGAAGATGCAGTAAAGCAGTATATTAGTAAGCACCGCGAGCACACGTGAAGGGAAATGGAAATTACGATGCCGAAGGCCACAAAGTGTGCGATGGAAAATGAGAGAAAGAGAGAGAGAGAGAGAGAGAGAGAGAGAGACATACACGATCGCAGCAAAACATCACGTAAGGCATACACAACATTACGCCTTGTGTATTCTTTTTATAAAGTCGTTTAACGAATTTGCGCTTAGTAAAGCAAAAAAAAAAACACGCTTCCTTCAGCTCTCGAGTGTCAAAAGCAAGATGGCGTCGCGTTAGCACTTGGCTAAAAATAATTCGACACAGAAAAACATGATATTACAATCTGAATGTTGTCTCTTTTGGTAACGTCGTTTAACGAATTTTCGCTCGGTAATACGAAAACGCGCTTACCGCAAATCCCTAGTGTTAAAAGCAAGATTGCGTCGTGTCAGTACATCGCTAAAAATAAACCGAGAAATCAACGTTGTCATATGTCAATTTCCGTGAATCGAAGTGGTCGAAAAATTGTGCTAATTTTCAGGAAACTTTTCTCACGCCATACCGCGCTTTGTGCTGTACTGTTTAGGTTTATTTGTGTTTGTCGCACCGTATCGAAGATTTAAGGAACCAAAACGAAGTGAAACAATGAGCAATTTCCGTACTTATAACCATATGAGGGATAAAATCCAACTAGGATTAGTTATATGCCTCGTAAAATAGTGGCAAGCTATTTCTCATTTGGAAAAATGAAAAAATATAAGAATGTAAAGACGGATCAGTGGATATCAGCTTCGCGCTGCGAAAATGTGACTGTCAGAATGTCAAAGAGATGAGAGCTCAAACGACTCGGAGTCAAAACAAAGAATATTATTGTTGCAGAAGCGATTAAGGTATTCCTTTCACGAACCCGAATATTTTAACAATTACATAACTGATGTTCGTTTACAACTGAGTGACGATACATCCCAGTATACTGGAATAATTTCACACCAAGTTACTGAGCTTTTAACAAGAAATTACGACTTTAAAAATCGTTTAACTTGTTGCAGCACTTTATAGAGATGACATGTTGGCCACATTTCTATCTAATAATGACCGTATCGTTCCGAATGACTTATAAAAATTCAGGATATTACGTTGAACATTCTAGAATGTGGAATTCTCGGTATTATAATTTTATCGAATTTTAAAATGGCGGAAAAAAATCAGCACGGGGTCAATGCGTAAAAAAAGCTCTCTTTTACTAAAAAAATAATCATAATTCTTGCAAATATCAAATTTTTTTTCATAAAGTTTTAGGGTGCTACTCTTGACATATGTTAGTGTAAGGGAAAAATAGCTCCATAGTGGGCGTTTCAAAAAAGGTATTGATTCTTATATTTGGAGAGCCATTTCCGAGTGAAGTAAAGGACGATAATCATAAAAAATGAGCGATTTATTATTTAAAAAAAAAGTGGCCGCCAACAACTTATAGTAATTTTGGCTTAAAGTTGCGCTTGAGGTCATTTTAACCCCGTGTGACCGCTGAGGGTTGAAGAAAATATTAATGATAAAGCTAAGAAAAATGTGACCAGCAGAAGAATTTTCGTAACCGCGACTTTTCAGATAAAATGTAAAAAATGTTTAAATCTACAAAATGTATGCGAAATTTTTCATTCCAGTTCATCGTTTGGTATAACAATTGATTGTAATTTTTTTTTTATTAAGCTTAGAAAAAAAATGTTTATTTTTTTCTACTCGAATATAAGGCTCAAGCTCGAAAAATAAGCTTATTTTCCGAAATGCCTCCGAGCGCTCCAAAACGCACGAAACAGCCTACACGGTGAAAGTAGCGATTTAGTGTCGTTCAATTAAGTCATTGTACGAAAAACATTTAACGACCCAACGACTGAAGACCTACCATCAAAATGCCTCGGTGGCATTTTACTCGCGTGGCGGTAAACGCAAAACTTCAAACGAGAGCTTCGCAATGCCATCGTGATGACGATAGCTCCTAAATCAGTTTTGAAATCTAAACGCGTTCTTTTCGAAAGCACGTTTTGTTAAATCGGAGGAAGGCATAATGCGGGCAGTTTTCATCCGATTGACTTGAAATTTTAACCGTAGCTTCTTAAATAGATTCTCTAAAGAGGCACACACGATTTTTACGATTCATCAACAATTCTCGTTTTGATAAACAAATTTAGATTTATTCAGCGAAAAAAAAATGTATTCAAAATGGTGCTACTTTGCGAAGAAAATTGTACATTCTGATACGCGTACGAAAAAACTTTTCCTAACGAGTGTTACAATTACACGAGGTTAGAAAAAGTTTTTCCGTCGAGTATTGTACGGAATTTTATTTTACAAGGGAAATGTGGATTGTTCTTTTTTTTTTTTGGTAGAAAATCGAAATATTTTTCTACAGCTTGACATTTTCGTATATTTTTTTAATTACAAAAAGGTATCCGGTCATATGGAAGTTTTATTTTTATACTAAAAGTACGTTTTTTTTATTCTTTATTCCAGATGAGTCTATTTGCCAGAGCCACCTACGTCGATTGGACATTCAGTAATAGTGGCGCCTTCCTTAAATAATAACTTCATTGTTTATCATTATTCTGCAATAAGAAGGAAACGTAAACTTGGCAATTTATCAATTGTGTGTAAATCCCTGACTTCGTCATCCCAACATTCGCCTGTGAAAAAAAAAAAGAATATTGAACGTCGGCATGTACTTTTCCCAATCTTATGCAGACCCGCCAAAGTTCTTCGATAAATCGCCCGCTATCATCGTCGTAAAGCTGATAAAGACTTCAACGTATTGCGAAACATCATAAGTTCTCCCTTAGAATGCCCTAACCCGCCCTAATTAATGAAACGATCAATTCTTCGAGACTTATAAATTGTATCTTGAACCTTCGTATCGCCGTTTAACTGGTCTGTGATCACTTAAGACCTCACAAAATCCCATATTGACATTCCAAACTTCTTTTGAATTGATGTCAGACGACAGCTACAACCGTTTTATGGTTTTTTTTTCATGAAATTCATGCGAACTAAATGGCCTTAGATGGATCAAAATTTGTTCGAAGTTCATTTGTCGCGAGATTGCAAGATTCGAGTATGTGTAAAATGAGCTAAAATCGAAAAAAAAAAAAAAATCAATTAAAACGACCAGAACAACGTGTTCGTTTGGGTTTGTTTGGGCTACAACGAGCAAAGCAAGTGCTCACAGAGCATTTCATATACATCACGAAGGAATGTTACGACGTAACATCTCTGTCACACTTCCTTCGTTGCTTTATAATAATAACTAGCCATCTGATTTACATTTTCCAAAAACTAAATAATACGAGTTTTGTTTTTTCATTTATTAAAATCTACCGTAAAGTCAACTATATTGAATCTTTTACGTTGCTGAGTTATAAAGGGGAATTTTTTCTTCCTTCAACGAGGAAAAAATTCAAAAAAAGAAAGCTTATTCCACTCGACCAAACGCCGCAGCAACAATAATTTCAAAACACTTTCCCGCAGTGTGGTACGAACGTTCCGGGGTCCGAATCAGCGTTTCCGCTCTCCGTGTTTACACTGGTGTAAATCAACGAAGTGTTTTTTTTTTGCAGGCATCGCCCGGATCGCCGGGAAAAAAATACAGTTTGGAAGAAAGCAACGAGGAATAAAAACATGGGTAGGACGACATTGAGAAGGCGGGCGGGAGGACACACCGCGCTGGAGCTCGCATTTGAAAGCGAGAGGGGAAAAATGGGCTGGTGGGGAGAAGCGGTCGATGCCGTCGACAAGCTGGCTACGAAACACGTTGTAATCACGTGCACAGCACTGGGGAATCGCGTGCTCGCCCGACTCGAGAGCTGTGGTAGGCTCGAGATGGTGTTGTGTATACGATCCACGATCTTTGGGAGACCGGGCGCACGTTCATCGACGCTTTTATAAAACGCGATATTTGATCTGCTCTGGTGCGCTTTTGTCTAGGGTCGAGCGAAACAAAAAACGCAGCGCCAGGTGTCTCGGTGTCTGTCTGTCTGTCTGTCTTACTGTCTGACTGTCTGTCTGTCTTACTGTCTGACTGTCTGACTGTCTGTCTGTCTGTCTGTCTCTCGCTCGCTCGCTCCTCCCTCCCAAACTATTAATTTTTTTCATTATTTATTTAGTATTTTTATTTTTTTCACCAACAGTAGATCTACTACCAAGTAGTAGCTCTACCATCGTGCTGTTGATGCATTTTTGGAACTGGTTATGAATAACGGAGATGATTTCAACAATAATTATCGAAAAATCTTAATAATTGATACGTTAACCTTAGAAGCTGAAGCAACGGCGATGAAAGACATACTTCAATTTAAGGAGTCACGATCATTGAGAAGAAGCCAAGTTTCGGGCCTGACATTTTTATATGATGTTGACGAATACGTTATGCGCCATTTGGAAAAATTTGAGCTACATATTGACCGTTCAGTTTTCTTCGTAATAAAATTGCAAAGTCGAGCACTTTGCGCTATAGTGAAGCACGTCGTCTTATGGAGACAGTCGACCGGAAGTGCGGTGATCACGGTTTTGCTGCTCACGGTATCCAACCTAAGGTCGTTGGAAAACTGCAATTCGATAAATTAGACGTAATAGATATTGTAAAAAAAAATCGGAAATTCGAACTTCACCGTGCAGTTCAAGCACTACATTATAAGTTTTGAACTTCCGGTTGAATATTATCATAATGACGAAATTGCCCCCATAGACTTGCCAACGTTCGGGCTTAACAGCTGATTCGTTTGGCGAGCATAATCTAGCTCTGCTTGAAAATCGTCGTGAAGATGAGTCGCGACAAAACGCAAAATTTTACCTATTAATTGGGCTGAGGTCAAGAGTTTGATATTAATGTTAACATGAACGTGTAATTAAAGCAAGTTTCATATTTCATGCACGGAGAGAATTAAAAAGTAATTTTTGTCGTGAATTTCACGGTAAAAATTACCGTGATATATTTCAATGTGGTGACAAGTGAGAAAAGCATAATAATTCGTATGCGACAAGTTTTTTTAAAACTCACGTTACAGAAAATTTCAAATACGTAGCTAAAATTTTACTATACAAGAAGGGAGCGCGCACGATAATTTTTACCGAGAGCACAATACATTTTCCTATAACACTCATTAAATTTTATAATAAATCTTAAAATAACTGTTATAAAGACAATACTTTTTTATAGACATTTTTGAAAGACATAAAATAATAAAATGCACAGTAAAATTTCGCTGATATTATATATTTTTTAAATTTAAGTTTTGCGTATTTTGTTACACATCAAAATTTATTAGAAAATCTGGTAAAATGTTCTATCTGAAGAAGAAATTTTATTTTATTTTCGTGAAAATCTGTGTTTTACTCAGTAATAATAAGCGAAGTTTCAGGGTTGTCATCTGGTTACCGTTACTGCACGGTAATTTTTAACATTTAATTCTCTCCGTGTGTGTGTTACGCGATTATGGACTATTACCTTAATTCTATCTAAAAAAAAAGATGATTGTAAACGTAACCAGTTCCTGCCAGCCCCCCTCTCCCTCCCAGAAAAAATGCTGGCTACGCCAATGGTTTCAATTTAAAAAAAACTCGGATTGTGTAAAAAAATACAAATTATTTTAAAAAACTGAATTAAAAAGAAACTGCTGTGGCAGGAACAAGAGCAATGGTTTTTGTTTGGTAAAGTAGGTCCGTAATGTTTCTGTGGGTAACAATTATCGAAGTTTTGTCGCGAATAGATGAGAAAAAAAAAGTAAAACGGCGGTCGTCGCGCACTGATTGAAATATTTGTTCGTTCTTGTTTTCATTTTATGTATTTATTCTCCTGTGCACTCATTTTCACTCAATTCATATTGTTTTCCCTTCATTTTTGTTAAATATTTTGTCAAGGCTTTTTAATTATTATTGTTGCACATTTTTGCAATGATGTCTTGTTTATTGTTATTATTTTATTAAATACACTGCAACATATTTGTGTATTTATTTCATCTCGATCGGTATTGCTTGTTCTTTACTGTTATGCGAAATTTTCCCAATTCGTTTTTTAGCAGTAGTAACAATTTATTGTTACAGTATAACCGTTTATTTTTGTTCGTATATTTTTTAAATTCACTTTTCGTTGAATTTGAGTGTAAAAGATTGAAGCTGGAATATTTATTTTCTTCTAATTACAAATGGAATTGTCACCAATGTCAGTAATGTAATTGGAAAAAGGGACCTGAAAAAGTGTTAAAAATGAACATTGTGTCAATTGATATGGAACGCCCCGTATATACGCATACCGGAAGCTCCGAGGTAAAGAAGTTGCACGAGTAACTTTTGGGGTACTCATTTACGAGCAGATTGCCACATACGCGTTCCTAATCATTTATTTTCCGCAAGCAAAGCGGTTTTTTTAAGTGCTAGCGTCTGTCTTCCTTTGACACTCGCGAAAACGCGTTATAAATATAAAAAGCATTAAAAATACAGCAAAGAAATTCGCATTGATCTCGTGAAGTAACGTTTTTACTAACTTTTTTTAAAAGGTTTAGAAAAGGTGTATGCGTGCCTGCCGTCTGCGAAGACTTGTAGTGAGCGAAGTTCTTTTTCATAATTCAAATTCAATTCACTTTGCCATCACTAGAGACACTGCTATCGGTCAGTCTATTCTGTGAGGACAAGTATGAAAACACTTTCCAAACGAATCGGGATTTTCCAAGATTTTAAGAAATTGGAAACTAACTTTTACACTCTTATAGCCCGATTTACACTTTGAAGCTGCGCAAGACTTAAAGAGTTTCGACACTACAATAAAAATGCTTGTAGACTATTAAAATTTATATCACTGAGAGATTAACTTAGGATGCCTTGACTGTCGAAAAATGAATCAGTTTCCACAACATAGTTTCAGAAATTTTGAATGTTCAAGTTGAACCTTTATCCATTCGGCAATACACATGACACGAAGTGAACATCAGTTCATTGTAGGGACCAAAATAATACCAAGATTTGAATTTTAAAAAACTGAGCAAACCGTGAGATTATAGTGTTAGGGTTATCGTGTTAAGAAATCAAGTAATTTCTCTACTTCGTTCAGTGATAGCACTCGAAAAAAGATATGAATTTTGAGTTTCAACGGTTTATTTCCGGACGTTAACGAAACTTTTTCTCCCACAATGAAAATCTTGCGACAACAGACGGTGAAGCCCATACGCCCATTCCTTTCCCTCGTGCGCGGATATATAAGTATACCTCGCTATGGATATTCCTTGTACGACGAAAGAATCGCCAGACCATCCAAGTTTGATGACTCACTTCGTGTTCACCGACGAATCGCAATATTCTCAAATAAAAGCGGATCACGTGATTCTGACGCTGCGGTTCCCTCGAACGGTTTGTGATCTTCTGAATTCCCTTTGTTCCTCGCCCATCGTTTCTGTCGTTCCTTTATTGATTTGTTTTCTTTTTCTTCTCTAGCCCGCGAGGTCGTGCCGCGTCACGTGCAACCTGCGTGACGTCCTTTCTTATTTCATACGCTGACGCGATAACGCGCCGATCGATCGCTCAAAGCTGTACAGCTAATCGGAACGTGTCGTTGTTTAATTTGCAAATACGAGTCAGTAGCCCTGTCAGGTACAGTGCTGCATATCAGCTGTGTTACGCAGCCGCCAACGGGTGATAAAATCACATTCCGTGCTTTCAACTTTATTTTTTTCTACTTTTAAGGTTCCGGCGTGAGGCCTTGTGGGCTTTTGCGATCCAAACCACTTAACTTTTGCTCTTCCTGGCACTTCTCTCTATTTACAGTTCCTGGAGAATCCCCTGGAGTGATGGCCTCAGCCAGTCCCTGACATTGGCCGGAGAGCCGGCCTGACGAAAACTGGCTTTGTTCACAATTATTTTTTTTTTTAATAAAATTTATATAACAGCCAGATGATCATGTAAGACACGTGAAATGTGAAACTTGCTTTAATCCCACGTTGATGTTAACATTAATATCGAGCTCTTGCAATACCTTAAAATACTATTACTGGTTGAAAAAGATTATATAATTTAGAGTAGTACTCCTTTTTTCATATCCTTTTTTACATTTTTAGCATTTATTTCATCATTTTTACATTAAAGTGTGTTTTTCATGACCATGGACCGTCAACTTCTAAGGCTGACGTATCAATTATTCAGATTTTTCTATAATTATTTATGAAATCCTCTCCGTTTTTTTTATATCCAATTTAAGAAAATGCATCAACTGCATGAGCTAACGGTAGATTCTCAAATCAGTGTTTTAGATTCACAATGTTATCTATTGGGTTGGCAAATAAGTTCGTTCGGTTTTGAACGTATGAACGGTATGAAGAAAAACCGAACTTATTTACCAACCCAACACTACTTGGTAATAGATGTTGATCTACCAGTATTCTTATGGTCGTTTATTGGCCGGAAAATCTAATCAGGGCGTCTAATTTTGACCAGAACTGGAATTTAATTGCATTTAAGGATTTTTAAGGCAAGGAATAAGGATTTTCTCATGACTTTTTGTATGACTTTTCTGGTATAGAAGTATACTTTATAATTCTTTAGTGCAACTGATTTTCTAAATGTTTATATTTATACTCTGTTCTTTAAAACAGATGTGTGTTGTATGCCAATAAAAAGCATACAAAATAAACGAAAAGTCACCAAACTGTAAAATTCCATGTGTAGTAAAAAATGTGAGACAAATATCATTTTAAGTTTGCTGTAAAGAAATAATATTTTGGGAACATCTGGAAAAATATTACATACAATTAGGAACTTTGAGTTATATCATCTAGTAGCGTTACACGAATAACAAAGGAAAACTCATATGCTGAGATAACGATTCATTTGTTTTTCTACTACCTTTTTTTTCTCATACCGTAGATTGTCGTGAACCCGCGGAAATTTGAAATTATTTTCGATATATTAAGGCCGTCTTCTAGTCTAGAATTTTGAAAAAATCGATTTTTTTTTTTACATATTTTCAATGTTTAGTATTTCAAGAATATACACTCCAAAGGAAATTTGGAAATTCCAAATATTAACGGAGTTACAGCTGTAATTAGTGAGGTGGAAACTTAACCGGCGCTGCCGGACCGAATCGAACAATAGACGGTTCCGTCTGCTCGACTACCTGAGGGCCTACCCCCTTCGTGATATTCACGTTTCTTGACTACCTGAGGTCCCCTACCCTTTATTTTATGGACCAGGAATCGCCGATTAACGAAATGTAAGTATATGTACTATTATATGACTTAGACTGCCTGAAACTGTACTCGAATCTTTAAGGCAGTAGTCTGCTTTACAGGCTTCAAAAAATCGATTTTTCGTTTTTGTCTTAAATCTATTCCAAAACTATCCAAGAATATGTGTTCAAAATTTTAGAGGCCAATTCGACATATTTTCGAAGCTAGATCAGTTTTAGTGGCCGAGCGTCGAGCAGGTGCGAATGCTCGGGCAGAACTTTACAGCCCGTTTTCTCGAGTTTTCATTTTCACAAGTTTTGGAAAACGGTGCCGGCGATAGTAAAAACAATATATGTCCGATCGAAAAAAACCAAAGTGATCTAGCTTCAGTATTGAATTATCTTCTATTTGAACTAAAAAAGTTGGACAAAAGTACTATTTAAATTACTTGTTTTGCAACTTAAAGTGAATTTTTTTTTTCAAAAAAGTGAATTTTTTTTTCAAACTTCGAAAAAATTTGGAATTTCGTCATTTCTTCGGTATTTTTTTAGTTCATATAGAAAAGGAACTTATAAAAACTAAAAAAAAATTTGGTTCCACTGTTTCAGATGCATCGCACGACCTCCATCACCGGCACCGATTTACGAGTGCACACTCCAGGCGCCCCAGAAAAATCGTTACAACTTTGGCAAATTTCAATAATTTGTAATAATAAAAATTGTTTTTTAAAGCTTGAATATAATATACTATCGTCTCAAAATTTCGTTTACCGCAATCATTTCCTTCCCTTTCAAAAAAATTGTTGAAAAAACGCTTTTTTTTCGGCTCCTAAAGCAGACTACTGCCTTAACCCACGGTCGTATATACACGTCTGCTGGGCACTCCCGTATGCTCCGTATAGGCCCTCGTGTGACCCTTATTAAAACCATTTAAGTTCCAAAACTGGCCGCAAAACTTGAAGCGCTGCAATCGGAACGACCGATTTGTGCGACCACGGTCTTACATACAGGTCTGGAAACTCTGCCAGAATTCGCATAGTGGGGGTAGGCCGCTTACGGACGAAAATATTCGTTGAGAATTGACACTACGCGGCGTTGAAATCTTGCCCCCAGTTGAACATAACCACCAAAAATAATTTTGTAAACAAAAGCCACTCATTAGTGGATTTCCTGTGCTATTGACTTATTGAAAGTGAAAAAATGCCGAGAATCTGTGTTGTGCCGGGGTGCAAAACTGGAAGCAGAATTGAATTATCGAAGCACTCGTTATTTCGCGTGTTGTAATAATAAAATGCGACGTGGTATAAATGATTTCATCATTTTGTTATTTACCCATAGTTCGAAACCTTTACCAACGACCAAAAAACCGATAAAAAAATAAAAACATTTATTTAAAAATTAATTAGAATTTTTATTTGAGAGAAAGAAAATAATGACATACAAAAACAATACAATGTGTATAAATAATTAATACATATACAGAAACCTATGCAAATGCAAAAAAAAAAGCCCACTCTTCACGGATCGAACTCGGCTCCTTCAAAACGGTAGCTCAGCACCCTATCTGTGCGACTACGATTATCTTTACATGAATAAGACAGTTTTCTAATATTTAAGTTATAGCCACGCTTGGGGTTTAATTAGATTTGGCGGCTTGTTGGGTTGGTTCACCGCTTAATTTTATTCATTATAATTAGCTATATTGGTAGATATACCACCAATATATATATATATATATATATACTGCAGAACCAATAATTGAAATGAGGTGTTACGGAGATAGGCAGATGCAGAGTATTGCGGCGATTAGCTCTGTCTTTTTTCAATACCTGCGTCTGCCCCCGTACCACACTTCGCCACCAACTCTTTTAAGATAGCAGCGCTCCTAGCGGCCAGTGTATTAAACAATTTTCGTCAGTAAGCGATCCCCCCCATCCGACGAAGTTTCCAGACCTGTATTTAAGACCGTGTGTGCGACAGAGAGCGATATATAGCAGCGCATGTGTATTGTCTTTACGTTAATGTGGTTGTAATAAGAGGTTAATACATGCTATATAATTAGTCGAACATGAAAACTAAAAGTTTAAACCGAAAATACGAGCGAGAAGCCATTAGTTAATGGTACTCATCAACTTTGAGATCGATAGGCTTCAGTCTTGCTCCACCAAATTATATTTTTCTGATTACAGAAGGAAAGTACTGCTTTCGAAATGAACGCGTGAATAGATATGAAAAAATGATACGAAAGAAAAAATGTTGAAAGTGAGGGGAATTATAAAAATTAATAATTTAGTTTGCATTTTTGTATGATTCGTTTATTCCCCTAAGGGGGGAAACCAGTTTAGACGGTTCGAAAAATCGACTTTTTTTTATTTCATAAATTGTTAGTAAAACTATTCAAGAATATGTTGCCAAAGTTTCAAAACAAAATTCCGATTTGTTCCGATGCTACGAGCAAGGAAAGTGAACGCCCGTCGGTTCAGTGCCGAAGCGTGCGGTAGTTAGAACAGAGCGGTCGCTCAGGTAATCCCTTATTCAGTTACCTGGCTCAATACCCCTGTACTACGGGATATCATACGCAGAATGCTAATGAAAGTTTCAATTCGACCGTTTGGCGATTGGCTCCAAAGCACCTACATTGTGGCCTGAAAGTAGTCGAGGTTGCAGCATTCTTGGCTACTGCGTTATTCAATGAAGGAAATTCAGCCCTTCTACTGCTGATGAACGGACTAAAACTTGTAGTTGGCTCGCAGAGCTTCAATTTTGCCCAGGAAATGAATGAGCGGCGCGTGAAAAGACAGAATAGACGCAGCGCGTTGGAGACCAAGGAAGCTCGGCAAGCTCGTCAAAAGAAGATGCAAGCCCGAAATGATGCGTTTGAAGAAGAAGAAGGGTTGCTATATGGTGCTGGAATAGCTGATTAACCGGTGAGCAGTTTATATCATTTATTACTGCCCTGAATTTCTCGTTTTCGGTACTTTTTTTTTCAAATGCGTTTTTCTCGAAACGACTTTTTTTCAACTCGTGGGAATTCTAGCTCGAAAAGTTATTGACCAATCGTTCTGAAAATTTGTGTGAATATTCTTTATTCAATTACAATCCATACGAACTAAACTCTGGGATGATATTATTATCTAAAATATTTTTTTTTTATGCAAAAAAGGTGAAAAAACATGGTATAAAAACATGACATTTTGTTCGCACACCTCCCAAACATGCAATTTTCAACTTTTTCGATCAGAGATTTCATATTCTTAGAAAATATGTTGCTAACGAAAAAAAAAAATTGAAATGATTCCAGATAAAAATTGTGACTTCCGGATTTCCCACGAGCAGCAAACTCTGATGGCGACCGTCCATGGACAGCAGCTTCTAACTCCACTATTTCCGGGGGAAATGACTTGAAAAAATTACAACGTGTACTTCAAAACATTAATAAAATATCCTCCAAGTTTAAACAAATTCTGATTATTCCTTCCCTGTTGAATAAATTCACGAAAAACACTAAAATTTCGGCCTCCTAAACTGGTTTCCCCCCTTAATATTTGATAATCTGAACAATGTTTTTCCTATATCTATTATTAATAGAATTATCCATTTATTATTGGCGTTACTGCCTTCACTTATTTAGCCCGCAACACTTCGTCTTTCGGCACCTTGAATAATGATACGCGCTCGGCTGCACCCGCGTATCCGCTATTGCATCCCTACATGATGCACATTTCAGGCATCGCAAAATTGTCACCTCAATTGTTTTTTAATGAAATCTACATGAATACATTGATTCATACTTTAAAAAAGAAAACTACGGGTTGACGTTACGATGATTCGAACGTGCGCTGATTTACCGTCCAACAAACCGTGAAGTTTTTGGGACAACAATCGCGATCGAGTCTTGTTCAGCGCCCTCTGCAAAATATCGACGGTCGGTAAGCGGAACTGCGTACATTGTTTTCGAGAGCTTCGCCGATTACGGTCAAATCGACCAAAAGAATCGAACGTTTTATCGATTAATGTTAAAGATGGTGTCGCATGTGCGGTCGGTAAAAATTCTACGGCCAGTAGTTTTCTTCTGGAGGAATTTCATTTCGAGCAAACGAAGAGGTGGATACTTTTCGACTTGTAACAGAGCGGAAGATGTGCCTTTTCTTTATTTCGGAATACCAATCGTCTCGGTGAAGGCACCATTCACGTCAAGTACTTTCTATTTTGTAATTCTTCTCATTTATCATTATTAGATTAAGGTGGTGAATTTTTTATGAGGATAAGAAAAACCCTTTTGGTGATATTGGTACCCTAATGCGGCGAAAAAAAAAATGATCAATAGAAGAAAAGTTAACTTTCGTTGCATTCCAACGATGCAAACTTCGAAGTCATGTTTTACAAACAGCGTTCTGCACAAACCATTGTATGTACCACATTTATAAATATTTTGCAATGCAAAAATTCTAAAAGATACTTAAAACCATTCTCTTTAAGGCTGGATATACATTTATAACGATCGAAAAAAAAGCAACAGAAGATGAATTAATGGAAGAAAATAAATTTTATGAAAAAGCTGAATCCTTATTATAAGGTTCTCCTATTATTGACTAACCCGTAATTTCAATCATTGGTTTTTTTACGTGTCAAAACTTTAAACGCGTTTTTCTCAAAACTGTATTCTCGAAATTGACGTGAAGGAGCCGATTGAGTTGAAACTTTGTAGAAATATTGATCGTATTATCTTCTATATACCTTCTAATTAACGATAATTGTTTTTGAAAAATTAGAAAAAAAACACTACTTTTTTAATCCAAATTTTACAGAATTTTAGCGTGGAATTTTGCTTAATTTTTTAGATGCGTGCAATTCTTTTAAATTTGCATTTTCTTCATTTTACTTACTGTCTAAAGACAGTTCTAAAAAAATAACTACTTTTTTAATCCTAATTTTACAGAATTTTTGCGTGGAATTTTGTTTAATTTTTTGAATGCGTGCCATTTTTTTAAATTTGCATTTTCTTCATTTTACTTACGGTCAAATAGAAGCTATACATGTTCTGAAATGAAAACATTTTTGAATCTTTGTGCCGATCAAGGTCAACGGGAAGCTAGACTGCACTCCGATTCGCAACTCTGCCATAGATCCGCCTTTTTTATGGTAAATGAATTACAAAAAATTAATTTGAATACTTAAATATACTGCTAAAGTATACCTATAGTTTGATAAATATAGAATAATTATTTATTATTTTAAAAAATCCCTCACAATTGCCTAATTTTTTCCCATCTAAATATGTATCCTGCGTTAAGGAGGTTGGAGCGTTGCCCACAATCCAAGATTCAAAAAAAAAAAATATATATATGCATGTTATGTGTATACAGTGAAACTTCAGTTATACGTTTTTCAAGGGGTACAGCAAGTATGACGTATGAGAATAACGTAGAAGTGAAATACAGTATGTATCGGAAACTTTTTACCATTTGAAAATGGCGATCAGTGCATAATTCGCGATGTTTTTCAGTAGCAGTATCTCTATTATATTTGGTTTTCCAATTGGAAAAATTGATTGGTAGTAACGAAGGTAATAAGCCAACTCAATCTTTTTTTTTCGTTCAGAATTTCTTATTTGACGCGATTTTGTAGCATTAAAGCTTTGACGTTTTACACTAGAAAATAACAGATATTTTCGTATAAATAAGAGATAAGTAATCACAGTTGAGTAAAAAGTGTCTCAAAATGACCTGACATTTTAATTTATTAATAAAACGTATTATTTATTTAAAAAGACCGAATATTTTCATTTTAATATAAGTTATAAACATGGAGGTTATGTGTGGACCACAATATCCAATAAATGGCCGCCTCGTCCCTGTTTGCAAACGTTCACTCTTTTGACGAAATTTTCAACAATATTTTAGCATGATTGCGGTCTAATTTCATTAATGGTGCGTCCAATTGCTTCCTTGAGATTCGTAATGGTCTGTGGATCATTGGCATACACTTTTCCTTTTAGAAAATCCCAAAGAAAGAAATCCAATGGCGTCAAATCGCACGATCTTGGTGGCTAATTCAATAACTGCATTGTTTCACATTGCATTTTCACTATTTCCATGCGTTGCTCGATCGTGTAAGTCTTCGTGAGTTAACCTCAATACTTCCTGACGCCAGTTGTCAAACGATTAGTACTTTATGTTCACAAGAATAAAAAAAATGGCGCGCAATTAAAAATGTCCTTTACATGCATACATATTACGATCCTGGAATTTTATACTGGAAAATATTAAAGCACAGGATGTAATTTTTTTTAAATTCTTGTCTGCTTTTGTTTTGTGTCACAGACCACTGATTTACGTACAACTGAGAAAAAAACAGACCCTAAAACGGACGCTGGGGGATGAAAATTAATAACGTTTAAGTGCAAAACGTAGAAATGAAACTTTATTACATTTATTAAGGGCGGTATCTGCCGGGGCCAGAGAAACATGACGTATAAATGATAAAAACGTATAAGTGCGAAACGTATAAGCGAGGTTTTACTCTATGTGTATACGTATATATGTGTACATATGTGTCTACAATTTTTTAACAATTTTTCACCATAAAACACCAGAGCCAAAAAAATAGTTCAGTTATGTAATTTTACGCGCGGTTAGTTGGGCAAAACGTTCGCGTTACGGGTGACGTAATTTTTTTTTTGGCTATTTAGCACCAAGATAAACCCCATTCCTAATAACAGATTAACGTAAACTAAAGCTTTGTAAACATTTGGAAGAAAAAAAAACGATCTTGCCCGACGAAAACCATATATACTCAATATTGAGCAATCAAGGTTTGATAAAAAATCACGATTCTTTTCAATCTTTTAATTTTTTAATCTCTTAAAACAATACGACTCTTTTATAATAATCATCAATAATGTTTTACTTTTTCAAGTAGATAGTAACGAAACATTTTTACTTTTTCACATAATAAAAGTATTAAAAATGCATAATTTGGCTTTTTAATTATATATTTTATGAAAACTCATCATCTAGAGAATAAATATATACCTCGTATGCATTTTTTTGAGGTTTATTGAGAGAGAAAAAACGCGTAAACCGTCATTTGACTCAACTGGACAGTTCCAACCTCCTTAATATAAAACAAAAAATGAAAAACTTTGGCCAGCTAGGCGTAACCCGTTAAACTCTCGATGCGAATGAATTCTAGAGCACGTCTTCATCCGTTACACGCCTATAAATGCTCAAAGCGTATTCTCTGGTCTGATTTTACGCTGCACGCGCTCGCGCAACTGTCGTTGATGAATACCACCTTGAGTCAAATGGCCAATGAAAGAGCCAATTGATCTATGCCCACACTATACGAGACCGAAGTAATAATCCAGTCTCGGCCAAGCCCGGCACTAACGTATATCCCGGCTGGACTTTGTATCAAAATAAAACACTCGAAGAATATTAAATTCGTGAGAATCGGTATAGACCGTTGTTCGATCGTAGATACAAGTCAACCGAATGAAATACCAAACGTAAAACGTATAATATCCTCAACCAAAGGCATGTTCTTTAAACGACAAGCGCTAAATTTGAACGCATCGGTACGACTTCCGGTACGGCCAAGGCAAAAATTACAGCCAATCTGCAACTTCCGGTTCCCCGCTTTACGAAAGCATTTTTCTCGGCAAAAAAAAAAACAAACATGGCGTACATTTTCTTTTTTTTGCCGAACGCTCGTCTTCACCGCTTGATATTTTTCGTATATCTCCAAATTGCGCAGCAAACGTGAGCATTCGATTGGTCCGAAATGCCGGTCGTATACAGGGGTCGTTTTCGAGGTCACGAATCTTCCGGAGCTACGCGACGATGGGAGGGTATAGAAGAAAAAAAAATCCATATGAAGCTCGTAGTACTAATGAAAAATTTACCTCGATAAGACGAAATCAAGATAAGAAAATGGGTTGGAGTGTTCCTTCGTTTCGTTTTAAAAAAATTTTTTATTGCCAGATGACGCGCGTTAGGGCGAAAAAAATGCCGCACCTCACAAAGGAAAACAAAGGGCTGTGTGTATCGATCGGGGTAATTCGCTCGTGACGCAGGCTGGATTATAGACTCGGCGAATGGCCAGCTGTGCATCAGTGACGCAGATACGTCCCAAATACGAATCCGTAATGACAAAATGACAACAAAAGCGTAAGCGTATACTTCCGTGACTACGAAACGACAAAGTTATGGAAAGACCAATTCGTAAAATCCATAACGCAACAATTGCCAGAATGGAATAACGAGATATTTAACGTGAGAATGAGGAGGCGTAAGCAAATGATGTATGAGTTGATCTTTTGAAACTTACTTTGATCGACAGTGAGACAGTAGCGGTAGAAGAGAGCCCTCGATCTTGCACCCTCTTCGTCCTGCCTCAACGTTATCTTTTTTTTTCTCTCCTCTTTTCACTCTATTTTTTGGTCGATTCGCTATCGTCAGTGAGGAAACAGCGAGAACAAGGGTGGCGAAAAAAGGATTCGTATCGGAGGGCGCAACGCACTCGCTTAACGCTTGTTACCACTTCCTTGACTTGGACTATTGTGACGTGAAATTGCTGCACGAAAGCGCTTATACTATAAGCGGTAAAGAACGGCGACGCATCCCAAGAAATTACACAACGCGCCGACGCGTCGACGGGACTCTGGGACGTCGATACGTCTGTTTTGTTGCGCGTGTCAGCGGCCCTCTATCCTCTATCGCTCTCTCGCTGTATCACTTGTGAGATCTTTACATCCCTTTTTTTTTTACCGCTCTATTTTATGAGAATACGCAGTTATCTTTTACACGCTCACCTGCTCGTATGTAATTATAGAAAGACGAAAACTAACGTTGATCAGATTTATGCCATTTTTTTAAATACCAAACGTCTTTGTAAGCTTCATTGGTTTTGAAAAAGGGAAAGCCGTTCCTTGGTTCCGAAAGACTTTTCAACTAGCGAAAGTTTTTTGGTTTTCTTCGTTTCGAAAGACACTTTAACTTAATAGATCCATTCAGGACACTATTAAGTGATTACCTGCAAAAATTTCAAAAGGATTCACCGTTGCGTATTCGAGATATATTGGCAATCAAAGATTGCACGGTTTTACACCTGTTCCTATGAGGAACAGTGGTAAATTTCACATTACACGCAATAACTTCGAAACTTTTCTACAGATTAAAAAACAAAAATTCTCAATTACAGAAAAACATATAACGAGGTGGGTAAAAAAAAATCATGAATTTTGACTGTCTAGTTTCAAAGATATAGCGATTTAAATTAAGCAATGTTTAGCGAGGCTAGCGCCGCGAAGCGACTGGAGCAGATTAGAACTAGATTACAGTAGTGCACAGTCCCAGGTTAAACGTGGCGACACCGCGTTAACTGGCTCTGTCGAGCAGCGGTGTGACACGGTGCTACTTTCCCTATACTTAAGGCCATGTGTCACACGTCCGGTCGGTAAAAATCCTACTGCCAAGTTTTCTCCTAGACGGATCATATTTCGGGCAAAAGAAGAGAAAGCGGTTGTTCGTCGTTCAACAGAGCGGAACGTGTTTCTTTTCTTTTTTCCCAAAAATCAACCGTTTCAGAAATCATTGGGAATCTGCAAATCAGCTATCTCTCTCGCACTCATGGCCGCTCGGTCGGTGTGACACTTGGCCTTAAGCCCTCTCGCATTCTGACCGCATTTTGTAGTTCCTTTAGCGCTCTGTACGTGGCGCCACTTATCTTCTCATCGAGTGCTTGACTTTACTGCACCTGTCAGTTGTCAAGGTTTTGAGGTTAAAAAATCGTGTTAAATTTTGTTGTTGAATCATCGTTTTGTTAAGTTGTTTTGTTACGTTGTTTTGTTAAGTTGATTTGTTACGTTGTTTTGTTAAATTGTTTTGTTACGTTGTTTGGTTAAGTTTTGTTAACTGTTACTTTGTGCATAATATGGTGTAATTATTTTTACGATTATGCCAACGTGCATTGTACCCGGCTGCGATTCGAGGTACGCTTCGGCTTCGACAAACCTCGAAAAAGTACATTTTTTTACAATACCCCGAGATCCAGAAGCTTTAAAGTTATGGAAAGACGCAGTAAAGCGACCCGACAGTTGTGTGAAAGCAGGGAGAGCGGTGTGCGTAAAACACTTCCGGAAGGACGAGATTCTTTGGAACCGTCAATTCCTCAGTCCCAACGGAGATGTAGTTGGCGTGGTGAGTTCATTTGGTTGAATCGATTGTTTGATTCTTTTGTTTTTGTCATGGAGATGGACATAAAGAAAATTCAATGTTTTCTGACAATGCGTATGCAACAACATTGCACCCGTGTAAACGCCGAACAAAAAAAAGAAAACCAAGAAAAGAAAAAAGCGTCGAAATTCTGTAAAACTTAAATAAAAACATAAATATTTTTTACGCATTTGTACACCTTTTCCTTTTCCTTTCATTCGTATTCAGAAGTGACTGCGATCTAAAATCTAATTTTTAACATTTACAATAACAAAATAAATAATTTATTATTCCATTCTTTACTATTTATTATTATTAGATTATTTATTTCATTAGATTATTTGACATGTATCTTTGAATGCTTTGAATGCATTTCGGGAACACTGCGGTGAGAAGATAACTGGCGCCACAAGTGACGAAATTTGGCAACACAAAAGACGGACATTCAGCGAAGCGACTCCAGCGGCCTGTGTCACCTCCCTGCTGTCGAGTGAGCCACTCATAGACAAGCATTAACTGGCGGGTATTTCAAAATCGACGGGGGTTGAAAACGTACATAGTATTACAGCATTTGAATTTTATAATAAAATGTATTTTTTCGTCCGCTCGACATTTAAAAAGTTTTCTGGACTTTGTCGAATCAAAAATTCTTTATAAAACGTTGAACGTCAAACCTTTTTCACCATGTAAATAACATGGAGCTGACAACGCTTCAGCGATAAACAATCGTGCGAACGGCAGAAACTGCCGCTGTTGCAAAGTCTATCGGTTATTCTTTCTTGAATAAAATTGCAACATATTTATATTTAATTGCAAAAATGATAACTATTAATATCATTTCTCGGCTTGGAAATATTTTTCAACAATACAATGAGTTGCAATTTTCCCAATAATAATTCATTTTTACATAAAATTTTATTCGCTAGAAGTTTGCAGCCTAGTCGGAAATTCATTGTATTTTTAACCCCTCTCGCGCAGCCAAGGAACGATATCGAAACTCCTTAAAGGAATCCAAAATGTATCGTGTAATGTATTCAACATAGACGGTTTATCAAATAAATACAATTCTGAGCCAACTCTTTCCATAATATTTACGAGCTTGTATTTACTTTTTTTCAGTCCACTGGAATTTTTTTTGTAGATGTTCGTTGTGACCTCTTAAAAACCCTATTTATCTTAAATAAAGCTCATTCGCGCAGTAATGTTGCGCGTGCTGGTGAAATTTGAAGTAGCTATAAATTTGAATTATTGAAATAAATGGTGAAGGCGTCATTTCCGGTTGTACATTCGCTCAACCGCTGTTTTCGCGTTTCCGTTCGTTGGTAAAGCAAATTATACTTTGCGGTCTTATTAATATATCAGAGAACGTGAAGATGACGCTTGAGGCCATGTATCACACGCTGTGAAACTTCGGCGCGGTCGCGACGGTACTGCAGAATACGTAATTTTTTACTACGAGCTGCCGCAAAGTACCGCCAAATATCGCAGCAATCGTCTGCCACTCACACTACGCAAAGAGCAGAGGCCCAATAGGCGACAGTGCTTGAAGCCATGCCCGATGCGTGTATATGTGTTAGTGTTTGTGGGAACCATGGGAAATTATTGCACAAATCCCTACTGGATCGAGTATAACAGATATTCTTTATTTACGTTTACAAGAAAACGATTTCTCCTTTTGGAGTAAACTTTTAATAATTCGCCACGTGTGTAGCCACCGAGACCCGGACGGAAAAATGTCTTGTCATAGGTCAGGAGCTCCTCGAGGTTACTAGAGGGGCAACTCGATGCGCGCCGAGTGACTTCGCTCAAGAGAGCACTGTTTTACCGGCGGTTGCTACATGTTCACATGCGGGATCGCCGCCAGTCGGAAAACTGGTGAACTAAATATTCCAAATTGTCGAGTATACAGTAAACTCTCCCAACTCAACGTTCTGTAGTTGTAGACCAGTCAATAAGCACGAAAGTAAGAACTTTTAGGTGCAAATACGCAAAATTGATATAAGGATCATTGGATGATGCTGAATCGAATGGCCATAATAATTTTGCAATCAACTCCCGAGAAATTGTTTAAAAACGTTAAAAATGTTTAAAACCCGTTTAATTCGGAACTTAATAATTTTATCGTAAAATATGTCAAACAAAAGTTGTTCGGAACACAAAAATACGTAAAAAAGTATCGAATGTACATCTTCGTATCTTCAAAAATAAGGGAGAAAAAAAACGAAAAACCATTTAATTTGAAAGCGAAATCCTCGAAGTTTCAAAAAATAAAAATAATATCAAATTCGTATATATCTCGGCTTTTTTTCGTTACATATTGCTTTAGTAAGAGTTAATCTAACGTTCTAGAGACTTTTAATATTTTTATTTATCGTATAAGTATTGAAAAACGACGACTGAACATTAACAAATTACTGGTTGAGGATCACTGTCAGAAAGAGACGCAGTATATGGCTATACCGTACGCACTCCTAGGAGAGGTTCTTTCTATCGTTCCGTGCATGCGTCGTAATAGACATATCTTGCGTCCCTTACATTCCCAGTGGTGCTTCGGCTGCAAAGTGATTTTGTCTTGCAACTGCATTTTCATTCGTTTTTTTCTCCTTTATTTTTGTTGATACGAAGATGAAAGTCCAATACTTTTTTACGTACTTTTATATCCCAAACAATTTTTGTTTGACACATTTAACGATAAAATTGTTAGGTTCCGAATTACACGGGTTTTAAACATTTTTTTAACGTTTTTAAACAATTTCTCGGGAGTTGATTGCAAAATTATTGCCATTCGATTTAGCGTCATCCAAATACCGTTATATCAATTTTGCGTATTTGCACCTAAAAAGTTCTTACTTTGGAAATTTGTCCTGGCCTATTGGCCATTTCCCCGAAATTCTCTCTGGTGATAACACAACCAGCGGAGAAGCGTTATCCCCACTTTCCTTTATTTATGGAAAGGCACGAGGGATGCAATCATAACCTCAATTTCAGTATTAAACTTTCCACTTCTTAAGTCCAAAAGTCATAAAGAACATGAACGAAAAAATAAAAGCTAAAAGAGTTTTTTATACTATAAAAAACATAAAATTTAAAAATAAAGTATAATTTTCTTTCATTATGATTTCGTCCAAAAATTATTCACCCTCAAACAATGATTAAGTATTCTAATCTGAAATAATCTAGTAAAAATAACATGTGACATTTGAACATTTATCCTAACCTAACTGTATCTTGGCACACTACGTGCGCTCAGTAGCTCGCGGTGGGGGACGGAAATTCACGGAAATTCAGTCCCGAGAGCATTAAGTTAAGGAGAGTTATGGAAAAAAAATCGAGGTTTAACTGTTGTTATGAATGACAAGGCACACGATGAGAATGAAAAGATTCACATAGCGTGATCGTAGAACATATCGCGGGTACTCCCTGATGGATTCCCAGAAGCGTGTATACACACAATTACAAATTCGCGATACTGACTCTCTGAAGAACCTCAATTTCAATAATCGTGTAATTAATCATACGAGACGATAAATCGAACGATTGACAACGCGCAAAGGCAGGAGGGGTTGGGGATACCCGTTTTATCTCTTCACTTATATTCTCTTTTATTCGTGTAGCATCCACGCACGCGACACTTCGCTTATCAATCGATTATTAGAGGCGACTAATTCTTATCACTAATTACGACTGTAATATATGTGTTGATAATATTACACTGAAAATCAATTTTAAAAAACGACAAAAAATGTGTATGATTTTCTTCTTCGGAGCTATTCCACGAACGAGCATTGAGAAGTCTATGTATATTGAATTATGTTGTACTTTGCATCGTTGAAATGCAACGAAAATTAATTCTTTCGAATTTTCCAAATGTCATTTAGTACATTTAAGATACGAAAATTGCGCAAATATTTTTCAGATCCTTATTTAGCAATTTACAATCTGTAACTGCAAAGTATAATTTTCGTTGATAATAAAAAAAAAGGAATAAGAATTTTTTTCGTTACACGCCACGCTGGTTAGGAATAATACTGGCAAAGAGTTATGTGCATAAGTAAAAGAATTCTAGGAATTGGTAAAACATGTCGCGCGAAGAGAAGGAAAACGCGCAGTGTATAAAATAGTGTGGAAGGCGCGTGTACACAGTGTGTGAAAACAAATGTAAAGGGAAATAATATGTAAGGTAGGAGTTTGTGTTAACACCCTCAAAGGGAAATAAAACTACAACTAAATTACAAACACCAGGACGAACATTGAAATTTATCTGTCTGCTTTTCTCGATCGCTGCGCCCTCCTGCGGGCACTGGTCGAAATATGATTTTACGGCACGCGTTCTATCACGCCCCCACCGTTTCCTTTTCAATACCCGTTTTATAATATGCCGTTCCCCGCGCACTATGCTAATACACGTGAACTTTTGAAGAAGAAAAAAACTGTACGATGTGTTTGCACAAATTTCGATTTTTCACACTTCCTCGTTTGCTATATATATGTATATTCGTCATACCCGCATAAATATCGATACAACCTTCTACAAACTTCAGTCTTCCATCTCCCGTAGAATAAAGCGCACGTAACACAGTGCGCTACGTCCAATATTTTTCGATATTTATCCTCAACCTGTCAGTTTTATATTTACATCTATTCATAATAACGGGCGTGAAAAATTAATTGAAAATGGTAATTTAATTATTGGGTATTTATTCGCGAACTTTACTAATATATACCATCATATATCGCATTGGTCGCATACAAAAAGTGCCACGTTCTCTCCGTCTCCTGTAGTCTTTAAGGCCAATTGTCACACCGACCGAGCGGCCATGAGTGCGAGAGAGATAGCTGATTTGCAGATTCCCAATGATTTCTGAAACGGTTGATTTTTGGGAAAAAAGAAAAGAAACACGTTCCGCTCTGTTGAGCGACGAACAACGGTTTTCTCTTCTTTTGCCCGAAATATGTTCCGTCTAGGAGAAAACTTGGCAGTAGGATTTTTACCGACTGAACGTGTGACACATGGCCTTAATACAAAACTTGCTAGAAATCTTGTGGGTGACAAAAATTAGGAAACGCGTTTTTTTTTCAGATACTTTTTTAATTTTGCAAAATTTCAAGGAAGCTCAGGCCTATTTTTATATTATGTTTATATTTAGAAAGTATTTAGTTCGTTTTTTTAATCGTCCTTTTAGTATCATTCTATATTATTAATAATAATAATTATTATTGTCCTGTCTGGAATGAATTGTCTTGTTAAAACCTAAACCTAATCATAAGAATAATAAAAAGTATTCAATTCGAAAAAAGAGACGAAATTTTTTTTTTTCTTTTAGTATTATTAGTTCTAGTATTAGTATTATCGTTCTGTCGAGAAAGAATCATTGTCTTGTTAAAACCTAAACATAACCGTAATAATTGTACAAAGTATTCAGTTAAAAAATTAAACAATATCTTCGTTTTTAGCATTATTATTATTGTTATTAGTTTTATTGGACTGTCTGGAATGAATTATTGTCTCTTAAAAATAAAAATATCATAATAGTAATAATAATAATAATAATATTTTATTGTTGCTGTAGTCTTGTGATTTCTATTGTAGTTTTCGATTTTGCGTGCATGTACATATAACGCCATAGACCGAAGGTTTGACTTTGTAAGTGCGAGGTCGATAGCTGCACGACCTATTTCCAAAATGATTGTCGTGGATTAAAAAAAAAAAAAACGTATCTGTACACTTTTCTGTCGAAATTCTTCGCTAGCCAAATCGAAATTTGAACCCCGCGTTTGAGCGCTCGACGCTTTTTACTTCAGCAAATGGAAATCGCGTTTTTAAAGTGGTCTCGCGTGACATGTGTTATAAAAAAAAAAAAAAAAACATTGCCACTAGGAGAATTGAACGAATCTCCGACGTCTATAAATCTGACGTCAGTTATAAACGCTCTATGCATTGCCTATATTGTGAATTAATCTTTTATCGCTGTATTTCATTGACCGGATGGCGAGTCGAGGTTTTGTAGTTGAATCATATGTTCATTTATATTCAACGAAACGAGAATATATTTGCACTCGATTTGGTTGAGAAACGAGAAGATTTGCATACACTTCGAAGGAGCACAGACGGTTGAACAAAAAACGATTTTTCTTACCTTTGGCTCATACTTTAGGATTTTAGAAAGATGCGATTTGTTTCGGCTGAAATTTCACCGTCGAATTAAAAATAATAAGATGTCAAACTTCAGACGTGTTTTTGACACAACTCGAATAAACTTTATCCGATTCACATCGAATTTTCACAGAGTTTTTCATACTTAATTCCACGGGCCATAGAGATTTTACGATTTCTTGAAAATTGCACTCGTAACAAGGATTGCTCACTACTTTTTATTCGACAAGAAAGAATATTTCTCATATGCTCACCATTTTTATAAAAAAAAAATCTATATTTCTAAAGTCCCCTATGTATTTTGCTGGCTATCAAGCAGATTGTGAACATTTTTTTTGTTCAAGGTCAAAGGCATTTACGCCGTAAGTGCCGGAACATCTCGCGTAAAAAACATTTAAGCTTACGAGGCGCCAATGCGTCTTTGCAGGGATTTTCCGACGTTTTCATACACTTTGAAGCATGTACAATAAAATCTTCCAAACAGATCTGCGATTTGCATCTTTTGGGGACAAATATTCGTAAAGTTACATTTATTTTTTGCCCTTTGAAATAGTGGAGTGGAGTAGAATATTATAGAACAAATTCGTAGAACTTGATTTGCAGAAGCCAAATTGTGACGACGGTGTCGAGAAGTATGTTTGATTCGCTTTCGATAGCTCATAAGTCTAGTCCAGAAATCGATTTAAAATCAAAATAAACCTCTATTACACGGAGAGAATTGAAAAGTAATTTTTGTCGTGAATTTCACGGTAAAGATTACCGTGATATATTTCAATGTGGTGACAAGTGAGAAAAGCATAATAATTCGTATGCGACAAGTTTTTTTTTTAACTCACGTTACAGAAAATTTCAAATACGCAGCTAAAATTTTACTATACTAGAAGGATAGCGCGCACGATTATTTTTACCGAGAGCACAATACATTTTCCTATAACACTCATTAAATTTTATAATAAATTTTAAAACAACTGTTATAAAGACGATACTTTTTTATAGACATTTTTGAAAGGCATAAAATAATAAAATGCACAGTAAAATTTCGCTGACATTATATATTTTTTAAATTTAAGTTTTGCGTATTTCGTTACACATCAAAATTGACTAGAAAATCTGGTAAAATTTTCTGTCTGAAGAAGAAATTTTATTTTATTTTCGTGAAAATCTGTGTTTCACTCAGTAATAATAAGCGAAGTTTCAGGGTTGTCATCTGGTTACCGTTATTGCACGGTAATTTTTAACATTTAATTCTCTCCGTGTACTATAACAAATTACCGAAACTTGGCTCTTTGGTTTAAAAAAGTGCATTCATGACGTAACTGACTAGGACTCGTTAATATGTCTCGTCAATTTTGCTACCAAAATTCGTTACTAGTGTACAATTTACAAGCAATCAATTAATAATTTACGGCTGAATATAATACAAGTGTCACACTTCGTTGCCCATCGATAGTATTGCTAATATAGTGAAATATTCGAACTACTGTCCGAACAGTGAAACCTGTCCGAGCATTGGTACCGTTACCTGAAAACAAGCGAACCGAACCCAGTGCCCGCCTACAGATGCATAATCGCGAAAGGCTTTCAACTGGATAATTTCTGTTTACATCCGTCGCATGATCTTACCGACAATCCTTATCAACTTATACAGTGTCCTTGAAATTAAGTAACGTCCGGTGACGAGTGCGTTCAGAGAAAGAAATATAACGTGAAGATTTTTTGCTGATTCAAATCTTCGTAACAATTTGGGAGAAACGCACGAGTCATCGTGTACGATTTTTCGAGAGAGCTTCTCACGCTCGCTGCGTCGCGGCGCTCAAGTTGTTTTCGTCTGCATGTCCCATAAGCGGTCACATGATCCGTTGATTAGTCGCTGAACGACAGTTCCGTTGAGTGGTTGTCAAATTATATGTTTCACTAGCCAATTCGATTAATTCGATCTCGCCCGGTCGAGAAAAAATTGGGTCTCCGTTATTCTCGTACGAAAGTTATAAATTCGAGTTGTCGTTCCGTCATTTTTTTTTTTTTCGTTACAGCTCGTACGTCAAGGAATTCGCAACGCGAGTTATCATTTTGCCACTGCCACGAGAGGTAAGCAACTTTTTTTTTTTCTTCTCGAAATCTAGGACACGTCTTTTGACGCGAGTGAAAAAGAATAGGAACTGGTTTTTTTCGTCATTACGCGATCTCCCGCGGGTCTTAATTTTGTTGTGTGACCTCGACCAACTCGTCGCCCCGATCACGCTGGTCGATAATTCTCTCGACTATCAATCTGTCGCGTGTCCGAGGCAAATAAAAGGAGCAACATCAATTATTATTATTGTTTTTTTTTTTAAGTTACAATATTCGGACTGTGCGGTTGAAAAATTATATAACACGAGCGACTCGAATTGCAAGAGAAATTTCGGGCAACCTTACATTCCAATTCGAGTAAACTAAATGAGGCGAGTGACACACTTTACACTGATGTATACTTTCTGTTGTTTGAAATTTGTTAATGAAATTTCATAATTTCAAGACTTGAGAGCTGTCCAGCAATTGACAAAGTCAAGCAAAAATATGTCCCCGTAAACTTGTAAAATTTCAAGCGAGTTTACCGAATTTTTAACAAAAATCGTTTAATTCATGCAGTACTCTATGGAGATTACATGCCGGCTATATTTCTATCTCATAATTTATATACTAAATAACTCTAGATGTTTGATACAAGCTGCGCTGAGCATGTAAACAATTCTGAAGATTTCGTAATGACAATAAAAACAGATTAGAGAATGTTCAAAGAAAATATTGATGATAAAATTTGGAAAAATCTGACTAGCAGAAGAATTTTCGTAACGGCGACTTTTCAGAGAGCATGTAAAAATGTCTAAACCTATAAAACCTATGCAAAATTTCTTATTCCGGTTCATTGTTGGATACAATGATTGATTGTTACTTATTTTTATTAAACACCACCGCAATCTACTACGCAATCTACATGTTTCAAAAGGGCCTTGGCCTATAAAATATAGCCATCCGCTAAAGGAATACCTTAATATAGTTATTATGTAATTACCGTTATCATTTTTATTATTATTAATTTAACATTCGATCATTATTAGTACGACATAAACAAAACTTTGGTAGCCAATAAAAACCAATAAAAATTATGCAATTGCTTATTGGTACCATTTGCATAGAGATCACCATTTTTTACAGAAAAAAAAATCATATACACCAACTTTTTACAAATAAATCTAATAAAAAAAAAATGGTTACACTAAAAACTGAATTTTTACATGGTCTTGAAGTTTGCGTCATTGGAATGGAACGCAACTTCTTTTTTTCAATATCATATGAACATTTTTTGGCAGAATTATTTGTTCGTCTTCGAATAAGAATTTATAAAAATGGTTGGGAGATTTTTTTAGACAAAATTTGCCAAAAAAAAATGGAAGCAATTCAGAAATATCAATTTTTATTGCATCCTGACAATGCAAACTTACATCTCATAATTTTATCTCGTTGTTTTCAATTTATTTGTGCTAAGTGAATTTTTATAAAAGGTCTGTGCATCTAAAAAAGCAATCAATATCCTTTATTAAAATTATTTCGAATAATATTAAAACTGGTTAACTTTTGTTTCCCGTTGACCTTTTCGAGTTGTTGAAATTTGAGAAAGTAACAAATTCTACGCGCAAATTTTTTCTGATTTCGATTATTTCTGTGAATCGCAGGTAAAGCAGATACAATGCCGTGCCCTTTCTTGACTCATCTGTCTGCCAATTACGTGCGCAATTATGGCGCGTCTCTGCTGACGACTTATCGTCAGCACTGTCCCGTAATGTCGAGAATGTCGGGCACTCTGACGGAAGCGACGGAAAAGCTGGACGGCGAAGGCGAAGCGATGATCTTGAACAAGTGTCCGTTCCTCTCAAAGGAGAGAGACGCGGTGAAGGAAGCGTCGTCGGATGTGGAGGAGGATGTGATAGATCTAGTGAGCGAGAGCCAACGCGAGCGAAATGATTTTCCCTATGAGAAATTCTTTCACGGTCAAATAATGAGAAAGAAAGAGGATCATTCGTACAGAATTTTCAAGAAGGTCAATCGTCTGGCTGAGAAATTTCCAGCCGCGGTTGAATACTCGTGGGGCGAAAAGCCCATAACGGTATGGTGTTCCAACGATTATTTGGGAATGTCGCGTCATCGATCGGTGACGAACTCCGTGAGAGAAGCGTTGGACAAGTACGGCGCGGGTGCGGGTGGAACGAGAAATATATCCGGCAATTCGATGGGTCACGAGATGCTGGAGAAACGTTTGGCCGATTTTCATCAAAAAGAGGCTGCTCTATTGTTCACCTCTTGCTACGTCGCCAACGACTCGACACTGTACACCCTCGCCAAAAGTTTGCCGAATTGTCACGTATTCTCGGACTCGGGTAATCACGCCTCGATGATTCAGGGCATCAGGAACAGCGGCGTGACAAAGCACATATTTCGTCACAACGACGTGCAACATTTGGAGGAATTGTTGCGTCGGGTGGATCGTAATTTGCCGAAAATCGTTGCTTTCGAGACCGTGCATTCGATGAACGGTAGTATATGCCCGCTCGAGGAGTTGTGCGACGTAGCGCACAAGTACGGCGCCCTCACTTTCGTCGACGAGGTACACGCCGTTGGTCTTTACGGTTACACGGGTGCCGGTATTGGCGAGAGAGACTGGGTTGGCCACAAAATGGACATCGTTTCCGGCACCCTCGGCAAAGCTTTCGGCAATATCGGCGGTTACATCGTCGGCACTACGAATCTCATCGATATGATCAGAAGTTACGCGGCCGGCTTTATATTCACCACTTCATTACCGCCCACCGTGCTCTACGGGACTTTGGCTGCTATCGAGATTCTCGCTTCCGACGAAGGACGAGCTCTCAGGTCCGCTCATCAAGAGAACGTTGCCTATATGAAATCTATACTGAACGCGGCCGGCTTACCCCTCGAGCCATCGCCCTCACACATCATTCCCATTAAGGTTCGTTCCATTTATTCGACAGATGCGTGCCATTCAATGACCAAAATAATATTCCGTCCCTCGAAGCAGAAGGCAACGCAACAAATAGTACGAAATGATTCGATGGCATCGATTTTTCTTGGGCACGCAGTCTAAATTTAGTTATTGTATCGAAATTTGGCAAATGCTGCGATTACCGTGACCCTGACATATGTTCTATCGGTCATTGGCTCGAACATTTGTATGTATGCATGAGGCAGGGAGGCTTCTCTGTTGAAAAATATTCCTGAGATGCCCCGAATTTTAGCAAAATCCATTTAAAATAAACAACTCTGAAGTTTGCATGGTTGGAATACCATGGAAGGCAGTTTTTTTTTTAGTTGATCAAAAGTTTTTTTGGCCAATTTAGACAACGAAAATTTGACATCACCTCAACGTTTTTTTATTTTCTAATACCGCAATTAGTTTTCTCCTTCGAACTTTTCTGAAAATACTTTTCTAACCCTTTTTCCCCATCTGCAAATTTACGTTTTTCACCAACGAATAAATAATTCTCTCTTTTTATTGCCCAATTATTAATGAAAACTTTCTTTCTTTCTTTGTTGCATTTCAGATAGGCGATCCTTTACTGTGCAGCCAAATAGCGGACAGCCTTTTACGCGAAAAAGGCCACTACGTGCAAGCAATAAATTATCCGACGGTAGCGAAAGGCGAAGAAAAGTTGCGATTAGCACCGACGCCGAGACACACGCGCAATATGATGGACAAATTCGTCAGGGATACTCTCGACGTCTTTCACTGTCTCAACATACCAAAATCAACGGCAAAAACGGACGAGATGGTTCACGCGATATCCGTTCACTGACAAATACCAACACAGTACAAATAACATATCTATATATTTTACCTAAACACAAACGTATATTCAATAACGCAGATATGCTATGCATAGTATATACACACAGGTATATAAATATATAAACAAGGGGATCCACTAGAAGTTAGTCACTCGAAAACACCTATGAATATTGATTTTAGACGAAAAAGTCAGAGAAAATTTGAATGGTTTGTCAATGTCTACATTTTGGTAGCCTTAGATTTTTTCAAGTGGAGGAATCAAGCTGATTTCAGGGTCACCTTTACTTTCTTTAAAGGGAAACCTCTTTTTTTATTGGCTACAAATGTAGAGCACAAAAAATTAAACTGAATGATCTACAATATCGTGATCTTGAAATGACCTTGAAATACCAACAAAATCGCAAAACGGTACACTGAGACCTCCGCAATCGGCACCTCCATAAATGCAACGGCCTCCCACTATGTGCCGAATATCGGTCGGTGTAGTGACAGGCCCTAGCGTCAGGCTCGAAGCAGAGTTGTCCAAAATCTGTATCGGGCGTTTTGCTCGATACAAATGTACCGAGTATCGAAAAACTTTTCGTTATTCGATACAAAAGTATCAAGTTATTGTTGGAGATCGCGACTTTTGTATCGAGTAGCGAACATTTATTCGATACTCGATACTTGAGTATCGAGTAACGAAAAGATCTCCGATACTCGATACTTTTATAATATTGTTATTTGTTTAAATTTGTATAAAATTGTTTTCTTTTTATTTGAAATGAAATTGTTAAGTTTTCCGGATGCATATAAATTTTTTAAGAATTTTTTCATCGTTTTGAATTTTTTTTACAAATTTTGAAAAATTGACAGAGTCGGAAATTCTTAAACTTCCCTCGAGTACAAGGGTTCTGTATCAACCGTGAGAAATTACAAAACTGTTAACAGAATAGCTTTGTATTTTGAGGCTTTGGAATGGCACAAGTATCGAGCAAGGAAAAGCTTTTCGTTGCTCGATACTTGTGTAACGAGTAACGAAAATGTATTCGATACTCGATACAAAAGTATCGAGCAGTATCAAAGTTGGAGATTGTTGGAGATCGCTACAATTGTATCGAGTATCTTTAATCGAATTCAATACTGAAGTAACTAGTTACTGCCAACTCTGGCTCGAAGCATGCTAGACAATAAGAAAGGGATTGAAGGAGTACTGCTATCAGCTACGTCAGCTGCACACATTCGGCTTGAGTGGATGGTGCGCAACCTCCATGCTTGCAAGCGCGATGCGGAGCCGATCCCGACGCTATGCTAATTATGGAAATTGCAATGTAATGAAAACAAGGCAAGCAAGAAAAGTTAATAGACCAATTTTTGCAATATTTCATGCAATAAAAACATCATTTGCTTCTGAAATCACCTCCTTTTTTGCTTTCCTTGCTTTCGTTACCGTTTTGAATTTTTGTTGTTGTTGGTATTTCAAGGTCATCCCAAGGTCATAGATAATTAGGTTTGTTTTTGTGCTCTACATTTGTGGCCGTAAAAGAAGGGAGTTTTTCTTGAAAAAAGGGAAGGTGGCCTCGAAATCAGAAAATGTAGACGTGGACAAACCATTCAAATTTTATCTATGACTTTTCCATGTAAAATCAATGGTTATAGGTGCTTTCGAGTGATCAACTTCTAGTGAATCACTCGATCTATATATATGTATAAATATATAGATGTGGGTGTATATGAATTTACCCTGGCAATTATTTTCCAGCGCGATTAAATCCAGAGTTATGACAATTTATGCCTGCTATCGAATAGTTGTTGGTGTAAATTACATTGTTTCCAATTTGCAACGCAAATTGCGAGAAATACATGACAATTATATTTCCGTCTTACGAGTTCCGTTCATTTTTCCTGCGTGCTTTTGATTATTTTATTTTGCCTGTGAATCGAAGTTATTGGTTTTTGCTCCAGTAGATCAACATTTGACGAATAATACCGTACTTTCGAAACGTCTGAGAGAAAGTTGAAAAACATGTTTAAACATTTTTTAAATTTTTTCCTCATTCTTACATTATCTTTTTTCGTTTTGTGTTTTATCTCCTTGCAGACTTTTACGGCCTTGTCCATGTGACTTTCATCTCACGCTTGGCACTTCGTTATTTTCCTTGGCGACCCGAGAGCTATTTTATTATCAAGTTGATTCATACTAAAATTGAATTGAAGAATTTTTTATGAGTTGATAGGCTGAGAATGACTATATGCAAAAATAGTTGTTTCACTAATCACGTCATTAACGATCGAACGATTTTGAAAATTTTCTCGATTCGGGTATTGTGTAAAATTCGCGACGATAAAATTCAAATTGTGTTATATTTTAAATTGAAAGAAACGCGTCGTATGAAACGATGAATATTAAAATAAAACGGAAATAACGCACGGTCATAGTCAGCTTGGCGAACGAAATGAAATTTTAACGTATGCATTCGATCTCTGGAAATCGCGCTGTCATCCAATGACGCAAACAATTTCCATCGGATGCTTAACCGATCGGTCGGGCCTCGCGAAGTGCGCACGGTGCTATAGCACAAGCTGATTTCTGTTTCGATCTCAAATAACATTGTCATCACGATCAAGAGACGCACGATAACACGGTACGCAGGATTCGCTGAAAATCATATAATTTTCTAAAAATGCCTACCGAAAATCGCGTTTTTCCCGTATACAATAGCGAGTCATAAAAACGAATATAAGTGTGATAACCATTGATAATCCAGTGTTAGTGATAACCAGATCATTGTCATTTTCAAATTTTGAACATCCTCTTTTTTATACAAATATGAGTTGTGCTTATAACCGGATGAATTATTTTCAAAATGTAAAACGTTTGCAAACTGACTTCCGTCAATGCCAGTATTTTGAAAGCATTCATTTGAAAAAAAAACGCCCGCACTCGCTGGAATCAATCAAGTTTTATACCATTCCCATTTGCTTACACTTCGTTTCGGGAAAACAAGTCGTAAAAGTCAAGATTGCGACGTTTATAAGACCATGAGCGACGCGAAAGAGGTTTAGCGCATTTCAAACTTGCAAGCGAACAAATTCTCATTCGTCACGTGTTTCGCACTCGTTCGTAGACGCGTCCCACGTCGCACACAGTAAATCCGCTAGTGTTCTGAACAATTATCATTGTACATCAGAGTCGGCGAGGGAAGCGACGTGATTGAAAAATTCGAAGAGCGCATGCGCGCGCCGGCGTTGACGGATCAGCTGTTGTCTGTTGTCTGCAAGACGCTAAGCCCTGCAAACGCGTTAATCTTGAGCGAAAGGTATTGTGGCAAAACGAATTTTCAACGAAATACCGAGTGGAAAGAGAATCTCTCGCTGGGTCAAAATATACTTCGAAAAACGTAGTGTCGTAAAAATGTCACGTAATCTTTGTCGCTTGCGATAAGTTCAATGTTCGGTGAAAACAACGGAATTCTCGACCCAAGAAACGAGAAGACTGTGCGAACGCGAGTCGTGAATCGTTTGTAAATCATCGAACGAAATTTCGATAATAAAATGTCAAGAAGCACGTTTAATTTTGTGAAAATGTTGATCGCCTTTTTGTACACGTACGCGCGGGGTTTGGTGTACACGATAACGGTTGCAATTATGTTGTTCTATTGCCTGCATCCAGGACGATTCGCGTCTCACTACACCTACGTGAAAAGCGAGAATATCTATGAGGAATTGGAAAGATCTTACACGCCAAAAGACAATTCTTGCGCGATAATCGTGACCGGCAGAAGATCGCCGGATTTGCTTTATCCGGAGGAGAATCCTCGGGAAGAGCCAGCGGCGATGGCGCGGCGATTGGGTATTTTGCCCGGTGGCCAGTGGAAACCGTTGAACTGTCATCCGCTCTTCAACGTCGCTATTATATTGCCGTACAGGCGTAGACACGCTCAACTCGCTATATTCATGAATTACATTCATCCTTTTCTACAAGCGCAGAATCTCGATTATCGTATATTCGTGATAGAACAAAGTCCCGTCAGAGAATTCAACAGAGCCAAATTGTTCAACGTCGGCTATGCCGAAGCTACCAAAATCAATGACTTTCATTGTTTCATATTTCAAGACGTCGATCTCATACCCCAGAATCTCGACAATATTTACGCCTGTACCAAAATGCCCAGGCACATGAGCTCCAGCGTCAATACCTTCAGATACAATTTGCCTTACACAGGCCTCTTCGGCGGCGCTATCGCTCTTACCAAAAAACAGTTTGAAACTGTCAACGGCTTTTCCAATATTTTTTACGGCTGGGGTGGCGAGGACGACGATTTCTACAGTCGTTTGCAAGCGCGAGGGCTGAAGGTAATTTGATGTGCGGCTCTCGATCTAGAAGGTATTGGCATCTTGGAAATTATGAAAAATTACGCTAGGGCTTCATTTGAGAAGGCTCACCATTGAGGTGGCTAAAAAATTCACTCTGCATATTTTTTTAGTCAGCTAAAGTGAAACAAATCACTTCTGAATTTCGGAAATGTTCTACTGTATATTTTCACAATTCAAAATCAGATTTTCATTGAAAAATGACAGTGAGAATTTTTCTCGTTGAAAAATGAGAATGAGAATTTTTTGTCGAAAAATGAAATGAGAATTTTTTCGTTGAGAAATGAGAATGCGAATTTTTTCGTTGAAAAATGAGAATGAGAATTTTTTCGTTGTCAAAAAGAAAACAGAAGGTTTTGCAGTGCAACCTAAACAAAATATTCCATTTTTTGCATTCCAATGAGGTTTGGCAGTGCTGTAAAACTTCATTGGAATATAACGAGAGTTGTAATGGGGTTTGCATCATTGGAATGCAACAAGAGTTCTTCTGTATATTTTCTATTTTTATAATTATAGAAAAGCGTTTTGTGCACATTTGAATGATAGATCTTTGAATAAGTATCTTAAAAAAAGTCCAGGGATTTTTGTGGGTGGAATCTACGACAAGAAACTTAAGTATTTTAGAAAATCAATTTTCATTGCGTTCAATCATTGCAAACTTTAGGTTCATCTACAAACGTGGCTCCGTATTCCTATGGAAGAATAATTATTTTCCAATTAAACAATTTGGCTATGTTGAAGTTGTACAATAAAACATTTCTTAAAATTGAAAAAAATTGGTTTTATCTCACCTGAGCAAAAAAAAAACCAAAAGTAATGATTTTTTAAGTCTTCGAAATCTTCCCCCTCTAAACTTTGGACCAAAACAAAACATTTATTTTTAAACGAAAATATTTTTGGGAAAATTGTATACCTCGAATTATAGCCTAAAATTTCTTATTTTCTGTGGCCCTTTGTATGCCTTTGCGAGCTACTACAATAACGTCCCTTTTGCTTTTCCGTTACACTTATACCTGCATTATTTCCAGTTTCTAAGAAATTACTCCGAAAGCATGCACATGGCCAAGCGGTAACCCATCGAAGTATTTTTCCCACCAACCTTGCTTAGTATGGGAGACAGCCTATGCCGCCCATTGGCCACGCACCTAGTTATCAACGATTTTGATAAATCGATTTGCTTTTCCTTACAGGTGACACGTTTTGGACCGAACGTTGCGCAATATTACATGCTGAGGCACAAGAAGGAAACGCCCAGTAGCGCGCGTTACGCCAATTTGGAAAGCGCCGCAAGAAGATATTATTCCGATGGTATAAACAATTTGGAGTATAAAGTATTGAATCACCAGCTGCGGCCGCTCTATTCGTGGATATTAGCAGACGTTTGAAAAGGACGCGCAAATGCGACACTTTATTTAAATGGCGTTGAAGTTTGCATCGTTGGAATGCCACGGAAGTTCTTTTCTATTTACTCTCGTTTCTTCATTTTTATCATGGCCTATAATTTTTTTTATAGATTCAGGTCGTTGATGTCTAATGAATATGAGAACAAAACCGTTTGGGTGATTTTCATAATTCGGCGAAATGAATACGTGCAAAAGAAGAAAAATGGACTTTCGTTGCATTTCAACGATCTAAACTTCAACATTATTCACTTTCAAGTATTATGGACGTAGATGTATAGTTGCCCAGCGAGAATGATCAAGTCAATAGTTATATTATTTTGTTACTCGTGTATTTAGAATTACAAGGTCAGTGTATACATGCGTGTGCATGTGTGTGTGTGTTTCTAGCCAAACTTAATTGGATAAGGGTATTTCTGCGTCCAGTGGTCCTCTGGAATTGGTTTCTTAACTATTTTCAAAACGAAAATTATGAACTATTTTTGTTTTTAAAATAGTTAAGATATGTGCGCTTTTTCCATCACGTTTTTTTAACCAGCTGCTACTTTCTCACGAAAAAAGAAAAACAAATATAGTTCGTTGATATTAGTATAAAAACGTTGGATAACTGACGATTCTGCTTCATATGCTTCTACTTCTTCTAGCTCATCATAAGGAGAAACTAAATATGTACTCGTTTGGTTTATTAAGGACATGGCTCACACGTCTGGTCGGTAAAAATGCTACGGTCAAGTTTTCTCCTAGATGAATCACATTTCGGGTTAACGAAGACAAAGACGTTGTTCGTCGTTCAACAGAGCGGAAGCTGTTTCTTTTCTTTTTTTCGAAATTTCAGCCGTCTCGAAGAACACTGAGAATCTGCGAATTAGCTAAAAGCTAAAAAATCGCAAATTGTATTACTTTTTATTAATTATTATTTATCCATACGTACTTTCTGTGCGTATTTATTCATTGGAAGTTCGTTATTTAAAATGGATAATCAGAATTTGTTTGAACAATTATGTTCCCAATGCTGAAATTTTTCCATTGCGAGAAAAAATAAGTCAAAACTACGTTCCGACGTAGGCAAAGTGTTCGTTCTATTTTTTCCAGTATTTTTCGGATCGTAATCAATTTGTAAAAAAATTGTAATCGAGCATCAATACTTTCAAGACAAGCTGATTGTACATTTTTTTAGAATTTTGTAAGATGCAATTTTCGGTGGAGATACCTTGTGAGATAGCAGCTGGAATTTAAAAAAAAATCAGGAAAATGTACGTACAATGTATTAACTTATAGACCAAATTCAAATGGATGCGGATGGACTCGCGTCAATTGGGCAGCCGCAAATGGCTCATGTGTATAACGCATATCAGTTTTTTCGAAACAATATTCGAAAGATTTGGAACGAATTACGGACGTTCGATACACGTAGGGACTTTAGGTGGAGTAGCCTTAGACGTACATTGGATTTATACACTACTATGTGTATATAGTAGTGTATAAAGAGTGTACTATATGAGTACACTCTACGAATTGGCGATCGGGGCGAAAAGATACAGATCACGGCTGAGAAGAAGGTGCAAAGCAATTCTCGAGATCCCATTTGTAAGATGACAACAAGTTCTTATGCTTTTGAGCTTTAATTTTAAAAAATATAAAATTTAATAGAGAACTTTTCCCCTATTCTCTATGTGATTATTTTTTTTTTGCATTTTCTTATCGTCGCAATTGCACTTGTCATTTTTCCGAAAATGTCAATAGAAATTTCTTCTTGGGCCGACTCGAAGGACCGAGATTGACCTCCAATTTGCCTCGAAAGTTTTTTTTTCCGCAAAGTTATTTCGCTGTATTCTGTAAAATATATTTAGTGAAGATATTGAAAAATGATCTGTAAACTCGAAAACTGGGGTTTCGAATGAAATCTCAAGAGAGAAAAGAACGTTTCGCAGGAAGAAAATTGAACGGGTTTGTAATAAAAGCCAACATGTTGGAAATTTGTTTTGACGGCCTCTGATCGAAAAACCGCGATGTGTGCCCATGCTCTCTGCCAGTAGTGTATAAAGAGTGATCCAACTTCCGAAGAGCGTGGTTTGAAGTGCATGGTTGTGAACTCACGATCTATCATTTTGTAAATACGTATATATACGTATACATTTTTATTTATTTATATACACACACGTATGTAAGTGCACAACGAACTGAGTAGAATGTAAACGTTCGTTACATTTTAGTATTTTGTCGAACGAGAACTTCATCCTCACTCGATATTTCGCGTGTAAGATTGTTTTAGTCTCCAAGCAATATGCCGGTGTTTTTCCACCGAACAAAAACTCAAACTCGATAAAACCGTGTGATTTTTCAGGTCTCGAAACTGATTAGTAAATTTTCGCTAGGATTAAGACGTCATACTTTCTCCAGAGACAATAACTTTCCGATGAAAAAACTATCATGATGTTGCAGCAACGAAATTATTCTCAAAAGTGCTACCGAAGAAAAAAAAACCTTTTTTTCAGGCTCGAAAAGTTTTTTAGCTTGTATAGGAGCAAAGTAAAATAATCCTAGAACTTCTTCAGGTATCGTAGGAGATAGCAGAAAAATGTAAGATATAATTAGGCTTTCTCGCATAGGAGAAAAAAAGAACGTTTTATGCAACCTTTTCCGGAATCCGAATGATTTCTTCTCTCATACTGCAATTAGTGTTACCAAGTGAAACCTCTGGTCGAATTCTTAATTTTTATCTTATCTAAGTCTTTTCAATGTGGTACGTTAAGGATCTTTTATAGTTGACGAAAAGAAGTAATAACGGATATGGTTACAAACATGTGCAGGGAATATAGCTTTAGGACAAAGTACGGTGACCCATCATTTCGAAACAAAAAAAAGTTTTGTACATTCGTTCTCACTTGATACTATACTTTACACGTGGCTCTGCGACGATAATATGCATTTATAATAGGCTCGGAGATTATACGTGTGTTATACAACAATCACAAATGCAATAGTCGAATTTTATATAGACGCGTACGGAGGGAACGTTATTAATTCCAGGTCACCCGTATGCAGTGACGTTTTGAAAATTTGGGTTTGATTTCATTCAAAACAAATTTATGCATGCTGAGAAATTTTTAAGTGTCAAATTCTTATGCTCTTTTCTTCCGACGTGTGAAAAATCTCAAGTTTTACACGCAACTCAAATCACAAAACCGATCGATGTTATCAATGAAAGGGATGAAAAAATGTACGTAAGATATCAACTAAATGTTTCTACACGATTCTTTACGATCAATATGTGTGTGTGTGTGTGTGTGTGTCAAGGATTGCGGTGTGTACGTTTTATTGACCGTTTCTTTTTGGCGCTCGAGTTCTTTATTTTTTTAAATAACGTCATGTTATAAGAATGATCGTAGAAACTTGTTCACGAACTTTTTTTTTTCTTATTCTTCATCACTTCCTCCATCGGTCAGCGAAGCGTTTGTAAAAGTGTGATCAAAGGCAAATTATCACAATAAAAGGCAATTCTCATGTATACGTGAATGTTTTATCAATAATAATGATATTATAGAATAACTATACATAATTTGTATATTTAAAGATGTCTTGTGTAATTACACTGCAAAGAAAAATACGAGTTTTTCTTGTACAGTTGAATGATGCTCGAACGGATACAATAAATATAATCCTATATCGACGTGGATTTCATAACACAGATATAGAGGCATTGTACATCTGATTGTAGAATTATCGACGTAACGATCGCTTTCACTCCCAATTTTTCTTGTTCGCTTTATTTCGTTTCAACCATCAAAAAAGAAAAAAAAACTTCGTTTTTGGCGACTTGCGTTGTCTATAGCGAGTGCATTGATCGAACACTACATATATACACTACCAATTAATGGTTTGTTCGTCATTCTCAATTATAGCAATTACAAACTATTCGATGCCGAAACGTTGCGAGAGTTCTTGAATTTCTATTTTGTGTTTTTATTTTATTTATTATTTCTAATGTTTCATCGATGCGTTTAGGCCTCAACATTGAAGCTACAGCGTTGTGTATATTACAATTTTTTTTACCTTCTTTTGGCAGATGTGTGTGGTGTACTCGAGAAAAGAAATCGGAGATGTGAAAATTGATCATGATCGCGAAGATCTGATTCACGAAACCAGCGGCCACCAACCCCTGCTACATATTAATCATATTGGTTTAACGAATTATTCCACAATTACTTGGTCGTACTAATTTTGTAATCTGTACATAACGAAACAACGAATCGCCTATCCCTGGAAATATCAACTTTTCTTTTGCTTTCCCTTTTTTTTTCTTTTCGTAATCGGAAATCCACATGTGCTAGAGAACTCTATTTCACTCGTTTCAATGTGTTACTTGGTTACTATTTTTTTTTTGTTTCACAAAGTAGCATACCTACTTTGTTGCCGTGTACTGCGTTCTTCGTTCTCTCTTTTGTTCGTTCTCGTATAAAAAAATAGATCGTCTGTCGTTTTTTTTTCTTCTGCGGGTACAAAGATGCCCTCAAGAACAGTCGACTATTTTAGCGATGAATGTTTGAGAATACTCATTTTTTTTTCAACGTAGATACGATTATGTCAGGGAAAACTTTACTTCGACGTTTCCATAATATCCACTATATTGTTTTCGAGAAAAATAAATTTAAATGTAAGCAATTTAGCATAATTTCTAATAAATAATCACGAGTTCAGCCGCTGTTGAATAAAATCTCAGCACGGCTCGCGATTTTTTTAAATACGAAACTGTTGAATTGTACCGATCTTTTCATTTCACGAAAACGACAGAGTGGAACTCATCTACCCACGTGTCAAAAAAAGTCAGTATCCCTTAACATTCATCGGTGAAAAGCTCGAGCCATCTTGCAAGAAGGAGAAACAATTTTATCGCGTTAAAATTCCGGTATTTTAAGCGAAAGAGACCATTCGTAGACAAGCGTAGTACACCAGAAAAAACGCGAATGAGCGAGGTCCCCGCTCGAACCCAAGTGTCCTTATTCCCAAAGCGGGGAACTCATCGTGTGTCGCAACGTGACACGGAATTTCGCCAATGCTCGAAACGTACCTGCGTTAATTACCGACGAGATAATATGTTAAAGAAAAAAACAAACAAAAAAATGCGACAAAATTTTAAACAGAATGCCTCTAATACGAGACCAGAGATGTACAAACGTTTTTTTTTGGGTCTTCGGCTCTTCGGGCCCGGTGCACGTATTCATTTTTAGAATAATTGAATATCCAAGAAGATTTTTCGTTAGTCCATAAAATCGTTATTTTCCAATTGAGAGTATAAAAGAGAAAAATTACGTCACGGCTTTTCAGAAGGCCCACTGTATAATTTTTTTTTGGGTTTCAAACAGCTCGCACTTTTCGAGGGACGAGGAGAGGAGAATCGATCGAATATTTAGCTGCTGATAACGTCCATAGAGGGCTATCGTTTTTCGAGGAACAGTTATTTTCGAGTTAGCATTTTTCAGAAATGAAACTTGAATTCAGAACTATTGTTGGGATTGACCATTTCATTACTTCTCGTTTGGGTTTGCGTCATATAGCCGTCTAGGACGATTAGTATCAGCAGTTCGTTATATATCAATCATCACCAGGGCTGTTTGCGGCTTATGAGAACGGAGCGTGCACGTTGCCCCCCCCCCCCCCCCCCCCAGTAATTTGACGAATTCCCGCTCACGCATCTGTACAACAATATGACCTATTGGAAAATACGAATTACAGATATTTATAAAGAATTATAAAAAACATTCTAGCATCAATCTGATCGTCCGGTGATGCACGCAAGAGGCGTATTACGAGTCCGATAGTTCCTGATAGCGGGCGTACGTCATTTTTTTCACGCAATCTTTGTAGGTGAAACCAGGCAAAGCGTTATAACAGGACGACTTCGCGCCCAATCCGGCGGTCGGTACACGTCTCTCAGCCTCGATAATGCTGGTTCTTCCTTGATTACTTTTGCCCAAGCCCATGCCCTCGCTCCAGCCCATTTTCTGTAACAACTTGTTGCCAACGTTGTCCGAGCCGATACCTGCCTTCGTTGGTTCCTCGTAATTTACCGTGGCCTCGTCTACCCTCGTCTTGAGATACTTCTCCTTGAGTTTGTTGGGTTGCGGTGGCTCGGGCTCGCCGTATTTCGCTCTTCTCTCTTTCGCGCGATCGCGATACTTGTTGTTTCTCTGTTGTGGATCGTTGGGATCCAAACCGCGCACCTGATACCAATTCTCGAGATTTTGTTTGTGCAAATCGGACAATTGTTGGTGACGAAGGAGGGCTTCTTTGCTGGGAAATTGACGTTTGCAGAGTAAGCAAGCGAGCTTGCTCCAATCGGTGTGCTGACGATCTTCCTGCTGCACGTCCTCGATCTCTTCCTCGGTGTCGCTGCCGCCGCCGTACGCGGCTACGAGGCCATTGTTGCTCGAGGGATCTTCCTCGTCGTGATAAGGATTCGAGACTGTCTTTTTCTCGAGTATCGCATAGCCCGCATCTGCCGCGGCACTCACCGAGCCCTGATGACCATCCGAACCCGAATATTCCGAGCTCCAGGTGCTTTTCGCGTTTTCTTTCTTCTGATTCAACGTTTTTGCCCAACGTTCCATGTCTTTGGCTATCTTCTTCGCTACTTTCACTTTGTCCTGCTTGCTGTCCTTCTTCTTGCCCTCCTCGTCTTTCGCGACTTCCTGACCACTACTACCGCCACCACCACCGCTCCCACCGCCGCCGCCGCCACTCCCCGACACCGACGGTGACGAAGCGTTCGTTTGATTGATCGAGCTCAGACTCTCCGTTGTTCCCGTTGAACTTGTTGTGTTGCTGCTCAACGACGTTCCCGGAGCTTGTGTCGCACCCACGTTCGTCTGCCCCAAAAGAACAAGAACGTTACTACGAACTTGCTTTGTACCACGCGTTTCAAGTGTCAGAGACATCGCTGTCACGCTAGGTCAGTGAAGCTACGTTTCTTTTTGTAATCCAACTAACGTGATAGCGATGTCTCTAATGGGAAATACTCTTCGATTATACGCTCGATCTAAGCGTCTTTTTAATGGACTGTCCTTGTCGACGCAAGGATTTTTAAGCTTGGCTAAAAAATCAGCGGACCCAAATTCATGTGTTACCATCTTGGTACAAAGTGAATCCTGTGCTCGCTGACTAATTGCCGCCGTTAATTACAGAATTCCCATTGAAACATTCGGTAAGCTTTCCAATACCATGTTAATCCTCAAAATGTATGGAACACTTTTCGCTTCTTGGTCCAATATTCATGCTATTGTGAAATACGAAAAAAAAAGTGAACAAGAGCACGAACATAACGGCTTTTCCACACGAAACCGTGCTCAATCTACTTACTCTTGGTTTATTTATTTAGCCTAAATGGCTGGTAATTTTGCTTGAGTTTTTAAACCCACCGTACCTCCATGCATTGACTGTAGCATACAACAAACGCATGAGCCGCATGAAACTCAATTATCAAGAATATGCTCGTACTACCTTGACCAATTATTTCCTTTTGGGCAGTTACGAAGCGTTTTGAAAGTTCACCAGGCTCGAAAAAAAAAAACAACAACACCGATTCCCGAATATAAAAATCGTAAATACGCTCACCTTCGCCGGTTGATAGGACAAAGAGTCCGCATCCCAGTAGAGGAACTGTTGCGTATGACTGTTGTAATAGTACTGCGAGTTGGGATCGTAATAGAGCCCGGTGCTTGGGTCGTAATAGTAGCCAGACGATTCGTCATAGTGGTACGTACTGACGTCGGGTACAGCTGTGGAATAAAGAAAACGCATTTTCTTTCTAATACACTCAACTCTCATCTATTTTTTCGAGCCGAGACCATTATTTGTGATTTAAAAAAATCCCAAACTTGTTGATTAATGGCATCTGTAAATATCAAGCAGGGACACTCGAGTTTTGAGACAGTAAAATATAAATATTTTACTAATGATACATAGAGTAGTGGTAGAGTGCCTGAACACTTTCCGCTATCGGTCTTAAAACTTTTCCAACAGTTCGGAACAATGGACGCTTCAGCCATTTTCTGAATTCAATGGAGCGTTTACTTTCTTTCGACACTACAACGGAACACGATAACACGAAATTGAGACTTTGCGGAGGTTATCTACTGCTGTATATCAATATCTACAAGACCTCTACGAGACGGTGCTCCTAGCGAATAAATAAGGAACTAAGTTTGTGCCTCACTAACGACTCAAAAACGCCGAAACGTCGGATGACCGAAAAAATCATCAAAATTGGCAATTTTTTCGTCTTCTGCATGTCAATCAATCAATCAAAACTAGTTTTATTTGCACAAATTTTTACAAAATCGTAAATTTCCGCTTTAACATTAATTCACGTAATCACGTGAATTAATGTTAAAGCGGAATGAATGAAGCGAATGAATGAAGAAAAAGAGAGAAATGTTAGAGAGTACAAAGTACAAGAATGAGAGGTGTAGTAATTACTACACCTCTCATTCTTGTACTTTGTACTCTCTAACATTTCTCTCTTTTTCTTGTACTTTGTACTCTCTAACATTTCTCTCTTTTTCTTCATTCATTCATAATTTATTATTCCTTTAATCCTTTACTCCATTTATTTTTCCTCCCCTTCCGTGCTACTCATTTTTTTTGCACACTTCCTTTACTTCCCTAAAATATTCAGAACTCCCTTTTATATTTTCCCACCCAACATATGTATAATCTCCCCCTTTATTGCTACATAATCTATTCCTGCCATCCACTCTTCTGCTTTCTTTCTTGCTTTCTCTGTTACTAACGCCTTGCTTTTTTTTACATATCATCAGGTGCTCCAACGTCTCATTCTGTTCTTTCCATATCCTGCACGTTCATTCCTTTTCCCCTTTCTTTCCCGCTCTTCCGATGTTGACACATCTTAACCTCGTCCACATTTCCATGTCCCTTGCCTTTACCCCTTCTCCGACGTCATCTGCATGTATTTCCTCCTTTATAACATACCAAATTAAAATATTTGGTTTTGCTAAGAAAGTCGTCCGTCATTAACAATGTAATCACCAAAAATACGTCCCTTGAGTTTACTGACCGAAAGCTACCTCTGTAAAGTCGCGATAAAACGCCTCGACTGGATGCAACACAAAAATAACGTGCGATTCGAAACGCGCGTAAATCGCCTCATCTGGACACGGCATAACGTTCTCGGTGGATAATACTCACAGTAAACTTTTCCATCGTTGGCGTGAGCGGGCACTCGACCGCTGGCGAGGGTCGTGCTGCTCGGTGCCGTTGGAGTCGGTCGTCCTTTCATTTCCTCGGCGTCGCCGAGTTTCCGAGACGCGTGTAATTGCTGTATCGCCGATTGTGCCACGGCGGCCGCCGCGTTAACACGATCCGTTTGATTGAGCGACGGCAGAGTTATCGCGGAGCCTTGCATTATCTGATTCTGATAATACTGCGTATAATATTGGAGATAGTGAGCCTTCTGGGCAGGTGTGTTGGCGTACATGTTGGCACTGTACTCGGCTAATTGGGCGACGTCGTCGAGGGTGTAACGCTCCGCCGATTGATTGTCCGCGCTCTTCCATACCCCACCGGTATTGTTTATCTGATGAAGCTTGCAATACGTTATTTCGACCTTGCGCCCATCAACCGCGAGACCCTGCTTCGTGAGCGCCGTATGCAGATACATCGCGTCAACAACGTTACCCATCTCCAGATAACAAACGCCCCGGGACGTATTCGTCAAGGTGTCGCGACCGATTCGTATACTGCGTATCGGCATTGTCGAGGAATTTTTCATCGCCTGAAGCACCGAGTCCTCGGTCGTCAATACGTCCAAGCCCCGTAGTAACACGGTATTCGTCGGATGCGGACTTATCTCGTCGCTACCCTCGCCACCCTCCTCGCTCTCGGCTCTCGACGCGGAACACTTGAAGCACGTCTCGCGCCTTTTGAAATTGTGGGCACCGCACTGCGCATTCGAAATACATCATTTGGACAATTATTACTGCGACATGTATTATCTCAGATACGCGCAAAGGTTTTAAAAGTTATTCGTTGAATTTTGACTCACTCTGTATAAAGTGCACGCGGCAGTATGCTTCAATGGTTTTTAACATTTTTAATTTTATTTACTTGGTGTCGCAACGCCGCGTATCTCGTATCGTATTTTAGAATTCTTTAAGCAATTTGCAAAAAAAAAATTCCATTTTGAACATGGTTGTTTTGTTCTTACATCTTCAACGTCAATATTAATAGCGAACCGGCAGAGAAGTGTATTTTATTGGTAGTATCCTATTAGTTCGTCCAAATAAAACTGTCGTTTAGAGTCTGCGTGAGCCTGACATTTTGAAAACACTCTTTTTTTTATTGCATAGTGTTGTAACCTAGGGTCTTAACGTTAATTTGCAATGGAGGTTTTGTAAGTATTTGAAAAATTGACCGAGTTGTGATGATCCTTGTGGAAAGTCACATTACCCACTGCAATACGGCGAACCGTCCCACTAACCTTTCTATCTCTGCATTTTCCTCAAAACTGTTCTGTGCAACGCCGTATATCGTATCTCAAAATATGTACGTCCGATTCACTTTAAATTCGGACAGAGCATAATTTATAACATTTTGTATCGTGCGACCGGATGATTGCTTGATATGTTTATCTTTTAACAAATTTAACAAATATCTATTTGTTCTATATATTAACTAATAATTCTAGTTATTAACAAATATCTATTTTTTAATAACAAATGTTGAAAGTTTTTTTTTGTTGAAAATCGAATCTTATCTACAACTTGCTGTTTTCATCATTTTCGAAATTTCGAAAACATACCCGGTCATACGAAAGTTTTCCTATTACACCAAAAGTACATGTATTTCATTTTTTATTTCAAATCAGCCTAGTTGTCAGAATAATAACTCTGTCAATATTTTTCAATTAAAAAAAACACAAACTTGGCCAGACTGTGTATTAATTGAGTCAAATATCCCCAGCTCGCAAATCCGATGGTTTTATCAGAAAATATTGAAAATCGACCTGTTTTTTTAATCCTCAATCTTACGCAGACCCATTAAACCTTTCATTCGAGTTTTCCGAAAATCGAGATCCAGCTGATTCGCTTTCTCGTGCACCCGAAATTATTCGCCCTATTTCATTTTCAAGACAACTCGACGACTATTGATTGTTCGATAGCACAGAATAGGCTAAAGGATATATATATATATATATATAAAGAAACGCAGCGCGATCTTTTGACACCAAGTAATTGTATATATACATTATGATCATACGATTACCGTATTGCAGGAAATTCAATTTATCGTTCTTCGCTCTGTCGTATAGTACGCACCTTGACACAGTGCCAATCTTGTGTATTTTTCGCTGGTGGCTTATCCACGTGACAATCCTTGGGTATACTGTATTGCATGAGAGCCCGATATTGGTCCTGCAGCATCAGCACTCCCTGAAACAGAGAATTTCAGTGTTATCCCGTCTAATATCTTCCCTGGGGCCTCCCAGTAACGTTTCATTCTTGCCTTTAAATCTCTGCTTCTTGCTGATGAAATAAAAGTCAATATGTATGTATGTATGTATGTATGTATATATATATATAAATAAATATATATATATATATTGTCTACTTTCATCTTCGTCCCGACCTACCGAGGGAGGAAGCTTCGGTTCGCACTTTGAACGCGAGTCCCATTGCCCAAGACTCGGGGTATGGCCAAATAAAAATGAAAGAAGCCAATGAAAAGTTGGGCACAACCGTTAAAGGCTCACTAACGAAGCTTGCTCAGGTCTAACGGAAGGCGGACAAAGAAAAACGTTTTGATGTCTATCGCTCGTCACGCAAGGTCACGAGCGAACTAATAAAAGTTCCGTAAGGTGTTTACGGGGGGGGGGGGGGGGGGTTGACGAGAGAGGTCAGAATGGAGGGGTTGTAAGGTCGAGCGGGAATAAAATGTCCTAGATCAATAAATAATTAGATAACTGTTAAGATTAATTAAAAATAGCCTTTTCTTCCGTATCAGGTGCACAGCCCGTGGCCATGCGAGAGTAGGGGGGTGGGGAAAAGAGTGTGCCTGTGGTAGGCCAAAACGCGGGCTGTGCGAATTACCCCCGTGTGCCCCCGATTTTTTAAAGCCGCCACGAGGCGCGCTCTCTCACGTCGTTGGCGCACGACGACTTAGCGCCAAACGCATCGGCGGTTATCTCTGCGGTTTAATCATTGGACTTGAACTTCTTTCTACCTGTTTCATCTCCATCCACCGTGCGGCCTCCTGAGTCGCGTTAAACTCGACGAATGCAAAACCTCGCGAAGCACCTATACAGAGCAAATACACACAGATCGAGCGTTAATCCACGTTTATTGCCTCGTTTTCTCTACTTCTGAGAGGGCAGGTAATCACAGCACCCAACCATTTGACAGACCAACTTTCACAAACGAGGATCACGTTATTTTTTTGAAATATTTTTTTCCACCTCCGTTTCGCCGCTCCGATCGTCTCTCTCTCTCTCTCTCTCTCTTTGCCTCATTGATTTTTTTTTTTGGTTTTGAAACGACATTCTCCATACCTTTCCGCCTATCCAAAGAATCGGACAATTGCAAAGGAAAATTCACCCGATTTTCAGTAAAGGCGTTTAAAGAGCGTGTGTGAAAGAACATTTTTTTTATTTTCCAGCTTCCGCGTTTCATCGCGGGTATTCCGCGTCAATTGTGCAAGATTACTTGGGATACTTTTGCGTGGCAACGCAGAGTATTCTCGTCACAAGCATTAAACGAAAAGTGGAAGAAAGAAATCCAACGACTTTCACACTGCCTTGTATGAGAGTTCTTTTTTTTTCTTTTGTTTCTCTTTTTTTTCTTCTTCGGTTGACCGTTTTAACAAGTCTCAAAACGCGGTTATTTATCTCGATTGTGTGTCGTGTGTGAATCCTTCAAAAAACGTACTCCTGGTTTTCCCCGCGCTCTTGCCACTTCTTTTACTTACCTCGAGCGCTCGCGGATCGTATACCAAAACAACTTGCGAACTTTCCCAAGTTGCGCGATTATTCTTTTTTGTTTTTTTTTTCTCTCGCAATCGAACGAAAAGATCGCCGGTATATACAATATTTCAACGTATGTTTCGAAGTGGTATAACGTTATGAACGCGCAATCGGACAATACAGAAAGAAGGATTATTATGAAATGAGTAGAAAAAAAACAAGGAAACAAAAAAGGTAAATGGAGAAAACGCAGTTCCTTTTCCTACGTTCGATGGTGTTCAGAATGAATTGAAACGGTGTAAAAAGTGACTGAGGGGGGACACGGGGACGAGGGCAGAGAGCATTTTTGAATCGTTGAGCCAGAGAACGAGCAAAATCGTTCGTTTCATTTTGTTTGTTTTTTTTTTCTTTCGATAGTTACCTGTATCTTTTTTTCGTATCAGCCGGATGTCCTTGGGCATTAGACCACAGTTGAGGATGTCTTGCCGCACCTGTCAATAACACACATCGCCATTACCAATAAAAATTGCAAACCAGACATTTTCTTTAGCCCCAAGAGTGAGAAAAAGTAAGAAAGCGTGAACGCAGCAGCTTTACGGTACGACGCGCGTAGCGAGAAGTGTAGATCGAACGTGACCCTTTGTGAAATGTGTTTTTCGTTTTTTTTTGTTGTAACTTCTAGTTGCAAAAGCTACGAGGTAAAAGTAAAAGAGATGGGATCGTAAAAGTTCGAAAGAACATACGATTGAATATTGGAAATGTGTTTGACGACTCAGATGCTATTTCCAATAAAAACCAAATAACTGAAGAATAAAACAGTTCGTCTCACAGCGACGTCGCCCGAGAATTTCGTTTCCCACGTTTGTACACCCCATTGGCGAGCAGATAATTGAAAGAAAAAAAAAAAACAACCGTTCTATTCGGGATGAGCACGGATCCGGTATTACTCCTGCTGCTGACGAAGCAGGAATATTCACGGATCCGAAAAAAGGTCGTCCAACCTACGTCGTTCTCGGTAATGTGTTGAGCCAGTCCTCGTATCATGATCGTATTGTTCGGCGATTGCGACTTGTAATGTACACCTTCCATCGAGGAACCGTAGCCTCGGCTGTGCTCGTGCTCGAAATCCAAACTTTCGCGGCTGTGATCGTCGTCCCGATCGCGATCGCGATCATCTCTCTTGCCGCGACGATCCCTGTCGCGATCGCGATCTCTGTCGCGCCTAGAACGTTCGCGATCCCTGTCGCGATCACGATCGCGATCGCGATCTCGGTCGCGCTCAGACGAGTCACGGTCGCATCCACCCCGACGACTGTAACGATCATCGCGATCCCGATGATAACCGCCACGATCCCGATCCTCCCGGCTTCGGTCGCGTCGGTCCCGCGATCGATCGCGCTCTCGGTCTCGATCCCGACCGCGATGATTTCTGTACTCCGGACTGCGATGATCCCGCTCGCGATGATCGTTATCTCGATGGTCCGTGTACTCCGGGGATCTGCTGTTTCGATAGTCGTTGCTGTTGCGGTAATCGACGTAATCGGCGTTGTGGGTAGTTCGCCTCTCGGGTCCGTAGCCCGGCTCCCAAGGATCTATCCCGCCACTGTACATGATTATGCCCGATTCATCTGCCGTATGTCTAAAAAATACGAGAAAAAATATTTAAGACTCGTTCGTCTCTCCCTCGCGTTGTTGTGAATCCTGGCAAAGCTTCATCGCAAATACGTATTTTATTCTTCATTGTCAGATTCGAAACGGTGCGTTTTAAAATTATTGCTGCAGCGGAGAGTGGAAGTTAATTCGTCCGCTGAACTGAATTTTGGACATTGTTATTTCAGTTGGAAGTATATTTTCGTTTTCGGCGCGCCACATGAACACTTTTAAAGAAAATATCTTGATATTAATCAAACAATGTCTGTCATCCGATTAAAGTACATACATGAGAGAAATTTTTGGGAAACCGTTTGTCGAATTGAGAACATCACAACAATGAAAATGATTTTGCATACTTGAGATTGCTGAACCTTGATGAAAATTTTTGTCGCTCTCGGTAAAATATAAATTTTTCTTTTTTTTTTCTTTTCACCGCATTAAGAATAGAATATGTTGAACCTACAACCAATTTCTCTTTCCTTCTATTTGAAACTCGATTTCCCTTGTTCTTCATGAGATTAAAGTTTGCATCTTTGGTGTACAATGAAAATGAATATTTTGGTATTACTCCATTAATTTTAAGGAACTGCACCTATGAAAATCCCAGAATCATTTTTAAAGATATTGAATTGATTTTATTCAAAGCACAATATAAATCAGCAAAGAAATCGTACTGTCGAAAAAGGATTTCGTACAGTAATCAAAATCAGGAAATGAAAGTATACAAATAAAAAAGAACTTTTGTCGCATTCCAATGATGCAAAAATCAACACCACTGCTCTTTAAGCATCCGGTTAAGAAAGACTGCAAATGAATTGTTCTTTTTACTTGAAGTAAAATTTTTTCTTTTTTCGAGCATTTGTGTCAAAAGTTACAAAAATATTACCGTTTTACAAAAAGACTATAAAACTACAAAGATTTCTTTGCTACTGTTAAAACCAATGTATTTGTACCATACTTTTTTTCATATCTTTTCGCAACCTACCAAAAAAGTCGTACATCTATCCAAATACTGTTATTTGTTAACAGCATAGAAAAATATTGTTGACTATAAGTTGGTAACAAAAATTTGCAATAATATATTACTTTTTCAATGAATAAAGATTGCCATTTGCCACCTAAGATATAAATGTTTATTTTTCAATTTCGTAGCCCTGTGTTTGTTAAATACTGATGAATAAAATGGAATTACCATTTAACAATACAATTCGTAAATCCGAACGTGAATTTCAGAATTTTGTTGAACGCAAAGAGCTATTAACCATGATTGCATGAACGCCACAAATTATTTTCCCAACGGACAACAATAATAATAATACAGCCTGTAGATGAAGATATTATTTGTTCCTGATGTCAGCGGCATGCTTTATTGCTGTCGATCTATGCACAATGATTTTGCAAAATTTTCCCATTCGTCCCTTCGGTCAGGCTAATGTTCTTTTTTGCAAACCAAATTTTCGATAGTTTTGAATCTTGGTAAAAAACGGCTTGAAAGTATACAGTGTGTCAAAACGATCAGAATGACGCATATACGTAGAAAAAAAAAATACCTGTAAACGAAAACAATCTTTGATCGAGTTCTGTCAAATAAATCCACTTATCAGAAATGATACATTGTGGCGTTTAATTTATTCACGCGGATTCGTCCAAACGACGCGTTCTTCCGGGTCGAATAAACAACGCTGTCTCCGCGAGCTTGTTATTGCATTTTTCTTGCGATTAATTACAATTCGTGCGCGAAAGGTCGTTTAAAAAAAAGCGTACTGTGCAAAAAAGAAGAGCAGTATCGAATTTTTTGGAAAAAAAACGACGGCTCGACGCTGACACTAATCGTAAAGATACGGAATTTGACGCGAGGGCCCATTGCGCAAAACTTTTTTTTTTCTCTACACGTTACATTGCAACGGTTGATCCGAGCCAGGAGGGAGCCGGTCGTCGTCCAGAGTCGAGGAAAAAAACTACGTTGAGGAAAGAACTTGATTGCTGCGAATAGAGCGACAAAAGAATACGTTCGTAGGTGTGTATGTGTGTGCGTGCGTGTTCGTTACCTCGTGGAGTTTTCTCTCCTCTGTTATCCGCGTTAGATTATCGACGTCTACACGAACTTTCTATACAAATTTATCGGTTTTTGTGATGCATATGCGTCTTATTTTCTTCCGATGTATTCCCTTCTTCTTGATGTTTGTACACGTTTATCCACGCTATATTGGTTGACCGAATTTTCTGTCACTTAATTTAACGCGTCCGACACAAATTTCAACCCGAATGAATACGCACAATGCGCACAATGGCGTGGCCTCACTGGTTATGCTCGCTACTAGCGCCCCGTTCGTTTCGCGGTGTAACATGGCGACACGTGAAACTATAGTAGATGGAAGTGCGCAACGATTTTTTGCTCATTCCATACGTTTTTATCGGGTCTATCGTTGGTGGCGTTCTTAGGATGCGGGGAAATGGTGAACTATTTTCAGGAAAGCAGAATTATTCGGCGTTTTGTACGCATTCGAGAGTGGTAGAAAAATCGAGATCGCAGTACCAAGCGTCACTATAATATAACGTTTTCTTAGATTCTAACACCTGTCGCATCTCGGGCACGGTCAGGGGCGGGGGGGGGGGGGGGGCGACAACCCACACTAATCCTATGCATCAAAACGCTACACGTTTTGTCCGGATTTCTCAGCTCTACGTCTGACCTGTACGTGGCGCCAATTATCACTTGATATTATTCTTCTGCAACGGCCGCCGCGCAAACGCAAGACACACATTTCGAGGTTAATATATTGTTTTTACCGTTTTTGCATGATCACAAATACTAATCGCGTGGTGGGATTCCTCAATCAGTAATATCCACCCAGTGTATTGTACCCGGTTCCACCACCCGGTACACCTTCGTGTCCTGATAAAGTGCATTTTTCTTTTACCGTACCTACGAATCCTAGCATTAGAAGGTTATGAAAAGACGCTATAAAGCCTAAAAAGCCGGATGAGCAGTGTGTGAAAAATACTTTAAGGATGAAATCATTTGGCAGCGGCAATTCATAAGTTCTGCTGGACAGGTTGTCGGGGTGGTGAGTTGAATCGAAAGCTTAATGTTATTCTTCGCATTTAGAAAATTTCATGTAGTTCTGTTTAAATCATTAATCATAATTGATAATCGCATATCCGCAGGGACAGTATCAAATACCACGGACTTTTTATTTTCGTGTGTTCCGACTCTCTCGGTCAGCGTGACACTTCGTCTTAAGGTGATGGGAAACATCTACATAGTAGGTATCCCACGTTCTGCCACCAGCGTCACCGTCGCTTTCTCTTCCGCATCAATGTATCGGTAAAATAATGGTAGGTTAGAATCTTAGGATTTTACAACAATTTTAAATGATACGATTATCTCGGTCGTTCAGAATTCTCTGATACATTAGCCAATTGGTAGAATTAACAAATATAGAAAAGTCTTTAGGATAGAGATCGCGACTAGCCACTTCGAGGTCTCTTGTCTTATCCCTTAGATCCGGAAAAAACAGCCCTGGCGTTTATGGCCCACTCATGATTCGTACAACCCGATATCCGATTGGGCTCCGTCGACGCATAAAGGCAACGAAAAATTTCGCCCACACATGTCTGTTTTACATACCTTGACAGAAATTCATTAAAATTCGTGACAGTTGGATAGTTCACGAAACTTTAAGGTGTACGGTAAAAATCACGATTTTGTTAAATATTTGTATTTTGGGAACGAATTACTATTCGCTGCGGCTAGCCGTTCGGTTATCGGACGAATAAGCGTATGTTATTCGTCCAGATAGTGGCTCAGTTCACGCCGTATTTCGAGTAGGCGTACATATATTATGATTCGTGTCAGCTAGATCCGGACGAATAATATATATATAATCGTCCGGATAGAATGTGTTAAATTGTTAAACAAACTATGCGGACGAATAATTTACACGTATTCGTCCGAATAAAATCTTTATAATTTTGTAGTAGGTCATCCGGACTAATAATATATATTTAATCGTTTGGATAAAATTAGCAAAATCGTTAAACAAGCTATCCGGACGAATACTATACATTTGTTCGTCCGGCTAAATATGGAAATGCGAATATTCGTTTATTCGCACGGATAAATTTCAGAACTCTGTAGAAATGAATCTTGACGAATTATATACCTTTATTTGTCCGGGTGAATAATTGAATCGTCTAGATGCATCTAGAAGATCATTCAATAACTATGTTTGGTGTTTTTGGGAGGAATCCGCGCCCGCCCGGGCCCGCGAGGGGCTTCATCCCTGGGCCCCGCGGGGCGTTGCACTCCCCGGAACCCCCAAGCTTCAGTACCAAACTACCTTCCCGTGCTAGCCACTTGCCGCGTAGGTATCACCTTATTCGCCCGGCTACCCTTCGTACTTATTCACACTCCTTCGACGGGTTACCCTATAACGTAGGCTCCGATAGGGAGCCCGAAGAAACTGCCAACACAAGAACGATCCAGACGAGTAACATACATTTATTCGTCCAGATAACTCAGTAAAGAATTGTTGAGATTTTATTCGGACGATTACATATATATTAATCGTCCCGACCGTTTGTTACACGATTGTACATATTTTATCCGAACGAATAATAATTCGTCCGGATAACTTACTTATAATTACAAAAATTCAAAGATTTTTATCCGAACGAATAACTACAAAGTATTCGCCAGGATAACTCGTTTAATAGTTATACAGGTTTTATCCGGACGAGTATACATGTTGTTTGTCCGGATAGCTTGTTTAACGATTTTGCTAATTTTATCCGAACGATTATATATATGTTATTCGTCCGGATACTAGCTGCCCTGCTGCAAATTCCCGTACGGGTTTTAGTGTGGGAATGTGTGGGAAAGCAAGGAAAGTGTGGGATCCCGTACGGTTTCCTGTACAGGATGAACATTCCAGTACAGGAACCTGCATGGGAACCTGTGTGGGGCAACGTGGGAAGCTGAATCCTGTACGGGATCCTGTACGGGAGAACGCAGGAAATAAATTCCTGTACGGGATCCTGTACGGGAGAACATAGGAAATAAATTCCTGTACGGGAACCTGTGTGGGGCAACGTGGGAAGCTGAATCCTGTACGGGATCCTGTACGGGAGAACGCAGGAAATAAATTCCTGTACGGGATCCTGTACGGGAGAACACAGGAAATAAATTCCTGTACGGGAACCTGTGTGGGGCAACGTGGGAAGCTGAATCCTGTACGGGATCCTGTACGGGAGAACGCAGGAAATAAATTCCTGTACGAGAACTTGTATGGGAACCTGTGTGGGACAACGTGGGAAGCTGAATCCTGTACGGGACCCTGTACGGGAGAACGCAGGAAATAAATTCGTGTACGGGAACCTGCATGGGAACCTGTGTGGGTCAACGTGGGATGCTGAATCCTGTACGGGATCCTGTACGGGAGAACGCAGGAAATAAATTCGTGTACGGGAACCTGTGTGGGGCAACGTGGGAAGCTGAATCCTGTACGGGATCCTGTACGGGAGAACGCAGGAAATAAATTCCTGTACGGGATCCTGTACGGGAGAACATAGGAAATAAATTCCTGTACGGGAACCTGTGTGGGGCAACGTGGGAAGCTGAATCCTGTACGGGATCCTGTACGGGAGAACGCAGGAAATAAATTCCTGTACGGGATCCTGTACGGGAGAACACAGGAAATAAATTCCTGTACGGGAACCTGTGTGGGGCAACGTGGGAAGCTGAATCCTGTACGGGATCCTGTACGGGAGAACGCAGGAAATAAATTCCTGTACGAGAACTTGTATGGGAACCTGTGTGGGACAACGTGGGAAGCTGAATCCTGTACGGGACCCTGTACGGGAGAACGCAGGAAATAAATTCGTGTACGGGAACCTGCATGGGAACCTGTGTGGGTCAACGTGGGATGCTGAATCCTGTACGGGATCCTGTACGGGAGAACGCAGGAAATAAATTCGTGTACGGGAACCTGCATGGGAACCTGTGTGGGTCAACGTGGGATGCTGAATCCTGTACGGGATCCTGTACGGGAGAACGCAGGAAATAAATTCGTGTACGGGAACCTGTGTGGGGCAACGTGGGAAGCTGAATCCTGTACGGGATCCTGTACGGGAGAACGCAGGAAATAAATTCCTGTACAGGAACCTGCATGGGAACCGGTGTGGGTCAACGTGGGATGCTGAATCCTGTACGGGATCCTGTACGGGAGAATGCAGAAAATAAATTCCTGTACAGGAACCTACATGGGAACCTGTGTGGGACAACGTGGGAAGCTGAATCCTGTACGGGACCCTGTACGGGAGAACGCAGGAAATAAATTCGTGTACGGGAACCTGCATGGGAACCTGTGTGGGTCAACGTGGGATGCTGAATCCTGTACGGGATCCTGTACGGGAGAACGCAGGAAATAAATTCGTGTACGGGAACCTGTGTGGGGCAACGTGGGAAGCTGAATCCTGTACGGGATCCTGTACGGGAGAACGCAGGAAATAAATTCCTGTACAGGAACCTGCATGGGAACCGGTGTGGGTCAACGTGGGATGCTGAATCCTGTACGGGATCCTGTACGGGAGAATGCAGAAAATAAATTCCTGTACAGGAACCTACATGGGAACCTGTGTGGGACAACGTGGGAAGCTGAATCCTGTACGGGACCCTGTACGGGAGAACGCAGGAAATAAATTCGTGTACGGGAACCTGCATGGGAACCTGTGTGGGTCAACGTGGGATGCTGAATCCTGTACGGGATCCTGTACGGGAGAACGCAGGAAATAAATTCGTGTACGGGAACCTGTGTGGGGCAACGTGGGAAGCTGAATCCTGTACGGGATCCTGTACGGGAGAACGCAGGAAATAAATTCCTGTACAGGAACCTGCATGGGAACCGGTGTGGGTCAACGTGGGATGCTGAATCCTGTACGGGATCCTGTACGGGAGAATGCAGAAAATAAATTCCTGTACAGGAACCTACATGGGAACCTGTGTGGGACAACGTGGGAAGCTGAATCCTGTACGGGACCCTGTACGGGAGAACGCAGGAAATAAATTCGTGTACGGGAACCTGCATGGGAACCTGTGTGGGTCAACGTGGGATGCTGAATCCTGTACGGGATCCTGTACGGGAGAACGCAGGAAATAAATTCGTGTACGGGAACCTGTGTGGGGCAACGTGGGAAGCTGAATCCTGTACGGGATCCTGTACGGGAGAACGCAGGAAATAAATTCCTGTACAGGAACCTGCATGGGAACCGGCGTGGGTCAACGTGGGATGCTGAATCCTGTACGGGATCCTGTACGGGAGAATGCAGAAAATAAATTCCTGTACAGGAACCTACATGGGAACCTGTGTGGGGCAATGTGGGTAGCTTAATTTTTTAGACGGCGCTTAATAAGCTAATCACGATTGACTCAAAACAAATGTGGAACTTCTAATTTTTTTCATTTGTATCTACACTTTCGTGAGAAAATAAATCATTAATCACTATTGTCAACGTTTTTTTTGAAAATGTTGTTATCTGAAGTCAAAAGTATTGTTTTTCAACGTGGGTCCCAGCCTCGCAAAATGGCGTGAAATATTTAATACACAGTTCTTAGTTAAACTTAATTAAACGCAATATCTTAATGTTTTTTTTATTAAACTTTTTTATTATGTTATCATTTTACGTCTTACAAAAATGTGTTTACAGAAAATTGCAATAATATTATATGATTAATAATATTCCCACACAGGGATAAATTCCCACACAGGAACCTGTATGGGATCCCGTATGGGTCACCACGTGGGATCCCGTACGGGTCACCACGTGGGATCCCATACAGGTTCCTGTGTGGTAATTTGCAGCAGGGTGTCATGAATCACAATAATATGTACGCCTACTAAAACCGGTGCAATGATCCAATGGTTTAGTGCTTAGCGTGCTTGCCACTAGACCTGCGGACCAGGAGGTCCCGGGTTCGAATCCCAATCGCGTACATTTCGTCGTGAAATGTTTTTCTTCGGCATTTCGCGGGGAAATAAGACAAGTTCCACGACTGGGGGGCGCACTTCATGACCGGCTGTATTGGTATAGGTTTTCCGCAGTTTCCCTATACCCATGACAGAAATGTCATGATGAATATGATACAGAGGGGGAAGTCGGCTGCGGCTGCAAGGTGGGGGGGAAAGATGAAGAAAAAGGAGTTTGGAAAAAGACACAGTGGACGAAGAAATAGGTAAGAAATGCGAAAAGCGTGTACCTTAGGAAAAAAAACAAATAAATGTACGCCTACTAGAAATACGGCGTGAACTGAGCCGCTATATGGACAAATAACATACGCTTGTTCGTCCGATAACCGGACGGGGAGTCACTCCGATTACGATTTTCCGAATATTTGGGGATCTTCTAAATCAATCAAATTTAGGGATATTTAAGGACCAATACATATCAAATCAAATATTTAGGGATCAATACATATCAAATCAAATATTTAGGGATCAATACATATCAAATCAAATATTTAGGGATAAATACATATCAAATCAAATATTTAGGGATCGATACAAAGCCTGAAGTACAAGACAATCTCAGCGAAGATAGCACTGATTTGGCCAAAATCTTCATCACTCCATTCCTTCGAGGTATGAAGATTCCATGAAAGCGTACTCGCTCGTAGGTGGCTCTTCCGTGGTAACGATATTCCTGAAAGGTATCCTCTCGAATTTGTAAATGGTTTTGTCGCAATCGTTGACGACCGTCTCAGAGACGTGAGTCAAGAAAGTCCGACAGAAATTCATGCACACATTTGGATCCCAATAATGCTGAAACGCAATAATGCAGAAGGGTTTTTTTTTCACAATTCATTCACTTGTTATACATGTAAAGAAAAATTACAAAACTGCTACAGGGGCGATGGGAAATTAGACAAATTATTTATTCTGGTTCTTCCAAATTTGTATGCAATGTTGTATAAAAATGTCGATTTCTATGCTTTTCTTACGGGATATCGTTTAAATCGCAGGAAATTGCGTAAGAAATTAATACAAATGAAATCAAATGTTTTGCAAGACTACAATTTGTGCAGGGAAGAAACGTTGTGTAAGTTAAACGAGTGATTACCTTGCACTGATCAGTTATATCAGCTAGACTGTAACTCTTGAGGTCGCGAACGATACCAGCGTGGTCTTTGAAACCGCATAATATGTTTTCCACGTTGACAAGATAGCTTTGGGCCCACCATTTTAAGAGCTTGAATTTACGAAATTTTCTGTCCTGCTCAATGTTCTGCACCTCGTTGCTCGTTTTTAGTTCAACGAATCGCAGATCTTTCAAAGGCAAAGGATCTTCCAGTTTCGTTTCCGACACGACGCCGTCCATTTCGGCACAGTATAAAATCAAGTGTTCGCCTATATGGCGTTGGAATATACAGCAAAATTCTTCGGTCTCCATCACCGGTTTTGACGCGTCGGGTAGCTTGTCAGGAGCATCTGCAAAATTGTCGAAAAAATGGGTAAATATGTCGAAGCGGAGGTCCACCCTGAAATTGGCGAGAAGTTTCTTTTATACAGTTCTTAGCACTTGAAAATAGGATAAAAATTAATATTACAGAAGGCATAACAATTAATAAAATGTGTTACGTTATGAAATGTTAATAGAAAGCTCTGAAAACCCAACAAATAACCCGCGAACATTCATTGTACAGTAATAGTAGTATTTTGGGTTTCTGGGTTTCTCTATAATATTAATAGGTATATGATTTTTGAGTGACAAGAACCGTTAAAAAAAATTATGGCCCATTTTTGGATGATGCCGCGATTCGACACATTCACCACAAAAATTCTACAGTGTCGTGATAAATAGGAAATCATATTTTGAAGAACTTTTTTTACAAAGCACCTGTGAGAATATATTTCTCAAATTTAAATCCCCATGACGTGGTTTGCAGATCTCTTTTCGACAAATTTGCCTCTTGACGCTTCTCCGCCACCGTTTTAAAGGGGCATAAGTAGATTGTGCCTTTCCATTTGGAAGCACAAATTATCCAGGGAGTTGCCGGCGAGTCCAGAGTGCACAGTAGCGAAGTCAAGCGACCCCGGAAGCACACAAAGTCCGGTTGTATCCTGAAATAAGTATGTTAGAATAATTGAATTCAGTACATACAAATTGTTATCTCCTCGATAACGGTACGTTACAAATGTGCCGATGAAGTATACATTCTGGAGAAATTGTACAGTTCTCAATTAGTGACGAGTGTATGAAAACTCTATGTAAAAGAGTAAAGAGAATTGGGCAGCATTTGGACTGACATTTTTTTAAAGTATAATAATGGTACATATTTGACCAAATAATGGTTTTTCTAAACAGAGTTGCGTTTAAGGGCATGTACAAAATTATCATAACATCACAAATTATCGAACCCAGTTTCATTATAGATGATTAAGTTGTTTTTAGAACAAAACATGCATCAGGCTCTGTAAAACTCGAAGATGTCGAGGTTTATGATTTTACTTTACCCTGAAGATAATTCATCTTTGAAAAGTGTCGGTTAAAAAAAATCAGCTATCTCTCTTGCACTCATGTCACGTGGTATAGCTTCTGCTTCGCCTTAAGGGAAATTGAAAAATGGCAGAGCCATTCGTTGAATGGAGTTACCGAGTTTAGCAAATATATAACATTTCAATTGTTTCGGTGATATCTGAACTATTATGTATAATAAAATTTTTAACATTATAAATAAAACTTTGTGATACTTGGATTATTAGGTTCACTAAAATTTTGATACTTGAAAATAATTATCTTATTCAATTTTATTGTAAACGATTTATGAAACAAAAAATGGATATCGGGACTAATTTACTGTTTAAGGATATGCGAGACAAATAATTTGACAAAGAGGCCGAAATAGAAGAAATTCGAAATTCTCATATAAACGTCCAAATGTAAAGTAAAATCGGTCGAAAGTGGCATAGTGTATTAATTACGACTGAAATTACCAGTTCGAAATACATTTTTTTAAATATTTGATCTGAATTTGTTTATATATAATTGTATGGGAGCAATACTCCTAAGAGTAAATATGTCCAACTGTTTCAGCTATCCCATGAAAGAGCAGAATTTTCGTAGCTTACAATTTATTACTATGCACGTTTGTAGTGAATGATTCTCAATTTTGTCAAAAAGTTTCTTTTATACTTAAGGTATTATATACGCGAAAAATTTCAAAATTTTTCATTTTATTTTTTATTTTTGATTCCATTAGCCTGAACGGTTAGGAATATTTTAAGCTTTACAGAATTGAAAAATTCCATTATGCTATTAAATAAGGTAAGATTGCATTTATAATAGATACCGCGCGGCGCGTCCGATCGCCAACTTCAAAGCCGTTTTTCCACGATTCACTTTTTTGAACCTTGTGAAAGTTCGAACTCTTGAACGAAGGTTCAGATCGCTTTGAAAATTTTTACAACGTATTCTTAGTATAATCACCTATCGTGTGAACCACAGAAACAAAAATTTCAATGACACAATAGTAATTTATGCTACAAGTGCGGGAAACAACGAATTCCATCGCGCGCGAAGTTGCCGCATGAGCCGAAGGCTTATGGTGCATTTCACACGAATACGAGTGTGATTTGCAGCACGAGCCGAAGGCGAGTGCTGTAACCACACGAGTACGAGTGAGAAATGCACCATAAGTCGAGGCGAATTCGGCAACTTACGCGCGATGTAATTCTTTTTTTTTCGCACATGTCCCATACATTATTTTTTGCAATGACTGTCTCGAAAGTGGGATTTGAGATTCAACAAAACCAATAACCAATAACCATAACCAATTCTTATTTTTTCACATTTCAAACGTCAACTGTGATAAGTCGACGTTTCATATCGCATGAATGTCGCTATATTCAAGTTTGTTCGATCGGTCCAAAATCGTAGAACAAAAAACTATCAACCGTGAAAAAAACCGTTTTTTCGTGAATCAATGCGGTAAAGTGAGCTATAAATAGATTTTTTACCGCACTAGTGCGGGAAAGTCTCGCATTCCCGCACTAGTGCGGGAAAGTAAGCATCGTTGAGAAATAAGCCACTTTCCGCACGCTAAACACCAATCGAAAATCGCACTTTCGGGGCAGGCATTGCAAAAAAAAATATAAACAATAAAATACCGACAGAAAATTGAGTAAAAAAATTTTAAGTATCGAATTTTTATTATAATTTTTTTTTATAATATTGTTGGTTCATACTGAAGAAACATTCATTATGCAATTATAAATATGTTCATTTTTTTTCAGACACCCACATCGATGCCGAGAACTTTCACCATCAACGCGCGCGCAAAAAAAATACATTGCTTTATTATGTTATATCTCCGCCATTTGTTAATATTTCTGATTTTTTTTACATACACTTAACCATGTGCATAAATGATCTGTAAAAAAAATGTTGTCAATATGTGCGTCATTTTTTTTTAACCGCGTCTAGAAAAGTACCTTCGAAAATCGGGGAAATCGCGTATATAAGGCCTTAAACTTGCTTCCGCCCGCGGCTTCGCCTGCACGGAATTTGGCCCATAGAATCATCATTAGCAGGGTTGTTTTCAAAAAGCCTAAAGTTTTCGCTTGATTATTTGTTTTAAAGAATATTTATACCGAGTTTTAAGTTGATACACGCAAGGACTACAATTTCCCATACAAACTTTTACATCCCATTTCATCTTCTTAGGGGTTGACTTTCGAAAAATTCTTTCTTAGTAGGAGTTTACATGAAAAAAGAAAACTACTGTCCAAATTTTACGTTTCTATTTTTAACGGTTCAGACTGTGCGTTGTTCTGTCAGTCAGGATATGTCCTTTTACAGATATCGATTATCCAGAAAGAAATCTGAAACATTCTGTACCATTTGTTCATTATGTATTTTCTCATCACTACTGAGAGTCAAAACGTTTCACGAGAACGCACACATAACTAGTGCCAATTCAGTATTATCATTCTTTGACAAGTTATTCAATTGATCCCAAAGAACGAACAAATACATTTGTTTTTCATCGCCATGGTATCATTTCTGCAAAATTATCACACGTTCTTACAGAATTTGCTTGAAACGCCTTTTCATTCTATAACCTTATTTCCTTTTTTTTTCTTTATTCCGTCCTCTCTGCACGAAGTAATGAAGAGTTCCGGCCTAAGTGTATTTAGAAATTCGACACTAAAAAAACTGGGACGAGAAATTGATCGATAGTTTGCAGAGCTTTTGATTCGGGATTAAACGATTTTTATAATCGTACCATCTTTTACTCTCGACCGGAGCCCGAATTGTCTCATAATTCAACTTAATCCATTGTAGCAAATGAGCAATCATGTCATTATCGGCCAACGGAGGTTTTTTACGAACGTTATCTATGCCCCGATTCAGATCGAAACACACTTCGTTCGTTTCCGGGGCTTTGAAATAGGACAATTTCGATGAGTCAGTCAAATACATTCGATTTTCGTCGATACTGAAGTATCCAACGATCTCCGGCGAGGCTACGAGGTCAGCGTCACTTTCGCATTGCCAAGATCGATTGCGCACGTGAAACACTCGCTTGTCAGACTTATCGTAATTGTTGCGAAGCCTCGAACTCATGTTGAGACAAATTAGTTTATCGACAAGTGCTTAATATTTTGGTATAAAATAAACAACGCAAAACCGTTGATATAGCGAACACGAAGGGGCAACTTCATGAAAACTAAATACAGAAGTCCAAACTCCAATGAGAGAGTAAACAAAGTATACGCGAAAATGCAAATATTATAATATGGATGGTGCTTCGATCGAACCTATGTGGCGGTTGGTCTGCCACTCTTAAGCCCGACCGATAAAACAGGCACTGGCCGTACGACGCCAGCGCCAAAGCCACGGGCGAGAAAGCAAACTCTCGTACCTCGCTCACCCTTCTAGACCGTACTAGTAGTATATAGAAAAAGTTCCTAGCGGTACGCCATTATCCGTAGCACCCGCGTACCCCTTTTCACATCGTTCGTCTTTTTGTACGAATCCATTGTTATTTGAATCGTTGATAATAAATATTTATTCCATGTTATCCGAGCTGCTTTACTGAACAATTTATATGGTTTTTGGTGTCCATACCTATATACAGGGCGTCCCAGAACTGAATGTAGTTCCTGAAATGGGGGACGGTTGCGGGTGAAATAGTGAAATTCTGAGTCGATTGATATAAGCATGTATGGGTTTTAGATCAACCCCTGAATTATTATTAATTTTTAAAGGCGGGCCAATCAGGTGTGCCCTATGAGCCGTCGTCCGTCGGTGAGTAATACGCGCGTGTAGTGGTGCATGGTCGGGGCACCGCACCTCCACGGCACGGAAGTTCCCAGTGATCTCACATTTTCAACCGACAGATTCCTAATAGAGTGACAGAACTCACGTGAGATGAAAATGCGAAAAGTGAAAGTATTCACTCGAGAACCATAATACGATCGTGGGGGGACATGTAACCGCGACACGCATAGATTTATGATTTAAAACATGGCGAAAACTTGTATCAAGATTAGGATTAAAGACCATAACACAATAGCGATATCAATGAAAGTATTAATGATAAATACAAATAATGAGAACTTGAAGAAAAAAAAAAAAACGAAAACGTAATCAATAATTTTGCATTAATCAATCGTCGATACTCACGGGGCGGACAACTTTATAGAGATCTTGCAGTCTCTCAGTGATGCTCAACTGTTCAGTGGATTCTAATTCCAGTCGAAGGTCCATCTCCTCTGTCCTTACACACGGTTTTGACGGTTCATATTGAATACGGCATTAAGTTGGGGATAACGAAAATCCATCATAATGACAACCCGTGAAAATCGATACTCACTGGTGGAATTTACAACTAAATATCTGCATACATATAACCCATTTTTGTTATTTTCGTTACGTATAAATTGCGTGCTTTTGATTATAGTTACGCGTAACAATATTTGAAAACCATTTTCGTTCCAAGTGAAGGCGTGAGGCCGTAAGAATTGCGATTCTTCGTAAATTATTTTAATTTTCCGCATACCATGGACGCCAATACGAAAACTAAAGCTATCTGCCTCGCACTCATAGTAGCTTGGTCGTCGGACACGTCGCCTCAAGGTGATAGAAAACATTCGGTTGGACTCTCCCACTCTGCCAGCGCTGCTGTCCCTTTCTTTTCCTCGCTTTTGTCTGTTTCACAAGCCTTGACAGAAATTAATTGAAACTCATGACAGTTTGATAGTTCGTGAAACTTTGAGGTGTTCCAGATCCTTCACGATTTTGTTGAATATTTTCATTATGGGAATCGGTTAATATTTTCCGAATATTCAGGGTTCATGTACCGAAGTGTGGAGTACAAGACAATCGCAACGAAGATAGCGTCGATTTGCCCAAAATCTTTATCATCCCATTCCTTCGAGGTACGAAGATTCCATGAAAGCGTACTCGCTCGTAGGTGACACTTCCATCGTTACGATATTCCCAAAAGGTATCCTCTCGAATTTGTAAATGGTTTTGTCGCAATCGTTGACGACTGTCTCAGAGACGTGAGTCAAGAAAGTCCGACAGAAATTTATGCACACATTTGGATCCCAATAATCCTGCAACGGGGTAAGACAGAAGAGTTTTTTTTCACGACTTATCCACTTGTTGGGCATGTAAATAAAAGTTACAAAAATGCTACGGAGGCGATTGAAATTTGGACAGATTATTTACTTGAGTTCTTCCAAGCTTGTATGCATTGTTGTATGTAAATTTCGATTCGCCGATGCGTTTAAAAATCATCATACTTTTAATTTGCGGTAGTTACCCATACTTTTCTCACGGGACATCGTTTAACTCGCAGGAAATTGCGTGAAGAGAGAATAATACAAATTAAGCCAAATGTTTTGCGATGCTATAATTTGTGCAGGGAAGAAACGTTGTGTAAGTGAAACAAGAGATTACCTTGGACTGATCAATTATACTAGGTAGACTGTAATTCGTAAGGTTACGAACGATACCGGCGTCGTCTCTGAAACCACACAGAATATTTTCCACTCCGACAAGATGACTCTGGGACCACCATTTCAAGAGCTTGAATTTACGGAAATTTCTATCCTGCCCAACATGCTCCAGTTCTCTGCTCGTTTTTAGTTCAACGAATCGCAGATCTCTCAGAGGCAACGGATCATCGAGCTTCTTCTCTGACACGACACCATCCATCTCGGCACCGTATAAAATCGAGTGTTCACCTATTCCACGTTGGAACATACAGCAAAATTCCTCGCTCTCTACCACCGGTTTCACCGCGTCTGGTAGCTTGTCAGGAGCATCTGCAAAATTGTTGAAAATTGTTTTAAAAGATACTATCCATGTCGAATCAGAGGTCTACCTAAATATCGGTCGGAAGTATCGTTACATATTTCTTAGCACTTAAAAATAGCATAAAAATTAATATTACAAAAGATATAACAATTAATATTTTAGGAGGCTCTAAAAACCAAAAAAAAAAACCGTCCACGAACATTCATTGAACAGTAATAGAAGTAGTTTGGGCTTTTTGGGCTCCACTCCCCCATAATATTAATCGTTATATCATTTTCACATTCTAAAAATAGTTGAAAAAAAATTTCGCCCTATTGTGATGTGATGCCACGATATAACAAATTCACCGCAAAACATTTTAGTTTCGTGACAAGAAAGAAATTATGTTTTGCAGAATTTTTGTTAAGACGCACCTGTGAGAATATATTTCTCAAATTTAAATCCCCACGACATGAATTTCAAAGTGTCTTTCGACAAGTTTGCGTTTCGACGCTTCTCCTCCGGCGTTTTGAAGGCGCACAAGTAAATTGTGCCTTTCCATTTGGCAGCACAAATTATCCAAGGCTCTCTCGGAGAGTACAGAGTGCATAGTAGCAAAGTCAGAAGACCCCGGAAGCACACAAAGTCCGGTTGTATCCTGAAATAAAAATGTTAAAATAATTCAATTTGGTGCAAAAAAAAATTGTTATTTCCTCGATAACGGTAAGCTAATAAGTGACCCGATGAAGTAGAAATTATGGAAAAACTGTAGTTTTCAATTACGAATAAAGAGAATTGAGCAGCATTTTGAACTGACATTTAAAAAAAAATACAATAACACTCATCATGCAAATTCGAAAAAACGAAGGTTTTCCCATAACAGACTTGCGTTTGAGGGAAATTGAGAAATGGCTGAGAAATTCTCTGAATGGAATTATCGAATTTGGCAAACAAATAAAAAAAAATTTCATTATTTTCGTAATGCTTGGATTATTATGCTCAATAACATGAAGCTGTAACATTCAATTCGATTGTAAACAATTTATGGTTCAACAAATTGATGATGGATATCATCAATAATTTACTGCTTGAGGATGTGCGAGAGAAACAATTTGACAATGAGCCTAAAATTGGAGAAATGCGAAATTTTCATACAAACATCTCGAATTACATCTAAAATGTCCAATTAAAAAAGCTTTTTTTTTTGCATGATTGGAATGCAACGAAAGTTCTTTTCTATTCGTTTAATTTCTTCATTTTGATTATGATCTATGTTTCTTACAGACTAACGTTTGTTGCATTCCAATGATGTAAGCTTGAACATCATCCTGAGCGTAAATATGTCCATCTCCTTTACAGCTGTCCCAAAAAAGAACAAAATTTTCGAACGTTACAATTACTATGCAAATTTGTAGTAAATGATAATCCGAATGAAAACCGATGAAAACACGTATGTAAAGGTGAGAGACGAGTACTAATATAAACACCTTTAACCGTCCGTGGTCACCCAAGGTCAAAATGACCCTAAGCGCGACTTTAAGCCAAAATTATGATAAGTTGTTGGTGGCTACTTTTTATAATAGCTCATTTTTCATGATTATCGTTCTTTATTTCACTCCGAAATGGCTCTTCAGATATAAGAATAAATACCTTTTTTGAAACACCTACTATGGAGTTATTTTTTTTTCCTTAAGGCCACGTGTCACACGTTCAGTCGGTAAAAATCCTACTGCCAAGGTTTCTCCTAGACGGATCATATTTCGGGCAAAAGAAGAGAAAGCGGTTGTTCGTCGTTCAACAGAGCGGAACGTGTTTCTTTTATCTTTTCCCAAAAATTAACCGTTTCAGAAATCATTGGGAATCTGCAAATCAGCTATCTCTCTCGCACTCATGGCCGCTCGGTCGGTGTGACACTTGGCCTTAAGCTATCATATCTCAAGAGTATCAATGGAAAATTTGATGAAAAAAAAAAACAGAAAATTGCAAGAGTTACAATTTTGTACTAAAAATTTGTTTTTTTTTATATATTGAGCGCACACTGATTCTTTCTGCAATTTAAACATTCGATTAAAATATAATACCGAGAATGCCACATTCTAGAATGATCAAACTAATATCCTGAATTTTTCTGAGTCATTCGGAACGATACGGTCAATGCGGCCATCGTTTAAACATGGCTGGGGTCATTGCGACCCCTTGTGACCAGTGCAGCCATGATGAATGGCTAAAAGGGTATATAAGGAATAAATACTACTTCTAGTACTACTATTACTCATATGTATAAGAATATTATAATTTTTATGGCACACAATGATCCGATCTAGCACTTGATAAGAATAAATAATAAATCATTATCCTTTACAGTGTTCATCTACTGATGGTCGAGTTTCCATTTATTGGACATTTTGTCCATTTCACTGGTGATTAGTCATTTCGCTACTCATTTATCAATTTCTCCAATATTATTCGTTGCAATTACTTTGAATATTTTCTTATTTCATTACCTATGCAAGTAAAAAATAAGTATTGACAATATTTTCATTTTAGTCTATCTGAATCCTACAGTGTCGTTACTTATCCATTCACTGGTCGATTTACCCTACTAGGAGAAGAAACTGATCGATCACTCGCCGCATTTTTTATTCAGAATTAAACATTTTTCATTATCGTACCATCTTTTACTCTCCACCGGAGCCTGAATTCTCTCATAATTCAACTTAATCCATTTAAGCAAATTAGCAATCTTCTCATCATCGGCTGACGAAGGTTTTCTACGAACGTTATCTATGCCCTGATTCAAATCGTAACATACTTTTTCCGTTTCCGGGGCTTTGTAATAGGACAGGTTCGACGAGTCGGGCAAATACGTTCGATTTTCGTCGATACTGAAGTATCCAACGACCTCGGGTGAGGTTGCGAGGTCAATGTCACTTTCGCATTGCCAAGATCGATTTCGCACGTGAAACACACGTTTGTCAGAACTATCGTTGTTATTGCGGCGCCACGAAGTCATGTTGAGACAAATTGGTTTATCGACAATAGCTTAATTTTATTTTACTAAACGAGACACAATGATAAATCGTCCGTGTCGCGTTGAGTGGATAATTGTCATGGAATATCGTGCAAATACCAAACGGCAACTTGTTGCGCCAAGAAGAAAGTTGCCTTTTCTTGTAAACGTATAGTTGAGTGAAGGCAGCTGCGACACGCAGGCATAAGTAATTTCGAACATCGCGAAAACTCACCATGAGATCGATTTTGAAGACTATAATAGCAATATAAACACGAGTGTTAATGATAAATATATATAGTGAGAACTTGAAGAAAAAAAAAACGAAAAAGGATTCAATAACTTTACAATAATTGATCGTCGATATTCACGAAGCAGATAACTTCAAAGAGATACTTCAGTCTCTCAATGATGTTCACGGTCGTATATACAGGCCTGGGCACTCCCCAGCCCCCTGGCACTGCTGGGTTTACCGTGTCCCCGTTATTGTCGCCACGTAAACTAACCCACCATGCGGCGCTAGTAGTCGCCCGCATGACCCCCACTCCAGTCGCGCAGCGTCTGTATAATTTGCATTCGACGCGTTTAGATAATTCACTATTTAGATTAGAATTTAAAAGTATATGTGTATATGGGGAGGAATGCAATATTTACACTTGTTGAAATATGATGTATTATAAAAATATTTATTGAACGAAATAAACAGATAACATTATTTTTTTTTTAATAATGGACTAGTCACGTTGTACAATGTTTTGCAATTTTTTTCTTGTCGAGATTGCTTTTTTTTTGTTCTGCGTTGAGACGTGCAGAATATTGCTGCATCCGCTTCTGGATCTTTTGGTACATTGAAAAAATGCGATTTTTCCTTGTTTGATTGATAACCTGACGTGCAGCCAAGGACCACGCACGCAGGCATTCTTAAATATAAGCACAAAAACCACAAAAATTGTTTTTTATTTTATCGCTACACTAAAATTGTTTATTATTTTATCACTTTGTAACACCACACTACGATTTTTTTATTCGAGAACGACAGATCGAGAAAACGAAAAAAAATATCCACTTGGTCCACGCGACGAAAAAGATGACGAAATAATACGGTGAGGCGCTTTGCGGAGTGGGGGTCATGCGGGCGACTACTAGCGCCGCATGGTGGGTTAGTTTACGTGGCGACAATAACGGGGAAACGTTACGTTAGGAGAATTTATCCCAGTGTCAGCCCCCTGCTGACACTGGGATAAATTCCCGACCCGAGCCAGTGAGCTGAGTGCCAGGGGGCTGCTCCCGCCATATTTCTGTCCTTTATATGTGGCTTCAAGCGGCTATGTGTCAGCTGAGGCTTCGAATGTGCGGCACACTGATACAGTGCCGCCCGCTCTGCAGCCAAAAAGCGGAACTACTTTTTCTGTGCCAAAAGCTAACACGGGCCCTGTGCTTCTATGTAAATGTATGTTCTCTGATATAGCATATTACCTTCCAAAGACTGCAGCGCCATCTTTGATATTCGCAATTTTGGGGACGAATTGCAATGCCGAGTTTGGACTCTTGCATCTCCATAGTTCATTTTTGCAATAGCACACGCGGTTTTGACGGTTCGTCGTGTTGTATTTGAGATTTTGTTAAGAATAACAATTCAACGAAATGACAACCCGTGACATATTGACATTGCAACTGGGACATTACTCCAATTACATCGGTACTCACTGGTGGAACTTACAAGTAAATATACGTACACATATAACCTGGTTTTGTTACTTTCATTGCGTATAAATTGCGCGCTTTCGATCGTATTTACGCACAATAATGAAAAACAATTTTCGTTCCAAAGAGCGAGGCCGCAAAATTGCGGAATTTTCGTGTTATTCGACGTGAAATATTTAAATTTTCTCATACTATGAACGCCAATCTGAAGTAACTCTCGATAATCATCGCTTCTTCTATTGCAGGAAAGTAATTTTTCTTACGATTCTGAAAATCCATCGGAAATAAACAACGATGTCCTGTACCGAGAGGGAGAAACATCACGGGTGAGTTTTGTAAAACGTTTTTTATTTTATTTTCAATAACTTAAGGCAGACAAGCATTTTACAGATTAATTTTAAAGGATACTTTTTAAACCTAGTGATATTCTAATAAAATCTGCTAATTTATTCACAAGAAAAAGAAATGAGAATTTAGTGGGTTTGTATGAGCTTAGAGCCCAAAAAATGGTTGTTTCAATATAGTTTTCTGATGGAGTATTGGAAGACCAGGTCAGGATTTTTCGTACAATTAATATATAGTATTGTCAAGTTTGTTTTTTATCAATATTATGCGAACTGTGAGTTATAAAGAGTATAGAAGAGTACGTGAACTGTGAGTTATGTGTTTTGCCTGATTAATGCGTGTAATCGGCGATGTACATGTTTTGATTCTCACACGTAGATGAGGGCCTCCTCATTCCCAGTAGATTAAAGCCATATCGTTTGGTAGCTTGAAACGTGGGTGTGTCTAGCGCACACGAGGCTTTTTCAACGGTATACGGGGGATGGATTAAGCCCGTACATCGATTTGATCTATTAACTGATTAATTTAAATAAAAGAAAAGTCGCCACCGACGCATTTCTTCCGATGGAAAAATCCAACGATTTCTTATCATCAATGAGTAGAATTTACGAGTTGAAAAAAAAAATCCATTATTGCCGGAGTGACTGATATATTTGAAAAAATATATGATCGGTAAAAAAATTAATGTATGGCGTGGAAGGAACATTATCCTCCCAACATTTCGTAAACATTTTGCAACGTGTAATAAATTCTATATATCTTTTTTATAAATAAAAAAAAACGCAAAAGTGACCCGTCTCTTCAAAACTCCATTTGGATAAACTTCCGAATAGCTGTTACCTCCGATTTGGGTGGAATATTGCAGAATACTTTTTTTTTTAAATATGAGTCTCTGTCTAAAGGATTTTCGGCGCGTCGCAATAGTTTTTGAGAAATCGAAGTATGAAATTTGATGCTACTGCTATCCTTACTTTATTGCCATGACCGACCTAAAAACCCCCAAAATCCAAACACAATTGAGCCTAAATAATCCTAAATAAAACCCAAATAATCACAACTAATTATAAATTAGTTGTAATTGTTTGGGTACAATCAATATATAGCATTGCCAAGTTTAAGTTTTTTTTCATTGCATAATATTGATAAAAAACATTGAGGAACGTAGTTTCAGTATAATAATAAAACTTTCGTTCAACCGAATACTTTGTAGAAATTTCGAAAATTACGAAAATACCAAGTGTTAGAAAAAAGCTTTGATTTTCGTCCTAAAGAAGAAAAACTTTTACTATTTGTTATTATCAAATGGACCAACATATCAAAAAATTATTTGGTCATACCGTAGAAAATGTTATAAACTATGTTCTGTCCGATTTTGAAGTATATCGGACGAGTAGATTTTGAGATAAAACTTACAACGCTTCATAAAACATAGTTTTGAGAAAAACGTAAAAGAAAGACGGGTAAACTGCAGCAAAGCAATGCACTATAGCACAGTGATGATGTTGAAGTTTGCATCGTTGGAAGGCAATCTGCCAGGGCCAGAGAAATTTGACATATAAATGATAAAAACGTAAAACGAGGTTTCACCGCATAAATATACGCAAAGTTACATTTCCAATAACAAAGACATTTCTCACAATGCGCGCAAAAACTATTGTAAAATTACAACTTTGCGTTTTAATGATTAAAAATCTCACAGTTTCTTTGCAGAAAGAAGTTACGTATACGCCTCGGCTGTTGGTGGTGGATCTCAAGGGAACTCTGGGTTACTTGAACGCGCGAGGTATGCTCTACGACGAGCCGTGTTCCTCCGAGACATCGTCGTGTCTGTGGGATACCGAGAAGGTGGAAGTAACGGAACAAGAGGTGCCTGAAAAATCGTCCTTCCTCCGTAGTCTCGAAGAGAGCGACGGTGATACGGCCAAGACGTTATCATCGAATTTCGAAAGTGAGATCAACAGTTGGGTAGATTATCTCGTGCCGAGATTTCATCCGCGCACGGTAAACGTCGTGCGGGAGTACAAGCACGAGTGCCACGACCAGCCCTTCGATATCTTCAATTACGGACGAAATTTGTGGCAGAGCGAGGAATTCGCGGAGGAGTTTGTGGATCGTATAAGGGCTTACGTCGAGGAGTGCGACTCGATGCAGGGCTTTCAAGTGTTGCTCGACTCGCAGGACGGTTTTGCGGGTCTTGGTACTTCGTGCGTTCAACATTTGCGCGACGATTATGGCAAGAGTATCATTGTTTTCCCGAGTACCGATAGCGCGGACGTGGAAGCATCTTCCAAGGATCTTATCAGAGTATTGAATACGGCACTGTGCTTGCAACAAATTAACGAAGACTCGTCGTTGTACAGTCCGTTGTGTTGCGCCGAAAAGATCTTTCCTCGTCCCTCACAACCTCGTACTTTCAGCAATCTCGTTTACAACCATAACGTGAAATATCAAAGCAGCGCTCTTCTCGCGACCGCCCTCGATACTCTCAGCTTGCGATACAGACTGAAGTCTCGTCCTTTTTCCGTGCTTTCCGATCTTTGCGCCGATCTTAACAAACTCGGTCGCAAAGCCGTTGCAACCAGTCTCAGTCTACCTTTTCCCATGAGCGCGAAACGCGACTTGATCGACGTATTGGACGATCTCGAGGGACCTATGTGGACCAGCCTGACGCCTAACTGCGAAATTCCCGTCGACAGACAGATGCAGAGTGTCGCACTTCGCGGTGTACCCGAGCACCGGCTCAAGAGACCCATGCCCGAGGCTAAAAAACAATTCGCCATGCCGGCTTACAAATGTTCCACCGTTCACGAAATGATGACCATGTATTTGGCTTACAGCTGTCAAGCTTCAGCCGTTTACTTCACGAATGCGTCGTCGCCCTTGAAGATCGCCGATCCTTTCCCACGTATCTTCGGAAGTAACGTTTGCCGGAACGGCGATATCGCGGGATGGCCTGTTGGCGAAGGTGAGGCGATTTGTTTTGTCTATAATTTTGGTTAGAAATGCGAGGCCGATTGGGATGGGAGAGAAGAATTTTTCTTCGCTTTCCTTACTGAATGACCGCTCGGTCGGTGTGACACATGACGTTAAGGTCAAGTGTCACACCGACCGAGCGGCCATGAGTGCGAGAGAGATAGCTGATTTGCAGATTCCCAATGATTTCTGAAACAGTTGATTTTTGGGAAAAAAGAAAAGAAACACGTTCCGCTCTGTTGAACGACGAACAACGACTTTCTCTTCTTTTGCCCGAAATATGTTCCGTCTAGGAGAAAACTTGGCAGTAGGATTTTTACCGACTGGACGTGTGACACATTGCCTTAAATACCGCTTGTTAAATAGTCTTCATCGTAGCACTATTCCCTGTTGATCATTCTTCTTATAATGTATCATATCACCGTTATCTCAATGCTGTTCTTCGACCTTATCGACAGATGTTAATTCAGTGCCGGTCCTCGCCGGTTTGCACAGCGGCAAGAGCTTGTCCAAGATGTTTGAGTTCCTACACGAACAAGCATCGAGAGTGAAGAACGTCAAGAGATTCCACGCGTTTGGTGACGCGGGCCTCGAGCAGGACGATTACACCGAGTGCCTCAACTCTTTGCTCGACTGCAAGGAAGCCTTCGAGGATCACTATGATTGATTTTTCATCTTTATTGCCACGTAAAAAATACAAGTTCTCCAATCAAGCCTCTTTTTTATCTTTTTCAAAACTAGGCATCAGAAATATTAGAAACTACGCGTCGTAAAGGCTTTTGAAACTGAAAAATTCGGTCGTCACGCATTCATAAAGCGCACACGAGAACGAGCATTCGGACAAAGAACAGTCGCGACTATTCCAACGAAATAGTTAATTAACGGATCCAACGATAGTTAACTTTATCAAACGGATTTTTTTTTTCACGGGTTTATTCTTCGAAATTTTCTTTAGTTTTATTATGAAACTTTTATTTTATTAAATAAAAACAGTTTATTTTATTTCGTTTGTCCACTGTTTCGCTTGCGTTTATGCCGGGAATAATTTGCAGGATCATATCGTATTAAGGGTACCATGGTTATTATGACGAACAAATTGTTATATATTATTAGGAGTGTGCATTTATTTGAAAGGATTTTTTTGCTAAAAATACAACTTTATTGTAAAAGAATTTCTTCTCATCTTTCTGGTGAGGTGGATTCCACGTCGAAAGAACGGCACAGCTTTAGAGACTCCACGAATCGACTCATTTGGTATCCTCGTAGGAATGGAAGCAACATGAGGCCGAGCGTTGTCATGCTGGAAAATCACGTCGTCGTGTCTTTTCGCGTAATCAAAAGCGGCTCAATTGCATCGCAGCGCAATAGCATCAATCGGTGTTGGTAACATTTGATGCGGATCAACGTTTAATGATACTACAAGTTCTTCTTGCGTTTGACACTTACTCTTCTTCAAACTTTTTCGGTTAGCCTGGACGTTTCTTATCTTCCGTGTCAAAATCACTTTTTTTATAGCGTCGAAATCAGTACTCACATGCCGAAATCGATGGAGCATAAAAAGCTTCCGACAGCATTCGTTGACTTTCAGCAGCACTTCTCTTCAAATAGAAGCAAAAAAGCAAAGCTTTCCCACAAATTGCGTTTTGTTGGCACAAAATTCGACATATTCAACACTATTTGTAAGATAACGTTCATTCGTAATGAACATTAAGAGGAAAAGGATTAATTTTTTACGATTACACTCGTCAGTAGACTAGATCGAAGAAAACCACACAACTTAATTTCGTAATTTCCACATTTATACACATAAAATGTGCTGGTCTGTAACAAATATATCATGCGTTAAAAAGTTTTTCTTGTAAAAACAACGTTCCATTACTAGCGACCGAAAAACTTCGAGGTACCAACGAAAATGCACTAAAGAATATGTGAAGTAGTACTTGAAAGATAAACAAAACAAGCTCTAGCATCCGTTTTCTCATTATCTACTACTTTTTTTTTATTCGTCGGATGACCTTGAACATGGTTGTTGTTTTTGGAGTATTTCGCTCTTGTAAACGCGCGTGTCATTATTCGCAAACTGGCCATAGGTATTTCATCTCAGAAGAATTCGAAAGGGTCGAAATTTACCTTCAATTTGCCTCTACGAAAAATGTTTTCCGTTTTTTCTGCAAATTTATTAGGTGCTTCGTATAGTAGTGCACTTTTTTGGAAATGCGCCGTGGGCCTAGAACTGTGGAGTGTAAAAAAAATTAAGGAGCGAAAACGATGGAAGAGGAAATGTTTGAAAATGTATTTTTCCGAAATTGTATTTTTCTCACTGCATTTGCTCTTGTTCTATTAATGTTCTTTTGATTTTTTTCTATTAATTTCCGTTTTGATTTTTACAAGTGAATACGTTTCGCACGTGAAATTTGCTCGAGATGACTGAAAAAAATGGAAGATTCTGGCGATCATTTTATTTCGAAGAAGTGGGCCCTCAAAAATTATGTACGCGAACTGTGAGTTATGTGTTTTGCCTGATTAATGCGTGTAATCGGCGATGTGCGTGTTTCGAATCTCGCACACGTAGATGAGGGCCCCCTCATTCCCAGTGGATTAAAGCCATATCGTTTGGTGGCTTGAAACGTGGGTGTGTCTCGCGCACACGAGGCTTTTTCAACAGTATACGGGGGATGGATTCAGCCAGTACATCGATTTGATCTATTAACTGATTAATTCGAATAAAAGAAAAGTCGGCGTCGACCCATTTCTTTGAATGGAAAAATACAACGATTTCTCGTCATCAACGAGTAGAATTTACGAGTCGAAAAAAACAATTCATTTTCGGCGGAGCGACTGATATATTTGAAAAAATATATGATCGGTAAAAGAATTAATGTATGGCGTGGAAGGAACATTATCCTCCCAACGTTTCGTAAACATTTTGCAACGCGTAATAAATTCTATATATCTTTTTTATACATTAAAAAAAGACGCAAAAGTGACCCGTCTCTTCAAAACTTCATTTGGATAAAGTTCCGAATAGCTGTTACCTCCGATTTGGGTGGAATATGGCACAATCCTTTTTTTTTTTTTAATATGAGTCTCTGTCTAAAGGATTTTCGGCGCATCGGAATAGTTTCCGAAATATCGAAGTATGAAATTTGATGCTACTGCTATCTCTACTTTGTCGTCATGATCGATCCAAAAACCCCCAAAATCCAAACACAATCGAGCCTAAATAAGCCTAAACAAAACCCAAACAATCACAACTAATTGTACACGGAGAGAATTAAAAAGTAATTTTTGTCGTGAATTTCACGGTTAAAATTACCGTGATATATTTCAATGTGGTGACAAGTGAGAAAAGCATAACAATTCGTATGCGACAAGTTTTTTTTAACTCACGTTACAGAAAATTTCAAATACGTAGCTAAAATTTTACTATACAAGAAGGGTAGCGCGCACGATAATTTTTACCGAGAGCACAATACATTTTCCTATAACATTCATTAAATTTTATAATAAATCTTAAAATAACTGTTATAAAGACGATACTTTTTTATAGACATTTTTGAAAGGCATAAAATAATAAAATGCACAGTAAAATTTCGCTGATATTATATATTTTTTAAATTTAAGTTTTGCGTATTTTGTTACACATGAAAATTTACTAGAAAATCTGGTAAAATTTTCTATCTGAAGAAGAAATTTTATTTTATTTTCGTGAAAATCTGTGTTTTACTCAGTAATAATAAGCGAAGTTTCAGGGTTGTCATCTGGTTACCGTTACTGCACGATAATTTTTAACATTTAATTCTCTCCGTGTAAATTACGATAAAATTCATTCTTTTTTTTTCAAATCAATGTCAACGATCCCATATTAGTTTTCGATCTAACATGTTCGGGCTACCGCTTAATGACTGGCCAATTTGAATTGTCCAGTCGAGACAACGGTAGCCTTTTCCAAAATAGGGTATCCCACGCAGCCCATGCCTTTTTTTCTGTCCGCAGCGAGTAATCGCCCGTCCAACCTGTTCGCAATCGTCATATTGTAATTCGTACGGATAAATCTGGCATCGAACGTGCCTCGAAATGGGAGCGTCCCGGCACACCCCAAGGGTTATTAGAAACTATTTCGTATTGAACATGATGCTCAACGCGGTTGGCGCATGGGAATATCGTACAGAAAATTTTCAGTATTCGTGGCAACGCGCGTTGGCCAACCGTGAGATCGTTAAGGCACCGCTCTTGTATACCTGTCGTCGCGAGTCCGATACGACTCGGCGTGTACAAACTAAAAGTTAAAAAAACTCCTTACCAAATTGACGAGCGCAGCGAGGCATGAAGAATGGGCAATAAAGTGGCCATATTTTCCGAGGAACAGTTGGAGGATTATCAGGATTGCACTTTTTTCACGCGAAAGGAGATTCTCAGGTGACCCATAAATTAACGTTTGCGTTTGAAATTAAAAAAAACTCAGTCCAATCGAACATGATTATTAATAAATAATGAACAATAATTAAAAAAAACACATGTTAAATATTTAGTCAATTAATAATTCAAAATCATTAATAAATCCTTTGAAAAAATAAACTTTAACCGTGAGAGGGCCCTCGTTAATGAATCTCAAAGTGCACTTGGGGTCAAATCCGTGTCGAGCGATTTTTTAATTAACTCTTCGTGGTCACCCTGGGTAGAATCGAGTCGATCAATTTTCCGGCGTAAATATATAATAGTTCCCGGCTTCGAATGGGACTGTATTCACCATCTTAACTGGAATTTGAAGTATCCTCATACCACAAAATTGACCCCCTTCACATGTCGGAATAAATATTTTTTTTGGAACGTTCACTATGCTACTATTTTTCCCAAAAGTAGCATATCTAAGGAGTATCGCGTCCAAATTTTAGGTAAAAATGTTGAAAATTCACGGAACTATAATTTTTTTGAGCGAAAAAGTATCTTTTCTACGTTTTCACCTCTTTATGATTTTTTTTTAACATGTAGACATTTTACTTCTTATAAATACATTTTTTGTATATCATCTAGAAAGTGCAAAGCATGTTCCGTAATTCTTCGAACCAATTCGGACGGATAGTTTGGCCACAATACTTTTTTGAAAACTGACTGGGTAGAATCGACCCGAGTGTGACCACCGCGATTGAATTTGGAAGTGTGACCACGAAGGTTTAAACATCTTGAAAACTATGATTTTGTTTTATGCGGAGATATTTTTCATAGCAAATTTATTCACTTAAAGGCTTACGCGTCTACAAAATATGGCTCTCCGCGAAAGGAATAGCTTAATGACTTAGGCCACTCTAGGATTTTCCAAAAATCGATTTTTTTTTTCGTTAAAATGTACCTTCGTACCTATAAAATTATATTCCAAAAGATTATGAGTAAAAAATCTCTAAGTAATCGATTTTCGAATTCTAGCGCAACCCCTCCTGATTCATGTCGTGACTTTCGACTAACTTTAAACGCGTTTATCTCAAAAATACATTTTTCAAGTCGGCCGGACTCATAACTCAAACAAATTTCAACCGATTCACTTGAAATTTTAACTGTATATTTAGAATTATATTTTCTGACGCACTACGTAGAATTTTTTAAATTATATTGCATAGTTCCTTTTTTATAAACAATTTTCTGACGATTTTCTCATGACATTTTATACTTTTTGTTTTAGAAATGCGCCGTTTTGACAAAGAACAATATATCAAAAAAATTCGACGTACTTTCTATAGCTATTCTTATATATAATCGAAAAAATTTTAGTATCTCATCATAACTCGAAAATTATAGGAGCTGTTGGTCCGGCCGTTGACCTTCCAGTAATAAAGGCGTGATCGGAAAAATGCTGCACAGTCGTCATTTTGACATGTATCGCTGTGAAAAAAATAATTTTTTATAGTCAATTACGTGTATAATAAAAGCCCTATTTTGTAATTCCGATTTATTTTATGGTTTCGCTGAAAAAAAAATCACAAAATATGCCCTTTTTTTTGCCTCTAAAGTGGCCTAAGGCCTTAAACATCTCAATTGATTGTCAGATTTTTAGATCTCTGCAAAAATGATCAGCGAGCGTTGACGTTGCGTTTATTTGAGAGATAAAAATGGGAATATTAAAATATTGAGAAATCGTAGATGTTGAAGCGCGTACAGGTGTAACGATTGGATTTTAGAATTTTCAAACGATTCCGAGAGATGGGAGATCCGGGTATGGTGCCGCGGACTATGACGCCCCAGGAAGCTTCGAATCTTCGATTACCGTCGTCTTATCTGGCACGGATTCCAGAACTCAAGGTTATTATACTCAAGTTCATCAAATCAAAAAATATGTGCTTGGTCATTACTGTCTCCATCGCAAAAGATGCTTCCTTTTATTGGCCAAAGAACTTGAGCTATCAATGCCGATAGATTTACAATAATTCTCGCATATAAAGAAAAGGATAGTGCCTTATAGATAATTTCTAGATGATTTCGATGCATCTAGATATCCTAAAAATGGTTGTGGTTATCTGGAAATTTTTCCGATTTCCCGGTTATCTAGATGATTTATAAATTACGTGAATTATCTAGAAACTTTTAGAATTTCCAGGTAGTATAGATAATGTAAAAAATCTAGGATTTTTAAGATAGTTCGTGACTCATTGACATTTTAATTCCACTTGGAGATAACCTGTATTCACCGAATGTCGAGATAACCGGAAGATTATTTTAATAACTAAAGAATAATATCGATTGACATAAAAATGTCACACACAGTGTTAAAATATATCTACTCGAACGAATCTATTCATAAATGAAAGAGTCAAAAGATGATTTCGACGAATCCAGTCTATAAATTATCTATGATCTATGATCATCTAGAAGTTTTTGAGAGTACCAGATAACGTAGATTATGTGAAAAATCTGCTATTTTCTAGATAATTCATAAATACTAAACATTTCGAAACCACTCGGAGATAATTTGGATTCAATAAATATCGAGATGAAACAAAGATTATTTTGATCATCTATAAGTAATCTAGATTGACCGAAAACCGGCACAGCGTTGAAAACAAAATCCAACTGATATTAATTGGTCGAATAAATTTGCAAATTGCAGCGTTAAAAGCAGATTTCGACGAATCAAGATTATCTGTAAATTACATTGATGATCTAGAAATGTTTTAGATTACGAGATAATCTAGATGATCCCAAAAAGACGAGCATCGCTTAAATAATTCGCGAAGAAATGACATTTTAAAGCTACATTACGACAAAATCGACAAAAAATATCTGGATAATTCGAATATAATTTTCATTATCTAGAAATTATCTATACAAACTCTCAGTTGTCCCAGTGCTAAAAAAATCGAACATTGTTTAATTATTGAATCAATGAAAATGGAAAAAAAAAAAATATATCGTTCGAAAATTGAGAAAGTCCGATGAATTTAGGAAAATCCGTTCAGAGAACGTATATCCGAGGTATTCGCGAATTCGGAAACGAGCGGCGGTGCGAACGAGGGCATTTGCTTCGAGGAGTTCCTCGAGATGATGTCCGTCTTTTCCGAGCACGCACCGAGGGATCTGAAGGTCTTCTATGCATTCAAAATTTACGGTGAGCAAAAGACAGAGAGAGAGAGAGAGAGAGAGAGAGACGCGTGCAATTAACATACATTTCGTTTTCAAGAGCATGGGGCGAACGGTCCTCGAATTTTTAAGGCGAGGTCTCAACCTGTGTGTCCCCATTGTATTTATCGTAAATAACGCGTGGGAGTCTCTCTAACTCACGATCAACGATAATGACACTAAACTACATAGCTGGAACTGTATCAACGCTTCTTTACATACAACTCTGATTCATACGCGTTTCACGATTAACTCAAATTTATTGAGTATACACGACGTATATACAGACTAATCAAACGGGACAAGCGAAATTATCTCGGAATTGTCGAGTCATCGTTTATGATGAAAATTTTGCAATTCACAGGAAGTTTCGCCGCGGATATTTTACGTGAATGTTACTCAATTTTTTTCTCTCATAATCTCGAGCCTCAAACGCAAATGGAATAAGATATTTCGAAGTACTTGAACATATAAATTTGTACATAAATTTGTCCCGATAGTCTTCGTTAAAATTTCGACATTTTAACATTAAATATCTTTTTATAATACATAAGTCTCGCTAACCCAAAACTTTTATTTTATTTTATTTGGAACCCTCATGACCTAATGAATGTTACTGTAGTTTTTTTTCCGTTGTCAATATCTGTCGTGTGAGTGCAAAGACATTACGTGATACAAGTCTTTTGAGGTTCTCTTCCGGAAGACCTGTGTTAAAAATCCTAAGTTCAACAATTTGTATCTCTCTTATTTAGTCGCTGACCTTATTCAAAACTTTGCATACAGTTGGGTAAAAAAAGTATTTGTATACCGCATGTTTTTCAATTTGTCCTACGAAAAAAAATAAAATGCTTTAGCATTCTATTTTTAAAAAATATAAAATGCTTTAGAAATTTATTTTTTTTCAAAAATTTTTGTCGAACATTTTATTTTTCTTCGAAAAAAAAATGCTGATGTATTTTATTTTTTTCGCAGGATAATTTGAAAAACACGCGGTGTACAAATATTTTTTTTACTCACTGTACGTGAATATGGGTACTTTATCTGTGATTTACTTAAAAATTACTTTATTTCTGGAGGTAAGACGGTTGTGACGGAGCCTCCTTAAAGTTTTGAGTACAATTTCGAACAACCGCAACTATATCTAACCGGTATAAGAGGGATTCTCCGTCAATTCAGTCACTTTTTTTTCGACCATCTCAGATCTGCACCATAATTGGTTATATCAAAGTACTACTAAAACACATTCTATGTGAATTTTTTCAGATTTTTTAATTCAACATTTTAGAAAATGTCGTTTTTTTTCCAAATGAATATGTCTCGGAAACTTGAAGTAACTGAAAAAAAATGTCTGTACATAAAATTTGTAGTTTTGTATTAGCTTTCGAGCGGACTACTTGAAATAATTTTTTCGTTCGTATAAAAAAATTAATTTGTGTGGTTTCATTTTTTTTATCCTAGAACCTCGATCCGTGCCACTCTGGCGATTTTTTTGCGATATCGTCAGACATACGGGAAGACTCTGTAATTTTTTCAGCCAAAAAAATGGCCGTTTTTGAATAAAAAAATAATTTCCCCCTTTTTTGGTAAAAAAATCAGCGTTACCGGAACGTAAAAATTATTTCAAGTCGTCTGCTCGAAAGCTAACACAAAACTACAACTTTTATGTACAGACATTTTTTTTCAGTTACTTCAAGTTTCCGAGATATATTCATTTGGAAAAAAACGGCATTTTCTAAAATGATGAATTAAAAAATCTGAAAAAATTCACATAGAATGCCTTTTAGTAGTACTTTGATATAACCAATTATGGGGCAGATCTGAGATGGTCGAAAAAAAAGTGGCTGAATTGACGGAGAATCCCTCATAATGGCATGTTGTACCACGTTATATTAATCGGCCATTCCTGTTTCGTAAATAGTGCCTTCCGCGACTTCGAAATGACGATTTTCCGAAGCTACTTCTTCCCTGCGAGCAATTCTAGCTTCCTTAGAATCTTCTGATTGTTCGATTCAGCTGTAATTCAAATCGCTATAACTTTGGTAAATATTGGGAATTTCGAAATTTCCTTTTGATGGCATACTCTCGAAAGTCATATTCTTTAAGAAAATACCAAAATAATAATTTTTTTTTCAAATTTCTAGTCTAGAATATTGCCTTAACATTTCGTTAGCCACTAGTGAGTGAACAATTTCGTTGCTCCATTTGATTTTTTTTTCTCCGTGTAGATTGACAGTTTTCAAGCTTACCCTACACAAGCGTTGATCATCGTAACGCTTTTTTTCAGTACAGATTTTGACGAGGATGGCGTTATTGGTACTGCCGATCTCGAGAGGACCTGTCGCCAGTTGGTCCAGGCAGGTCTCGGGACAGACGAGATTGCGACGATATGCCGAAAAGTTCTCGAAGAGAGTGACATCGATGGGGACGGTGCACTCTCTTATCTCGAATTCGAGCACGTCGTTACCCGAGCCTCGGATTTTCTCTCCACGTTTCACATACGCATATAATGTACGTGTAACAAAACGTAAAGCCATAAAACAAGAAAACCAAAGACAAGGGCGAAATATGAAATGCCAAATGGGATTACTTACTGTGCCTGGAACTTTTGGAACTTTTCGTTATGAGGTACAAATTCACCAGATATTCGGTCGTTTTCTTGCTCGACAGAATGTCTGATGAATTTGCACCTCAAAACGAAAAGTTCCACGACAGGCGATGCTTCATGACCTTTTTTTTTTGCGAAAGGGATCGCAGTTGAAGTTCGACGATGTGGCTTGTGCTTTTTTGAAGTACGTTTTTATTATTATACACGTGTGTATAACAAAACTGTCGTTCTTGTAAGGGAGCTTCACCGTACACGTAAATTTACATTTTGAAATAAACATATATATATATATATACAGGGTGGACCACGCAACGTGTGCACCTCTTTTACGACCAAAATATGCGTTGCACAAAAAAATGTTTTATACAAAAGTTACATGGTTTATAAGGCTACGCTATGTGGTGCATTTATTTTTTTTATAGGTGGAGGCGCTTCAAAGATTTGAAGGTCAACTTTATTTTTTCAAATGGAATGCTATATTTTTTTATAGCGTAATATGATAGAGTATCGAATTCTAAGTAAAAAAGTATAGACCTTTATTAGCCCTAGAGTTAATAGCTAACGAGTAATTTCACTTTATTACTTTAAAATTTTCTTCACGTAATATCAAGTTGGAGATTCATTCATTCATTTTCACTTTTATCTTTCTGATAATAATCACGCACAATCACCGAAGGATACTTTAATACTGGATTACAATCATTGAGAAGATTGGGATTCATGATAAGTGTGTGTGATGTGGTAAATGTGTTCATATTGATAAACACTGTGATGTAAACACTGCCATTCAGATATTTGTAGTAGATTTGAATCTCCAACTTGATATTACGTGAAGAAAATTTTAAAGTAATAAAGTGAAATTACTCGTTAGCTATTAACTCTAGGGCTAATAAAGGTCTATACGTTTTTTACTCAGAATTCGATACTCTATCATATTACGCTATAAAAAATATAGCATTCCATTGAAAAAATAAAGTTGACCTTCAAATCTTCGAAGCGCCTCCACCTATAAAAAAATAAATACACCACATAGTGTAGCCTTATAAACCATGTAACTTTTGTATAAAACATTTTTTTGTGCAACGCATATTTTGGTCGTAAAAGAGGTTGCGTGGTCCACCCTGTATATATATATAGGGTAAGGCAACAACTATTAGCAATATAAATATATTCCAACT